>CM060904.1:590592525-591217525 GCA_030737815.1 Allium fistulosum
ATATATATTCATAAGTTTAAAATAACAATACATTATAAATATTGTTTAAAAATAACTCATTATTAAATTACAATAATTTATAAAAGAAATTATCTCTTTATTAATAAATTACTTATTTTATCAAGCTATTAAAACAACCTTTTGTTTAAATTTAAACTTAAGCTAAAATCATTTTAAACAAATTAAACTTTTACCTTGAGTATTTTAAAATCATATGGTTATTTATTTAATATTAAATTAAATAAAATTTCCAAACTACAAAAAATATTAGAATTAGAAAACATGCCTTTATTTAATAAATTTAAAATAAAGCTTATCTATTTACAATATATACAAATATATATATACATTCTAAATAGAAAACAATCTATTAGCTTTTAAAAGATAAATTATCAGTTAAATATTTATTTTAAAGAAGATTATTAAATCAATTCAAATCTTATTAACAAATATTATCAAATCAATTTAATTTTTAATGCAGATTATTAATTGATATTGCCCAAAATTCCGGGATATCAAAGTTGTAAACCTATTGCACCTGACCCTACTCTTTTCGTGTGCACGCATACCAAAATTCTTAAATGTCAATCTAGATTGAGGAATGATGCTCCTAATGGTAGCTAACCACATAGCTCTACTGCATATAACATATTTTATTCATTACTGGGTTTTGTTGTGAGGTCACGATTATCTTTTTCTCTCTTACCAAATCCCACTTGGAATGCTAACACTACCCTCAAGGCAATAATGCAGTGCCAACATTCATTTATACAAGTTGTTCAGGATATAAACAAACCTAAGACGCTACTTCTACTACATCCATTTTGGAATCACCATTAGGATTGGTAGCAAGTAGTCCTTGAACTTCAAAGAACTTCATCTTCGATTCGATCACCTCGAAACAATCACGAACCTCTTCCAAAGCACACAACGTGCAAATAGTTTTGAAGTGATCATAGTTTCAAGTCATCTCATATAAGTACGCTCCCCCCGCTTACAGGGCACTCCAAAACCAATCGGTAGATTCTGGTACTCATCTTCCCTTCTTTTGGAAATAAACAGACAATACAAAGAGTGAATATCACCTCCTAACCATTTAAGTGGATGGATTTCCTTATCATTTATCCTAGAAGAACACAACGAGTTTATATATGTAATGTAACATCATCGAAGGTAACTGTACCATATAATTCCCATGTTTCTTCCGGATATTTCCAGTGTTATATTTGGCCAAGATTCAAAAGTCGGTTATTTAACTATCAAATAAACAAACATACAGACAACCCAATTAGATGTTTAATTTCTTGGAAACAAAGCATGATTAAGCACATAAGCAATGACTAAGCCTCTTTAGTTAATTCTTTCATTAATCAAAACCACTTTTCAAATATTTGTATTAAAATACCATTTTCAAAAGATATATTCACAAACCCTCTCTTTACTCTTTTCAATACTTGGAAATTATTCATATACTTATCTTGATGGTATAATTATATTCACAAGCCATTTTACTTTCAATACTTCGAATTTTTTTCCATATACTTATATCAACAGTATAAGTATATTCATAATACACTACATTTTCAATACTTAGAAAATTATTCCATATACCTATATCAACGGTATAAGTATATTCACAAAACATCCATGAAAGATTTCATTTCCAAAAACCATACCCAATTGGGTTAAAACAAATGTCATTTAAAACATTTATAACAATAAACACAAAACACCTTTGGTCTAAGTAAATGGATCGTATAGAAATTATACCAAATATACCGATTACCACTTCCCGATTTCAAATTTATACTATCCCTCGACTAGTAATGAAGTTGGACAAGTTAGCGTACTATCCTTACCTCGACGTACATTCTTAACTCTCGGGATAGGGACAAGTTTCCCTACCTTGGACTTTGGTGTTAAGTATAAAAAGAGTACTTTAAATACCACCATCATTTAAAATGATCATTTATAGAAATCAAATCTCAATCCTTTTATAAGCTCCTTTTATAAATCTCCTTTATAAAAACTCCTTTCTATTTATAAAACCTCCATTTAAAAATATATTCCTTATTTATAAAATACCATTTATAAATCTATTTTTCTATATAGAATTTTATATAAAACATTTCACAAATATTTATTCCAAAATATTTCTTTCTTTTAAAACAGAATCACTTTATTATGAAAGATAAATTCCTATTTTCTTTAAAATAAACATCTGTTATTATATTAACTTTCTTGTAAAATAAATAATTTCTGAAATAATTTTAAAAAACTTCCAAAAGATTGGAGTAAAATAGAGAAATTCAAAAAACATTTATAAATTAAATGCCACAGAAATCCAAAAGTCACATTTAATATTCATTCTCTGAATAAAAACTAGTTTCAAATCCAAACAGCAAATAATAGTATTTCAAAATACTATAATGAGACCAATAGCTACCATAGCACTTAACCGATGCTTTTATTACCTTTATCACTAAAATGGTTCAACTTTTAACTTTTATTTATGTCACATCCAACATGGCCAAACTATCAAGTTTTGACAATCAACATTTTATACAATAGGTATATAATTGAAATTAAAAATCAGTACGGCGAGGAATACGGATCCCTCTACAAAATTCCATGTATTTCATTATATATGTCATTCGCTTTTCAAAGCGGAAAATTCAACCAAACCAAACCAATAAATCATTCAAACACGAAAACAATAATTTAGATCTACTATATATTATATATTGTTCAATCAGAGGTGAGTTAACTCACCAAAATTCTAGCAGACGCTTAAGCGTTCTGGTTTGATCTAAAATAGAATGTCGTTCGATTTTAGCTCAAAATTCCACTTGCTCAAAATTCAACGAAATCAATTACAGTGCATATATAATGCTTCTACGAGCGCAACGCAGAAGACTACATCTCAATTGGACCTCATATGAAGAAGTTATTCAATTTATAAGATTTTGAATTAATTAAAATAATTAATTACTCTTAATCGCTTTAATTAACTGTGATTACCCCACACTAACTCTTCTTCCGCAAACCCATCCTCTTCTCCCTGTGCACACATGGATGTGCATTGCCGTGCATCTCCTCACCCTAAATCGATCAATACTCCATAAAATCGGTTATCACCACTTCCTTTCAACTCCACTTCACAAGCTTTATCTTCCTGACCCTACCATCTCTAGGTCGATTACACCCTTCCAATCGCGACTTAAAGTAGTCGAATCATGATAAGGGACTGTTGCGTTTTCCCTTAGATGACCGGACCACCCGTCTTCCGACCACAACTGCCTCACATGTCGAGAAAACCAACCGTACACTCCAATTTACCAATCGACGCCTAAATCTTCAAATATCGCTAACCCCAGTTCCCCCTTCACCATGTCGAACAACCCTATCATCGAACGCATCTTCCAATGTTTACATAGATTTAAAGCATGCATCCCTACAACTCAACGGATCCGATTTTGTATTTTTTTGTCCAGTTAATTATTTGATTTTTATTTTTGAATTAGTGGCTAGTTTTTCAGTTTGCTGTAAAAGAAGAAGAGTAAAAAAAGAAAAAAAGGAGGGAAAACGAAAAAGATGGTGAATAATCTAAGGTAGGATTTGGTTTATTTTACAATTTTCGGCACGTCACTACAAAACATTTCGTTCACATACGAACTACAAACGATAGAAACAAAAATATGATCACGCACAATAATGTGACAAGATCTCAAACAACAATAAAATATACTGGTTAACTCATTTTGTGAAGTTTCAAAAATACGAACGTTTGCTGTAAAATATGTTAAATGATACTTCAAAAAAATTTCAAATTAAAAATTATAGAAAAATCCCTAAAATTCATTTAAAAATATGTCATTCGAATCAAGCCATTTTATCAACAATTGATCTTATTATTTATTAACTTCAAATCAAAGCCGAATATTTAAATAAATTAAACGTTCCCTTTCGAAACATTAAAAATTCCGGGTCGTTACAATTGAATATTATAATAAAATACAAAACGGATAAAATAAATCTGCTCATATAGCTATCTTCCCTCCTGCACGTCTTTAAAAGCTTATTCTCCAAATATGGAAACCTGAAAACCCTTACTCCCAGCCTACTCAAATGAGCACCTGAGACTTTAAGGAAAAAACAAAAACTTCGGTTAGACAAAAAGTCTGTGTGGATAATAACCTACCATCTTGAACCGAAATAGATATCTAATGAGACCACGCCACAGAGCGAAATGGTTTTCCACTCACTAGTATCTAATCAAAATATATCAACCATAAATCTTGCACCTGCAACCACAATGGTTACAATAATCATTACATGATCATATGCATGTATGCAACATAGGCAGGTCTGACTACTCTGTCCTCCTAGGGATATGCACACCCTAGTTTACCCTTCTACAAAATAGACTACTGTCTTAGCTCAAATTGACTATCCATCTCAGTCATAGTTTTCATGGGATTACTATGAACCTACTAGTTTTCACTAATACCATATCTCAAAAAATAGTTTTCATGGGATCGCTATGAACCTATTGGTTTTTCCAATAACATATCTTAAGTCATAGTTTCCATGTGATCATTATGAAACTATTAGTCACCACTAATAACAATAGCCATTAATGTATGTTCATTTAACAGCCATTAGCATCACAAATTACTTAAATTTAAATAATAATTCTCTTGGAAAAAACATACAATCTCTTGCCAAAATACCTATTTATTTCCTTGAAAAATAATATAAAACAAGGAAGAAATAACACTTTTTTCTTGGTTAAATTATTATGCCAAATTATATGCTTCTTTGAAAATAGCTTTCATTACTTTCAAAATCAAATGAGGTTTTCGCACCTCTCAAACCTTAGGCTATCAAGCCTTTTTAAATAAAACCATTGAATAATTAATCTACGGCATGCTATGGCCGAAATGGGATGTTGCATCCCTTCATATTGAAGTTCTAATAAAGCATTCTGATTTATAAAACTTAAGACCATAAGATTGAAACCATTCTTGTTATATAATATAAGTATATAGGTGTCGAACCATTGAAACATATCTTTTCGATTTGAATAGTATAAAGGCTTTCAAGCTTGGAAAATTAGAATGTTGAAATTGATAACTTTCTACATCAATATCTCAAAGGAACTGATGTCGTTTTAAATAAACCTCGGCTACTATGTCGCTTCTAATAGGTTGTCGAAATTGATAACTTACGGCATCATTGCCTTGAAATATTGAATGTCGAAATCAAAGGCTAGCGACATATTTGCCACAATACATTTGTTATCGAAGATAAGTACTTGCGGCATAATGTCGCATGATATAAGTTTGGAAAGAAAAGAGACAAGGAATGCCGAAGATAAGGGAATAAAGGATTTCACATGGTCCTAATGGGTTATGGAACCCCTGATGTCGATGTCGAAGTTTTATATTTGTAACCATTTCATACATCTTCTTAAGTTGATCCATTTCATACCTACAATATAGATATCATATGCATCAACTCATGTCAATGTTGCAAGTCATAACAGCGATCAATATCAAACATTAGAATTGTTTTGATATCCCATCTAGGCGACTTGGCAATTTCGTAAATATCACGATACTGTTTTATTTCTATAAAAAGCATTCTCTTTTCACCAACACTTATTCTTTGTCAAAGTTCTATTGGTAAAGTACTTATCAATTTCTTTTCGAAAAAACTACCGTAAACCAATTTTCTTTCCCTAAAACAATTTGCAAACCCGAATAAATATTTTATTATTTTAATATAATTTATTAGCCTTTCTAGCTTAATATATTCATAATAAATCATAATCACTTGAAAAAAATCCCCAAAAATCGTTAAAAATTAGAATTATCATACTCTTTAACATATATAAATTTTGGGACCAAAATCATTATTTAGTTATTGTTAATAATTAAAACCCAAAATAAATCTATTTCATTACATAGGAAATTCGTAAGATATTCTTACAAGCTTAGAAAATTATGAAATTAGAAATCTCGCTCCAAAATAATGTTTTAAATATCTTATCAAAATTTCAAATTGATTGGAGTTCATAAACTAGGTTTCTACACTATAAACCTATCAAATAATTTCATAAATAACCTAATAAACTATCAAACATGCATATCATGCAAACTTAGCATAATATCATCATATAATTTGCGTTTAAGAATAAAACCAAAACAAACAAACAAATGTGAGATGAATTGTAACGACCCAGAATTTCGGACACTTCGTATTTAAATATATGAATTATTTAAAAATTTGAACCTTGGATTTAATGTTATTAAAATGATTTAATAAGCATTTTAACCCCCTTTTAAATCATAAGTGATGATGTTAAACTTATTTCAGAAGAAACGTTTACAAAAATATATTCTTTGGAAAAATATCGATAATGCGACCGAAAATCGTTTTATCGATAAACAGCTTCTTAATCGTCAGAAGTTGTTCAGATTTTATTTACATACACTAATTTGCTTAGGAAATCAATAAAATAAATTTTTTCCTATTTAGGGAAATAAACTTTATGGAAGATCTCACGGGTGATGTCATCAAATATATTTTGAAAATACGCTTAAATGAAAATACTTAAGTGTTAAGGCATGATAAAAGAGAAGTGGTGTTTGTAATTAATGGCAGGACTTTTTTGAGGTGTTTTTGGTCTGTCAACATCTCATTTCTAAGATTATAAAAGGAGGGGCACACCCTTAGGAATAAATCACAAATTCACAAAGCTTAATTTATAAAATCTGTGGCATCTTCTTCTTCTTCTCTAAATGTTCTAAATTAAATATTTCCAAATCTTATCCAAATCATCTCAAATTTGGAATGAAGCCTTGGTGGAATATTCGAAAACCTTCCATCATGTCATTACTTGATGAAGTGAAGACATGCTCCCCATGGAGGGAGAGGCCGTGAGCTATTTATGGGTGGTGGAGGCTAAAAGCAAGTGCAAAGAGTAGGAAGGAGAGAAGGTGGTTGCAAAGATGAGTTTAGGCTTAGGTGCTTGGGTCTTGGTTATTTGTTGGATTAATGCGAGTTAAAATCTCACTTTAAATGAAAATATAGCATATATATGTTTGTTTTTGAATGAGTTTAAGTTGTTTGAAGTGTCAGTGACATATGTTAAAACATTGATTTTGATTCTTGCTTTAAAATTAAGTGACATAAGCGATTCATGTATATTTACTTGAATGGACTTGTATGACATGTGACTAGACCTTTGAATAAAGCACATAGGTTTGAATATGACTCGGATTTAGAAGTGCATTTATAGTGACAGTTGCTGTAAAAGCAGTTTGGAATTGTCCTTAGTATTGGATAATTCTATGGAACTTTGTAGAGAGATCCTTAGGGATTACTCAAAATATTTATATTTTTTTATACGTATGTTTATGCTATCAAAATCTTGGATGGTAAAAGTTAAGCAACATCTTGAAAAGTCGCCATAACATCACTAGTGCAAAACTACCTGGTTTAGACTTGATTTTTGGATTTAAATGTTTGAAAAGATATTTAGATTTAAGGATTTTGTTTCATTCTTTCTACAAGGGTTTACTTACTCTTATTACAGTATTATAAAAGTGGTTTGAGATACTTATGAATTTTTAAGGATTAGTAGTGAAATTTTAAAGAAGAGATATTTTGTTAAAATATATAAAACCATGTTGTTTTCAAGTTTTTATGGATTTTATAAACTTGTTATTTTCAAGAAAAATTCCGAGTAAATGTTTTAAAACCTAGTATAAGTATTATAAAGTATTTTAAAAGCATTTTCATGTATATATAGTTTTTAGAAAAGGTGTTCACTATTTTATATCTTATATAATAAATATCTTCTAAAATGATTTACTTAATATCTAGTTTTATAAATAAATTACTATACATATACATATATCTTTTTAAAGATTTTTAAAAGTATAAACAAAAGGTTTAAAAAGGGGTTACTAATTGCTTAATGGTGAAATGGTTAAATTTTTTTGATTACTAATTTCAAAAGTAATTACAATGCTTAACACTAAAAGCAAATGAAGTAGGCTTATATATTTGCAAGAGTTAAGATTAATGTTCGAGTAGGGATAAAGCAATAGAGCTTTAATCAATCGGCTTCCCACTTGGCCGAGGGATAGTTAAGGCGAAAAATGTCGGAAACATGTTAATCGTGTTGATTTCTTATTTATTTATGGAAATCACTAATACTATATATAACACTAAAAGCCGACGAGGCAGACTTATCCATTTATGAGATTTAAGAATGAAGTGTCTAGGAAAGGCTTTGATGCAACCAGTGCTCTAGTTTACTTGGACTCACTCTTGAATGAGGAATAATTAAGTTGAGAATGTCAAAAATGATTTAATTAGATGAACCTTGATTTCCATAAGAAATCGTCTTTAGAACTTGATAGTTAACTCGTCAAATGCTAAACTTGACCGAATACGAATTTTGATCTTTAAAAACTAATGGTTTCAAAGATATTAACAAGTGTGAGAATGGTTTTGGGTTTGTTGTTACAATGTGTTAATAACATTCATCTTTAATCCTTTTTTATTATACTTTTGAATGTAGATTAATCATTAGAAGAATGTTTTAAAGATAAGCATAAGCGAAATGGTTTTGGGTTTGTAGTGACAATGTTTAAGTAGCATTAGCCTTAAACCTTTTAAATGGATTTGTGAAAGTACTTAAGTCCTCAAAATGGATATTTTTATTGGAAATTATTAGTATCAAATCTTTTGGAAAAATATAGAAAATGTAGAAATTTTATTAGGTAAAAGAAGTTTACTAAAAGGATTTTTAATTAATAAAAAGGATTAACTAAACAGGATTAAGTAGCTTAAACCATACTTTGTGTGGCTTGACCGTGCTTTGTGTGTTTTTTCATTTATGATAAGTATATGAGACTTGATTCCTATTTATGATCATCTATCTTGTTGTAACGACCCAGAATTTTGAACAATTTAAAATGAAAATATTTAATTAATTTTAAATATTTGAATGATGGTTTGACTTGAATTTCAAATTATCAGAATAAATTGGCGATTAAATTATAGAATTTAATCTATTGAAAGTTGAATAAAAATTTGAATCTTCAAGTTTAAGCTAAAGAAAAATATTCCAAAGGATTGTAAAATTCATATTGATAATACTGAAGATAATAGAAGCTTCAGAATTGAATTTGAAAGTGATTTATTCAGTTTTGAAATTATATCGTTTCAACCGATATTTAAAAATAGCCTTCCGAGGCACAGTCTCGGAATTCGACGAAAGCAGTTCCATTGGGTCCGTAATATTGAATTATTGTCGGATTTCAAATTTCGTATTTTTCGGAGTTGATATGTGAGCACACGGTGAGTAAATGCATTGAAGTTTTAAAATGAATTCAATTTAAATTTAAATATTAAAATTTGTCAACCTCAGCCACTTTCCTTCCATTAAACACACCTTCAATCACGCCCCTTTGTTTCAGTCTAAAATCACGCTTAAAATCACGATACCAGATCGTGCCAACCATCCTCCTTTCGTTTTTAAATACGTCCTCTTCCTCCCCAGGTCAAAAAAATCAAATCGTTCAAAATAAATAATCATGCCCGAAGCCAGAGAGAAAAAAACAATGGCTGATTAATTGTTTCGAAAATAAATCAAACGGAATCCCTCAGTCCCAAATCTCGAATTCAAAGCAGATCGATACTACCCTCTCTGTTCAACCGAGTTTTCGATTCTCCCTCGTCCAATTAGCTAGGGCTCATTGTCGAACATCGCGAGTGACTCGCGGAGATCGTGGCGCTGGGGTTTGGAGTTCGAGGTCGCGCACGCGAGGGGGGGCAATCGGCAACCGATGGTACGCTCGCGCTTGAGGCACGCGACTAGGGTTTCGCGAAGATTACCAGGCGAAGTCAAGAGGATCTGGAAGCTCGACGGTGGGATTCGCGGCAATGGCAAATGGCGGCGAGTTCGACGATATCGCGAATCAGGGGATGGCAGGTGAAGCAGTGTGGGTGTTTGCGAGATGATGGAGATTGCGATGTCAAGAAGCGTGTAGTCGCGATTTTGAGTAGAAATTCGTCGGTAAGGTAATTTTTGTGATTTCAAAATAATTTTCAGCATATTTGAATATATACAGTAAAGATTGAATGAAGTTACAAGAAGAATTTTTTTGTTACAGTCCTGTTTTCGATTTAGTGTATGTAAATAAATATATATAATCTGGAAAATATATTTAAGATGGTTAACTTGTTTACTTGGCTTGTTAAATTATTTTATTTCGTTAATAAAAATTATAATCAAGTTATAAACTGTTGGAGGGAAACTTTTACAGTAAGTTTTATAAAACAGTAAGTTAAAGGAAATTTAGTTTAAAGTTAATTTTTAGTTAAATAGATTTATTAAAAGAAAATTGGTTTAAAGAAAAAATTCGTTGGATAATTAAGATTACAAAACGAAAAATTTGTTAATCGGTTAATCCAAATATTAATAAATTGTATAAATTATTTATACAAGGTCAAAACGAGAAATCAAAGCAGAAATGGAAATGGGATGGCAAATTACTAGCTAAGGTGAGATTTTCTCACTCGAAGAAAATTTAATTTTGCAGTTATTGATTGATTGCTGTTTGGATGATAGTGTAACGACCCGACTTTCCAGACCCGGAAAATCGAACCATTTTAGTTAAGAAGAAGAGGTAGAAGAAGAAAAATAGAAAACAACATCAGAATCTAACCATCGCAGCGGAATAAAATATAATATATATTAACAGATCTTTACACAAATCGAAACTATATCAGTTTTATATAATATAGCATCAGAGTATACACCAGAGAACACATAACATACAACTGGACAATAACCATATCATGTCCTCAATACAACAGAGTACAACAATCAACACAGCGGAATATATATATAAACAAGTACGGGATATACGTCTCGCCATCCAGCTCATCTCCTGAGCTCCACAGCATCATATCCTGTAACCTATAATACTCGGTCTGACCTGAGCATCATATAAAACAATACCCGAGTCAGTCTGGAATACCAGCGTGAGAAAATCACACTCAATTGATTATTAAAGTTTCAAAATCTTTTGAAAACAAAAGCATCTCGTAAGACCACGCCACAAATAAACATGTCGGGTTTTTACCTTACGATAGTTAAAACACTTTTTATAAAAATCCTCTGATATTATAATAGTGTCTATTCACAAATACTTATTAAAATAGCTGAAATTGTTACATGATTAAATTCCAGCATACTAGGAATACAAACAAAACTCGTACAAGGCACGTAGGGAGAATGGATTTCCAACGAATGACTAGGCACTGGGGTACCACCTGTCACAGTACGTGGCCTAGATCACAGTACCGAGGAGTACGCCCGCTCCCCTGCAACACAAGGCCGGAATCATCCCTTACTGGATAATTCCAAATAAAATCACCCCACGGTTGGGATCAGCAACCGCACCACTAAGCCGAAATAAAGGGACATCTAGACAGGGATGACTTTACTCTCAAGTGGGGGCTACCCACGAAGCCTTGCTGCATAACCCCTGATTTTCAGTCATTCCCGGTTGATGAGGCTCGAGGCTAAACGATACCTTTATAGCACATATCCCTTAGAATGCCCATCGTCCACCTGACGATGTCACGAAAGCATTCGTCCATACAAGTCCGTCCCGGGTCCGAACGGAACCGAAGGAACTATTCCTACTACATCCATTTTGGAAATATCCTCAGGATTAGTAGCGACTAGCCCTTGCACTTCACAGCTCCATCTTCGACTTCGAACACGTTACACGAAACGTACAAACCGGATCGAAGTGGTATTCGAGTCTCCAGACCTAGAATCCCGGTATACGGAAACCCGATCCCGGTCTCTTCGGAACGATCAACGCATTTGGCCAATATTGATAGTCGGTTATTTAACTATCAATTAACATCCACAAGCAACCATCACACAATAAATAATTTCCCACATTATTTATTTGCCTCAAATATCTTTCCAAGATATATTTCCAAATTTCAAAACTCATTTGAAACAATTTCAAAACAGTTTCCGCTTACGGAAAACATTTCCCAAATAATTATTTCCACTGAATCACCAAGTACAAAATACTTTTAATTTTAAAATAATTTAAAAACACTTTATTTTAAATATATCTTATAACATTGAAATTAAACTACTTTAATACTTTATTAAAAATATATACTTTAAAATAAACCACTTTATAAATATAAACTAAATTTCTCCCTTTAAAACATAATACCAAATCACTTTTATATAATTACTACAATAATAGATTTTTGAAAATACTTACTTAGGAAATTAACATTTAAAAAGACAAATTTCCTAAAACATGCTTTTTAAAACATACTTAAAACCTTTAACTTATATTTCAAATTGCTTTGAAAACGTACTTGGCTATCCAAAGAAATACACTTCTCATTCCCATCTTTTAAAAATAAATAAACATTTATTTTTAAACCAAATCCATATCCTTTTATAAATTCCCACATTGAATTTATATTTTCTAATATCCACTGATATTCCATTTCACTTTATAAACCCAGTTTATCTCTCCAAAATCTCATTCCTCTTTAAATTTCAAATCCCAAAGTATTTAAATCAATTTATAATTGATTTCCCAATTTATTTTACTTTGAAATAAGTTTCCTTACTTAATCCATTTATTTCCAAATTCATTAACTTCCAGATTTTATTTCTCATTATGATTTAAAACCTTTAAACCGAAACACAAGTTTCAGATTTCCCAAATTCCTTCTTCCTTTTTAATTACATTTAAACATTGAATTAAAATAAATTATTTATTCTTTTAAATAATATCACATAAGTTTTCTTTAAATTCAATATTTCTCTGTTTATTCAAAATTCCTCTTTTCCATATTTAATTTATTCGAATTCACTAGAATTACATAACTTAATTTTACTCTTTTATTTCTTTCCAAAAATCCAATTCAATTTCTTTTGATAACTCATCATACTGGGAAATTCAATCCAACCAGATTATCCAATATAAATCATCACAGGATATCAGCAATCATATCACAAAATATTTAAACAAAATTAAATATTTTGAGGAATCCAGTTGGATCCCTCCAACCTGTTTCCTTGCATCCACAGACGTTAGCACAATATAAAATACCAATTCCACTTCAAAGTGGAATATCGCGGTATATGGGTTTTATAAAATATCATCCGCTATTATGCGGCGCATAGGGTCTTATCCACTATATAATGCGGGAATAACAATTCCAATATATACATATGCCAATATATATATATATATATATATATTGGTATATACTACTATATACCATATCAATCAAATCAATCAAATCAATCATCCATCAATATTTAAATTTAACCAATTAAATTTAAATTATAACTGAGTGAGATCAACTCACCTCTGCTTTTTTTTATGCAATCTGATCCAACCTCGACTTGTTCCCTTTCATATTTTGACCTTGAATAAATATTAGATAATCTTATTAATATCTAAACAATTTGAATAATTAATTTCCCATTTAATCATTTAATTAACTAAGAATTTATTCAACTAATTTCCCTTTAAATAAATTGTTTCTAATGACTACAATAATTGAACAAGTGGATTAAACGAGTTAACCCCATAATCCATTATTTTAAAATAAACTAGTAAATCTAAATGTGTGTATATATTTACTTTTATTTTTGAACCTTCATATATATTTATAAAACAGTCTATATAGATTTAAAAATCTATCTTTATATAAACTCCTCACATTTAAAATATCTGCCTTTTCCAAAACCTTATCTATAACTGAATATTTCTGTTTATCATACTTCCCTTCACTGTTAATTCTTTTCTTCCTTTCCTATTTTACTTTAAATATATATTTCTTTTCCCATTTTACAGTAAATTACAATGTGTACATATATATAATTTAAATTGAAAAAGAGATAATAATAAAGAAACAGCAGATACCTTACTGCTCACCATGCTCGACAATCTCAAGCACCACGTCTCGATCGCCTGCTCCACGACCACCCCACAAGCAATCGCAACTGCCGACTCCACCTCCACTGGCTCCGATTCGCGTGTGTGAGGGCTTCACCCATTTGAAGCGAACAACCATCCGCCTCCGTGCCCGAGCTCCATGTAACAACCCGGAGTATGATAACAGTTGGTTATCGTCAAATGACGATTTAATTTGTTAGACAATTGCAATTGAAATTTTATTCGAGTTAAAATTCGTGCATAAAATTGTTAAGTACTTTTGTCAGTGTAAATTCATTTATAAAACGATTAACGTTGACAAATATTTGCTGTCAGGAGTTTCGATACTAGTAGACATTCATTTAAAAATCTGAGATGGTTAGTTCAACAACATAATTTAACAAAAACAAAACAAATTTGTTTTTAAAAGAAAAGAAAAAAAAATTGATTTAACATCCTTCCATACCTCAAGTACCCCACCCCATACCCCTCCAAAGACACGCCCCCCTCTCTTTTCAAACAGAACAGAAGAAAGTAAACGAACGAAATAAAATGGCGGCATCATCTTCGCCCTCGTCTTCTACAAATTAGAATAACTTCGCCCGTTTTTCTCGTTTGCCACAGCCTCAGATTTCGATCGTTGAAACAGGTGAGTAAATCGACTTACTCACATCTAATTCGTGCTTAGTTTGATGCTCAGTAGTTTAATTTGGTTTTGTTGTTGATGATTTCTTTGATGTTCGTTCGTATATACGTATATGCTTGAATTGATCTTCGAGCTTTCGATTATTTTACGAGAATGAGTTTTCTGACTCCTTAAATTCGTATATATTGATATTTGCTTCTCGAGTTGATTTTGAACTGTGGGTTTGCGTGGTAATCACTGGTTCGAGTCTGACTTTGACGATATTGATTTCGTCTCTGTGATTTCGGCTGTTGCTTTGATTTTCGTTCGTCTCTGGCTATTTCTTTAGTATGGAGCTGTCGACTTCGGTCGTTATTTTGGGTATATGAGATTGCATAACTTTGGCCACAGCCTCTAGTGGCCCTGCGATTTAATCGATTTTGGGCTTGTTTCTTTTGTTCATCGAATTTTCTGGATTTCACTGATCATTGAGTTTGATTTTGTGGCCCCTGTATATATGCAGGAGGCCCTAATTTTATTTGTTGCCTTGACTTGTTCGATTTCCTGGGTCGAACTTGTTGCACACTCCCGAGCTTGTTTTACTGATACATTGAGCTCGTATAGTCTTCATTTAGGTTAGTCTGTACTGCTCATGTTGTATTCATCCCCTGATTGCTTTGTTCTTTCGTGGCTAATCATTTGTATACATACATTCATGTATGTATATAGTTGTATGATCATTGGCTGCACTCTGAAATCTTGAGTTGTATTGGTGAACTTCACTTTCATCGTCATCTGTATGTATGCCTTATCATTCACTTGACTATTTGTATACGTACATCGCTCTGATGTTGTCTATGTGATGCATTTGACATTGATACTGTTGTTCAATTTTCTTCCAGTAGTTGCCTTTGCATTCTGTAGTCATGTGTACATCATTAACACTAGAGTCTGGTTCATGTCTTGAATTTGTTGCACTGAATCTTGATACATTTTGTATTCAATCTGGATCTCGAGTGCTGTTACATGTGGGGTTTTAGTTATGGGTTTCTTTGGTACTGGGTAAGTTTGTTGTTCCGTCTGCATTAATATTGGTGCATTCATATCCCTGTCTAATTAGTTCAGATTTGAACTGAACTTGAGTTGCAGTGCTTCATGTTGCAATTGTATATCACTATGTTGCATTTAGCTTGACTTTGTCTGATTACGGTTGTACTATCTGTTTCATTGATTTGCTCCACACTTGATCGCTTGAGTTTACCTGTCTGTTCTCTGACCATATGACAGTGGCTTCATTACCTTGTTGTTCCTGCCTGTAGTTGACCATTTGTGTTCACTGTGTATTCATGTGCATTGATACTCAAGTCTTAACTCACTGTAGCTGGTGCATACCGTTGCTGCCATTATTGTGGGCACTGACTTCACTTCGTCTGCACTTTGATGATTAGGTCGTATTGCTTCTGACTTTTAACATACAGTCTTCATTCATTTCGAGTTAGTCGCTTACAGTTGCATTGTTGACCCATTACTCTGGTTGACATTTTGTTATCGCCTACTTGTATCAAGCCATATCATCACTTAGTTATTGCAGTCTTCGAGTAGTTAGTGCACTTGTATACAGCTGCATTGGTTAGTTCTTTGCAGTCTTCACTATACCATATTGTCACTGCATATCTCTTTTGCATTTCTTTCCTTGTGGTTTAGTTTCACACTGCTGTAACTTGTAGTTGCTGCAGTGTTATAGTTCATGGTCTTCATTTGGGACAGTGTTCATATACTCTTGAGTCATGTTTCATTTGATTGAATTGGTTGGGCTGGAGTTGTTGGTTCATCTGTAGCATTGACGTGTGCAGTCTTGTACATGTCCCTTTTTCATTTTGAATTATGTTGAGGCCAATTGCTTTCGATTCCTCGAGCCAGTTGCATATTGGATTGCTTTTTTTTGCAATTGTGTTGAGTCACGCTAGTGTGTCCTGACCTTTGCAGTTTCGTCGTATGGTAGTGGCGAGGCAGTGCACGTGTGCGTGTACTGCAGCCACACCGAGATTTAATTTAATTTGATGCCATCTGTTCTGTTTTATTAAGCGTATTTTGAAATGGTTCATTTTGATTGAGTTGGATTTGCTGGCTTTTGGATTCATTGATCTTCTGAGTATTTGATAGACTGTATTGGCAAGGCAGTACACGTTAGCGTGTACTGCAGCCAACCAGCACTGTTGTTTTTAAATTGACATTTCAATTATTTAAATTGATCTGGATTGCTGATTTAGTGTTTAACACTGTTTAGTGTTATATCTGCCGTTATCCAATTCTCGTATCGAGAGTTGGATATACGTGATTTCTGTGACTGTCATCTATTTGAGATTATTATTGCTACTGTGCATTAATAACTGAGTTTGAATTAGACTGACCCGTGTATTATTTTCTTTTGAATATAATACTCGGGTCAGACCCGAGTTATTTCAGGTTGTAGATTTTCTTCTTTGAGTTGCTGTTCAGGATTTGAAGACTTTTCACATCTTCTGAAGTTGTCAGTGTCATTTTGTAGTAGTCGTGTCATTGTATAGAACGATATGTATTCATGTATATTAGTCGATAATGTACTTGTATATATAACTTCTAGAGTCGACAGTTGTAGTTGTATCATATGTATCGTGTCAACTATATTGTAACTGACATCGGTTATATATATGAGATTTTTGTTAATCTGTGTTCCGCATTTATATTATCTGTGTTATTGTTATATTTAATGTCCTAAACTATTATGAACTATCGTAGTTTGTTTTATACTGATAATTGGATATGTCGATGGGAGTAAATAAATAATAGATGAAAAATAAGAAGTATGTACCACTCCTATCGAGATAACCAATATTAGTGTAAGGCCAATTACGGATGGTCGCTCCTATCCAGCCTTATTCTTCGTAATAATAGACAGTATTTCTTTTAATACTCTTTGTTATTATGAGCATAGAGGTGGGGCGTTACAGTTGGTATCAGAGCTTGGGGTTTATGGACATAATATAAAACATAACTTGGATGGAACATATGTTACAACTATTGGTCGATGGTTTATTTGTGTTTTTGAGTCAAAACTAAAATTTTGAAATTTGGGTGAAATTTTTAAATATTTTATTTAAAAATAAAGGTGAAATTGTGTTATGATGATTTGATTGATTTGTGTTCTGTTTATCAGAGTGCGCAGCAGAAACAGTGAAACTGTCTTCGCTGGGTACAACTGATAATCTTTTTGAAAAAAAAAAATCAATCAAAGTATGAAATTGAATTTCATTTGTTGTTTACATAGCTGTGTTTATTTTGTTTCTTTGAGAATTTCGAATCCGAATTGAGGATTCGAAGAAATTGCAGCTATGTGATTTTTGTTGAAATTTCCGCTGGCTTTCTTTTGTATAATCATATATTGATCAGATTTTTGCTGTTTTGAATTGTCTTCATTGAAGATACCTTCGAATAGTTTCTTTGTTCATTTTGTAGTACGTGCACAATTTGAATTGCACGTTACTGCATTTATTTTACGTTGAACCGATGCTAGGTTATGAAACGTATTTTGTTGCCGTTATCTTTGTAACGGGATTTTTACACCAATGCTAAATTCTTGAAGCACGGTGTTTTATGGCATTTTGATGAATGAAAATTCTCTGATATTACATTTTGATGTAAATTGTTTTGATGTGATTTTGACGTTTTAAAATTACTGTCGCTTTGGCTTCAGTAACCGTCAAATTTTAAAAGTGGATTTTCAAGCGGTTATTCCGCAATACTTATTTGTGACCATTTTTACGGTATTTTGAGAAGTACAATTTCCTTATCGAAATTGTTACTGATTTGCTGTTTTAATCACGTGATTGGAAAATCATTTTAGAATGAAAATTGTTTTATAAAATTTTAGCAGTTTGCGTTTTCAAAAGAATGAGAAAGCGACTTAAACGATTCAGCAAAATCGAGGATTATGACCCCTTTCTTTTACTGTTTCGCTTAACTCCGGACTTGTTCAGTTGAGAATGTGAATTGTTATTTTTACAAAATAAATAAAAATTGTTTTCAGAAATTTTACAGTTTACGATTTCAAAAGAATGAGAAAGAGATTTAAACGTTTCAGCAAAATTGAGGACTATGACCCCTTTCTTTTACTGATTCGCTTAATTCCGGACTTGTCCGTTTGAGAATGCAAAGTGTATTTTTACAAAATACACAATTTTGCACTTTCAAGGAAACGATGAAGTGATTTAAACGATTTAGCAAAAGTGCGGAGTATGGAACCACACTTTTACTTTTTCGGTTAATTCCGGACTCGTTAATTGAATATCTGTTGTTTTGATGATTTTGATGAATTTTACACTTTCAAGGAAACGATGAAGAGAATCAAACGATTTAGTAAAACACGTGGTATGGGACATGTGCGTTTGCTATTTCGGTTAATTCCGGACTCGTTAATTGAAACATTTTGATGCTTTCGTGTGCTTTCGAGCCACTATGAGGACCTTCGGGTCATTTGTTGGGCTTTCGGGCCACTCTGCGGACCTTCGGGTCATTTGTTGGGCTTTCGGGCCACTCTGCGGACCTTCGGGTCAAATACCAGTACTAGACCTTCGGGTCACTCTGCGGACCTCCGGGTCAATCTGATGGGCGCCAAAATTATGTTGAGTACTTGGTAGGCTACGGCCACTCTGAGATGCACGTGCGGCGAATTAAAAACTCGCCATCTGATGGGATCGATCCAAGCTTTTATGTTGATTTTCTAGTCTTCTTAATTGATTTCTAGATATTTGTTGCATCCAATTATCTGCAGGTAATTGGATATTTGTTGATATGAGTTCTGATTATCGTTTTTGATAATCAGATATTTGTTGTTTCTAATTATCGCTTGTGATAATTAGATATTTGTTGATATGAGTTCTGATTATCGTTTTTGATAATCAGATATTTGTTGTTTCTAATTATCGCTTGTGATAATTAGATATTTGTTGATATGAGTTCTGATTATCGTTTTTGATAATCAGATATTTGTTGTTTCTAATTATCGCTTGTGATAGTTAGATATTTGTTGATATGAGTTCTAATTATCGTTTTTGATAATCAGATATTTGTTGTTTCTAATTATCGCTTGTGATAATTAGATATTTGTTGATATGAGTTCTGATTATCGTTTTTGATAATCAGATATTTGTTGTTTCTAATTATCGCTTGTGATAATTAGATATTTGTTGATATGAGTTCTGATTATCTTTTTTGATAATCAGATATTTGTTGTTTCTAATTATCGCTTGTGATAATTAGATATTTGTTGATATGAGATTTTGATTATCGTTTTCGATAATCGGATAATTGTTGCTTTTAATTATCGCCTGAGATAATTAAATATTTGTCGATTTAATTATCGCTTCAGATAATTAAATATTTGTTGATTTGAGATTTAATTATCGCCTGAGATAATTAAATATTTGTTGATTTAATTATCGCTTCAGATAATTAAATATTTGTTGATTTGAGATTTAATTATCGCCTGAGATAATTAAATATTTGTTGATTTAATTATCGCTTCAGATAATTAAATATTTGTTGATTTGAGATTTAATTATCGCCTGAGATAATTAAATATTTGTTGATTTGAGATTTAATTATCGCCTGAGATAATTAAATACTTGTTGATTTTGAGATTTAATTATCGCTTGAGATAATTAAATATTTGTTGATATGAGTTCTGATTATCGTTTTTGATAATCGGATATTTGTTGTTTTTAATTATCGCTTTAGATAATTAAATATTTGTTGCTTTGAGATTTAATTATCGCTTTAGATAATTAAATATTTGTTGCTTTGAGATTTAATTATCGCTTTAGATAATTAAATATTTGCTGATTTCGAATTTAATTATCGCTTTAGATAATTAAATATTGGTTGATTTGAAATTTGATTATCGCTTGAGATAATCAAATATTTATTGAATTTGAAATTTGATTATCGTTTTTGATAATCAAATATTTGTTGATTTGAGAAATTTGATTATCGTTTTTGATAATCGAATATTTATTGAGTTGAAGTTTGATCACCGTTTATCATAATTAGATATTGCTGTTTCGTGATTTCTGTATTCTAATTATTTATTGGTAATTGAATATTGCTGATGATTGCATTTATTCTGCTTTGTAGTCTTCTGATTATCTATTGATAATTAGATTTTGTTGAGAATTTGTAAATTTCTTTTATGAAAATAAAAGATTTCTTTGGCGTTTGTATTCCCGTCTTTTATTTTCTAGCTTAACCAGTTTATGTTAGAAAAATAATTGTTATTAACAACCTTATTTATGAAAATTGCGGGGACGCAATTTTTATAAGGAGGGGAGTCTGTAACAACCCGGAGTATAATAACAGTTGGTTATCGTCAAATGACGATTTAATTTGTTAGACAATTGCAATTGAAATTTTATTCGAGTTAAAATTCATGCATAAAATTGTTAAGTACTTTTGTCAGTGTAAATTCATTTATAAAACGATTAACGTTGTCAAATATTTGCTGTCAGGAGTTTCGATACTAGTACACATTCGTTTAAAAATCTGAGATGGTTAGTTCAACAACATAATTTAACAAAAACAAAACAAATTTGTTTTTAAAAGAAAAGAAAAAAAAATTGATTTAACATCCCTCCATACCTCAAGTACCCCACCCCATACCCCTCCAAAGACACGCCCCCCTCTCTTTTCAATCAGAATAGAAGAAAGTAAACGAACGAAATAAAATGGCGGCATCATCTTCGCCCTCGTCTTCTACAAATTAGAATAACTTCGCCCGTTTTTCTCGTTTGCCATGACCTCAGATTTCGATCGTTGAAACAGGTGAGTAAATCGACTTACTCACATCTAATTCGTGCTTAGTTTGATGCTCAGTAGTTTAATTTGGTTTTGTTGTTGATGATTTCTTTGATGTTCGTTCGTATATACGTATATGCTTGAATTGATCTTCGAGCTTTCGATTATTTTACGAGAATGAGTTTTCTGACTCCTTAAATTCGTATATATTGATATTTGCTTCTCGAGTTGATTTTGAACTGTGGGTTTGCGTGGTAATCACTGGTTCGAGTCTGACTTTGACGATATTGATTTCGTCTCTGTGATTTCGGCTGTTGCTTTGATTTTCGTTCGTCTCTGGCTATTTCTTTAGTATGGAGCTGTCGACTTCGGTCGTTATTTTGGGTATATGAGATTGCATAACTTTGGCCACAGCCTCTAGTGGCCCTGCGATTTAATCGATTTTGGGCTTGTTTCTTTTGTTCATCGAATTTTCTGGATTTCACTGATCATTGAGTTTGATTTTGTGGCCCCTGTATATATGCAGGAGGCCCTAATTTTATTTGTTGCCTTGACTTGTTCGATTTCCTGGGTCGAACTTGTTGCACACTCCCGAGCTTGTTTTACTGATACATTGAGCTCGTATAGTCTTCATTTAGGGTAGTCTGTACTGCTCATGTTGTATTCATCCCCTGATTGCTTTGTACTTTCGTGGCTAATCATTTGTATACATACATTCATGTATGTATATAGTTGTATGATCATTGGCTGCACTCTGAAATCTTGAGTTGTATTGGTGAACTTCACTTTCATCGTCATCTGTATGTATGCCTTATCATTCACTTGACTATTTGTATACGTACATCGCTCTGATGTTTTCTATGTGATGCATTTGACATTGATACTGTTGTTCAATTTTCTTCCAGTAGTTGCCTTTGCATTCTGTAGTCATGTGTACATCATTAACACTAGAGTCTGGTTCATGTCTTGAATTTGTTGCACTGAATCTTGATACATTTTGTATTCAATCTGGATCTCGAGTGCTGTTACATGTGGGGTTTTAGTTATGGGTTTCTTTGGTACTGGGAAAGTTTGTTGTTCCGTCTGCATTAATATTGGTGCATTCATATCCCTGTCTAATTAGTTCAGATTTGAACTGAACTTGAGTTGCAGTGTTTCATGTTGCAATTGTATATCACTATGTTGCATTTAGCTTGACTTTGTCTGATTACGGTTGAACTATCTGTTTCATTGATTTGCTCCACACTTGATCGCTTGAGTTTACCTGTCTGTTCTCTGACCATATGACAGTGGCTTCATTACCTTGTTGTTCCTGCCTGTAGTTGACCATTTGTGTTCACTGTGTATTCATGTGCATTGATACTCAAGTCTTAACTCACTGTAGCTCGTGCATACCGTTGCTGCCATTATTGTGGGCACTGACTTCACTTCGTCTGCACTTTGATGATTAGGTCGTATTGCTTCTGACTTTTGACATACAGTCTTCATTCATTTCGAGTTAGTCGCTTACAGTTGCATTGTTGACCCATTACTCTGGTTGACATTTTGTTATCGCCTACTTGTATCAAGCCATATCATCACTTAGTTATTGCAGTCTTCGAGTAGTTAGTGCACTTGTATACAGCTGCATTGGTCAGTTCTTTGCAGTCTTCACTATACCATATTGTCATTGCATATCTCTTTTGCATTTCTTTCCTTGTGGTTTAGTTTCACACTGCTGTCACTTGTAGTTGCTGCAGTGTTATAGTTCATGGTCTTCATTTGGGACAGTGTTCATATACTCTTGAGTCATGTTTCATTTGATTGAATTGGTTGGGCTGGAGTTGTTGGTTCATCTGTAGCATTGACGTGTGCAGTCTTGTACATGTCCATTTTTCATTTTGAATTACGTTGAGGCCAATTGCTTTCGATTCCTCGAGCCAGTTGCATATTGGATTGCTTTTGTTTGCAATTGTGTTGAGTCACGCTAGTGTGTCCTGACCTTTGCAGTTTCGTCGTACGGTAGTGGCGAGGCAGTGCACGTGTGCGTGTACTGCAGCCACACCGAGATTTAATTTAATTTGATGCCATCTGTTCTGTTTTATTAAGCGTATTTTGAAATTGTAACGACCCGGAATTTTCGAACCCGAAAATTCCGGATAATTAGGAGAAAAAGAAAAGAGATAGAAGAAAGAACATAAAGAAGAAAGAAGAACAGAAACACGACATCTCACATTCGCAGCGGATAAAGTATAATATCAAATAATATCAGTTATACAAAACAATATTATATCTGTCGATTACATTTTAATACATCAGAGTTACATATTTATACAGACACTGGATATACACAATTATCAAGTCTCAGATATACAATAATATAACACAGTAGAAACACTCCATACGTTCCTGCCATCCAGCTCGACTCCTGAACTCCAGAACGTCCTTACCTGAAAATCTGTAATACTCGGTCTGACCCGAGCATTACATCAAAGTAACACCCGAGTCAGGCTGGAAACCAGCGTGAGTAAACCCATATAATTTGAAATACTAAGTTATAAAACTTATTTAAACCCAGGGTAACTCGTATCTTCTACGAGTTCTTACTTATTATATTCAAACAATTATTTCACAAAATAATATCTAAGTACCGTTACTTAGTTCCAAGGGTCCAGATTACTCAATTTATTTCATCCCAGCCTATTCGATTTACAAATCAAATCTATAAAGAATTATAGATTACAAATCGAAGTGGTTTCGGGTATATTTCTGATACCCGATCCCGGTCTCTTCGAATCAAATGTCATCCTTTAAACCAAGATTTTTCAGTTAAACAATTTAATTTAAATTCAGGATATCATATTCACATAACAAATCTATCACAGATAGATAACTTACATTATCACCATTCATCCAAAACATCTCATATTATAATCACATATCAGAGATATCAACTAATCCAAGGCATCTAATATCATTCAACCAATCCATAACAAGTTAATTCATTCTTAATTAATTTAATTAATCTCTAATTAAATTAATTACTAACCTTTAATTACTTGGATTACCTTAATCCATCTTACTTAACATTAATTAATTATAAATTAATTAATCATTTCTTAATTATTTATCTTAATTAATTTTCCTTGATTAATTATTACTTAATTACATTCAAGTAATTATCCTTAACCATATACAGTAATTATCCTTTAATTACCATCATTAAATTACAATAATTAATGATCCTTCATTTACTTCCATTAATTAATTAATTTATTAATTAACTATAATTAATTACACTCGATCCTCAATTAATTATAATTAATTGATTATACTTTAATTACATTACTTTTATTAATAAACTTGATTAATTTCATAAATTATATTAATCCTTTGATTACTTAATTAAACCATATTTACAAATAAACATTTAGAAATCAATTTAAAAGAAGTTTAAACATCTTAATTTTAACCTCTAATTATTTAAAACTGTAATTTAATAAATCTTTAATTATTCTCTTTAAAACTTCTTTCCTTAAATATATCTTAAAACTCGGTTAAACGCTTTCCTTTTTAAACTAATTTATTTCTATAACTTTAAAACTTGTTAAATAATTTCTTTACTTTTAAACTTTGATTCCCTTTGTTTAATATAAATCTGGATTCTGTTTTATTTAAAATTTAAAAACCTGTACCTGTTTTACTTAAAAACTATAAGCCTGGAACTTATTTACTTCACATTAAAACTTTATAACTAGATACAATACAAAACCAACCCGAGCAACTCACTAAAAATCCCCGAGTAAACTACACTAAAACCCCGAGCACACTCGCCTACTCACTTACTTCGAGACGAACTGCAAACTACACGAGACCAACTTCGAGTCGCCTTCATCTTCCCCAACGCGAACGATTCTGATAGCACAAACGTGCACGTGGTGCACGTACACCACCAACTCCGACCACCGGAGATCACCGCGATGCTTCTCCACGTCTCCACGAACTCACGCGATCCCGAAACCAGACCCAGATCTACGATATCACCTCGACATCAAAATCGAACCCAATTGACCAAATTCTGGGATTGCCATCACCGGAAATTTCCCCCATCGTTGACGAACTCCGCCTCGAGAAGCCTCGCCCACTTCGCCGCAGCTTCGCCACGACTCCAGCAATCTTTTCCACCTATCGCGATTGATTCCGGTCCCCTATCCACGTTGAAACTGCTTCGACAAACAGGCGAACAAAACTCCACCTAAAACCCTAGTTCAATCGATTTCGAACAATTCAACAATTTGAAAATTTTAATTCTATTTTTCCCATGATCCTTGATCTACAAACATGCTTCAGCAACTACCCCAACACTCCATCCTTCACCGATCACTAGAAATTGCCCAAAAACTAAAATCTGATCAACCCCAATTTCCTCTCTCGATCCCACTCTAAAATTTGTGATTTATCTTTTAAAAATCATGTTTTCAGATGGGGATTCAGATTATATAAATAAAACAAAAGATTTTGATGATTGAAATTTACATGTTTTTCGATTTTCCTTTTCTTTCTAAAATTTTACAGAAAATTTCAAACTTAATTTACTTAAATATATTTTTAAACCTTAATCTATGTTTAAACAAACATATTTGGCTTGAAAACTAAAGCCTATCAGTGAATAGATAAGGAGATTAGTAATTTTGATTTAAATTTAAACTCTATAACTATAAACAGAGATGAACATAAATATTTCAGACATGCACATTCAACATATTAATATACCAGGAATCCATATACATGCAAGCATAGTTTCTATCACACATTTACAGATCATCACATGCAAACCAAAACATACTTTAAGTATTTCCACATGCAAATCAAGATTCAATAGATTTTATAAAGGTAGTTCACTCACTTGTGTTTGAAGAAAACAGAGCCTGGAAGTTTTGATCTTGTCTGATCTTTGATTTTGATTTTGTTGATCCTTGGTCTGAAATGCTTTATTACAGGAACTGTTGTAGAGATGAATTTGCTTTGATTTGCATGATCCTGGATTTAAAACTTGATATTGATCTTGATACTTTGATTACTGAGTTGAATCTGGAGCTTTATTATTGATGAAGTTGAATTTGTTGCTTGATCCAAGCTTTGATTTGTTTTAATCTGTTCAGATTTTGATTTTATTTTACTTCTTTTCTCTGATTCGAATTTTCAGGTTTGAGATGTTTTAAAACTGAAAAATACTTTTTGTTTCTCTTCTTTATTTACTCAAATTAAAAGAATTCCATAATGTCACTTGTTCATTTCTTAAGTTTAATGAATTACATTTGTTACTTTGTGTGTTAAAATCTTAACACTTGTCCTTAGCATGAGAATATTTATTATATAATGTATTTATCCTTTATATTGTTTATATTATATTTATACTTCTCTTTAATTTATTTCCTTATGTTTTATTTATTTTATTTTTATTAATAAATTTCTTTTGCTTATATTTATATAACTTTAAAGAAAAATGATATAAAACCTAATTACTCACTAATTAATAACCATATATATATGTATATATACTAGTTGTGTAACATCCCGAAAATTTTCGACTTTCGAAAATTCAACATCGATACTCACTTTATCGACTGCCGAGAAATCGAATGCCGGAAACCCGAAAAGTTATGGTTTTAAGAAAAAGAAAAGGTAGAAGAAGAAGATAGAAGAAAAAGAGAAGAAGAAGAAAGAAGAAGAACAACAGAAGAACAACAGAAACAGATCAGAACAGAGACAATACAATATCAGAATCTTACACATCGCAGCGGAACAATATATAATAGATAAATGAATAATCTCTAAAACAAAGAACTATATTATTTTATACATACATCAATCATCAGAGTCAATATACAACTCAATACAACAATGGACAGTTATATAACTTGTCCTCATACAGAATACACAGCGGAATAAATATATCAGATACAAATACTACGTCTCGTCATCCGGCTTGCTTCCAAAGCTCCAGAATATCCAGAATATCCTGATAATATAACTCTAGGCTGCCCGTGTGGAAATTGGTGGGCACCCAGAGTTTAGAAGGGAACAATAAACTCCGAGTCAGTCATGGTGACTGGTGTGAGATCGTAAAACAGTTATTCTTTATAACAACAAAATAATTTTTTAAAGTCAATTCGCAATGCTTTTTTTTTGAAAATGAGACTACCATAAGACCTCCCACCACACACACAATGCAAACGCAGAATTGGAGGAGATTTCTTCTTATGATAGTCAAAGATGCTTACTACGCAAAAATCAAATCCTTTTGATATTATTATTAGTGCATAGTGTAGAAATCATTTCGAAAGTATAATATTAATCTTAGCCAGCATAGGCATTCCGCACTTATGCCTACTATAGCTACTATGTTCAATAGCAGGTTACCGCCACATTCCATAGCAGGTAATACAACTAAAACCGTACACGTCACGTATTGTTTCTTTGGATTTCCAACAAATGGTCAGGCAAAGGAACTTCCTTTTCCACGATGGGTACGTCCCTGGAATAGACGACCCGAGAAATAACCTAACATTACGGTTAGATCTCTGCCAACACAAGGCCGGGTTACCTCTGCAAAAATAGGTAACTACTGACACGCGTATGCCATCCCCCGATCGTCACCGATCTTCCCGAGGATCCCCGATTCGCAACAAACCACATAGATAATAATAATGCAGTAACCACAGAGGTTAAGTATCTGGGCTCCATACCATGATACCACCTTTATCCAGAAGGAATGACATACACTAAGGGGCGCTACTCCCTAGAACCTTGCTGCATCCTTCCTGTTTCGACCATTTCCGGGGTGTGAGGCTCGATGAAGTCTCGTCCACAAAGCTACGCTTTCTCAAAAAGCCCTGCTTCGGGTCAAACAAAATGATCAACCTATGATCACAAAGATATAAGATCAAACAAATGATCATATCACAAATGATCAAACACTGATCATTTCACAGCAACACTCAGTATGCCACGTTACCAAATTGGGATATATCGCTGATAAATTTCAACTACATAACCTCTGAGCTCGTACGTCTCAGAGAAGGGTGTTAAGCTAAGAGAATAAATTCTCCGCCACCAACAGAAATGTATTTGAAAAAAATCAGCTCTATATCTCAAATTGTAACGTCAGACACACAATCCATACAAGTCTGTTCCGGGATCGAACAGAACCGAAGGCACTTCTCACGAAGCCCTTGCATTTCCGGATAATTTTCAATCACGTCAGGACTTCCCGTCACTAAGGGTGATAAAACCTCTAAACCGAAGATCAGTCAGTGTAGAGTAACTCGACGGTAATCCTTCCGTTTTCAAAAATATCCGGTCTTCAACACCGGTCTTCAAATGCGATTCATAACGACGTATCACATATTCGGAATGGGTTATACGACCCCATGGTCCTTTCCCGGTTAACCCGAATAGTGAGCGCTTATTCAAAAATAAGTGTGGCATTCAATTTCATCCAATTCACAACAAATGTCATTCAAGGTAATTATCGATAGTCGGTTATTTAACTATCAATAAAGATGTGCAACATCATCAGATTCCAAATAATTTTCCAAATTATTTCATCTTCAAAAATATCTTTACTAGATATAAAATTTCCACACTTAACCATTTGAAAACAATTTCAAATCAATTTCCACATTACAAAAGTAAATCAATATTTATTTTTAAACAACTTCGCTTTCTTTTATAAATTCCGTATTGAATTTATACTTTCGAATATCTACTGATATTCGATTTTCGAATCGTTTTCAATATTCAATTTCAATTTATCTTTAAGAAGATAAATTCTCAAAACGTTCATTTCATATTGGAAAAGGATTTCCTTACTTATTAAATAATAAGTATTTCACAAATCTATTTATTTTCACATTTGAAAATATTCGATATACTTAAATCAAATTAAGTATATATTCATTCTTTAAGGAAATCTATTTTCTATAACAACATCAATTTGAGTCAAAACGAATGTTACGTAAAACATCGTTACTACGACTCAAAAATCACTAGTATAGGGATTCGAAATTTTGATAGATATATAAATCCCAATACTACATTAAAAAAAAACATTTCCTTTCGGAAATCATTTACTATAACAACTGTGTTATAGTCCATCATTTCCTTATTTCTCGAAAACGTCTATTTCAACAACAAATGTTGAAATCTATGCTTTCGATTCATAATACATTTTAAAACATCTTTAAAATGTTTAACTTCATTTTTAATATCACTTTTTCAAAAATAAATCCATTTTACTTAACAATATATTCACTGTCCAAAATCGTGAATATACTTCACTTAATCACATTTCACTATTTAATTCATCAAATTCAATTGATTTCGAATTTATAAAACAACGCTTATAAATCCCATTTCTGTTTTATAACAACTTCAGTTTATAAATCTCCTTTTATTAATTTCTATAATACACTTATTTAAATAAGTGATTTCAGATTTATAAAACAACGTTTATAAATTAAATCTTAAATTTCACAACAACCCTGATTTATAAATCCCCTTTATTTACAATCCGATCAATATTCCATTTAAAGGCAAAAATCCAGTTTTATAAGTTAATTTCTTATAAATCATCTATCCTACAATTTTATTCATTTTAACCTCACCATTTATACATCTATAAATTTCATTCATTTTTAACTTCACAATTTATACATCTATAAATTTCAATCGTTTTCTTTCAATCTATTTAAAAATCCAAATTTAAATTAATTTCTTCAATTTAAAATCACTATTTTTACGAAATCCATTTATTTAACATTTTCACTTTATTCTGGAATTTATTAAATACGATTATAAAAATTTACTTTTTTATACTTTAAAATTCCTTTCTTCGAAATTTATTCAATTTCTAAAATTGATTCACTTAGAAATTTCTACTTGAATTTCAAAAATTCAATTTCGTTTATCTTTGGAATCCAATGATGTCAAAACATCCATTCAGCTAATTTTTAGCTTTCAAACAATTTCCAGATATCAATATGATTAATAGCATCACTATAATCATTTACTGATTCATATCAAAATAGAAATAAATTCAATCAATGTGAGGGGTCCAGTTGGATCCCTCCAACCTGTTTCCCTGCATCCAAAGATGTTAGCACAATACCAATTCCGCTCCAGTACGGAATTATCGCGGTATATAGGTTTTTATAAATCCGCTTACTAACGGCGAAATAGGGTCTCATCCGCTATACGAGGCGGGAAATCATCAATCCAATATATACATATGCCAATATGTATATACTGCTATATATATAGATATATCCTATCATATCTAATACAAACAGCAATCATAGAAATCAAACAATAACTGTAAAAATTCCACATTTTATTCGAGTGAGAAAAATCTCACCTTAGCTTTTAATTGCAATCCGTTTCCATTTCAGTTTTGTTTTCTCGATTTTAACCTGGTATAAACAATTTTATAAAATCTATTAATATTCGAATTAAATCGAATAATCAATTTTCATTTGGTAATTCTAATTATCCCAAGATTTTATTTTAAACCAATTTCTTCTAATAAATTTGTTTAACAAAAAATTAAATTCGAAACTAAATTTCCTTCGATAAATATTTTTACACTTAAAACATTTATTTTCATAATCCTATCTATATATAAATAAATTTCTGTTTATAAAAAGTGATTTTTATACCTCACCGTTAAACTAAAATCTCATTCCTATATAAGTTTCAAACATGCATGTGTATATTTTCTTTTGAAACCATATATATACACTTATAAAAATAAACTATATTAAAAATCTAATTTTCTATAAATCCTTATATGTTTCTTGCGCTATAATCCTATCTAACTGCCAGTAAAACATCCTTCGCTTTATTTTACACATACTCGTTTATATAATCATTTAAATCGATAAAATAAATCTGAGAATATACCTCATTGCAGGCTACGGCATCGAGTAAACACTCGAGTCCCAAACCATCGCGAGCCTGCCTTCCCCATCACTGTGGTGCTTGCCTTGACCTAGTTCTACTCGTGACTGTGAACACACGAGAAAATCGATCGCTAGTCTCCACGCAGTCGCCACCAACCCAACCTCGTCGCTATTGCCTCGACCTCGACCTGAACCTCGCGTCGCCGTTGCTGCCGCCTGCTCGAGCCCACCGCGACAAATCGCCCAGCCTGCCACGCGCTCGTACTCGCGAATGTCATCGCGAAGTCCTCCAGACCTCGCGCTCGCCTAGCCCTAGCTCACGCGATGAAGTCGCGCGTGCCATCGACATTCGCCATCACCTGCTTCACGACCGCCGACCTCGTCGAACTCGCGTGAACCCCCTCGTCCACCATCCCCTTGCGCGAACGCGAGTGCGCGCCATTGCTGCCACTTCCAGCGATTTCGATTTAAGATGAAGAACGAGATTTTCTTTTTAGGGATTTGGATATGAATTCGTTTTCGAATAAGAGAGACTCGGCCATTAATTTAAATTCCTTCTGTCGATTTTGAAATGAGGAAAGGGATGTTTAAAATCTGAACGAGGCATGGATTACACGATTTCTTTCGTGTTCTTCTGCGCGATTTTAGGCAGAGACAACGGTGCGTGTTTAAATGAAAACAACGTGGTGTGTTGACCGATAATTTTAAATTTTAAATTTGAATTTGATTTGTTTTCAAATACGTTTGCTCGTCGTACGGTCACAGAATAACTCCAATCAATACGAAAATTGAAATTCGACAATAATTCAATATTAGGGACTCAATGGAACTGGTTTCGTCGAATTCCGAGACTGTGCCCCGGAACGCTACTTTTAAATATCGACTGAACGATATAAATTTCAAACTGAACAAATAAATTCGAAATTGGATTCTGAAGCTTCTGTTATCTTCAGTGTTATCAATATAATTTTTACAAGCGTTCGAAATATTTTTCTTTAGCTTTAAATTGAAGATACAAATTTTTATTCAACTTAAATCGATTAAATTTTATAATCTAATCGCCGATTTCAGAATTATATCGGAAATTCAAATCAAATTGTCGTTCAAATATTTAAAATAAATTAAATATTTCCAATTTAATTCGTTCAAAATTCTGGGTCGTTACAAACTTCCCTCCTTAAAAGAATTTCGTCCTCGAAATTACAAGTTAGGAAAAATGTCCTTAACTCGTCTACTATTTTTCAACATTCAATAGTTTTATCAATTTATCAAAACAAATCTTCCTACTAAAGATTCGTTATCAATTCAACTAAATTTCCAACTTCAATTTTTAAGTTTCAAACAACATTGTTTAACTTCTAAATTCAAATTCGAATTCGAATTCAAATTTAAACTTTCAAAATTTTCTCAAAAATTTTCTAACGCCCTAAATTTTCGAAAAATTTCGCCAGCGTCTCCTTTGCGCGGCTAATACGGCACTACTACAAAACGTCCCTACGGACTCTCAGATTTCAAAAAGAAAAAGAAAAAGCCAAGCGGCTAGAGAGAAATCATCAAAAACTCATATTGGAATTCAAATACGTACCTTTTCGAGCAATTCAAATTATCTGTGAAATCAAATTCAATTCCCTTTATACCTGTATATCTACTAGCCATAATATCTAGTTACATATATTCAAACCATTTCGTACATTCAATTACAAAATTTTCAATATAACTGCTTATATCATCTTTTAGTTCACTATTGAAGTTATATCCATTATCTTCAATTTTTACATTTCAAATTTTATTTGAATTCAATTTCACATTTCAATTCCTCATTCGAGTTCAATTCACAATTCCAATCAAATTTGGATTCAATTTACTTTTTCAATTCTATTTGAATTCAATTTTGACTTCTATTCTGAATATTGAATTTCACCGATTCACTTTTATTTACAACTGCTTATTTTAGATTAGTTTCAATTACTAATTCATCATCACTTTATTCAAACTTGCTTTCAACATTCAGTTTCAATTTTTATTCACTTACAATTGTGAATTCTATTCATTTGAAATTTATTTCTTCTTACTTGAATTTATTTGCAATTCCGAACTATGCTTTTATTTAGTTCACAATTCAAGTCTCAATTTATCTAATTCAACTTCCAATTTCAGTTTCATTTAATTGATTCACCTGTACTTACAATTTCAAATTGATTCATTCATTCACAATTTTTATTTTCATAATTCAATACTCAATTCCAGAGTCTTTTCAACCTTTTCAAAACCATCTTTGAAAACAATTCAAATCATCCTTTGAATTTCCAAAACAAAACCCAAATTCTCAAAACAACTTCCATTTAAAACAATTTGGCAGCAATTTCCTCTTCTGGAAACCCGAAAATGAACACCAATGATGCCGCGGTCATCATCGAAGTTATTTTCCAGCGACCTAAAAGAGTTTAGAGCTTTCAATTCTCCAAAATACTTTTCAAAACCTTTGAAATCTATTTTCAAATCAAAAATGATTTAAACTTCCAAATTTCCAAAAATTTTCAAATTCTTTTCAAAACATTTCCAAAAACTTCTCTGGAATCCCGTTTCAAATTACAAATCACATTTATAATTTACATTCTTTAATTTTATTTGTATATGGATTCATCTCTTTCGCTTTCAATTCACATTTATGAATTTCATTCGTTAAATGGATTTATTTCCAAATCTTTGGTTATTATTTTAATTTCTCATTCCATTTCATATAACAATGATAATAATTCAATGTTATTATTTTATAACAACCATGCAACCATATACTGTAGTAATTTACAGAAAATCATTTCTTTTATATACAAAAATAGTTTTGGACAAAATTATTTCATTTACCCGTTTTTAAAATCAATACTGTGTCGGTTTATCTTGTTTAAGAGTTTAGAAACCCCTATCGATTTACAGTTAGCTAGACTGCACCGACTAGAATCCATAAACAATCAACCGATAAGTCAACACAATACAAAACAATTTCATATTCAATAACAAATACGCGCTCATATCTATTATTACACTCAACTCATTCTAGAGTACTGCTGACTCTATCTCTAATGAGTAACACCCAACAGAGCAGGGTTGTCGCTTAACCATATGCTCTGATACCAAATGTAACATCCCGAAAATTTTCGACTTTCGAAAATTCAACATCGATACTCACTTTATCGACTGCCGAGAAATCGAATGCCGGAAACCCGAAAAGTTATGGTTTTAAGAAAAAGAAAAGGTAGAAGAAGAAGATAGAAGAAAAAGAGAAGAAGAAGAAAGAAGAAGAACAACAGAACAACAACAGAAACAGATCAGAACAGAGACAATACAATATCAGAATCTTACACATCGCAGCGGAACAATATATAATAGATAAATGAATAATCTCTAAAACAAAGAACTATATTATTTTATACATACATCAATCATCAGAGTCAATATACAACTCAATACAACAATGGACAGTTATATAACTTGTCCTCATACAGAATACACAGCGGAATAAATATATCAGATACAAATACTACGTCTCGTCATCCGGCTTGCTTCCAAAGCTCCAGAATATCCAGAATATCCTGATAATATAACTCTAGGCTGCCCGTGTGGAAATTGGTGGGCACCCAGAGTTTAGAAGGGAACAATAAACTCCGAGTCAGTCATGGTGACTGGTGTGAGATCGTAAAACAGTTATTCTTTATAACAACAAAATAATTTTTTAAAGTCAATTCGCAATGCTTTTTTTTTGAAAATGAGACTACCATAAGACCTCCCACCACACACACAATGCAAACGCAGAATTGGAGGAGATTTCTTCTTATGATAGTCAAAGATGCTTACTACGCAAAAATCAAATCCTTTTGATATTATTATTAGTGCATAGTGTAGAAATCATTTCGAAAGTATAATATTAATCTTAGCCAGCATAGGCATTCCGCACTTATGCCTACTATAGCTACTATGTTCAATAGCAGGTTACCGCCACATTCCATAGCAGGTAATACAACTAAAACCGTACACGTCACGTATTGTTTCTTTGGATTTCCAACAAATGGTCAGGCAAAGGAACTTCCTTTTCCACGATGGGTACGTCCCTGGAATAGACGACCCGAGAAATAACCTAACATTACGGTTAGATCTCTGCCAACACAAGGCCGGGTTACCTCTGCAAAAATAGGTAACTACTGACACGCGTATGCCATCCCCCGATCGTCACCGATCTTCCCGAGGATCCCCGATTCGCAACAAACCACATAGATAATAATAATGCAGTAACCACAGAGGTTAAGTATCTGGGCTCCATACCATGATACCACCTTTATCCAGAAGGAATGACATACACTAAGGGGCGCTACTCCCTAGAACCTTGCTGCATCCTTCCTGTTTCGACCATTTCCGGGGTGTGAGGCTCGATGAAGTCTCGTCCACAAAGCTACGCTTTCTCAAAAAGCCCTGCTTCGGGTCAAACAAAATGATCAACCTATGATCACAAAGATATAAGATCAAACAAATGATCATATCACAAATGATCAAACACTGATCATTTCACAGCAACACTCAGTATGCCACGTTACCAAATTGGGATATATCGCTGATAAATTTCAACTACATAACCTCTGAGCTCGTACGTCTCAGAGAAGGGTGTTAAGCTAAGAGAATAAATTCTCCGCCACCAACAGAAATGTATTTGAAAAAAATCAGCTCTATATCTCAAATTGTAACGTCAGACACACAATCCATACAAGTCTGTTCCGGGATCGAACAGAACCGAAGGCACTTCTCACGAAGCCCTTGCATTTCCGGATAATTTTCAATCACGTCAGGACTTCCCGTCACTAAGGGTGATAAAACCTCTAAACCGAAGATCAGTCAGTGTAGAGTAACTCGACGGTAATCCTTCCGTTTTCAAAAATATCCGGTCTTCAACACCGGTCTTCAAATGCGATTCATAACGACGTATCACATATTCGGAATGGGTTATACGACCCCATGGTCCTTTCCCGGTTAACCCGAATAGTGAGCGCTTATTCAAAAATAAGTGTGGCATTCAATTTCATCCAATTCACAACAAATGTCATTCAAGGTAATTATCGATAGTCGGTTATTTAACTATCAATAAAGATGTGCAACATCATCAGATTCCAAATAATTTTCCAAATTATTTCATCTTCAAAAATATCTTTACTAGATATAAAATTTCCACACTTAACCATTTGAAAACAATTTCAAATCAATTTCCACATTACAAAAGTAAATCAATATTTATTTTTAAACAACTTCGCTTTCTTTTATAAATTCCGTATTGAATTTATACTTTCGAATATCTACTGATATTCGATTTTCGAATCGTTTTCAATATTCAATTTCAATTTATCTTTAAGAAGATAAATTCTCAAAACGTTCATTTCATATTGGAAAAGGATTTCCTTACTTATTAAATAATAAGTATTTCACAAATCTATTTATTTTCACATTTGAAAATATTCGATATACTTAAATCAAATTAAGTATATATTCATTCTTTAAGGAAATCTATTTTCTATAACAACATCAATTTGAGTCAAAACGAATGTTACGTAAAACATCGTTACTACGACTCAAAAATCACTAGTATAGGGATTCGAAATTTTGATAGATATATAAATCCCAATACTACATTAAAAAAAAAACATTTCCTTTCGGAAATCATTTACTATAACAACTGTGTTATAGTCCATCATTTCCTTATTTCTCGAAAACGTCTATTTCAACAACAAATGTTGAAATCTATGCTTTCGATTCATAATACATTTTAAAACATCTTTAAAATGTTTAACTTCATTTTTAATATCACTTTTTCAAAAATAAATCCATTTTACTTAACAATATATTCACTGTCCAAAATCGTGAATATACTTCACTTAATCACATTTCACTATTTAATTCATCAAATTCAATTGATTTCGAATTTATAAAACAACGCTTATAAATCCCATTTCTGTTTTATAACAACTTCAGTTTATAAATCTCCTTTTATTAATTTCTATAATACACTTATTTAAATAAGTGATTTCAGATTTATAAAACAACGTTTATAAATTAAATCTTAAATTTCACAACAACCCTGATTTATAAATCCCCTTTATTTACAATCCGATCAATATTCCATTTAAAGGCAAAAATCCAGTTTTATAAGTTAATTTCTTATAAATCATCTATCCTACAATTTTATTCATTTTAACCTCACGATTTATACATCTATAAATTCCATTCATTTTTAACTTCACAATTTATACATCTATAAATTTCAATCGTTTTCTTTCAATCTATTTAAAAATCCAAATTTAAATTAATTTCTTCAATTTAAAATCACTATTTTTACGAAATCCATTTATTTAACATTTTCACTTTATTCTGGAATTTATTAAATACGATTATAAAAATTTACTTTTTTATACTTTAAAATTCCTTTCTTCGAAATTTATTCAATTTCTAAAATTGATTCACTTAGAAATTTCTACTTGAATTTCAAAAATTCAATTTCGTTTATCTTTGGAATCCAATGATGTCAAAACATCCATTCAGCTAATTTTTAGCTTTCAAACAATTTCCAGATATCAATATGATTAATAGCATCACTATAATCATTTACTGATTCATATCAAAATAGAAATAAATTCAATCAATGTGAGGGGTCCAGTTGGATCCCTCCAACCTGTTTCCCTGCATCCAAAGATGTTAGCACAATACCAATTCCGCTCCAGTACGGAATTATCGCGGTATATAGGTTTTTATAAATCCGCTTACTAACGGCGAAATAGGGTCTCATCCGCTATACGAGGCGGGAAATCATCAATCCAATATATACATATGCCAATATGTATATACTGCTATATATATAGATATATCCTATCATATCTAATACAAACAGCAATCATAGAAATCAAACAATAACTGTAAAAATTCCACATTTTATTCGAGTGAGAAAAATCTCACCTTAGCTTTTAATTGCAATCCGTTTCCATTTCAGTTTTGTTTTCTCGATTTTAACCTGGTATAAACAATTTTATAAAATCTATTAATATTCGAATTAAATCGAATAATCAATTTTCATTTGGTAATTCTAATTATCCCAAGATTTTATTTTAAACCAATTTCTTCTAATAAATTTGTTTAACAAAAAATTAAATTCGAAACTAAATTTCCTTCGATAAATATTTTTACACTTAAAACATTTATTTTCATAATCCTATCTATATATAAATAAATTTCTGTTTATAAAAAGTGATTTTTATACCTCACCGTTAAACTAAAATCTCATTCCTATATAAGTTTCAAACATGCATGTGTATATTTTCTTTTGAAACCATATATATACACTTATAAAAATAAACTATATTAAAAATCTAATTTTCTATAAATCCTTATATGTTTCTTGCGCTATAATCCTATCTAACTGCCAGTAAAACATCCTTCGCTTTATTTTACACATACTCGTTTATATAATCATTTAAATCGATAAAATAAATCTGAGAATATACCTCATTGCAGGCTACGGCATCGAGTAAACACTCGAGTCCCAAACCATCGCGAGCCTGCCTTCCCCATCACTGTGGTGCTTGCCTTGACCTAGTTCTACTCGTGACTGTGAACACACGAGAAAATCGATCGCTAGTCTCCACGCAGTCGCCACCAACCCAACCTCGTCGCTATTGCCTCGACCTCGACCTGAACCTCGCGTCGCCGTTGCTGCCGCCTGCTCGAGCCCACCGCGACAAATCGCCCAGCCTGCCACGCGCTCGTACTCGCGAATGTCATCGCGAAGTCCTCCAGACCTCGCGCTCGCCTAGCCCTAGCTCACGCGATGAAGTCGCGCGTGCCATCGACATTCGCCATCACCTGCTTCACGACCGCCGACCTCGTCGAACTCGCGTGAACCCCCTCGTCCACCATCCCCTTGCGCGAACGCGAGTGCGCGCCATTGCTGCCACTTCCAGCGATTTCGATTTAAGATGAAGAACGAGATTTTCTTTTTAGGGATTTGGATATGAATTCGTTTTCGAATAAGAGAGACTCGGCCATTAATTTAAATTCCTTCTGTCGATTTTGAAATGAGGAAAGGGATGTTTAAAATCTGAACGAGGCATGGATTACACGATTTCTTTCGTGTTCTTCTGCGCGATTTTAGGCAGAGACAACGGTGCGTGTTTAAATGAAAACAACGTGGTGTGTTGACCGATAATTTTAAATTTTAAATTTGAATTTGATTTGTTTTCAAATACGTTTGCTCGTCGTACGGTCACAGAATAACTCCAATCAATACGAAAATTGAAATTCGACAATAATTCAATATTAGGGACTCAATGGAACTGGTTTCGTCGAATTCCGAGACTGTGCCCCGGAACGCTACTTTTAAATATCGACTGAATGATATAAATTTCAAACTGAACAAATAAATTCGAAATTGGATTCTGAAGCTTCTGTTATCTTCAGTGTTATCAATATAATTTTTACAAGCGTTCGAAATATTTTTCTTTAGCTTTAAATTGAAGATACAAATTTTTATTCAACTTAAATCGATTAAATTTTATAATCTAATCGCCGATTTCAGAATTATATCGGAAATTCAAATCAAATTGTCGTTCAAATATTTAAAATAAATTAAATATTTCCAATTTAATTCCTTCAAAATTCTGGGTCGTTACAAGTTGTAAAAAATTATTTTTAAGATATTACTTTGAATTTCAAATCCAAATTCAATTTAAAATCAACTTATTTAAATATATATATTTAAACAACACATATTTAATTTGTTTGAAAATAATATTTTACCATTTAAAATCTACTTATGTCTATATATATACACAATCATTATTATTTGTTTTAAAAGATTAATTTGTAAAATTTGAAGTAATTATATTAGAAGATTATCAAATATTTATTCCAATATCTAAAATCCAATTTTTTATTATATTTTCAAATTCACTTACATAACCAGATATCTTTTATTATCAGAATTTTATCTGTTCATTTGAATAAACCAAATAATTATCTAATTACTGGATACCCAAAAATCCGGGTTATCACATTCCTCCCCCCTTAGAATCTTTTCGTCCCCGAAAAGGAAGGAAGCCAAAATTTACTTAATACTTAAAATCAGATAAATTATCTTTTGATCATTTTTAAAATACTTTAAAATCTATATAGTATTACAAACATAGTTTTTATAAAAATACTTTTATAACTTGATGTTTCAACAAGTCCATCCTTGTTCCCACAGAAATTCGGTCATACGTTGATCAGACGTAGGACTGAAAATCTATAAGTACTTAGCAGACCCGTTTTCAACACCTAGTGAAAATATTTTGGAAAATAATTTTATTGAAAATATAGAAAACAGTTTTGAAAATAGAGGAAATATCTTTGGTGAGAATGCTCTGGAAATCATCACTCCCATCCATGGTCGCAGTTAACCCGATGGTTACGTTGCCGTCCCGGCAAAATCCACAGATAACTGTAGGTCTCCGCGCTCCTCGATTACGCCATGGAACCCGCTACAGATCGCAGTTACATCCAGGGTTACGTTGCCATCGCAGCAAAAGTCCATGTAACTGTAGGCATCAGCGCCACCGAATTTCGCTGCCAAATAATGAAACTTCTCCCACATAGGTCGCAGTCTACCGATATAAAATCAAACGCAGACTGTTGGCTCTCAGCGGCACACACGACTTTCGCTATGTTACCATAGTATCACAGTCTACCGATATAAAATCAAACGTAGACAGTTGGCTCTCAGCGGCACACATGACTTTCGCTATGGTCTGTAGTAGATCGCAGAGACATCGAGTTAAACTGTCGTCACAGCATAACCCAAATGCCTCTGTGGGCACCAGCCCCTCGACTTTCGCTACACAAATAATCCTCAGGAACTAGTTTGTCCGGACTCCTCACAGGATCAACTTTAGAAACCCCCCTTGGGGCTCAAGGCAGTACCACCCTGTGGTACTCCTAAGAAGTTCATTTCAAGGAAGCGCCTTTTTCCCCAGAGCTATTTTCAAAATACTTTATACTATATACTTATAGTATCTTCAAATCATACCCTTTATGATTTATCAAAATCTCCTTTACACAAAATCGATTACCAAAATCGATAATTCTCAAACTAGGCTTTCCAAAATCCAAAATTGATTTTCCCAAAAATCAAAAGCCTTTTCCAAATTCATAGGTTCCCAAGACCTTTTCCAAAATCATTCTCATAAGATCCTTTATATATATAGATATAGATATATATAACTTTGAAAATCTTTGGATCATTTCAAACTTGTATAAAACCTCTTTTATACTTCAAATATTTCAAAACCCTTTTTATTCTGGCTAGATTCAATAAGGGAAGTTTATCATATTACAAAATATAACTTTATTTATTGTCAAATCAAATATTCAAGTTTGATTTCTTTATAAAGTTATTTACCATTTACTTACCTCCATAAAGTAAATTTCAACCAAAGAAATACCCAATTCCATTATATTTCACATAATATACCTTTCATTTTCGAAAACCATTTCAAATTTCTTATCCCCAAATTTTAAATGCCAATTTCATTCAAACCGTACGATGTACACATATCATCCGTACGCTATATCAATCTGATCGCTCAATCGATCACACAATTTCACTTCCGAACTAGTATTGTCCACCCGGCTTCCTAGTGCGGACTCAGATCTGGTTTCCTGATCAGAAACCGTCATTCTCCTTGCATAGTCACAACTATGATAGAGAATATCCAGAACCAATCAACAATCCATATCCAGGTTCGCCGTCGAAAATCGAGCGAAAAATCCTAACTCGGATCGATAATACTATCTCGAAATTCTGTGTTCGAATCTGGATCAAATCACTATGCGAATAGAATAATATACGTATATCCTACGTATTTATCTTTATTGGTTATTAGCCAAATCAATTTTCTTTCCTATTCACATTTCCTTTAATTCCATTCACTTATTCTCAATTGCTTTCATTTCCAATTGAGTTATTATTTCAATAACAAACAGTTTGAACTCTGACCTATTTAAATTTTAAAAATAGCTTGAAAAAGTTTAAAATAGATAAATAGTTGAAAAATAGTTATTAGTTTGTAAAATAGTTGTAAAATAGTTAAGTAGGTATAAAATAGTTAGATAATTGCAAAATAGTTTTAAAATAGTGATTAGATATAAATAACTGAAAAATAGTAATTAGTTTATAAGACAGTTTCAAAATAGTTAAATAATTCTAAAATAATTGTAAAATAAGTATAGATAGTTTGGGGTTTAAGAAGAAAGATTGTATAGTAAATAGTTTGGAAAAATTTATTTGTATTAAAACAATTTATTTTAAAAATTGTCCAGAGCCAAACTGTTTAATTTCCCAATCTACATTCCCAATTAATTTCCCTTTTATTCAATTTAAATTTCCTTTTCCATTTAAATTGACTCAACACTTCAATTTCCATTGAAATTTATTAAATCCCAATTTAAGTTGAATTAACCTTAATTCCTTTCCAAATTCAAATCAAATTTCATTTGATTTTTAAACATATTCAATTTTAATCACAATTCCAAATTATTTCAAATCAATTTGGATTAATTTCAAATTGAACCAGCTTCAATTTTATTTCAAATTATTTTAATTCAAAATTTCCATTTAAATTTATGCTTATCCATCTTTAATCACAATTCTAATTAATTCAAATCAAATTCAATTTGAACTAATTCTATTCAAATCTCAACTTAAAATCATCTCGAATTATATAAATTCGAGTTAAATTTTAAATGTTGATTTAATCCCTTAAGTTAAATTTAACCTTACTTTTAAATTAAATCATCCTTTATTTTTAATTTAACAACTTAAATCTTTAAACCATTTAATTCTGTATCCAAATTCCAAAATTCCATTTTAAAATTATCTTAACTTATTACAAAGTTCAAATAAGAATTCAAAAACAATTTAATCTTCAGATTCTAATTTATTATCCATTTCTAACTTTAAAATAAATTCTTAGTTTCATAGATTATTTATAACAATAGAATGATATCAGGATAAATAAACATCCAAATTTATCCAAACACCAATTAACAACATCCCATTTCAATTTCCAGATCTCAAACCCATTTTGAGATTACTCATAACTCCCATTTAAACCCAACCATTTAACTTCTCAAGTTAAATTTTAATTTCATCTTGAAATTTCTAATTCAAGTTGTTCATTCTAAACTCATTTAACTTCCCTTAAGTTAAATTTAATTTAATTTAGTCAACTTGACCTAATTTGAATTCCCATTCAAATTTTTAAATCTTATAATAATAATCTTCCCATTTAAATTCAAAAACTTAACACTTTGGGTTTTCATATCACATTCCAAGGAAAAATTCAAAAATCCATCTTAGAGTTTATTTCAAATCATCATTGGTATTATACCTTAAATTTTTAAACCACCTTTGGTTTAATTCAAAAACAAATTTCTTTAAATTTTTTCAAGTTTTCTGGATTTAGATTTAAAATTTCACAATTTCAAATTATCTTTAATTCCAATTCATAAGTCCTACTTACCTAAAAGTTTATTTCCCTAAAACATTTCATTTTGCTTAATTATTAACAACATTTCATTATTATCTTTATTCTGATAACACTTCTATAAATTCGAGATTTTAATTTCAGTTTGGATTCATTTCAAACTTATCTTTATTTAATTTTAATTTGGTTGTATTTCTATTACCACTTAATTTAATTTCAATATTTTAACAACCAATTACCTTAATATTTATTAGAAAGAAATATCATTTTATATATCAAAATATATTCTTATATAAAATCATTTAAAATCCTTATATAAGAAAATAACAATTACGCTCTCATATATATATATATACACTCAACTCGTTCTAGGGTACCATTGACCCTATCCTTAACGAGTAATCCCAACAGAGCCAAGGTTCTTGCTTAACCTTACGCTCTGATACCAAGTGTAACGACCCGAAATTTTCGAACCCGAAAATTCCAGATAATTAGGAGAAAAAGAAAAGAGATAGAAGAAAGAACAGAAAGAAGAAAGAAGAACAGAAACACGACATCTCACATTCGCAGCGGATAAAGTATAATATCAAATAATATCAGTTATACAAAACAATATTATATCTGTCGATTACATTTTAATACATCAGAGTTACATATTTATACAGACACTGGATATACACAATTATCAAGTCTCAGATATACAATAATATAACACAGTAGAAACACTCCATACGTTCCTGCCATCCAGCTCGACTCCTGAACTCCAGAACGTCCTTACCTGAAAATCTGTAATACTCGGTCTGACCCGAGCATTACATCAAAGTAACACCCGAGTCAGGCTGGAAACCAGCGTGAGTAAACCCATATAATTTGAAATACTAAGTTATAAAACTTATTTAAACCCAGGGTAACTCGTATCTTCTACGAGTTCTTACTTATTATATTCAAACAATTATTTCACAAAATAATATCTAAGTACCGTTACTTAGTTCCAAGGGTCCAGATTACTCAATTTATTTCATCCCAGCCTATTCGATTTACAAATCAAATCTATAAAGAATTATAGATTACAAATCGAAGTGGTTTCGGGTATATTTCTGATACCCGATCCCGGTCTCTTCGAATCAAATGTCATCCTTTAAACCAAGATTTTTCAGTTAAACAATTTAATTTAAATTCAGGATATCATATTCACATAACAAATCTATCACAGATAGATAACTTACATTATCACCATTCATCCAAAACATCTCATATTATAATCACATATCAGAGATATCAACTAATCCAAGGCATCTAATATCATTCAACCAATCCATAACAAGTTAATTCATTCTTAATTAATTTAATTAATCTCTAATTAAATTAATTACTAACCTTTAATTACTTGGATTACCTTAATCCATCTTACTTAACATTAATTAATTATAAATTAATTAATCATTTCTTAATTATTTATCTTAATTAATTTTCCTTGATTAATTATTACTTAATTACATTCAAGTAATTATCCTTAACCATATACAGTAATTATCCTTTAATTACCATCATTAAATTACAATAATTAATGATCCTTCATTTACTTCCATTAATTAATTAATTTATTAATTAACTATAATTAATTACACTCGATCCTCAATTAATTATAATTAATTGATTATACTTTAATTACATTACTTTTATTAATAAACTTGATTAATTTCATAAATTATATTAATCCTTTGATTACTTAATTAAACCATATTTACAAATAAACATTTAGAAATCAATTTAAAAGAAGTTTAAACATCTTAATTTTAACCTCTAATTATTTAAAACTGTAATTTAATAAATCTTTAATTATTCTCTTTAAAACTTCTTTCCTTAAATATATCTTAAAACTCGGTTAAACGCTTTCCTTTTTAAACTAATTTATTTCTATAACTTTAAAACTTGTTAAATAATTTCTTTACTTTTAAACTTTGATTCCCTTTGTTTAATATAAATCTGGATTCTGTTTTATTTAAAATTTAAAAACCTGTACCTGTTTTACTTAAAAACTATAAGCCTGGAACTTATTTACTTCACATTAAAACTTTATAACTAGATACAATACAAAACCAACCCGAGCAACTCACTAAAAATCCCCGAGTAAACTACACTAAAACCCCGAGCACACTCGCCTACTCACTTACTTCGAGACGAACTGCAAACTACACGAGACCAACTTCGAGTCGCCTTCATCTTCCCCAACGCGAACGATTCTGATAGCACAAACGTGCACGTGGTGCACGTACACCACCAACTCCGACCACTGGAGATCACCGCGATGCTTCTCCACGTCTCCACGAACTCACGCGATCCCGAAACCAGACCCAGATCTACGATATCACCTCGACATCAAAATCGAACCCAATTGACCAAATTCTGGGATTGCCATCACCGGAAATTTCCCCCATCGTTGACGAACTCCGCCTCGAGAAGCCTCGCCCACTTCGCCGCAGCTTCGCCACGACTCCAGCAATCTTTTCCACCTATCGCGATTGATTCCGGTCCCCTATCCACGTTGAAACTGCTTCGACAAACAGGCGAACAAAACTCCACCTAAAACCCTAGTTCAATCGATTTCGAACAATTCAACAATTTGAAAATTTTAATTCTATTTTTCCCATGATCCTTGATCTACAAACATGCTTCAGCAACTACCCCGACACTCCATCCTTCACCGATCACTAGAAATTGCCCAAAAACTAAAATCTGATCAACCCCAATTTCCTCTCTCGATCCCACTCTAAAATTTGTGATTTATCTTTTAAAAATCATGTTTTCAGATGGGGATTCAGATTATATAAATAAAACAAAAGATTTTGATGATTGAAATTTACATGTTTTTCGATTTTCCTTTTCTTTCTAAAATTTTACAGAAAATTTCAAACTTAATTTACTTAAATATATTTTTAAACCTTAATCTATGTTTAAACAAACATATTTGGCTTGAAAACTAAAGCCTATCAGTGAATAGATAAGGAGATTAGTAATTTTGATTTAAATTTAAACTCTATAACTATAAACAGAGATGAACATAAATATTTCAGACATGCACATTCAACATATTAATATACCAGGAATCCATATACATGCAAGCATAGTTTCTATCACACATTTACAGATCATCACATGCAAACCAAAACATACTTTAAGTATTTCCACATGCAAATCAAGATTCAATAGATTTTATAAAGGTAGTTCACTCACTTGTGTTTGAAGAAAACAGAGCCTGGAAGTTTTGATCTTGTCTGATCTTTGATTTTGATTTTGTTGATCCTTGGTCTGAAATGCTTTATTACAGGAACTGTTGTAGAGATGAATTTGTTTTGATTTGCATGATCCTGGATTTAAAACTTGATATTGATCTTGATACTTTGATTACTGAGTTGAATCTGGAGCTTTATTATTGATGAAGTTGAATTTGTTGCTTGATCCAAGCTTTGATTTGTTTTAATCTGTTCAGATTTTGATTTTATTTTACTTCTTTTCTCTGATTCGAATTTTCAGGTTTGAGATGTTTTAAAACTGAAAAATACTTTTTGTTTCTCTTCTTTATTTACTCAAATTAAAAGAATTCCATAATGCCACTTGTTCATTTCTTAAGTTTAATGAATTACATTTGTTACTTTGTGTGTTAAAATCTTAACACTTGTCCTTAGCATGAGAATATTTATTATATAATGTATTTATCCTTTATATTGTTTATATTATATTTATACTTCTCTTTAATTTATTTCCTTATGTTTTATTTATTTTATTTTTATTAATAAATTTCTTTTGCTTATATTTATATAACTTTAAAGAAAAATGATATAAAACCTAATTACTCACTAATTAATAACCATATATATATGTATATATACTAGTTGTAAAAATTTATTTTTAAGATATTACTTTGAATTTCAAATCCAAATTCAATTTAAAATCAACTTATTTAAATATATATATTTAAACAACACATATTTAATTTGTTTGAAAATAATATTTTACCATTTAAAATCTACTTATGTCTATATATATACACAATCATTATTATTTGTTTTAAAAGATTAATTTGTAAAATTTGAAGTAATTATATTAGAAGATTATCAAATATTTATTCCAATATCTAAAATCCAATTTTTTATTATATTTTCAAATTCACTTACATAACCAGATATCTTTTATTATCAGAATTTTATCTGTTCATTTGAATAAACCAATTAATTATCTAATTACTGGATACCCAAAAATCCGGGTTATCACAGAAATGGTTCATTTTGATTGAGTTGGATTTGCTGGCTTTTGGATTCATTGATCTTCTGAGTATTTGATAGACTGTATTGGCGAGGCAGTACACGTTAGCGTGTACTGCAGCCAACCAGCACTGTTGTTTTTAAATTGACATTTCAATTATTTAAATTGATCTGGATTGCTGATTTAGTGTTTAACACTGTTTAGTGTTATATCTGCCGTTATCCAATTCTCGTATCGAGAGTTGGATATACGTGATTTCTGTGACTGTCATCTATTTGAGATTATTATTGCTACTGTGCATTAATAACTGAGTTTGAATTAGACTGACCCGTGTATTATTTTCTTTTGAATATAATACTCGGGTCAGACCCGAGTTATTTCAGGTTGTAGATTTTCTTCTTTGAGTTGCTGTTCAGGATTTGAAGACTTTTCACATCTTCTGAAGTTGTCAGTGTCATTTTGTAGTAGTCGTGTGATTGTATAGAACGATATGTATTTATGTATATTAGTCGATAATGTACTTGTATATATAACTTCTAGAGTCGACAGTTGTAGTTGTATCATATGTATCGTGTCAACTATATTGTAACTGACATCGGTTATATATATGAGATTTTTGTTAATCTGTGTTCCGCATTTATATTATCTGTGTTATTGTTATATTTAATGTCCTAAACTATTATGAACTATCGTAGTTTGTTTTATACTGATAATTGGATATGTCTATGGGAGTAAATAAATAATAGATGAAAAATAAAAAGTATGTACCACTCCTATCGAGATAACCAATATTAGTGTAAGGCCAATTACGGATGGTCGCTCCTATCCAGCCTTATTCTTCGTAATAATAGACAGTATTTCTTTTAATACTCTTTGTTATTATGAGCATAGAGGTGGGGCGTTATACTCCACGTCATGGCCACGCGAATTCATCGCGATCTGGAATTGCAACCTATCCCCTTTTCGTCTTCGACTGGGCTTCAAATCAGCAGTAGAAAATATCGCGTAGGAGACAAGGATGAGTTGACGATGGCTGATGGAATAGCCGAGTGTAGCGATGATTATTATGAAGGCGTTGATTTGATTTGTAAATGAATTACAAAAGAAGGATGGAAGACGCGATTTTGTTCGGCCATTATATTTCTCTTTTACTTTGTTTTGATTTTTATTTCCAAACGAAAATGAAGCGTCTGCATTTTGAAAGAATGAGGAAGTGTGTTCGAGAAGGCACGGGAACGTGTTGGGAAAAATATCTAGCTACAGTGTTTTACTTATATTGTTTATATTAAATTTTCGATTTAATTTTCAACACGTTCGTATGTCGTACGCTCTCACAACAACTCCGATTACTACGAAACTTGAAATACGGTAATAATACAATATTACGGATCCAATGGAACTGGTTTCGTCAAATTTCTAGACTATGCCTCGAAAGGCTATTTTTAAATTCAATTTAAATGATATAAAATTTCAAAACATAACAAACCATTTTTAAAGCTGATTCCAACACTTCTATCCATTTCAGTATTATCTATATAAATTTTATAAGTCTTCAAATTATTTTTAACGGGCTTAAAGCTCCAGATTCAATAATTTACCAATTGCAATAATTTAAATTCAACAATTACTTGTCTAATCAATAATGATATTTGAAATTAAAGTTAATAATTAATCTCTGAATATTTAAAATTAATTAAATATTCCAATTTCAAATATACAAAAATTCCGGGTCGTCACATTCCTCCCCCCTTAAAAGAATTTCGTCCCCGAAATTACTAGTTAGGAAGAATGATTCAATCCCCGTTAACTATTTCCCAAATTCAAACAGTTTTAACAATACCCAACAATATTTTATTAATGATACACTAATCATCTTTTAACTTCCCAAACTTATTTATAAGTTCAACCCATACCACCTACTTATCCATTCAAATTTTGAATTATCAAAATTTTCCAAAATTTTTCTAAATCTCTAAATTTCCGAAAAATTTCGCCAGCGTCTCCTTTGCGCGGCTAGCTCGGTACAACTACAAAATGGCTCTACGGCCTCCCAATCTCAAAAAGGAAACAAAAAGCCAAGTGGCTGGATCAAAAACCCAATCAAATTTCATATAGAAATTCAAATACATACCTTTTTGTCGGGCCATTAAATTTTATCTTCTAAAATCAAAAATCCCAATTTATCCATTGCTTTTATACACCTGTATATCCTACTAAGCAATAATATTCACTCACAATTCCAAAGTCATTTTATACTTTTCTTTACAAATTTCCAATATTTGTTTTACTTAAGCCCGTATGATACACATATATCATCCGTACGCAATATCACATTCGATCGCTCAATCGCTCAATCGATCACCCGACTTCCTAGTGCGGACTCAGATCTGGTTTCTCGATCAGAAACCGTCATCCTCCTTGCATAGTCACAAACTATGATAGAGAATTTCCAGAATCAATCAACAATCCATATCCAGGCTCGCCGTTGAAAATCGAGTGAAAAATCCTGATTCGGATCGATAAAACTATCTCGAAATTCTGTGTTCGACATCTGGACCAAATAGCTACGCGAATAAAATAATATACATACATCTTACGTATAAATTCCAATTGATTATCAGTTACATCAATTCTCTTTTATTCACATTCCTTTTTGATTGTTATCCCCTTATTCACAACTATCCCATTTCACAACTTCAATTTTAGTCTTCATTCAACTATTCACTTAGTATATATATATTTTTTTTTCCATTCCAAAAATTACTAAGTATATTTCCAATACAAATTTTCTTAAGAATTTCATTCTTTAATTCTTAAGTTCATATAAATTTATATTTATTTACTACTTCACCACCGAAGTGTATATATTCAAATCGAATTCCAATTTCATAAGAATTCCAACTTACTTCAATTTACTACTTCATTTCCAAATTTTTCCTTAAATTCGATTCATCTCCAACTTCCAAAAATTGAATTTTATTTAGCTCGAAAACAATCCAAGTTAATTCATTCAATAACTATTTCTCAACTTATTTAAACCACTCCTCTGTTTGAGTTCAGTTTCCATTCAACATTTACTTAAGTCAATAACTTAAGTTTATTTTCCATTTAACCAACCCTTTAAAGTTTTATTTCCATCTTTCATTTGATTCTTATTTAATCAAATTCCATCCATTTATTTATTTAATATAAGTGGTTCATTCACTCAATCATTATGAATTTTATTTTCCATACTCAATTCATATGGAATTATTTTATTAATAACCAGGCCATTTCCAATTTATTTTCACTTATTTGGATTTCATTCGCAATTCAAACCATCACTATTTTAATCCAATTTCATTAACTCACAATTCAATTTCATTAACTAATTTATTATCAAATTAGTTCCTCCGCTGGTTAAAATTAAATACTTGCTTTTTAAATCCCAAATATCACTTCACTTAATCATCTTAAGTTCAATTTATTTTATAATTCAAGTTTGGATTTATTTAAAAATTAAGATTGCTCATCTTAGTCGTTTCCATTTGATAATTACAATTTCAAATTATAACTCTTAATGGTTCAAAGAAATGAATTCCCATTTATGACTTACAATTTCATTTCTATTCATAAGTTTTAACTTACTTGCTGAAGACCTGGGACTATTCATTTAAGTCCATTTCCATCCTTATAATCAAATTTCAAATTATTACACTTAAGAACTTAAGAATATGAATTTCTTTACACAATTATAAGCATTTTACATTACCTTTATATCCAATTCAATTCGACTTCAACTTATTTACATTTAATTCAATTCCAATTCTCAATTCTTATTTAACTTATCTTAAGTTAAATTCAAATATATTTTATTCACCTTCATATACTCGAATTAAATTTTAATTCTAGGATACAATTTTATACAAGTTTTACAATTCATTCACCTTCAAGTTCTCTAACTCTTTTATCTACCAACTTATATTACTCATTGAGTTATTTCCATCTCATAATTATAATCCAAGAATTAAACTTTCATTCCCTTCTTATTTCAATCAACTTCATTCTATATTTTATATTGTTGATTCATTTAAATTTTCCACATTTATATTTTAAATAGAATTCCCAGAATTCAATTGCCCGGTTTTATTTCAAAACCATTTTGAATCCATAAATAACTCATACATATCTGGTATATCACATCAAATCCCAATTTCCAAAACAATCTGCTTTTACCAAACAATTTTCCCTTTGAATTTCAAAACCAACCCAGTTCACAATCACTTCCAATTTAAAATAGTTTGGTAGCAATTTCGCTTTGGAAACTCAAAAATAAACATCGATGATGCTGCAGTCATCACCGAAATTATTTTCCAGCGACCGAAAGAGAATTTAATGCTTTTATCACTTTGAAACATTTCAAACATTTTTAAATCCCAAATCCCACCAGATTTCAATTCAATTCCAAAAATATTCATGAAATAATATCACCATTATTTCCCCAAAACCTTTAAAAACTATTTTTAAATCCAAAGGAATTTAAACCTTTCCCAAAACTTCAAATTCAAAACCCATTCAATTTTATATCCAAACGTTACTCTGGAATTCTATCACATTTTATTTCAAGTTATAAGTCACATATACAATTTACATTTACAAATTTCATTTGTTTATGAATTTATCTCATTTGATTATAAATCACATTGTAATTCACATTTGTATATAAAGTTTATCTCAATTTATAAATTTCATTTATAGTCTACATTCTCAAATTCCATTTTGTTATATAAATTTATTCTTTCATCTTTGGTTATACTTTTCCAATTTCTGATTCAATTTTTACACAATGATGATAATAATTTAATATCATCACTTTCTAACAACCAAGCAACCAAATATATAATTTACAAAAGTTATCCTTTTATATATAAAAATAATTTGGGCAAAATTATTTCATTCACCCATTTAAAACAATATTGTGTCGAATTGTTCTATTCAAGTGTTTAGAAACCCCTTCGATACAGTTGTCCAGACTGTGCCGACGAAGGTTCATATGCCACTCAATAAATCAACCAACACAATATAAAACCATTTTATATTCACTAACAAATACGCGCTCATATCTATTAGTACTCTCAAAATTCCCACCAGAGCCAAGGTTATCGCTAGCCTAAGCTCTGATACCAACTGTAACGACCCGACTTTCCAGACCCGGAAAATCGAACCATTTTAGTTAAGAAAAAGAGGTAGAAGAAGAAAAATAGAAAACAACATCAGAATCTAACCATCACAGCGGAATAAAGTATAATATATATTAACAGATCTTTACACAAATCAAAACTATATCAGTTTTATATAATATAGCATCAGAGTATACACCAGAGAACACATAACATACAACTGGACAATAACCATATCATGTTGTAACGACCCGGAAATTTCGAACCCGAAATTTCCAGATAGTTAGAAGAAAAAGAAAAGAGATAGAAGAAAGAACAGAACAAGGCACAGATTCTCACATTCGCAGCGGATCAAAATACAATATCAAATAATAATATCAGTTATACAAAGAAAACTGTATCAGTCAATTACATTTTTATACATCAGAGTTACAACATTTCACAATCACTATACAGTTAAAATAACTCGTCCCAAAAATTAACAATATATCACACTCCATACGTTCCTGCCATCCAGCTCGCCTCCTGAGCTCCAAAACGTTCTTACCTGAAAATCTGTAATACTCGGTCTGACCCGAGCATTACATCAAAGTAACACCCGGGTCAGGCTGGAAACCAGCGTGAGTAAACCCATTTAACATGAAATTTCAATTCATAGAACTTATTCAAACCCGGGGTAACTCATACTTTACTATAAGTAATCAACTTATATAGTCAACACTTATTTCCATAAAACTATATCTAAGTATCCAACTTAGTTCAAATGGTCCATATTATCCCTAACCGGCCTATTTGATTTCACATATCAATCTATAAAGAATTATAGAAGATTTCAAATCGAAGTGGTTTCGGGTATTTACTGATACCCGACCCCGGTCTCTTCGAATTCAATGTCATCTTAATTCCAGTTGTTTAAGTGGATACAAATTAGCTTTAAACATAGGTTCTCACAGCAAATCAATTATTGATAGATAACTCATAATATCACAGTTTAACCCATCATATCATATCACAATACATCACAACTCAACATCAGAGATATTCAAACAAACCAAGGTATTCGATTCAAGTTATCATCTATAGGCAAGATTAATACTCAAGCAATTAATTTAATTAATCACCTAATATAGATTAAATTAATTACCTTTAATCCTGCTTAATTAACTTTAATTAATTATAACCATTCCTTAATTAATTACATTGATTAATTAACCTTAATTAATCATTAATTAATCACACTTACTAATTATCCTTTAGTTATTAATTAATTATCCTTAAATCAATAAATTAAATTAATTACTTCATCATTATAAATCTTACTTATATAATCATTAATTAATTACAAATAAATTAATTAATCTTTCTCTAATTATCCACTTTAATTAATCACCTTGATTAATTATGCTCTAATTACATTTAAGTAATTATCTTAAATTAATTTCATAAATTAATTATTCTTAACCAAATATAGTAATTAACCTTTAATTACTTCATTAATTAATTAATTATAATCAATTTCTTTAATCCTTAATTATTTACAATTAATTAATCTTAATTAATCTACTCTTAATTACATCATTAATTAATTATAAACTAATGATCCTTTATTACATCTTTAATTATTTATTCTATTTAAATTAATTACATTAAGTAATTAACCTTAATTAAACCACAATTATTAATCACCTTTGATTAATGTAATCTAGTAATTATCTTCCCTTAATTACTTTAATTAATTAATTACTTTTTTTTTTTTAATTAATTACATTAACAAATAATTAATTATCTTATTAATTAACCTTAATACTTTAATTAATTTTATTAAATAAATTATTTAATTAATAACACTAGGTAATTAACCTTTAATTACTTCTATTTAATTACTTTCTTAATTATCCTCTAATTACTTTATTAAATAATTTCCCTTACTTAATTACATCTAGCAATTATTCCTTAATTACTTCATCAATTAATTACTTAATTAATTTATAAGTGTTTATCTTTAATAAATCACTAATTAATTACTTAGTTAATTATTTAACTAATTATTTAAATTAATTAAATAATTTCTTAACTATTTTATACTTAAAGATCTTAATTAAGAAAAACCATTTATCTTAATTAAATTATTATCTATTCTTAAATCATTTTTTTTTTTTACTAAATGAATTATCCTTATTAATTTCACATATTAATTTCTTTAATAAATCAAAATCTTAATTACTTAAGGTAAAATCTTTATTATAATTAAACAATTACAACATTTAAATTTTAACCTTTAAAATCTTTGAAACTTTACAAAGTTATTCAATAAATTTTAATACAAAGATTATTTTGAAATTCACTTTCCTAATTCTTTAAAAACTTACTTATTTAAAATATTTAAAACTTGTTAAAAACTTTTAATTTTGAAAACAATTTATTTTACAATTAAAAACTGTTTTAACTTGTTTAACTTTGTTTTTAAAGACTTAGAAACATTACAATAACAAATTTCTTTTGTTTTAAAACATTAAAACATTTCTTTTAAAATCCTTAAGCTTGCTTCTTACCCAAACCCGAGTAAAAACATCAAAAACTCGAAGTAACTCTCGAGACTCTCCCCTACGCTTCCTGCTTCGAGAAAAACATGAGTATTCCCGAACGAAACCCGAGCAATTTCTTCTCTTCTCCAAACCAGATTTCTAGATGCACACGAATGTGCTCGTGCACGTACACGACTGCCCTGAACGACGACGAACTTCGCCCTGACCTCCGACAACTCGACTTCGATCATAGCATCACGAACGATCATCCCAATCTCCTCGATTCGTACGAGATTCGAAATCGAACCTTGAACCCATCAGCTTGAAATGACATTACCAGATAATCCACTCGCCTCCGACGATCTATGCCACGAGAAGCTTCGCCCTTCTTCCCATAGTTCCGTCTCGACTACCAGTACCCACGGCGAACTCGCAGTCGACTCCGATAATGTCACGACGTCGCGAAACTTACTTGAACATCCACGTTGAAACCAGGGTGTTAAACCCTACTTCGACCAAAAGCCACCACCTCGGCCAATAAGAAAATTCATCACCATTTTTCCTTCGATCTGCGTCACATCCTCCTCCTCTGACATCAAGCCCGAGGTTCACCATTCGCTTGATCGCCTGAATTTGCCCAGCATAACTTTTCCGTTCATCTCAGAAATACTCGAAAAACTCTAAACTAAAAACGTGATATAGCCATTAAAATTCATGGTTTCCTATCACGATTTCAACCATGCAACCTAATCACAAAATCTAATTGATAAAATTTTTGACCCAAACTATATTTCTCTGTTATTTATAAATTTCTGAGTCAAATATTCAATGTAAATTTCAGGGATGAATCCTAGTAGGGATGTTTCACGATTTCAAACATTTTTCATTTGCAAACAAAAATCTAACAGTGATTCAAAAGTGAGATACTAGATTTATAGAGGAATTGAAACCTGTTATCACACAACAGAGTTTATATTAAACAATATACAGACATTAAATACTTATACATACACGCATTCATTCCAATCCAAGTATTCAGACAAGCAACATGAGTTTCATACCTATTAAAGTGGAATTCCAGAATTAAAACTGTTTTTAAAATGTATTTACTCACCAGGCTTATGATGTTGAACAGAGTGTTTGAGAAGTTTGAAAAAAAAACTTTAAATCTTGATTAGCTTGATCCAGAACTTTGAAATACTTGTTTAGATTTGAGGTTGCTGATTCTTGCGACTTGAATCTTGTAGAAGAACTTTTGAAACTGATTTGCTATATGTTTGATTTACTTGAATTCTATAATTTGTTTAAAGATGTTTACAGGTTTTTGGTATTTTTTCTTTGATTTGTAAATGGCCGTAGCTTGATTTTTAAGAGAATGAGATGGAAAAATGAATGAAGAATAAGAAGTAGTGCTATATAGATTTAAATTTTGATTTATTAAAATTAAAGAAATAAAATAAAAATGTGACACTTGTCACTAAACTCATTTGATAAATTTACACATGTTATTAGAGGTGTTTATAAGTTAACACATATATCTCTCATGCATAAATAAAATTTTTTATTTATTAAATGAAGCTTTTATAATTTATTTTCCTAATAACTAAATGCATATTTTAATTATATAAATGAAAATCTTTTTAAAGAAATAGAATGAGACAAACTATATTTATACAAAAATCATTTATACATACCTTTAAATCCAAAATATATATTAAGATATATATATCATCTCTTTGAAATCCAAATATAAGTTCAAACCAATTTTTAAATAAAATTTTAAAATCAATCTTAAAATCAATTTGACATATATATTTAAACATACATCATTTTAATTTGAAATAAATACTCTACTAAAAAATCTATATTCACACACACATATATATATATATATATATATACAATACATTTTTATTGTTTGAATATAACAATTTTGCCAAATTTAATTAATTTATAAGGCGATTATCATATTTAATTTCTTTGAAATTCCCGGGATATCACATTCCTCCCCCCTTAGAATCTTTTCGTCCTCGAAAAGGAACGGAACCAGAATTTATTTAATACTTCAAATCTGATAATTTTTTTTTTTCATTTTTAAAACACTTTTAAAAATCTATATAGTATTTAAAATAAAAATACTTTTTATAACTCGATGTTTCAACAAGTCCATCCTTGTTCCCACAGAAATTCGGTCATACGTTGATCAGACGTAGGACTGAAAACCTATAAGTACTTAGCAGACCCGTTTTCAACACCCAGTGAAAATATTTTGGAAAATAATTTTATTGAAATATAGAAAACAATTTTTTTTTTTGAAAATAGAGGAAATATCTTTGGTGAGAATGCTCTGGAAATCATCACCCCCATCCATGGTCACAGTTACATCACGGGTTACGTTGCCATCGCAGCAAAAGTCCATGTAACTGATAACAGCATGGAACCCACAACAGATCGCAGTTACATTCCAGGGTTACGTTGCCGTCGCAGCAAAAGTCCATGTAACTGTTGGCTCTCAGCGGCACACACGATTTCGCTGTCAAAATGAAACTTCTCCCACATAGGTCGCAGTCTACCGATATAAAATCAAACGCAGACTGTTGGCTCTCAACGGCACAAACGACTTTCGCTATGTTACCATAGTGTCACAGTCTACCGATATAAAATCAAACGTAGACAGTTGGCTCTCAGCGGCACACATGACTTTCGCTATGGTCTGCAGTAGATCGCAGTGACATTGAGTTAAATTGTTGTCACAGCATAACTCAAATGCCTCTGTGGGCACCAGCCCCTCGACTTTCGCTACACAAATAATCCTCAGGAACTAGTTTTGTCCGGACTCCTCACAGGATCAACTTTAGAAACCCCCCTTGGGGCTCAAGGCAGTACCACCCAGTAGTACTCCTGAGAAGTTCATTTCAAGGGAGCGCCTTTTTCCCCAGAGCTATACTCAAAACATTTTATACTATATACTTATAGTATCTTTAAATCATACCCTTTATGATTTATCAAAATCTCCTTTACACAAAATCGATTACCAAAATCGATAATTCTCAAACTAGGCTTTTCAAAATCCAAAATTGATTTTCCAAAAATCAAAAGCCTTTTCCAAATTATATAGGTTCCCAAAACCTTTTCCAAAATCATTCTCATAAAATGCTTTATATATATATAGATATAGATATATATAACTTTGAAAATCTTTGGATCATTTCAAACTTGTATAAAACCTCTTTTATACTTCAATTATTTCAAAACCCTTTTTATTCTGGCTAGATTCAATAAGGGAAGTTTATCATATTACAAAATACAACTTTATTTATTGCCAAATCAAATATTCAAGTTTGATTTCTTTATAAAGTTATTTACCATTTACTTATCTCCATAAAGTAAATTTCAACCAAAGAAATATCCAATTCCATTATATTTCACAAATATACTTTTCATTTCAAAGATCATTTTACAATCCTTATCCAATTTCAATATCAATTTCATTCAAACTCGTACGATGTACACATATCATTCGTACGCAATATCAGTCTGATCGCTCAATCGATCACAAAATTTCACTTCCGAACTAGTATCGTCCACCCGACTTCCTAGTGCGGACTCAGATCTGGTTTCTTGATCAGAAACCGTCATTCTCCTTGCATAGTCGTAGCCATGATAGAGAATATCCAGAACCAATCAACAATCCATATCCAGGTTCGCCGTCGAAAATCGAGCGAAAAATCCCAACTCGGATCGATAATACTATCTGGAAATTATGTGTTCGAATCTGGATCAAATCACTATGCGAACAGAATAATATACGTACATCCTACGTATTTAACTTCATTGATTATTAGCCAAATCAATTCTCTTTTCTATTCACATTTCCTTTACTTTCATTCTCTTACTCTCAATTGCTTCCATTTCCAATTGAGTTATTAATTCAATTACAAACAGTTTGAACTTTGACTTATTTAAATTTAAAAATAGCTTGAAAAAGTTTAAAATAGATAAGTAGTTGGAAAATAGTTATTAGTTTGTAAAATAGTTGTAAAATAGTTAAGTAGGTATAAAATTGTTAGATAATTACAAAATAGTTTATAAAATAGTGATTAGATATAAGTAACTGAAAAATAGTAATTAGTTTATAAGACAGTTTCAAAATAGTTAAATAGTTCCAAAATAATTGTAAAATAAGTATAAAATAGTTTGGGATTTAAGCAGAAAGATTTTATAGTAAATAGTTTGGAAAAATATTTTTGTATTTAAAACAATTTAGTTTGAAAATAAACCAGAGCCAAACTGTTTAATTTCCAAATCTCCATTTCCAATTAATTTCTCATCAATTCAATTTAAATTCCACTTCCATTTAAATTGACTCAATACTTCAATTTCCATTGAAATTGATTTAACCTCAATTCAAGTTGAATTTACCTTAATTCCTTTCCTAATTCAAATCAAATTCCATTTGATTTTAAAACTTATTCAACATTAATCACAATTCCAAATTATTTCAATTCAATTTGGATTAATTTCAAATTGAACCAGCTTCAATTTCAAATCATTTCAATTCTAATTCAAATTTCAAAATTCCATTTTAAAATTATCTTTACTTAACTTATTACAAAGTTCAAATAAGAATTCAAAAACAATTTAATCTTCAGATTCTAATTTATTATCCATTTTCAATTTCCAGATCTCAAACCCATTTTGAGATTACTCATAACTCCCATTTAAAATCAACCATTTAACTTTCCAAGTTAAATTCCAATTTCATCTTGAAATTTTCAAATCAGGTTGTTCATTCCAAACTTATTTAACTTCTTCTAAGTCAAATTCAATTTAATCCCATTAACCTTACTCAATTTGAATCCCTATTTCAAATTTTAAATTTCTATCAATATTCTTTCTTAAAAGTTCTAAACTTATTTCAATTTCAATTTGGTTGTATTTCTATTACCACTTAATTTAATTCCAATATTTTGACAACCCATTTACCTTAATATTTATTAAAAAGAAATATTGCTTTATATATAATCTTATATAAAAATCATTTGAAATTCTTATATAAGAAAATAACAAGTACGCTCTCATATATATATATATACACTCAACTCATTCTAGGGTACTATTGACCCTATCTTTAATGAGTAAACCCACCAGAGCCAAGGTTCTCGCTTAACCTTCAGCTCTGATACCAAATGTAACGACCCGGAAATTTCGAACCCGAAATTTCCAGATAGTTAGAAGAAAAAGAAAAGAGATAGAAGAAAGAACAGAACAAGGCACAGATTCTCACATTCGCAGCGGATCAAAATACAATATCAAATAATAATATCAGTTATACAAAGAAAACTGTATCAGTCAATTACATTTTTATACATCAGAGTTACAACATTTCACAATCACTATACAGTTAAAATAACTCGTCCCAAAAATTAACAATATATCACACTCCATACGTTCCTGCCATCCAGCTCGCCTCCTGAGCTCCAAAACGTTCTTACCTGAAAATCTGTAATACTCGGTCTGACCCGAGCATTACATCAAAGTAACACCCGGGTCAGGCTGGAAACCAGCGTGAGTAAACCCATTTAACATGAAATTTCAATTCATAGAACTTATTCAAACCCGGGGTAACTCATACTTTACTATAAGTAATCAACTTATATAGTCAACACTTATTTCCATAAAACTATATCTAAGTATCCAACTTAGTTCAAATGGTCCATATTATCCCTAACCGGCCTATTTGATTTCACATATCAATCTATAAAGAATTATAGAAGATTTCAAATCGAAGTGGTTTCGGGTATTTACTGATACCCGACCCCGGTCTCTTCGAATTCAATGTCATCTTAATTCCAGTTGTTTAAGTGGATACAAATTAGCTTTAAACATAGGTTCTCACAGCAAATCAATTATTGATAGATAACTCATAATATCACAGTTTAACCCATCATATCATATCACAATACATCACAACTCAACATCAGAGATATTCAAACAAACCAAGGTATTCGATTCAAGTTATCATCTATAGGCAAGATTAATACTCAAGCAATTAATTTAATTAATCACCTAATATAGATTAAATTAATTACCTTTAATCCTGCTTAATTAACTTTAATTAATTATAACCATTCCTTAATTAATTACATTGATTAATTAACCTTAATTAATCATTAATTAATCACACTTACTAATTATCCTTTAGTTATTAATTAATTATCCTTAAATCAATAAATTAAATTAATTACTTCATCATTATAAATCTTACTTATATAATCATTAATTAATTACAAATAAATTAATTAATCTTTCTCTAATTATCCACTTTAATTAATCACCTTGATTAATTATGCTCTAATTACATTTAAGTAATTATCTTAAATTAATTTCATAAATTAATTATTCTTAACCAAATATAGTAATTAACCTTTAATTACTTCATTAATTAATTAATTATAATCAATTTCTTTAATCCTTAATTATTTACAATTAATTAATCTTAATTAATCTACTCTTAATTACATCATTAATTAATTATAAACTAATGATCCTTTATTACATCTTTAATTATTTATTCTATTTAAATTAATTACATTAAGTAATTAACCTTAATTAAACCACAATTATTAATCACCTTTGATTAATGTAATCTAGTAATTATCTTCCCTTAATTACTTTAATTAATTAATTACTTTTTTTTTTTTAATTAATTACATTAACAAATAATTAATTATCTTATTAATTAACCTTAATACTTTAATTAATTTTATTAAATAAATTATTTAATTAATAACACTAGGTAATTAACCTTTAATTACTTCTATTTAATTACTTTCTTAATTATCCTCTAATTACTTTATTAAATAATTTCCCTTACTTAATTACATCTAGCAATTATTCCTTAATTACTTCATCAATTAATTACTTAATTAATTTATAAGTGTTTATCTTTAATAAATCACTAATTAATTACTTAGTTAATTATTTAACTAATTATTTAAATTAATTAAATAATTTCTTAACTATTTTATACTTAAAGATCTTAATTAAGAAAAACCATTTATCTTAATTAAATTATTATCTATTCTTAAATCATTTTTTTTTTACTAAATGAATTATCCTTATTAATTTCACATATTAATTTCTTTAATAAATCAAAATCTTAATTACTTAAGGTAAAATCTTTATTATAATTAAACAATTACAACATTTAAATTTTAACCTTTAAAATCTTTGAAACTTTACAAAGTTATTCAATAAATTTTAATACAAAGATTATTTTGAAATTCACTTTCCTAATTCTTTAAAAACTTACTTATTTAAAATATTTAAAACTTGTTAAAAACTTTTAATTTTGAAAACAATTTATTTTACAATTAAAAACTGTTTTAACTTGTTTAACTTTGTTTTTAAAGACTTAGAAACATTACAATAACAAATTTCTTTTGTTTTAAAACATTAAAACATTTCTTTTAAAATCCTTAAGCTTGCTTCTTACCCAAACCCGAGTAAAAACATCAAAAACTCGAAGTAACTCTCGAGACTCTCCCCTACGCTTCCTGCTTCGAGAAAAACATGAGTATTCCCGAACGAAACCCGAGCAATTTCTTCTCTTCTCCAAACCAGATTTCCAGATGCACACGAATGTGCTCGTGCACGTGCACGACTGCCCTGAACGACGACGAACTTCGCCCTGACCTCCGACAACTCGACTTCGATCATAGCATCACGAACGATCATCCCAATCTCCTCGATTCGTACGAGATTCGAAATCGAACCTTGAACCCATCAGCTTGAAATGACATTACCAGATAATCCACTCGCCTCCGACGATCTATGCCACGAGAAGCTTCGCCCTTCTTCCCATAGTTCCGTCTCGACTACCAGTACCCACGGCGAACTCGCAGTCGACTCCGATAATGTCACGACGTCGCGAAACTTACTTGAACATCCACGTTGAAACCAGGGTGTTAAACCCTACTTCGACCAAAAGCCACCACCTCGGCCAATAAGAAAATTCATCACCATTTTTCCTTCGATCTGCGTCACATCCTCCTCCTCTGACATCAAGCCCGAGGTTCACCATTCGCTTGATCGCCTGAATTTGCCCAGCATAACTTTTCCGTTCATCTCAGAAATACTCGAAAAACTCTAAACTAAAAACGTGATATAGCCATTAAAATTCATGGTTTCCTATCACGATTTCAACCATGCAACCTAATCACAAAATCTAATTGATAAAATTTTTGACCCAAACTATATTTCTCTGTTATTTATAAATTTCTGAGTCAAATATTCAATGTAAATTTCAGGGATGAATCCTAGTAGGGATGTTTCACGATTTCAAACATTTTTCATTTGCAAACAAAAATCTAACAGTGATTCAAAAGTGAGATACTAGATTTATAGAGGAATTGAAACCTGTTATCACACAACAGAGTTTATATTAAACAATATACAGACATTAAATACTTATACATACACGCATTCATTCCAATCCAAGTATTCAGACAAGCAACATGAGTTTCATACCTATTAAAGTGGAATTCCAGAATTAAAACTGTTTTTAAAATGTATTTACTCACCAGGCTTATGATGTTGAACAGAGTGTTTGAGAAGTTTGAAAAAAAAACTTTAAATCTTGATTAGCTTGATCCAGAACTTTGAAATACTTGTTTAGATTTGAGGTTGCTGATTCTTGCGACTTGAATCTTGTAGAAGAACTTTTGAAACTGATTTGCTATATGTTTGATTTACTTGAATTCTATAATTTGTTTAAAGATGTTTACAGGTTTTTGGTATTTTTTCTTTGATTTGTAAATGGCCGTAGCTTGATTTTTAAGAGAATGAGATGGAAAAATGAATGAAGAATAAGAAGTAGTGCTATATAGATTTAAATTTTGATTTATTAAAATTAAAGAAATAAAATAAAAATGTGACACTTGTCACTAAACTCATTTGATAAATTTACACATGTTATTAGAGGTGTTTATAAGTTAACACATATATCTCTCATGCATAAATAAAATTTTTTATTTATTAAATGAAGCTTTTATAATTTATTTTCCTAATAACTAAATGCATATTTTAATTATATAAATGAAAATCTTTTTAAAGAAATAGAATGAGACAAACTATATTTATACAAAAATCATTTATACATACCTTTAAATCCAAAATATATATTAAGATATATATATCATCTCTTTGAAATCCAAATATAAGTTCAAACCAATTTTTAAATAAAATTTTAAAATCAATCTTAAAATCAATTTGACATATATATTTAAACATACATCATTTTAATTTGAAATAAATACTCTACTAAAAAATCTATATTCACACACACATATATATATATATATATATACAATACATTTTTATTGTTTGAATATAACAATTTTGCCAAATTTAATTAATTTATAAGGCGATTATCATATTTAATTTCTTTGAAATTCCCGGGATATCACACATGTCCTCAATACAACAGAGTACAACAATCAACACAGTGGAATATATATATAAACAAGTACGGGATATACGTCTCGCCATCCAGCTCATCTCCTGAGCTCCACAGCATCATATCCTGTAACCTATAATACTCGGTCTGACCCGAGCATCATATAAAACAATACCCGAGCCAGTCTGGAATACCAGCGTGAGAAAATCACACTCAATTGATTATTAAAGTTTCAAAATCTTTTGAAAACAAAAGCATCTCGTAAGACCACGCCAAAAATAAACATGTCGGGTTTTTACCTTACGATAGTTAAAACACTTTTTATAAAAATCCTCTGATATTATAATAGTGTCTATTCACAAATACTTATTAAAATAGCTGAAATTGTTACATGATTAAATTCCAGCATACTAGGAATACAAACAAAACTCGTACAAGGCACGTAGGGAGAATGGATTTCAAACGAATGACTAGGCACTGGGGTACCACCTGTCACAGTACGTGGCCTAGATCACAGTACCGAGGAGTACGCCCGCTCCCCTGCAACACAAGGCCGGAATCATCCCTTACTGGATAATTCCAAATAAAATCACCCCACGGTTGGGATCAGCAACCGCACCACTAAGCCGAAATAAAGGGACATCTAGACAGGGATGACTTTACTCTCAAGTGGGGGCTACCCACGAAGCCTTGCTGCATAACCCCTGATTTTCAGTCATTCCCGGTTGATGAGGCTCGAGGCTAAACGATACCTTTATAGCACATATCCCTTAGAATGCCCATCGTCCACCTGACGATGTCACGAAAGCATTCGTCCATACAAGTCCGTCCCGGGTCCAAACGGAACCGAAGGCACTATTCCTACTACATCCATTTTGGAAATATCCTCAGGATTAGTAGCGACTAGCCCTTGCACTTCACAGCTCCATCTTCGACTTTGAACACGTTACACGAAACGTACAAACCGGATCGAAGTGGTATTCGAGTCTCCAGACCTAGAATCCCGGTATACGGAAACCCGATCCCGGTCTCTTCGAAACGATCAGCGCATTTGGCCAATATTGATAGTCGGTTATTTAACTATCAATTAACATCCACAAGCAACCATCACACAATAAATAATTTCCCACATTATTTATTTGCCTCAAATATCTTTCCAAGATATATTTTCAAATTTCAAAACTCATTTGAAACAAGTTCAAAACAGTTTCCGCTTACGGAAAACATTTCCCAAATAATTATTTCCACTGAATCACCAAGTACAAAATACTTTTAATTTTAAAATAATTTAAAAACACTTTATTTTAAATATATCTTATAACATTGAAATTAAACTACTTTAATACTTTATTAAAAATATATACTTTAAAATAAACCACTTTATAAATATAAACTAAATTTCTCCCTTTAAAACATAATACCAAATCACTTTTATATAATTACTACAATAATAGATTTTTGAAAATACTTACTTAGGAAATTAACATTTAAAAAGACAAATTTCCTAAAACATGCTTTTTAAAACATACTTAAAACCTTTAACTTATATTTCAAATTGCTTTGAAAACATACTTGGCTATCTAGAGAAATACACTTCTCATTCCCATCTTTTAAAAATAAATCAACATTTATTTTTAAACCAAATCCATATCCTTTTATAAATTCCCACATTGAATTTATATTTTCTAATATCCACTGATATTCCATTTCACTTTATAAACCCAGTTTATCTCTCCAAAATCTCATTCCTCTTTAAATTTCAAATCCCAAAGTATTTAAATCAATTTATAATTGATTTCCCAATTTATTTTACTTTGAAATAAGATTCCTTACTTAATCCATTTATTTCCAAATTCATTAACTTCCAGATTTTATTTCTCATTATGATTTAAAATCTTTAAACCGAAACACAAGTTTCAGATTTCCCAAATTCCTTCTTCCTTTTTAATTACATTTAAACATTGAATTAAAATAAATTATTTATTCTTTTAAATAATATCACATAAGTTTTCTTTAAATTCAATATTTCTCTGTTTATTCAAAATTCCTCTTTTCCATATTTAATTTATTCGAATTCACTAGAATTACATAACTTAATTTTACTCTTTTATTTCTTTCCAAAAATCCAATTCAATTTCTTTTGATAACTCATCATACTGGGAAATTCAATCCAACCAGATTATCCAATATAAATCATCACAGGATATCAGCAATCATATCACAGAATATTTAAACAAAATTAAATATTTTGAGGAATCCAGTTGGATCCCTCCAACCTGTTTCCCTGCATCCACAGACGTTAGCACAATATAAAATACCAATTCCACTTCAAAGTGGAATATCGCGGTATATGGGTTTTATAAAATATCATCCGCTATTATGCGGCGCATAGGGTCTCATCCACTATATAATGCGGGAATAACAATTCCAATATATAACATATGCCAATATATATATATATTGGTATATACTACTATATACCATATCAATCAAATCAATCAAATCAATCATCCATCAATATTTAAATTTAACCAATTAAATTTAAATTATAACTGAGTGAGATCAACTCACCTCTGCTTTTTATTATGCAATCTGATCCAACCTCGACTTGTTCCCTTTCAGATTTTGACCTTGAATAAATATTAGATAATCTTATTAATATCTAAACAATTTGAATAATTAATTTCCCATTTAATCATTTAATTAACTAAGAATTTATTCAACTAATTTCCCTTTAAATAAATTGTTTCTAATGACTACAATAATTGAACAAGTGGATTAAACGAGTTAACCCCATAATCCATTATTTTAAAATAAACTAGTAAATCTAAATGTGTGTATATATTTACTTTTATTTTTGAACCTTCATATATATTTATAAAACAGTCTATATAGATTTAAAAATCTATCTTTATATAAACTCCTCACATTTAAAATATCTGCCTTTTCCAAAACCTTATCTATAACTGTATATTTCTGTTTATCATACTTCCCTTCACTGTTAATTCTTTTCTTCCTTTCCTGTTTTACTTTAAATATATATTTCTTTTCCCATTTTACAGTAAATTACAATGTGTACATATATATAATTTAAATTGAAAAAGAGGTAATAATAAAGAAACAGCAGATACCTTACTGCTCACCACGCTCGACAATCTCAAGCACCACGTCTCGATCGCCTGCTCCACGACCACCCCACAAGCAATCGCAACTGCCGACTCCACCTCCACTGGCTCCGATTCGCGTGCGTGAGGGCTTCACCCATTTGAAGCGAACAACCATCCGCCTCCGTGCCCGAGCTCCACGTCATGGCCACGCGAATTCATCGCGATCTGGAATTGCAACCTATCCCCTTTTCGTCTTCGACTGGGCTTCAAATCAGCAGTAGAAAATATCGCGTAGGAGACAAGGATGAGTTGACGATGGCTGATGGAATAGCCGAGTGTAGCGATGATTATTATGAAGGCGTTGATTTGATTTGTAAACGAATTACAAAAGAAGGATGGAAGACGCGATTTTGTTCGGCCATTATATTTCTCTTTTACTTTGTTTTGATTTTTATTTCCAAACGAAAATGAAGCGTCTGCATTTTGAAAGAATGAGGAAGTGTGTTCGAGAAGGCACGGGAACGTGTTGGGAAAAATAATAGCTACAGTGTTTTACTTATATTGTTTATATTAAATTTTGGATTTGATTTTCAACACGTTCGTATGTCGTACGCTCTCACAACAACTCTGATTACTACGAAACTTGAAATCCGGTAATAATACAATATTACAGATCCAATGGAACTGGTTTCGTCAAATTCCGAGACTATGCCTCGAAAGGCTATTTTTAAATTCAATTTAAATGATATAAAATTTCAAAACATAACAAACCATTTTTAAAGCTGATTCCAACACTTCTATCCATTTCAGTATTATCTATATAAATTTTATAAGTCTTCAAATTATTTTTAACGGGCTTAAAGCTCCAGATTCAATAATTTACCAATTTCAATAATTTAAATTCAACAATTACTTGTCTAATCAATAATGATATTTGAAATTAAAGTTAATAATTAATCTCTGAATATTTAAAATTAATTAAATATTCCAATTTCAAATATACAAAAATTCCGGGTCGTCACAGATAGTGTATATATATAGTATTATATATAACAATATATACATATTGGCATATGTATATATTGGAGTTGGTTGATTTCCCGCATTATATAGCGGATGAGATCCTATTGCGCCGCATAATAGCGGATGATATTTTTTATAAATCCCATATACCGCGATATTCCACCTTGAAGTGGAATTGGTATTGTGCTAACGTCTGTGGATGCAGGGAAACAGGTTGGAGGGATCCAACTGGATTCCTCACCAGTATTTATTTGATTATAGATATTGTGATATTTGTTAATTATCATATTGATATATGATGTTTGTTGTTGTGATGGATTATTTGGTGCTGTTGCATCATCGGATTCATTTTTGAAATTTAAAAATGACGATGTTGATTTTAAAAGAGATTTTTAAAGTGATTTTGTGAAAGTATACGTTTTATTTCAATTTTTAAGTGATTTATTTTAAATAAATAAACGTTCAAATTTTAAAGTTATAAAAGTTAAGATTTTTGTGAAATATAACCAAAGTGTGATTTTTGAAATAAAAGTTGATTTATTTATAAAATGGTTTAAATTGAGATTTTTAAAGTATTATAAACGGTTTATTTAAAAGATTTAAAATGGTTGATATTTATAAATTTAAAACATTGGAATTTTAAACGAGTTTTGTAAGTGTTAGAATGAGATGAAATAAAAATCATAAGTGAACGAGGTTTATAGATTTATAAATTGTGAAGTATTAAATGAATAGATGTTGTAAAATAAAAGATTTATAAGTAATTTACTTATAAATTAGATTTTTTCACTTAGACGAGATATAAATAGAATTTGCTAATAAAATGATTTTATAAGTTGAAATTGTTATAAAGTATAAATAGAATTTATAAACGTTGTTTATAAATCCGAAATCACTTATTTTGATAAGTGAATTATAGAAGTTAATAAAAGAAATTTATAAATCGAAGTTGTTATAAAATAGAAATATAATTTATAAATGTTGTTTTATAAATCCGAAAATCAATCAAATTTGATGAATTTAATATAGAAGGTTATTAAGAGAATTTTATCCACGATTATGGACAGTGGATAATTCTTTAAAATAAAATGTGTAGAAAATATTGAAATTTGGTTAGTGAAGTATATTCACAATTTTGGACAGTGAATATATTATTAAGTAAAATGGATATGTTTTGGAAGTGACATTAAAAATGAAGTTAATTGTTTTAACGATGTTTTAAAATATATTAAATATCGAAATCATAGATTTCAACATTCATTGTTGAAATAGACGTTTTCGAGAAATAAGGAAATGGTGGACTATAACACTGTTGTTATAGTAAATGATTTCCGAAAGGAAATATTTTTTTTATATAATATTGGGATTTATATACCTATCTTAATTTTGAATCCCTATACTATTGATTTTGAGTGGTCGTAACGATGTTTTACGTAACATTCGTTTTGACTCAAGTAGATGTTGTTATAGTAAATGGTTTCCTTAAAGAATGAAATATATACTTAACATTTATTTAAGTATATCGGATATTTTCCAAGTGTTGAAAATAAATGATTTATGAATTACTTATTATTAAATAAGTATGGAAATATTTTTCAATATGAAATGAAACGTTTTGAGAATTTTATCTTTTAAAGATAAATTGAAAAGTGAATATTTGAAATTTGTTTCAAATGGTTAAGTGTGGAAAATTTTATATCTTGTAAAGATATTTTTGGATATTAAATAATTTGGAAAATTATTTGGAATCTGATGATGTTGCGCATCTTTATTGATAGTTAAATAACCGACTATCAATAATTACCTTGAATGGGTATTTGTTGTGAATTGGATGAATTTGAATGCCACACTTATTTTTGAATAAGCGCTCACTATTCGAGTTAGCCGGGAAAGGACCATGGGGTCGTATAACCCATTCCGAATATGTGATACGTCGTAATGAATTGCATTTGATGACCGATGTTGAAGACCGGATATTTTTGAAAACGGAAGGATTACCGTCGAGTTACTCTGCATCGGCTGATCTCCGATATAGAGGTTTTATCACCCTTAGTGACGGGAAGTCCGGACGTGATCTAAAAATTATCCGGATTTGCAAGGGCTTCGTGAGAAGTGCCTTCGGTTCTGTTCGATCCCGGAACAGACTTGTATGGATTGTATGTCTTACGTTACAGATTGAGATATAAAGATGATTTCTTTCAAATACATATCTATTGGTGGCGGAGAATTTATTCTCTTAGCTTAACACCCTTCTCTGAGACGTACGAGCTCAGAGCTTATGTAGTTGAAATTTATCAGCAATATACTCCCAATTTGGTAAAGTGGCATGCTGAGTGTTGCTGTGAAATGATCATTGTTTGATCATTTGTGATATGATCATTTGTTTGATCATTTATCTTTGTGATCATTACTTTGATCATTTGTTTGACCCGAAGCATGGCTTTGTGACCAAGCGTCGCTTTGTGGACGAGACTTCGTCAGACCTGACACCCCGGAAATGGTCAAAACAGGAAGGATGCAGCAAGGTTCTAGGGAGTAGCGCCCCTTAGTGTATGTCATTCCTTCTGGATAGAGGTGGTATCATGGTATGGAGCCTAGATATTTAACCTATGTTGTTACTGCAAATTTATTATGTGGTTGTTGGAAATCGAGGATCCTCGGGAAGATCGGTTACGATCGGGGGATGGCATACGCGTGTCAGTAGTTACCTATTTTTGCAGAGGTAACCCGACCTTGTGTTGGCAGAGATCTAACCGTAATGTTAGGTTATTTCTCAGGACGTCTTTCCAGAGGCGTTTCCATGTGGCAATGGGAAGTTCCTTGGCCTAATCATTTGTTGGAAATCCAAACTCCAATACTAACTTTGTACGGTATTAGTTGTAGAACCTGCCATTTACGTACGGTGGTCACCACTGTTTAGATGGTAGCTATAGTAGGCATACGATACTGGTCGTATGTTGGCTAAGATTAATATTATACTTTCGAAATGTTTTCTACACTATGCACTAATAATAATATCAAAAAGGATTTGATTTTGTGTAGTAAGCATCTTTGACTATCATAAGAAGAAATCTCCTCCAATTCTGCGTTTGCATTGTGTGTGTGGCGGGAGGTCTTATGGTAGTTTCATTTTCTAAAAACATTTCGAAATTGACTTTAAAATCTTCCTGTTGTTTGTTTTAAAGATAAACTGTTTTACGATCTCACACCAGTCACCATGACTGACCTGGAGTTTATTGTTTCCCTTCTAAACTCTGGGTGCCCATAATTTTCCACACGGGCAGCCTAGAGTTATGTTATCAGGATATTCTGAATATTCTGGAGCTTTGGAAGCAAGCTGGATGGAGAGACGTAGTATTTGTATCCGATATTATTTATTCCGCTGTGTATTCTGTATGAGGACAAGTTTATATAACTGTCCATTGTTGTGTTGAGTTGTATATTGACTCTGACTGATGTCTTGTATAAAACTGATATAGTTCTTTGCTTTAAAAGACTAGTGATTATCTATTATATATTGTTCCGCTGCAAATGTGAGATTCTGATATTGTTTCTGTTTCTGATGTTGTTCTGTGTTCTTCTTTCTTTTTTTCTATCTTTTCTTCTACCTCTTCTTTTCTTAAAACCCTTAGAATTCGGTTTTCCGGCATTCGTTTGCTCGGCAGTCGATACAGTGGACGTATTGATGTCGATATTCGGAAGTCGAAGAATCGGGTCCTTACAAAGTGGTATCAGAGCATATGGTTAAGCGACAACCCTGCTCTGTTGGGTGTTACTCATTAGAGATAGAGTCAGTAGTACTCTAGAATGAGTTGAGTGTAATAATAGATACGAGCGCGTATTTGTTAGTGAATATAAAATTGTTTTATATTGTGATGATTGTTTTATTGAGTGGTATATGAACCTTCGTCGGCACAGTCTGCGCAACTGTATCGAAGGGGTTTCTAAACACTTGAATAGAACAATTCGACATAGTATGGTTTAAATTGGGTAAATGAAATAATTTTACCTCGATTATATTTTATATATAAAAAAATATTTTTTCAGAAGTTATTAAAGGGTATATAATTGATTGTTTGGTTGTTTAAAAATGTAAAAATATATAAGCAAATAAAAGTTGCTGAATAAGTGAAATAAAAACAACAGTTGTAAAAGAATGAATTGTATAAGTAAATGAATTATAATGTGTAACGACGCAGAATTTTGAACGAATTAAATTGAAAATATTTAATTAATTTTAAATATTTGGACGGTGATTTAATTTGAATCCCCGATATGACTTTGAAAATTTGCGACTAAACTTTAAAATTTAATCGATTGAAAGTTGAATAAAAATTTAAATCTTCAATTTAAAGTTGAAGAAAAATATTTCAAAAGCTTTTAAAATTCGTATTTATAATACCGAAGATAATCGAACTTTCAGAATTTAATTTTAAACTGTTTTGCTCAGTTTTGAATTTAATTGTTTGAACCGATATTTAAAAATAGTCATTTTTCAAACAGTCTCAGAATTCGACGAAACTAGTTCCATTGGATCCGTAATATAGTATTATTGTCGGATTTCAATTTTCGTATTTTTCGGTGCTGGTACGTGAGCACACGACACATTAACGCGTTGAAATTTTTAAACGAATTCAACTTAAATTTAAATTTTAAAATCTAGTCAACGTCAGCCCATTTTCTCCCCTTAAAACACACCCCATTGTTCACGCTGAAGACCACGAAATTATCATGCAACCCATCCCCTCTCTTTTTAAATATCTCGTTCTCCCTCTTTCAGTTCAATTACAAATCAAACGAGATGAAAAGAAAAAAAAACAATGGCCGATGCCAGATCTTCTTTTCCTTCCCCAAAAACATTCAAACGAAATTGAGCCCTCCCCTATTCAAATCCAAAATCAAAACGCACAAGCCCAAATCCTCTTTCTGTTCGACTTCGAAGAAAATGGCGACTGATAGGGTTTTAAAATCCTTTCCAAATCGAGTAAAAGATAATCGCATTCGAATATGAAGCCTCGCGATAATCGAACGAAGATATCTCGGGGCGAATCGAAGCAGTCTAGGGCATCGAAGTGGAGATCGCGTCGAGCTGGGAAGGGGGAAAATCAGGTGGGGTTCGCATTCGTGGCAGAAGGGGCGACGATCTGGAGGCAACCACAAGCTTTCGTGATTGACAACTGTGGTCGCGAGTGCCTCGTCGCGAAATGGAAGTTCTCGTGGTGATGGTGGCGCAGTGCTGGTGGGGGCGCTCGCGTGGCGTCAGATCGAAATGGCAACGACGATTTCAGCTGGCACGCTCTTGTGAGGATGGCGGTATCGATTCTGGGTTCAGGCGATCGAAGTTTGGAGCATGGCGATGTCATTCGATTTCTGATGAGATGTTTGTCTTCGATTTTGTTAACAATAAGATTTCTATTTTTTGATAGATAGACAGTTAACAATAAATATATGTACAGTTAGTTAATATACAGGTAAAATCTGTTTTAATTTAAGATGATAACTATATGTTTATGCAGTTTTTAAATTTATAAGAAAGAAAAAATGATGATGTAGGTTATTTTGTAAGTATATATGATTTTAGGAAAAATAATATATCACTTTTGATTTTAACAATCAGTTAGTATATAAGTATAAAACAATAGATGTTTACAGTAAAGAAAGTTAGTTTTAAATTTTATTTGTAGTTAGATAAATTTTTAAGTATAGAAGTTATAAAGAGAATTAGTTTGAAATTAAATCACTGGATAATTAAAATTACTAAAAACAATAATTTCATTATTCACTTGATTCGAATATTAATCGATTGTCTAAAAAATTGTTATACAAGGTCTAAAATGAAGAATCGATCAAAATGGGAAAATGGATGGCAAATTAAAAAGCTAAGGTGAGATCTTCTCACTCAAAATATATTTGGATTGCAGTTATTGATTGTTAGACTGTTTGGATGTGATAATAGATATAGTAGGATATATCTATATATATATAGCAATATATACATATTGGCATATGTATATATTGGATTGATGATTTCCCGCCTCGTATAGCGGATGAGACCCTATTGCGCCGTTAGTAAGCGGATATTTTTATAAAACCCATATACCGCGATATTCCACCTCGAAGTGGAATTGGTATTGTGCTAACATCTGTGGATGCAGGGAAACAGGTTGGAGGGATCCAACTGGATTCCTCACCAGTATTTATTTATTTACAGATATTGATGTATATTCTGTTATCATATTGATATATGATGTTTGTTGTTATGATTGACTAATTGGTGCTGTTGCATCATCGGATTCAAGTTTTGAACTTTAAAAATAACGACTTTTACTTTAAAAGGATTTTAAAGTAATTTTTGAAAGTAGACGTTTTATTGAATTGTTGAATTGATTTATTTTAAATAAATAAACGTTTAAAATTTTGAAGTTATAAAAGTTAAGATTTTTGTGAATTATGACTGTAAGGTGATTTTTGAAATAAATAGTTTAAGCAATTTATAAAATGGTTTGAACTGAGATTTTCGAATTTTTGTGAACAGTTTATTTAAAAGATTTAAAAAGTTGATATTTATAAATTTAAAATATTGGAATTTTAAAACGAGTTTATATGTGTTAAAAATGAAATTTATAGAATTATAATCGTGAAGATACGGAATTTATAGATTTATAAGTTGTGAAGTTATAAAATGGATGAAACTGTAGAATAAAAGATTTATAAGAGATTAACTTATAAATTGGATTTTTGCCTTTAAATGGAATATTGATCGAATTATTAATAAAGAAGATTTATTAAATTGAAGTCGTTAGAAAATAGAAATAGAATTTATAAACGTTGTTTTATAAATTCGAAATCAATTGAATTTGATAAATTAAATGTAGGAGGTTATTAAAGAAGATATATTCGCGATTTTGGATAGCGAATCTTTATTGAAATAAAATGTGTAGAGATGATTGAAATTTGGTTAAGTGAATTATATTCACGATTTTGGACAGTGAATATATTATTAAATTAAAATGGATTTATTTTTGAAGAAGTGATATTAAAAAAGAAGTTAAACATTTTAAAGATGTTTTAAAATGTATTATGAATCGAAAGCGTAGATTTCATCGTTCATTGTTGAAATAGACGTTTTCGAAAATATAAGGAAATGATGGACTATAACACTGTTGTTATAGTAAATGATTTCCGAAAGGAAATGTTTTATGTAGTATTGGGATTTATATATATCTATCTTAATTCCGAATCCCTATACTAGTGATTTTGAGTCGTCGTAACGATGTTTTACGTAACATTCGTTTTGACTCAAATTGATGTTGTTAAAGTAAATGATTTCCTTAAAGAATGAAATGTATACTTAATATTGATTTAAGTATATTGAATATTTTCCAAGTGTTGAAAATAAATGATTTGTGAATTACTTATTTTTAAATAAGTATGGAATTGCTTTTCCAATATGAAATGAACGTTTTGAGAATTTATCTTCTTAAAGATAAATTGAAATTGAATATTTGAAATCGATTTGAAAATCGTATATCAGTAGATATTTTGAAAATATAAATTCACTATGGAATTTATAAAGGAAAGGGAAACTGTTTAGAAAAATAAACGTTGATTTATTTTTGAAGTGTGGAAATTTTATATCTAGTAAAGATATTTTTGGAAAATAAATAATTTGGAATCTGGTGATGTTGCGCATCTTTATTGATAGTTAAATAACCGACTATCAATATTTACCTTTAAATAGGTATTTGTTGTGAGTTGGATGAATTTGAATGCCACACTTATTTTTGAATAAGCGCTCACTATTCGGGTTAACCGGGAAAGGACCATGGGGTAGTATAACCCATTCCGAATATGTGATACGTCGTTATGAATTGCATTCGAAGACCGGTGTTGAAGACTGGATATTTTTGAAAACGGAAGGATTACCGTCGAGTTACTCTACATCGGCTGATCTCCGGTTTAGAGGTTTTATCACCCTTAGTGACGGTAAGTCCGGACGTGATTAGAAATTTATCCGGAATTGCAAGGGCTTCGTGAGAAGTGCCTTCGGTTCTGTTCGATCTCGGAACAGACTTGTATGGATTGTATGTCTGACGTTACAATTTGAGATATAAAGCTGATTTCTTTCAAATACATTTCTGTTGGTGGCGGAGAATTTATTCTCTTAGCTTAACACCCTTCTCTGAGACGTACGAGCTCAGAGGTTATGTAGTTGAAATTTATCAGCGATATATTCCCAATTTGGTAACGTGGCATACTGAGTGTTGCTGTGAAATGATCAGTGTTTGATCATTTGCGATATGATCATTTGTTTGGTCTTATATCTTTGTGATCATAGGTTGATCATTTGTTTGACCCGAAGCATGGCTTTGTAGAAAGCGTAGCTTTGTGGACGAGACTTCGTCAAGCCTGACACCCCGGAAATGGTCAAAACAGGAAGGATGCGGCAAGGTTCTAGGGAGTAGCGCCCCTTAGTGTATGTCATTCCTTCTGGATAGAGGTGGTATCATGGTATGGAGCCCAGATACTTAACCTATGTGGTTGCTGCATTTATATTATGTGGTTTGTTGCGAATCGGGGATCCTCGGGAAGATCGGTTACGATCGGGGAATGACATACGCGTGTCAGTAGTTACCTAATTTTGCAGAGGTAACCCGGCCTTGTGTTGGCAGAGATCCGGTTAGGTTCTCGGGTCGTCTATTCCAGGGACGTACCCATCGTGGCATAGGAAGTTCCTTAGCCTGACCATTCGTTGGAAATCCAAAGAAACAATACGAGCCTTTACGATTTCAATTGTATAACCTGTCTCCTCAGGAGGCAGCTATAGCAGGCATAATATAATGGTACCTATGCTGGCTAAGATTTATATTCTACTTTCGAAATGATTTTCCACTATGCACTAATAATAATATCAAAAATGATTTGATTTTGCGTAGTAAGCATCTTTGACTAACATAAGAAGAAATCTCCTCCAAGTCTGCGTTTGCATTGTGTGTGTGGTGGGAAGTCTTATGGTAGTTTCATTTTTTTTTCAAAAGCATTTCGAATTGACTTTAAAATTATTCTGTTGTTTATTTTAAAAATAAACTGTTTTACGATCTCACACCAGTCACCATGACTGACTCGGAGTTTATTGTTTCCCTTCTAAACTCTGGGTGCCCACCAATTTCCACACGGGCAGTCTAGAGTTAAGTTATCAGGATATTCTGGATATTCTGGAGCTTTGGAAGCAAGCTGGATGGCGAGACGTAGTATTTGTATCTGATATTATTTATTCCGCTGTGTATTCTGTATGAGGACAAGTTTATATAACTGTCCATTGTTGTATTGAGTTGTATATTGACTCTGATGATTGATGTATGTATAAAATGATATAGTTCTTTATTTAAAGATTATTCAATTATCTATTATATGTTGTTCCGCTGCGATATGTGAGATTCTGATATTGTTTCTGTTTCTATTGTTGTTCTGTTGTTCTTCTCTTTTTTTCTTCTATCTTCTTCTTCTTCTGCCTTTTTCTTCTTTCTTAAACCATCACTATTGGGGTTTCCGGCACTCGATGGCTCGGCAGTCGATAAAGTGAATATCGATGTCGAATTTTCGAAAGTCGAAAAATTTCGGTATGTGACATAATGTATGAAGTTATAATTGAAAATGATTTACAATTGTAAAATAATCTTATATATAAGAAGTGAAATTATATAAGTAAAAGATTTGTAAATGTAATCTAAAATAAAATTCCAGAGAAGTGTTTTGAAAGGATTTGATACTTTGGAAAATTTGTTTTGGAGAGATGAAAGCTCTAAACTCTTTTCAGGTCGTTGGAAAATAATTCCGATGATGACCGCGGCATCATTGGTATTCATTTTTGGGTTTCCGAAAGAGAAATTGCTGCCAAATTATTTTAAATGAAAGTTGTTTGGAAAATTTGGATTTGGTTTTGGAAATTCAAAGGATAATTTGAATTGATTTCAAAAATGGTTTTGAAAGGTTGAATATAAGTTGTATAACTTATAAAATGAGAAAATGTAAGTGAAACAAACGATGTTTAATTGGAATATAACTTAAGTAATGATGAATGAATTTGATTTTGGGTATCAAAATTTATTAATGAAATGAAGTGATGAATGTGAACTTGAGTTATATAAATGAAATTCAATTTTATTTGTAAAATGAAGTAGCAATTGAATTTAATAAATGGATTGGATGTTAATCAATCTAATAAAATGAGAAAATGAATTGATATAGAAGAATGAATGTAAGTGTAAATTCATTAAAGCTAATTGAAAGGTGTTGAACCAAATTGAATGTTAAAATTCATTTTGAATTTGTAAGTAAATAGAACTGGAATTGAATTTGATTTGTGGAAAACGAAGTGAACTATTAAACTAAAATTAGTAAGTGAAGCTAATTGAATATTGACCAAATGAATAAGATGTGAAACGAATTGAATTCAATAATTATAAAAGAAAGGTAAATTGAATTCGATTTGGAAATCCAGTTTAAATGTAAGTAGATTTAACCGAAGTGGTAAATTGAAAATAAATATAATGTGTATATTTAATATTTATATTGAACTTAAGAAACGAATGGTGAAATTCTTAAGTAAATGGGTGTTTGGAATCCAATAAGTGAATTTGGAAATTATTGTTCAGTAGGATATACAGGTGTTATAAAGAAAATTGGAATATTGATTTCAAAGATAATTTTGAATTGCTCGACAAAAAGGTATGTATTTTAAATTTCAGTATGAGATTTGTTGATTTCTTGTCTAGCCGCTTGGCTTTTTCTTTTCTTTTTGAAATTTGAGAGTCCGTAGGGACATTTTGTAGTCGTGCCGTGTTAGCCGCGCAAAGGAGACGCTGGCGAAATTTTTCGAAAATTTCGAGTGTTAGAAAATTTTTGAGAAAATTTTGAAAGTTTAAAATTTGAATTTAAATTTAAATTTGAATTTTTAAGAAAAACAATGTTGTTTTGAAACTTAAAATTGTAGTTGGAAAGTTAGTTGAATTAATAACGAATCTTTAGTAGAAAAATTTGTTTTGACAAATTGATAAAACTATTGGATTGTGAAAAATAGTAAGACGAGTTAAGGACCATTTTTCCTGACTTGTAATTTCGGGACGAAATTCTTTTAAGGAGGGAAGATCGTAACGACCCAGAATTTTTGTGACGACCCGGAATTTTTGTATATTTGAAATTGGAATATTTAATTAATTTTAAATATTCAGAGATTAATTTTTAACTTAAATTTCAAATATCGCTGTTTATTGAGTAATTTAATAATTAAATTAAATTTATTTGAAGTTGGATAAGATAGAAAATCTGGCATTCTAAGCTAATTAAAAATAATTTGAAAGCTTGTAAAATCTATATTGATAATACTGGGGGCAGTAGAACTTTTAAAATCGAATTTAAAAGTGAATCGTTCAGTTTTCAAATTTTAACGTCTAAATTGAATTTAAAAATAGCATTCCGAGGCACAGTCTCAGAATTCGACGAAACCGGTTCCATTGGATCCGTAATATTGTATTATTACCGGATTTCAAGTTTCGAAGTAATTGGAGTTGTTGTGTGAGCGTACGACATACAAACGCGTTGAAATTAAATCGAAAATTTAATATAAACAATATAAGCAAAACACTGTAGCTAGATATTTTTCCAACACGCTTCCTTTGTCTTCTCGAACACACTTCCTCATTCTTTCAAAAGGCAGACGCTTCATTTTCGTTTAAAAATAAAAATCAAAACGAAAGAAAACAATGGCCGCCCAGTTCAACTTCAATACTATCGTGCTCGTTTCAAATCCCTTCCCCTTCGAAGCTGTTTTTCTCCCCAATCTCTTTCCTTTGCTACGAATTCAAGTCGTGATCGACTTCGCCCTTTTCAAAAAAAAAAAAAAAAAAATCAGACGAACGAAAAAAAAAGAGGGGGAATCGGAATCGAGTCGCGGTCGAAAGGTGAACACGCGCGATGCCGCGATGCTCGCGACAAGGGGTTTCGCACGGCGACTCGAGGTCGTGGCGACTGGGAAGCACGATGTCGAAGTCGAGGGGAGGAAGACTCGGTGTTCGTGTACGATATTGGCAGATTGGGAGCTCGACTTGGTCAACTGTAAGGGGCAGTGGCGGTTCGAGTGGGGGTTTCGCGAGCAGCTAGGGCTTGGGAAGCGTGGCTATGGGATGAGAGGCAGGGGAGGATGGGCGATGGGCTGTAAGGTACTGCAGTATTTTCTATTCAAAATTTAATTAATATAAAATGCAATTATGGTAAATTTAGAATTACGGAATTTGTATAACCATCCTGTTTATATAAATGTACATACATATTTCAATTTACACCATATATATATATATGGATTGAATCAGTGAAAAGATATTTATAGTTAGATGTATGGCAGTTTTAGTAATATATATGAATGTATATGAGTTCACGGTTAAATAAGAAATTTTACATAAATAAGATTGGATTTTGGGGATCTCTATAGGCTATTTTATAAATATATATGTAATTTCAAAATGAAATTAAAAATGTATCTAGGGTGATTAATTTATTTAATAAGCTTATTTCGCCATTTAGTTACTAAAAATAAGTTATTAAAAGGAAAATTGGTTTAAAATTAAATAGTGGATTTAAAACCAAATTATTAGCCAAATTAGTTTTTTTAGATGGAAAATTGATTCTTGGATTACCTCGAATATTGATAAACCGTATCAATGTTTATACAAGGTCGAAAGTCAGTGAGAAATCAAGCCAATATTGAAGTGAGTTGGAAATAGACTGCGAAATAAATCAAAGGTGAGTTAATCTCACTCAGTTATATTTAAATTTAATTGGTAAAATTTGAATGTCTGGATGGATGATTGATTTGATTGATGTGATGGTATATATATAGTAGTATATACCAATATATATATATTGGCATATGTATATATTGGGATTGATATTCCCGCATTGTATAGCGGATGAGACCCTATGCGCCGCATAATAGCGGATGATATTTATTTAAATCCCATATACCGCGATATTCCACTTCGAAGTGGAATTGGTATTGTGCTAACGTCTGTGGATGCAGGGAAACAGGTTGGAGGGATCCAACTGGATTCCTCAAAAATTCATTTTATTATTCTGTGATCTGAATATTGATATCCTGTGATGATTTGATATTGGATGTTGTGGTTGATTGAATTCCCAGTATAATAAATCGTAAAAATCTATGGAATTGAATTTTTGAAGAAAATAAAGAATAAAATTTAAGTAAATTTATCTAAGTAAATTGGAATAAATTTAATAGTGAATTGAAGATAAGATAAAGTGAATTGGAATGTAGTAAATATGGGAAAAGAAATTTAAATTTACGGAGGAATAATAAAACTTTAAAACTCAAGTGATATTATTTTTAAAGAATAGAGAAATTTCTTTAATTTAATGATTTAATCTAATTTAAATTAAAAGCGTAAATAAGGAATGTTGGGAATTTAAAATAGGTATTTTTCAGTTAAAAAGGGGTTTTAAATTCACAAATGAGAAATAAAATTTAAAAGGGTATTGTATTTGAAATAAATAAAGTAAACAAGGAAATTTTATCCCAAAGTAAAGCAAATTTGAAATCAATTGTAGAATTGATGTAAATGTTTGGAATTTGAAATTTAAAGAGAAATGAGAATTTGGAAATTTATAAACTGGGTTTATAAAGTAAAATAAATGTCGGTGGGCATTTTAAATATAAATTCAGGATAGGAATTTATAAGGGAAGGAGAAATGGGTTTAAGAATAAATAATGATTTTTTTTTTAAAAGAAGTGGAAGAGAAGTATTTTCTGGATAGCCAAGTACAATTTGTTTTAAAGAAATTTTAAATATTTGTTAAAGATTTATTGTTATTTTAAACATCATACTTCAGAAAATCTATTATTTCAAATGTAAATTTCAAAAGTATTTTTCAAAACTATTATTATAGTAGATATAAAAGTGAATTGATAATATGTTTTAAAGGAAATTTGTTTATATTTTTAAAAAGTGGTTTTAATTTAAATATTTTTAAATATATATTTTTTTAACTTAAGTATTAAAGTAGTTTTAAAAAAGGTGTTTTATAAAGTATATTTAAAATAAAGAGTTTTAAAATTTATTTTAAAAAAAAAAATCTAAAATGGTTTGTACTTGGTATTCCAGTGAAAATAAATATTTGGGAAATCATTCCGTGAAAGGAATATAGTTTGAAACTGTTTCCAAATGGGGATTGGAAAGGGAAATAATATCTTGTGAAGATATTTTGAGGGAAATAAATAATTGGGAGAAATTATTTATTGTTTGATGGATGCTATGGATGTTAATTGATAGTTAAATAACCGACTATCAATATTGGCCCAATGCGTGAATCGTTTCGAAGAGACCGGGATCGGGTTTCCGTATACCAGGATTCTAGGTCTGGAGACTCGAAAACCACTTCGATCCGGTTTGTACGTTTCGCGGGGAACGAGGGTAATATTGATGATGGGGTAGTGTTATCGGTTCCGTTCAAACCCAGGACGGACTTGTATGGACGAATGCTTCCGTGACATCGTCAGGTGGACGATGGGCATTCTAAGGGATATGTTTTGAAAAAGGTATCGTTTAGCCTCAAGCCTCATCAACCGGGAATGACTGAAAATCAGGGGTTATGCAGCAAGGCTTCGTGGGTAGCACCCACTTGAGAGTAAGGTCATCCCTGTCTAGATGTCCCTTTTATTTCGGCTTAGTGTTGCGGTTGCTGATCCCAACCGTGGGGTGATTTTACTTGGAATTATCCAGTAAGGGATGATTCCGGTCTTGTGTTGCAGGGGAGCGGGCGTACTCCTCGGTACTGTGATCTAGGCCACGTACTGTGACAGGTGGTACCCCAGTGCCTAGTCATTCGTTGGAAATCCATTCTCCCTACGTGCCTTGTACGAGTTTTGTTTGTATTACCCACGTTGTGGCTAGTATGCTGGAATTTAATCATGTAACAATTTCAGCTATTTTAATAAGTATTTGTGAATAGACACTATTATAATATCAGAGGATTTTGATAAAAAGTGTTTCAGCTATCGTAAGGTAAAAAAACCGACATGTTTATTTGTGGCGTGGTCTTACGAGATCCTTTTATTTTCAAAATGATTTTTGAAACTTTAATAATCAATTTGAGTGTGATTTTCTCACGCTGGTTTTCCAGACTGACTCGGGTATTGTTTTATATGATGCTCGGGTCAGACCGAGATAAACAGGTTCAGATTGTAGCTGTGGAGCTCAGGAGACGAGCTGGATGACGATACGTACTCTCGTACTTGCTATTATTTTTCCGCTGTGTATTCAGTTGTATGTTATGGATGTTGATGTACTCTGATGATGTACTCTGATGATGTATTGTATAAACAGATATAGTTTTTAATTTGTGTAAAGATCTGTTGATATATTATATTTTATTCCGCTGCGATGGTTAGATTCTGATGTTGTTTTCTATTTTTCTTCTTCTACCTCTTCTTCTTAACTCAAATGGTCCGGTTTTTCGTGTAAGAAAAACCCGGGTCGTTACAGTGGTATCAGAGCTTAGGCTGGCGACAACCTTGGCTCTGGTGGGAATTTTGAGTGTACTAATAGATATGAGCGCGTATTTGTTAGTGAATATAAAATGGTTTTATATTGTGTTGGTTGGTTTATTGAGTAGTCTATGGATTCTGGTCGATGTGTGGGACGCCACAACATTGATAGGAATCTCTAAACACTTGAATAGAACAATTCAACACAGTATTGTTTTAAAGTAGGGTAAATGAAATAATTTTACCCAAATTATTTTTGTATAAAAAGAAAGGTTTTGTAAACTATTTCTAGTTAATATATATATGGTTGTTTGGATGTTAGAAGTGATAATAGGGAATTATTATCATTATTATATGGGAACTTAACTAGAAATTGAAATTTATAACTAAAGTAAAGAATAAAATTTTATAATAAAATAAAATTTTAGAATATAAATTATAAATGTAATTTATAAGTTGAAATAAACTTCATATACAAACGAGATATGTAAATGTAAACTAAATGTCATATATAATGGAAATTAAGATGAAGTCCTAGAGAAATATTTAAATTTGGAATGAGATAAAATTCCAGAGTAACGATGGATATAAAACTGGATGGGTTTTAAATTTGGAATTTTGTGAAGATTAAAATTCCTTTGAGTTGGAAATGGTTTTCAAAGGGGTTTGGAGAAATAATGGTGACATTATTTCGGAAATATTTTGAATTGGATTTGAAATCTGGAGAGATTTGGGATTTAAAAATATTTGGAGGGATTTTAAAGAGATAAAAGCATTTAACTCTCTTTCGGTCGCTGGAAAATAACTTCGGTGATGACTGCAGCATCATCGATGTTCATTTTCGAGTTTCTAGGAGAGAAATTGCTACCTAGTTGTTTGGAATGGGATTTGTTTGCGAACTGGATTTGGTTTTGAAAATTCAAAGGAATAGTTGAATTGCCAAAGAATTTTGGGATATAGTTGATTTCAAAGGGAGTTCTGAAATTTTGAAAATTTGTAAAGCTCTGGAACTTTATTTAAAATGTTTATGGGATAATAAATAAAGTTTGGACACTTACAAAATTTGAAGTAAGTAAGGAAATGAAAATAAGTTAAAATATAAGCCAATTAATTGTAGTAAATTAAAAGAAGTAAACAAATAGAGGGTAAGTAAATTGGGGAACTTATAGAAACTTACAAATTTGAATTGTAATAAATAGATTTCGATGGCTTATTAAATAATTGAAACTAATGGAGTAAAGTTATACATGGCTAAATTAGATGTATAATTCCGAGTGAAAAGGTATAATGTGAATGGAATGGAGTGTAATAAAATGGAAGTATGGATGTAAAGAAGTTGTGACTTCTAAATTTAGTAGTGGGATAAATAAGCCAAAATAAAATTGTTTTGTATTGTGGGAAATGGATAAAAATCAGATATTGGGTAAAGTTAGAGTAAATTATTTGATTAATTAATGGAATATGGAAATGGAACTCGAATTGGTTAATTAAAATTTGAATCGTGAATAAGTGATAAAATTTTAAAGTGAAGCTTGAGTTATAAATGTAAACCTAACTTGAAATAGCAAGTGAATTAAAAATGAATTGCTGTTGAATGGAATTGAATTAAAATAAGAATGATTTGTATTGCAAATAAATTTCTAGTGAGTAGAAATAAATTGAAGTGGCTTTATTACTGAAATATTCAGTTCGGAAGCAAATAGAAATGTGAAATAAGTTTAAAATGGATTGAATGAGTACTAATTGAATTAAATTAGTAAAATAAAATGAAATTGATTGATAAAAGTAAATAAATCGATTTTTGGAATCATTTAAAATGAATATGGGTTTGTTTGGGTTAAAGATGAATTGAAAGCATTTAAAATTGTGTTGGAACCTTATAAATTCACTTATGGAAGTGTTTAGTGGATATCGCTTATGTTACGTAGGTGTTTAGCTATTTAAATATAAGTGAAATGCTATGAACTCTATATATTGTCACTTACCTGTTTAAGTTGAGTTAGTACAGGTACCGGGAAGCCGTTTGACTGGATTTGATTTCGAAATTTGCTAAAATAAATAGCTGCTTGCTTTATAAATGCTAAATGAGGTACGCTTACGCAAAAATTCAAAATAGGAGATATGAACTGCATATATTGATATATATTGTGATTTCCGGCCTGAGGCCGATGTATATATATATTTGTGCATCCTGCGATATCGCAGAAGTCCCTCCGTACAAAGGAAACTCTGCCAAAATTTTCCATAAATTTTGAGTTAGAAAATTTTTGAAATTTTTCATTAACGGCAAATGATTTAAATTTGCTAAGTAAATGGAATTGGAACTGAATAATTGAAATCTATTTGAAATATGAATGTAAGGTGAAGCGAAATTGAAGGAACTAAAGAAAGAAAAGTTCACAAATAAATCTCTAATTGAAATTTAAATTAGTTAATAAGTGTAACTGATTGAATATTCAAAGTGGAAGATAAATTGAATTCAAGTGGAATTATAAAGACAAAAGTGATTAAAATGAATATGAACTTCAATAGTGAAGTGAAAATTAATATGAGAAATATGTAAAATATTTATATTGGACTTAAGAAATGAATAGTGAATTCTTAAGTAAATTTGTATTGAGAAATTATTCCAAGCAAATAATTGAATGAAAATCGAAACAGGCAGTTGTGGAGTGGGAAAATTGTGAATAAGAGCATAACTACCAAGATGAAAGTGAATAAAAGGAAATTGATAATCAATTGGGCTAATTACGTAAGGTGTACGTATATTATTCGCATAGCTATTTGATCCAGATGTCGAACACAGAATTTCGAGATAGATATATCGATCCGAGTTGGAATTTTTCACTCGATTTTCGACGGCGAACCTGGATATGGAGTTTTGATTGATTCTGGATATTCTCTATCATAGTTGGTAGCTATGCAAGGAGAATGACGGTTTCTGATCGAGAAACCAGATCTGAGTCCGCACTAGGAAGTCGGGTGGACAATACTAGTTCGGAAGTGGAATTGTGTGATCGATTGAGCGATCGAATGTGATATTGCGTACGGATAATATATGTGCATCGTATGGGCTTAAGTAAAACAAATATTGGAAATTTGTAAAGGAAAGTATAAAATGACTTTGGAATTTGTGATTGAATATTATTGCTTAGTAGGATATACAGGTGTATAAAAGCAATGGATAAATTGGGATTTTTGATTTAGAAGATAAAATTTAATGGCCCGACAAAAAGGTATGTATTTGAATTTCTATATGAAATTTGATTGGGTTTTGATCCAGCCACTTGGCTTTTTGTTTTCTTTTGGGATTGGGAGGCCGTAGAGCCATTTTGTAGTAGTACCGAGCTAGCCGCGCAAAGGAGACGCTGGCAAAATTTTTCGAAAATTTAGAGAGTTAGAAAAATTTTGAGAAATTTTGATAAGTTAAAATTTGAATTCAAATTTAAATTTGAATTGATAAGTAGGTGATATGGGTTGAACTTATGAATAAGTTTGGGAAGTTAAAAAAAAAATGATTAGTGTATCATTAATAAAAGATTGTTTGGGTATTGTTAAAACTGTTTGAATTTGAGAAATAGCTAATGGGGTATGGGACATTCTTCCTAACTAGTAATTTCGGGGACGAAATTCTTTTAAGGGGGGAGGAATGTGACGACCCGGAATTTTTGTATATTTGAAATTGGAATATTTAATTAATTTTAAATATTCAGAGATTAATTTTTAACTTAAATTTCAAATATCGCTGTTTATTGAGTAATTTAATAATTAAATTAAATTTATTTGAAGTTGGATAAGATAGAAAATCTGGCATTCTAAGCTAATTAAAAATAATTTGAAAGCTTGTAAAATCTATATTGATAATACTGGGGGCAGTAGAACTTTTAAAATCGAATTTAAAAGTGAATCGTTCAGTTTTCAAATTTTAACGTCTAAATTGAATTTAAAAATAGCATTCCGAGGCACAGTCTCAGAATTCGACGAAACCGGTTCCATTGGATCCGTAATATTGTATTATTACCGGATTTCAAGTTTCAAAGTAATTGGAGTTGTTGTGTGAGCGTACGACATACAAACGCGTTGAAATTAAATCGAAAATTTAATATAAACAATATAAGCAAAACACTGTAGCTAGATATTTTTCCAACACGCTTCCTTTGTCTTCTCGAACACACTTCCTCATTCTTTCAAAAGGCAGACGCTTCATTTTCGTTTAAAAATAAAAATCAAAACGAAAGAAAACAATGGCCGCCCAGTTCAACTTCAATACTATCGTGCTCGTTTCAAATCCCTTCCCCTTCGAAGCTGTTTTTCTCCCCAATCTCTTTCCTTTGCTACGAATTCAAGTCGTGATCGACTTCGCCCTTTTCAAAAAAAAAAAAAAAAAAATCAGACGAACGAAAAAAAAAGAGGGGGAATCGGAATCGAGTCGCGGTCGAAAGGTGAACACGCGCGATGCCGCGATGCTCGCGACAAGGGGTTTCGCACGGCGACTCGAGGTCGTGGCGACTGGGAAGCACGATGTCGAAGTCGAGGGGAGGAAGACTCGGTGTTCGTGTACGATATTGGCAGATTGGGAGCTCGACTTGGTCAACTGTAAGGGGCAGTGGCGGTTCGAGTGGGGGTTTCGCGAGCAGCTAGGGCTTGGGAAGCGTGGCTATGGGATGAGAGGCAAGGGAGGATGGGCGATGGGCTGTAAGGTACTGCAGTATTTTCTATTCAAAATTTAATTAATATAAAATGCAATTATGGTAAATTTAGAATTACGGAATTTGTATAACCATCCTGTTTATATAAATGTACATACATATTTCAATTTACACCATATATATATATATGGATTGAATCAGTGAAAAGATATTTATAGTTAGATGTATGGCAGTTTTAGTAATATATATGAATGTATATGAGTTCACGGTTAAATAAGAAATTTTACATAAATAAGATTGGATTTTGGGGATCTCTATAGGCTATTTTATAAATATATATGTAATTTCAAAATGAAATTAAAAATGTATCTAGGGTGATTAATTTATTTAATAAGCTTATTTCGCCATTTAGTTACTAAAAATAAGTTATTAAAAGGAAAATTGGTTTAAAATTAAATAGTGGATTTAAAACCAAATTATTAGCCAAATTAGTTTTTTTAGATGGAAAATTGATTCTTGGATTACCTCGAATATTGATAAACCGTAACAATGTTTATACAAGGTCGAAAGTCAGTGAGAAATCAAGCCAATATTGAAGTGAGTTGGAAATAGACTGCGAAATAAATCAAAGGTGAGTTAATCTCACTCAGTTATATTTAAATTTAATTGGTAAAATTTGAATGTCTGGATGGATGATTGATTTGATTGATGTGATGGTATATATATAGTAGTATATACCAATATATATATATTGGCATATGTATATATTGGGATTGATATTCCCGCATTGTATAGCGGATGAGACCCTATGCGCCGCATAATAGCGGATGATATTTATTTAAATCCCATATACCGCGATATTCCACTTCGAAGTGGAATTGGTATTGTGCTAACGTCTGTGGATGCAGGGAAACAGGTTGGAGGGATCCAACTGGATTCCTCAAAAATTCATTTTATTATTCTGTGATCTGAATATTGATATCCTGTGATGATTTGATATTGGATGTTGTGGTTGATTGAATTCCCAGTATAATAAATCGTAAAAATCTATGGAATTGAATTTTTGAAGAAAATAAAGAATAAAATTTAAGTAAATTTATCTAAGTAAATTGGAATAAATTTAATAGTGAATTGAAGATAAGATAAAGTGAATTGGAATGTAGTAAATATGGGAAAAGAAATTTAAATTTACGGAGGAATAATAAAACTTTAAAACTCAAGTGATATTATTTTTAAAGAATAGAGAAATTTCTTTAATTTAATGATTTAATCTAATTTAAATTAAAAGCGTAAATAAGGAATGTTGGGAATTTAAAATAGGTATTTTTCAGTTAAAAAGGGGTTTTAAATTCACAAATGAGAAATAAAATTTAAAAGGGTATTGTATTTGAAATAAATAAAGTAAACAAGGAAATTTTATCCCAAAGTAAAGCAAATTTGAAATCAATTGTAGAATTGATGTAAATGTTTGGAATTTGAAATTTAAAGAGAAATGAGAATTTGGAAATTTATAAACTGGGTTTATAAAGTAAAATAAATGTCGGTGGGCATTTTAAATATAAATTCAGGATAGGAATTTATAAGGGAAGGAGAAATGGGTTTAAGAATAAATAATGATTTTTTTTTTAAAAGAAGTGGAAGAGAAGTATTTTCTGGATAGCCAAGTACAATTTGTTTTAAAGAAATTTTAAATATTTGTTAAAGATTTATTGTTATTTTAAACATCATACTTCAGAAAATCTATTATTTCAAATGTAAATTTCAAAAGTATTTTTCAAAACTATTATTATAGTAGATATAAAAGTGAATTGATAATATGTTTTAAAGGAAATTTGTTTATATTTTTAAAAAGTGGTTTTAATTTAAATATTTTTAAATATATATTTTTTTAACTTAAGTATTAAAGTAGTTTTAAAAAAGGTGTTTTATAAAGTATATTTAAAATAAAGAGTTTTAAAATTTATTTTAAAAAAAAAATCTAAAATGGTTTGTACTTGGTATTCCAGTGAAAATAAATATTTGGGAAATCATTCCGTGAAAGGAATATAGTTTGAAACTGTTTCCAAATGGGGATTGGAAAGGGAAATAATATCTTGTGAAGATATTTTGAGGGAAATAAATAATTGGGAGAAATTATTTATTGTTTGATGGATGCTATGGATGTTAATTGATAGTTAAATAACCGACTATCAATATTGGCCCAATGCGTGAATCGTTTCGAAGAGACCGGGATCGGGTTTCCGTATACCAGGATTCTAGGTCTGGAGACTCGAAAACCACTTCGATCCGGTTTGTACGTTTCGCGGGGAACGAGGGTAATATTGATGATGGGGTAGTGTTATCGGTTCCGTTCAAACCCAGGACGGACTTGTATGGACGAATGCTTCCGTGACATCGTCAGGTGGACGATGGGCATTCTAAGGGATATGTTTTGAAAAAGGTATCGTTTAGCCTCAAGCCTCATCAACCGGGAATGACTGAAAATCAGGGGTTATGCAGCAAGGCTTCGTGGGTAGCACCCACTTGAGAGTAAGGTCATCCCTGTCTAGATGTCCCTTTTATTTCGGCTTAGTGTTGCGGTTGCTGATCCCAACCGTGGGGTGATTTTACTTGGAATTATCCAGTAAGGGATGATTCCGGTCTTGTGTTGCAGGGGAGCGGGCGTACTCCTCGGTACTGTGATCTAGGCCACGTACTGTGACAGGTGGTACCCCAGTGCCTAGTCATTCATTGGAAATCCATTCTCCCTACGTGCCTTGTACGAGTTTTGTTTGTATTACCCACGTTGTGGCTAGTATGCTGGAATTTAATCATGTAACAATTTCAGCTATCTTAATAAGTATTTGTGAATAGACACTATTATAATATCAGAGGATTTTGATAAAAAGTGTTTCAGCTATCGTAAGGTAAAAAAACCGACATGTTTATTTGTGGCGTGGTCTTACGAGATGCTTTTATTTTCAAAATGATTTTTGAAACTTTAATAATCAATTTGAGTGTGATTTTCTCACGCTGGTTTTCCAGACTGACTCGGGTATTGTTTTATATGATGCTCGGGTCAGACCGAGATAAACAGGTTCAGATTGTAGCTGTGGAGCTCAGGAGACGAGCTGGATGACGATACGTACTCTCGTACTTGCTATTATTTTTCCGCTGTGTATTCAGTTGTATGTTATGGATGTTGATGTACTCTGATGATGTACTCTGATGATGTATTGTATAAACAGATATAGTTTTTAATTTGTGTAAAGATCTGTTGATATATTATATTTTATTCCGCTGCGATGGTTAGATTCTGATGTTGTTTTCTATTTTTCTTCTTCTACCTCTTCTTCTTAACTCAAATGGTCCGGTTTTTCGTGTAAGAAAAACCCGGGTCGTTACAATTTTGAACAATTTAAAATGAAAATATTTAATTAATTTTAAATATTTGAATGATGGTTTGACTTGAATTTCAAATTATCAGAATAAATTGGCAATTAAATTATAGAATTTAATCTATTGAAAGTTGAATAAAAATTTGAATCTTCAAGTTTAAGCTAAAGAAAAATATTCCAAAGGATTGTAAAATTCATATTGATAATACTGAAGATAATAGAAGCTTCAGAATTGAATTTGAAAGTGATTTATTCAGTTTTGAAATTATATCGTTTCAACCGATATTTAAAAATAGCCTTCCGAGGCACAGTCTCGGAATTCGACGAAAGCAGTTCCATTGGGTCCGTAATATTGAATTATTGTCGGATTTCAAATTTCGTATTTTTCGGAGTTGATATGTGAGCACACGGTGAGTAAATGCATTGAAGTTTTAAAACGAATTCAATTTAAATTTAAATATTAAAATTTGTCAACCTCAGCCACTTTCCTTCCATTAAACACGCCTTCAATCATGCCCCTTTGTTTCAGCCTAAAATCATGCTTAAAATCACGATACCAAATCGTGCCAACCATCCTCCTTTCATTTTTAAATACGTCCTCTTCCTCCCCAGTTCAAAAAAATCAAAATCGTTCAAAATAAATAATCATGGCTGAAGCCAGAGAGAAAAAAACAATGGTCGATTAATTGTTTCGAAAACAAATCAAACGGAATCCCTTAGTCCTAAATCTCGAATTCAAAGCAGATTGATACTACCCTCTCTGTTCAACCGAGTTTTCGATTCTCCCTCGTCCAATTAGCTAGGGCTCGTTGTCGAGCATCGCGAGTGACTCGTGGAGATCGTGGCGCTGGGGTTTGGAGTTCGAGGTCGCGCATGCGAGGGGGGGGGGGAATCGGCAACCGATGGTACGCTCGCGCTCGAGGCACGCAACTAGGGTTTCGCGAAGATTATCAGGCGAAGTCAAGAGGATCTGGAAGCTCGACGGTGGGATTCACGGCAATGGCAAATGGCGGCGAGTTCGACGATATCGCGAATCAGGGGATGGCAGGTGAAGCAGCGTGGGTGTTTGCGAGATGATGGAGATCACGATGTCAAGCAGCGTGTAGTCGCGATTTTGAGTAGAAATTCGTCAGTAAGGTAATTTTTGTGATTTCAAAATAATTTTAAGCGTATTTGAATATATACAGTAAAGATTGAATGAAGTTACAGGAAGAATTTTTTTTACAGTCAAGTTATAAACTGTTGGAGGGAAACTTTTACATTAAGTTTTATAAAACAGTAAGTTAAAGGAAATTTAGTTTAAAGTTAATTTTTAGTTAAATAGATTTATTAAAAGAAAATTGGTTTAAAGAAAAAATTCGTTGGATAATTAAGATTACAAAACGAAAAATTTGTTAATCGGTTAATCCAAATATTAATAAATTGTATAAATTATTTATACAAGGTCAAAACGAGAAATCAAAGCAAAAATGGAAATGGGATGGCAAATTAAAAAGCTAAGGTGAGATTTTCTCACTCGAAGAAAATTTAATTTTGCAGTTATTGATTGATTGCTGTTTGGATGATAGTATATATATATATATAGTATTATATATAGCAATATATACATATTGGCATATGTATATATTGGAGTTGGTTGATTTCCCGCATTATATAGCGGATGAGATCCTATTGCGCCGCATAATAGCGGATGATATTTTTTATAAATCCCATATACCGCGATATTCCACCTCGAAGTGGAATTGGTATTGTGCTAACGTCTGTGGATGCAGGGAAACAGGTTGGAGGGATCCAACTGGATTCCTCACCAGTATTTATTTGATTATAGATATTGTGATATTTGTTAATTATCATATTGATATATGATGTTTGTTGTCGTGATGGATTATTTGGTGCTGTTGCATCATCGGATTCATTTTTGAAATTTAAAAATGACGATGTTGATTTTAAAAGAGATTTTTAAAGTGATTTTGTGAAAGTATACGTTTTATTTCAATTTTTTAAGTGATTTATTTTAAATAAATAAACGTTCAAATTTTAAAGTTATAAAAGTTAAGATTTTTGTGAAATATAACCAAAGTGTGATTTTTGAAATAAAAGTTGATTTATTTATAAAATGGTTTAAATTGAGATTTTTAAAGTATTATAAACGGTTTATTTAAAAGATTTAAAAAGGTTGATATTTATAAATTTAAAACATTGGAATTTTAAACGAGTTTTGTAAGTGTTAGAATGAGATGAAATAAAAATCATAAGTGAATGAGGTTTATAGATTTATAAATTGTGAAGTATTAAATGAATAGATGTTGTAAAATAAAAGATTTATAAGTAATTTACTTATAAATTAGATTGTTGCACTTAGATGAGATATAAATAGAATTTGCTAATAAAATGATTTTATAAGTTGAAATTATTATAAAGTATAAATAGAATTTATAAACGTTGTTTATAAATCCGAAATCACTTATTTTGATAAGTGAATTATAGAAGTTAATAAAAGAAATTTATAAATCGAAGTTGTTATAAAATAGAAATAGAATTTATAAATGTTGTTTTATAAATCCGAAAATCAATCAAATTTGATGAATTTAATATAGAAGGTTATTAAGAAAATTTTATCCACGATTTTGGACAGTGGATAATTCTTTAAAATATAATGTGTAGAAAATATTGAAATTTGGTTAGTGAAGTATATTCACAATTTTGGACAGTGAATATATTATTAAGTAAAATGGATATGTTTTGGAAGTGACATTAAAAATGAAGTTAATTGTTTTAACGATATTTTAAAATATATTAAATATCGAAATCATAGATTTCAACATTCATTGTTGAAATAGGCGTTTTCGAGAAATAAGGAAATGGTGGACTATAACACTATTGTTATAGTAAATGATTTCCGAAAGGAAATGTTTTTTTATATAGTATTGGGATTAATATACCTATCTTAATTTCGAATCCCTATACTAGTGATTTTGAGTCGTCGTAACGATGTTTTACGTAACATTCGTTTTGACTCAAATAGATGTTGTTATAGTAAATGGTTTCCTTAAAGAATGAAATATATACTAAACATTTATTTAAGTATATTGGATATTTTCCAAGTGTTGAAAATAAATGATTTATGAATTACTTATTATTAAATAAGTATCGAAATATTTTTCAATATGAAATGAAACGTTTTGAAAATTTTATCTTTTAAAGATAAATTGAAAAGTGAATATTTGAAATTTGTTTCAAATGGTTAAGTGTGAAATTTTTTATATCTTGTAAAGATATTTTTGGAAATTAAATAATTTGGAAAATTATTTGGAATCTGATGATGTTACGCATCTTTATTGATAGTTAAATAACCGACTATCAATAATTACCTTGAATGGGTATTTGTTGTGAATTGGATGAATTTGAATGCCACACTTATTTTTGAATAAGCGCTCACTATTCGGGTTAGCCGGGAAAGGACCATGGGGTCGTATAACCCATTCCGAATATGTGATACGTCGTAATGAATTGCATTTGATGACCGGTGTTGAAGACCGGATATTTTTGAAAACGGAAGGATTACCGTCGAGTTACTCTGCATCGGCTGATCTCCGATATAGAGGTTTTATCACCCTTAGTGACGGGAAGTCCGGACGTGATTTGAAAATTATCCGGATTTGCAAGGGCTTCGTGAGAAGTGCCTTCGGTTCTGTTCGATCCCGAAACAGACTTGTATGGATTGTATGTCTGACGTTACAGATTGAGATATAAAGCTGATTTCTTTCAAATACATATCTGTTGGTGGCGGAGAATTTATTCTCTTAGCTTAACACCCTTCTCTGAGACGTACGAGCTCAGAGGTTATGTAGTTGAAATTTATCAGCAATATACTCCCAATTTGGTAACGTGGCATGCTGAGTGTTGCTGTGAAAAGATCATTGTTTGATCATTTGTGATATGATCATTTGTTTGATCATTTATCTTTGTGATCATTACTTTGATCATTTGTTTGACCCGAAGCATGGCTTTGTGACAAAGCGTAGCTTTGTGGACGAGACTTTGTCGGACCTGACACCCTGGAAATGGTCAAAACAGGAAGGATGCAGCAAGGTTCTAGGGAGTAGCGCCCCTTAGTGTATGTCATTCCTTCTGGATAGAGGTGGTATCATGGTATGGAGCCCAGATATTTAACCTATGTTGTTACTGCAAATTTATTATGTGGTTGTTGGAAATCGAGGATCCTCGGGAAGATCGGTTACGATTGGGGGATGGCATACGCGTGTCAGTAGTTACCTATTTTTGCAGAGGTAACCCGGCCTTGTGTTGGCAGAGATATAACCGTAATGTTAGGTTATTTCTCGGGACGTCTTTCCAGAGGCGTTTCCATGTGGCAATGGGAAGTTCCTTGGCCTGACCATTTGTTGGAAATCCCAACTCCAATACGAACTTTGTATGGTATTAGTTGTAGAACCTGCCATTTACGTACGGTGGTCACCACTGTTTAGATGGTAGCTATAGTAGGCATACGATACTGGTCGTATGTTGGCTAAGATTAATATTATACTTTCGAAATGTTATCTACACTATGCATTAATAATAATATCAAAAAGGATTTGATTTTGCGTAGTAAGCATCTTTGACTATCATAAGAAGAAATCTCCTCCAATTCTGCATTTGCATTGTGTGTGTGGCGGGAGGTCTTATGGTAGTTTCATTTTCTAAAAGCATTTCGAAATTGACTTTAAAATCTTCCTGTTGTTTGTTTTAAAGATAAACTGTTTTACGATCTTACACTAGTCACCATGACTGACCTGGAGTTTATTGTTTCCCTTCTAAACTCTGGGTGCCCATAATTTTCCACACAGGCAGCCTAGAGTTATGTTATCAGGATATTCTGGATATTTTGGAGCTTTGGAAGCAAGCTGGATGGCGAGACGTAGTATTTGTATCCGATATTATTTATTCCGATGTGTATTCTGTATGAGGACAAGTTTATATAACTGTCCATTGTTGTATTGAGTTGTATATTGACTCTGACTGATGTCTTGTATAAAACTGATATAGTTCTTTGCTTTGAAAGACTAGTGATTATCTATTATATATTGTTCCGCTGCGAATGTGAGATTCTGATATTGTTTCTGTTTTTGATGTTGTTCTGTGTTCTTCTTTCTTTTTCTTCTATCTTTTCTTCTACCTCTTCTTTTCTTAAAACCCTAAGAATTCGGTTTTCCGGCATTCGTTTGCTCGGCAGTCGATACAGTGGACGTATTGATGTCGATATTCGAAAGTCGAAGAATCAGGTCCTTACACTTGTACTTGATAAACGATTAGTCGACTATCGAAATTGACCAAAATATGACTTAAGAAGTTATCGAAAGGCTTCACGATTTCATACCAATAAGAACCCTCGACGAGGAGTATTGGTACGAAATGTCTCTAGCTTTCTCTTACTTTCGAAAGAATCGGAATTGATTTACTGGGAATTAATTGATTGGTTTTGGATAGTCCAATAAGTGGGAAGAGTGTACTTATATGAGATGACTCGAACCATCAATCACTACAAAACCACGTACGCGATCTATGTTTCGGGAGCGGTTGTGAAGTGAAATGTTATAGAGTTGAACTGTCTATCCTAGGGTTAAGTCCAAGGAAGATGTCATCATTAACGTTTCAAATGGTGCTATCATATGGGATTGTCTATCTTGAGGAGTACTCCAAGAGAGAGGACAACGTTAGCATTCGTTAGAAGAATTACGCAGGGAACCTACGTGGAGGTTCGAGATCTGTTCGAGATGCTCAAATCCATGTAGTGATTCATGATCTGTTTGAGATAATGGAGTCCATTTGGGGATTCGTGTTCTGTTCGAGCGATGAAGACTCATGAGAGTGATGTCAAACGTAGCCTCAACATCGAAAAAATGGCCAAAAATAAAGAGGGGGTATGTCCAGGGGGTTTAACTGACCTCAAGGGTATGTCAACTCCATATCTAGAGATGCTTATTGATTGTTTCTAGCGGAATTGATATAACTCAGATCACACATCGAGGGTAGTCGGTTATGTTTACCTTAGAGTATATCCTATCTAGAGATATACGATGCTCGGAAGGTAGTTTCTGATCCTTGTCATGGGGTTCAGATTCGGCTTAATCCGAGGAGAGCTCCATGGAAATCCATTATGTGAATGCGCCTTAGCAATATTGATTGTATACCTATCATTGTTATGGTGTTCACCCAACAACTATTTGATATGATTTATGTGGCACTCTAGACATTATTTATCATACGACTGTATGTTAAACTTAATGAATGGTTGGTTTCTTTGAAGGGAAAACCATTACAGAAATTCTTACAATCCGAATAGTTACTGTTACATGTCACTCATATTTCTTGAGTTTCTCATGTTGGTTTACCAGGCCGATCCGGGTGTTATTTTCTTATAATGCTTGGGTCAGCCCCATGTATATTTCCATATTTAGCTTTAGACGCTTTAGAGCTTGTGGAGATGAGTTGGTTGATTACCTAATGTAGTATTTATTTCTGTTGCATTACTATGGTATTAACTTTCTTTATGAGGACATGTTATTATAATTGTCTAGGCTGATTATTGTAACTTTGAAAAACTTTGTATCTTAGAATGACAATTTATACTATCTTTTGATACAATATATTAACATTCCAATATGAGATTTTAATGTTGTGTTCTCCTCTTCCTTATTCTATTTCTTTTTTCTTTCATTTCACTCTAGCAATTCGTTTTTTTGGCACTTAAGTGTTCGACACTTGAATATTTTGGATGTATTAGTGTTGACATTTGAGGGTAAAAAAGATGAGTCGTCAGACTTGGTATCAAAAGTAAAGGTTAACCGAGATCCTTATCTTTGGTTGGGTATGGCTCATTAAGAGATCGGGTAATGGAATGCCCTAGCATAAGTTGAGTGTATCATACATATAAGAGCGTATCTGTTAGTGCAATAAAAATGTTTTATATTGTGTTTATTCGTCCGTTGAGTGATTTATAAATTCTGGTCTGTACATGAGACGCCATGGTATTGATAGTGATTTTTAAACATTTGAACAGAGCAAACCAACACAGTATTACTTTCGCAATTAGTAGATGAAATAATTTTACCTAGGACTATATTTTTGAATATTGAAGGAAAAAATTTCAAAGGAAAATTGATATTTTTATTTATGATATGTTTGTTTGTTAGGAAATGATAATATTCAATTATTGTCATTTATTGTTTGATTAGTTATGCTCGGCTGGTTATTGAGCATTTACTATAGTTTGCTGATTTTTAAGAAATTTACCTTTTTACAACAGGGGTTCGGTAGATAGTAATTTATGGGAACATTAAATACGAACATCTTGTGAATTAAGTTTTACGGTTTGACTATAAGACGTTTAATGATAATGTTGGGTTAAAAAAATTGAATTTGAATAAAAATTGTTTATTATAATCTAAACAAGGATATATGTTTATGATAAGTATGGTTTATTATAGTCTAAGCAAAATTATATAAGAAAATGATTTTATATAAGTATAGTTTATAAAACATAGTTTATACATGAAGAGGATTTAAATTGGGAACTTGTGACCTTAAATCCTGGTATTTTTGAAAATGTTTTTCAAGATTTTAGAGAAAATAATATTAGTATTACTTGAAAGTAAGTATTTGGGAAATTGGTTTATGAAATTGAGATCATGGACATAGTAATATTTATGAAATATTTGATACCGTTTTGAAATGATTTTGATTAAGTCCGAAAGGCATGAATTGGATGTACCGAACACACTCTTGTCGCTTGAAAATAATTCTGGTGATGACGACGTTTATTTTTTTGTTTCTCAGTGTAGGATGCTACAAAGTTGTTTTGGAAAAATAGATTTTGATTTAATTCCAATGTATGATTTGACATACAAAAGTTATATGTATATATTATTTCAAAATGATTTGAAATGAAAACCGGTGTCTAGTTCTAAAGTTTTATTGTTAAGTTATTTCATGGAGACATGTAGCTTATGCATTAGGAAAGTACTTACGTGCATCATGATATGATATGTTGTTTAGTAGTTTTTATTTGTTAAAATGAAATAGGATTTCGATGATTTTGGATAGTCTGGAACTTCCAGATTGTTATAGGACGTGTAATTAAGTCTTTTGAAGATATACAGGTAGGTTTATATAAGACTTGAATTAAGGAGGTAGTAAATTAAAACAAGTTTAAATTTGTTGAACATACTTGTTAAGCAAAACAAATTTGATGTTCGTTTATACTCGTAGGATGTAATGGATTATTATATAAGTATGAACTTAAGTTATAAATTGTTGATAAACTTGAAGTTATGATTTATGAAATGAGGCATAAATTATTTAGTATTGAAGAGATAAACTATTTGGATAAATTAATAGGAATAAAAAGGAATTTTCTGTAGTTAGGAAACCAATAGGATAAGTATGTAAATTTTACGTATATCGTTTTATTCATCTGACTATTCTTGATCCAGTATTCGAGTACATGTTTTTGAGGTGGTTTACACTGGCCCGAACAATAATTTTTCAGTCTATTCTCAACGGCGAACACTTGGTACAAGTTCTTGATAATATTGCATGAAGGTTTCTAATCAAGGAACCTGACCGGAGTCCGCACTAGAGAGTTCATGTGATCTATACTAATCGGGAAGAGAAATCTATGTGATCGAGCAAGTGATCAGATTAGCATTGATATTGCGTATGGATGGTCCTTGTGCATCGTATGACTTTAGTACGTTTGCATACTAAGTTTTTTGGCTTAGGGAGAGTTTAAGGTATGGTTATTCTATTTTTTTAGGGTGGTATGAATAATCGTCCGAGTACTTACCTAAGGATGTTGAGCAAAAGGTACGCTTAGTGGACATCCTTGTGCGATGAGAGGGTTTGGGCTTGAGCAAACCACGAGTTTTATTTGCTAGTGATTGAATACTATTAAGTATTGATGTGTGATTGTTTCTTTGGTTGCATGCGTTTGGAATATCAAGGACGAAATATTCTAAGTGGGGGAGAATGTAACGATCTGGAATTTCAAACACTTCATATTTAATTATTTGAATTATTTAAATATTTGAATCTTGGATCTAATGCTATTAAAATGATTTAATAAGCTTTTTAATCCCCTTTTAAATCATAAGTAATGATGGTAAATTTGTTTTGGAAAAATGTATTAAAAAATATATTGTTTGAATAAATATCGATAATATGACCGAAAATCATTTTATCGATAAACAGCTTTTTAACCGTCGAAAGTTGTTCATATTTTTTTTACATAAATGAAATAAAAACTTTTGTCATTTATGGAAATAAACTTTATGGAAGATGTCATGAGTGATGTCATCAAAGATATTTTAAAAATGAGCTTAAATGGAAATGCTTAAGCATTAGAGCATGATAAAGGAGAAGTGATTTTTGTAATTAATGGTAGGACTTTTGTGAGGGGTTTATGGTCTTTCAATATCTCATTCCTAAGCTTATAAAAGGAGGGGCACACCCTTAGGAATAAATCACAAAATTCACAAAGCTAAAGTTATAAAATCAATGCCTTCTTTTTCTTCTTCTTCTTCTCTAAATGTTCTAAGTAAATGTTTACAAATCTTGTACCAATCATCTCAAATTTGAAGTGAAGCCTTGGTGGAATATTAGAACACCTTCCACCATGTCAAAACTTGAAGAAGTGAAGCCAGGCTCGCCATGGAGGGAGAGGTCGTGAGCTATTTGTGGGTGGTGGAGGTTAAAAGCAAGTGCACAAAGGAGGAAGGAGGAAGAGAAGGTGGTTGCAAGGATGGGTTTAGGATTGGGTGCTTGGGCCTTGGTTATTTTTTGGATTAAAGGTGAGTTAACACCTCACTTTGAATGAAAATATAGCATATGTATGTTTCGGTTTGAATGAGTTTATGTTGTTTGAATTGTTAGTGACATATGTTAAAACATTGATTTTGATTCTTGCTTTAAAAGTAAGTGATATATGTGATCCATGTGTATGGACTTGAATGAACTTGAATGGAATTGAATGGACTCATATGACATGTGAATAGTACTTGGAACAAAGCACATAGGTTATAGTTGAACGTAGGTTTGAATATGACTCGAATTTAGAAGTGCACTTATAGCGATAATCGCTAAAAATGATGTTTGTAATTGCCTTAGTTTTGGCTAATTCTATGGAACTTTGTAGAAAATCCTAAGGGGTTTCTCAATATTTTTTATATGTATGTTTATTGCTATCAAAATCTTGGATAGTAAAAAGTTAAGTAAAGTCTCGAAAAGTTGCCATAACATCACTAGTGCAAAACTATCCCGTTTAGACTTGATTTTTTGATTTAAAGATTTGAAAAGATATTTAGGTCTAAGTATTTTTTTTCATTATTTTTATAAGGGTTTACAAATTCTTGTTAGAGTATTTTAAAAGTGATTTGAGATGTTTATGAATTTTTAAGAGTTAGTTGTGAATTTTTAATGAAGAGATATTTTGTTAAAATATATATAAACATGTCGTTTTCAAGTTTTTAAGGAATATATAAACTTATTATTTTCAAGTATTATTTTAAGTAAATGTTTTAAAACCTATTATTAATATTATAAAGCATTTTAAAATTATTTTTAAGTTAATATAGTGTTTATAAAAGGTGTTGACTATTTTATATCTTATGTAATAAATATCTTCAAAAATGGTTTACTCAATATCTAGTTTTAAAAAAAATTATTATACATATATATCTTTTTTAAAGGTTTTAAAAGTACAAACAAAAGGTTTAGAAAGTGGTTAGTAATTGCTTAATGACCAAATGGTTAAATTGTTTAATTACTTATTTGAAAAGTAATTAACTATGCTTAATACTAAAAGCCGACGAAGTAGGCTTATCAATTTGTGAGAGTTAAGATTAATGTTTGAGTAGGAACAAAGCAATATAGCTTTAACCTACCGGCTTTCCTTGTGGCCGAGGGATAGTTAAGTTGAAAAATGTCAAAAACGTGTTAATTGTGTTAATTTCTTATTTGTTTATGGTAATCATTCTATAACTATCTACTAAATACGTTGAAAGGGTGGAATCTATTTAAATTTTTTTCTCAATCAGGTGGTTCGACATATTCGGTAAATACTTATAACGAAATTTCAAATGGCCAAAGATCTATTAGGACAAAGCATAGTAACATAATAAGATAGCATCACAGAACAATATCACATAACAGCACAGAGTCTCAGAACAATACATCATCAATACAGATCCAAATATCATAAGTGGGTACCAAGCCACTGCTCACACATGTGAGTCAAAAATATGTACATATCAAAGTCTGAATAATAACAGAGGCGGACACTAAGATAAGCTATCTCAAAAGCATAGAAGATAATGTCCAAGCGGAAGCACAGAAGCTAAGTCCAGAGACCTAACCTGAAACAACTCGGTCTGACCCGAGCGAAAAACACTCGGGTCATGCTAGCTAAACAATCAGTAATAACTAAGATATATAATAATGCGGTACATAAATAAAACAGTACTTTTCCTAAGAAAAGTGTATTTTGGACCACATGAATATAATGACGGTCCCTAATCATCAATCATCAGTAAAAATCTCCAAAGAGAATATCAGCACCAAAGTGTTGAATAAATAAAATTGCCTCATATCATCGGCGTAGCCAAAGCTATAAAAGTTGCCTATAGGCAATAATCCCAAGAATGACCAGAGTCTGTAATCAATGCCCAAGCAAAGATCGATGCTCCAAAGAGCAATGGGGATATACTGAAAAGTCAATGAAATCAAACACTGAAAAGTAGTGCCTAGAGACACTGTGAATCCACAAGGTAATCGCACTTACATCGTATGGTTCCATAGAACCAACACCGAATGGCGGTACTCGAATGGATATAAAAATCATCAGATAATACAAGTATAGCACGTGCACCGACCAGAGTCGTTATTGCCAAGTACTGGAGAGTTGTGATCGATCACTCGCATAGATGCGGAACGCGCGAGACGGCGAGATCCTTCCCAGAAGGATAAAGGCCCAGAGGCACATGCCGAAAAAGAAACTGCTCCATAGAACAGGTGTCCATAGACGGTTGCCCAGAGGCGTGGTGACCCAGAGGTCCAGTACTGGCTGCCCAGAGGCTAATGTGTCACAAACTTCTTGGAGAGGAACCCGTAAAGTGTTAACAATGAGTCCCATACCCCACGTTCGCACTAAACGGTTTACTAACCAATAGCAAGCTCACATTCCAAACAATAAAAAGTCCACCTCGTATCATCGGTAAACTAGACCCAAAGGTGAAAACGATCAATCGAATAGGTCGGGGATTAACCGGAAAGAAAATACACACGGTTCCATAGGCCGGAGATTTCCTAACCGTTTAAGCACCTTTCCACTTCGCTCGATGTGCTAAAAAAATGAGTGTGAGATTTTATTATAGAAAATAATTACGAAAAACGGATTTATAATTGGTTTGAAATCACTTTAAAACGGCCTTTGAAAACTCTCCTATTATGGAGTAATTAATTTAATAATTAAAATAATATTATATAATAATTTCGAAATCCATTTCGGAGTGAAAAATCCTTTTAAAACCTTTTTATAATGCCCATGTACGAAATCCAGAGGCAAATCTCAAAGAAATCGATAAAACCAGAAAATCACTGAAAATATTCTAAGTGTTGGAAAATAGTCCAAAACTGACGCGAACCCAAGTTCGGAAAATTATTCGGACCAGCAAACTGAATCCGAATGGCGTGAAAATTGGTAGGAATGTAATCCGACATTTCTACTTCAGAACGCAAAAGGAATTACTTGATTCCGACTTGAAACGAAGTCGCAGCGACGCTCCAAAGTCGGACCCGGAAACAGTGAATACATTGTTTCAGGCTGAGATCCGGGTCCCTCTTCGACAGTAATTTCGAAGAGTCAAATGAACTCAAATACTAATCAAACTTTCTAGAGATGGATTTCGGAACTCCAGCTTTCCAACGAGTCCAAAAACGTTGGAATCCGACAAAGGACAAGCCCGGGATGGCGTCGCAAAGTCGGGGTTTTGTACTGAAAACAACGGGAGAAAAGGGACTAAGGCCTATAGTTATGCACTAACAGAACAGAGATGAAAAACCACAATTTTGGCATAGTAAACTTCCAATTCTGATAAAATGAATAAAATAAAAGTTGTAGCTTAGTTTCTAAGCTTTTCGGAATGACCAAGATCGTCAAATTTCGATCGGGGATGAAAATTTATGACTAAAATAATTCTCAGATTTAAATTCTATATCGGTGTCAATGTGCTCTCGGGACAGAAGTAAGAATGCACAGTTTTGACCCAATTAACTTCGACATTTCATGAAACTCAAAACATGAAATTTTAGCCCTAAATCTATGCTTTCCAGAACATCCAAAATTGTTAGATTTGGATAAGAAACGAGTAACTTATGGTCAAATCAATTTCAGGGTTTTATTTTATCAACCCTGTAGTTTGTTGTCAGGTTAGCGACAAACAAACGTAATTTCTACCATTCAAACCACAAAATTAGGCAAAGCTCAAAACATAAAAGTTATAGCCTACATAATAAGATTTCCAGAACATCAAGAAAATCTTAATTCCGATTTAAGATGAATGAGATATGCCTAATTTACTAACAGCAATAAACTAATTATAATTTCAGCTAGCATATATTACAAGCACCTTATGTGCACACCCCAAAATGAAAGCAAAGATGATCAAAGAGTTATGATTCACATGTTACATAATAAAACATGTGTTACTAAATGATTACTGAAATCAAAAGATGATTAACACATATTAGAAGAGGTTTTTAGCAATATACCTCTCACAAAAGCAACAAAGACTACTATAGCATCAACCCAAGTTAGCAAAAGATGATTAGGAGGCAATAAGATCAAAAAAACACATAAAACATGTGTTAGCAATCAAATTTCAGAAATTAGAAAGATATAAAAACGGATTTGAGGTGGGTATTTGCATTACCTTTGGATAGAATGACTTGCATAAGCTAAAACTAGAAGGAGATGAAGATAAAGGCCATTTTTGTTATGAAAGCTTTAGGAAATGATTAGGGTTTTGATTAGGGATGAATGAATGAGGTTAGGAGAGTTTGAGATAATTTATAGAGGAGGTTTAGGGTGGGTTATTGGGTTAGGTTTAGTAACCCAATAAGAAGAGAGTTATTTACATGTTTCCCAAAAATTAGTCTATGTGTTCATATATGTTTATAAATCTCATTTTTCTTTTCCAAACCCGTTTTAAAATCTCTCCTAAAATATTTAACTTTCCAAAAATAACATTTTATCCTCATTTTAAAATCCCATATTTCCCATTTAATTAAAATAGCCTTTTTCTTCCAAATAAATTTTGTTATTCCAAATCCTTTTTATGCTTCATTAAAATAAATAAAAATCCTAACTTTTATTTATTAATTGGTAATGCAAATCCCGGGTTGTTACATGTTTCCTGTGATATCCCTGTCCTTAGTTTTCAAAGCTAAGGTTTAAAATCAAATCCAATTATCTTTTGACCTACTCGTTGCTTCAACTTAGGATTAAGGCAAAAATAGTTTGTTTTAATATAAACTAAAGTTTAATAATTTATTTAAGTTGAAATAACTAGGAACCTATCTGGAAATAAACTGAACAGAGAGATTTCTTATATAAGCCAAAACTCAAATATGTTATTTTACAAATCTAGGATTATAATTTGAATACGTTAACCTAAACATGATTTTTAAAACAAAAATTATGATTTTTAGTGATAGAAGTTTAGTGCAGTTCTCGTTTAAACTGGGAATGGGTTTTAGGCAAGTTCAGGCGGTCGGAGGCACTAGCGAGGTCGGAGTTTCTTGCGGAGGTGGACGAGCCTACGTAGGTGATGGGAAAAATAACTGGAGCTGTTCCAGTTCGTCGTAGTGGTAGCGGCGGTGGTTTGAAAATTTTAAACCTAGTTTTGTGAAGTCGAGAGTTTTGTTTCGTTCGACGTCGACTGTTGATCGAGTGCGGTGGGGTTTGGGGTGATGGAAGAGAAAGTAATGACGAGTAGATGGCCAGAGTTGTTGACCTCCTAGTGGTCGAGGTCGTGATGTCGAGTTGATTCCAGGTCTGATGGTTTTCGGTTCAATGTTTTTCCACGTTTGGAGTTTTATACTCGAATTCGAATTCGAGAAAAGGGCGGAGTTCGAGTGGTCGGAGAATGGCTTTAGGGTGATTGTCGACTTGCTCGGTGTTGCAGCGTTGGTCGAAGGAGTTCGTCGGCATCGTGCACGTGCACGGTGCATCTATTTTTTCTAGTGATCTGGAGTGGTTTAGTTCTAGGTGTACGCGAGTTGGTCTCAAGTAAATCAAGTATTTACTCGAAGGGAATTAGTTTTGGCTCGAAGTTGTTTTTGAGTGGCTTGGGTAGGTTATGATAGGTTTTTAAACCTGTAAGTTTTAAAAATATAAAACTGGGCTTTAAAATGTGAAATAGATATTTAAACTAAGTTTAAAATCAAAAATTTAGTTTGGATTCAAATCTAAATTTGAATCTCAGTTTTGAAACAAAAGAAGTTTTTTAATTTAATTTGTTTTCAATAGTTGAATGCTAAAGTGAATTTTTAAATTGATTTGAATTTAAAATGGAATTGGGTTTAAATCCTTATAAACTTCTATTATAATATAAATAATTCTTTCACTTATGAATTAAAAAGGATTTTGAAATTGCTTAAACTTTGTTGAATATAAATTGATTTTCATTTTAAATCTTGGATTTAAAATAAAATTTAAAAGGTAAAATTGAAATAAATGTATTCAAATGTATAGATAAGAAAAGTTTTATCTTAATAAAATTTTTTATTAATGATTTGTAATTCATTTAATTATTAAGAAAATTAAAATGGATTAATTGATTTGTAATTAGTTAATTAAAATGGATATCAATTAATTTAATTTATAAATGATTTGATTAATTAAATAGTAATTAAAGTTCTTAACTAATTAATTAAGGTTTAAGCTAATTTATTAGGAATAATTAATTTGTAAATTGGGATCATTTAATTAGATAAGATTAGAATTTTAATTAATGATTTAGATAAGTTTAGAATTAGAGATTAATTGAAAGTAATTAAGAAATGTTATTAGTTAATGAAGATAATTAACTAAGAATTTTTAAGTATTAATTAATGTGATTAATTTTAATAATTAATTAGGTTAATTAATTAAGATAATAAATTATAAATTGTTAATTACTTAATGAAAGTAATTAAGGGATTAATTACTTATTGTAATTTATTTGATGAAGTAATTAAGGGTAGTTAATTACTGAAATGTGATTAATCAAGAGTGATTAATAAATGTGGTTTGAGCAAAGATTAATTTCTTAATGTAATTAATTTAAGTAGAATAATTAATTAAATTTTAATTAAGGATCATTAAATTATATAATTAATGATGTAATTAAAGGATTGATTCATTAAGATAAATTAATCAATAATAAGTGTTTTGAGTGATTAATTAATATAATTAATTAAGGATTAATGTAATTAATTATAGTTAATTAATTAATAGAGTAATTAAAGATTAATTACTATATATTAGGTAAGGATAATCAATTTGTGAAAATTAATTAAAGAATAATTACTTGAATGTAATTAAAGAATAATTAATCCAGGATGATCAATTAAGATGGAAATTTGAGAATGATTAATTAATTGATTTGTAATTAATTAATGGTTATGTAAGTAAGATTTATAATGATGAAATAATTAATTTAATTTACTTTAAATTAATTAGAGATAAGTAATTAATTTAATTCATTTTAAATTAATTATAACTGGTGTGATTATTTATCCTTGCTTATGTATGATAGATGATATTGATTTCCTTGAATAGTTTGAAATCTCAGATATGAGATGAGTAATGCTGTATGATATGGTTTCTTTGGTTGAAGTATATGGATAATGTTGATTATCTATCTGTGATATTGTAGATTATCTATCTGTGATATTGTAGATTATCTATCAGTGATATTGTGAATTATCTATCTGTGTATATATGGATAATGAAATGAATTGTTTTAACTTTAAAACAACTTGGCCTTAAAAGATATGGTTTGGATTTCGATGAGACCGGGATCGGGTTTCCAGATTTGGATATCCGAAAACCACATCAATCCAAATTAACGATAGGTCGTGAATCTCAAGTGAAGATGAAGATTCCGAGTGCAAGGGTTATTGTCGTTTACTCTGAGGATGTTTCCAAAATGATTGTAACGAGATAATGCCTTCGGTTTCGTTCGAACCCGGAACGAATTTGTATGGATTGAATGCTTTCAGAACATCGTCAAGTGGACGATGAGCATTCTAAGTGATGAGTTCTGTTAAGGTAATCGTGACCTCAAGCCTCATCAACCGAGAATGGCTAAAACAGGGGAGGTGCAGCAAGGTTAGTGGGTTGCACCCAAGTAGGATGAGATTTCCCCTGTCTAGATGTCCCTTTATATTCAGTTGTGTGGGCAGTTGTGGCCACAACTGCTGGGGTTTCTTATCCGAGAATTATCCAGTAAGGCATGTTCCGGCCTTGTGTTGTAGGGGATTGGGAGTAATCCTCGGTACGCTGATCTAGGCCAGGTACTATGACGGGCGGTACCCCAGTAGCCCTGCCATCATATGGAATCCAAAATCCAATAAGTGCCATCGGATTTGATTGTATTACCCACTTGTTGGCTAGTATGCTGGAATTTAATCATGTAACAATTTCAGCTATTCCTTATTTACTTGAAAACCCTAGACCTATTATAATATCACTGAATTTCCTATCAAATGTTTGGTTAGCGTAAGGTAAAAACTTTTCCATGTTTATGTGTGGGAAGTCTTACGTGATACCTTTTGTTTTCAATGGCTTTTCAAAGTTAAGCAACTTTAACCTGTTACTCATACCAAACCCATGTCTGACCCGGAGTTTATTTCTGTTTTTCTTAAACTCTCGGGTACTCAAATTTTTTACGAGTAGCCAAGGGATTCAGGTTAGCTTTGACGAATTGTGGAGGAGCAATGGAGCAGGAGGCTTCAGCGATTATAGATATATAGTTTTCCGCTGTGTTGGTATCTCTGTGTTGTATTTGAGTTGTATCGAGTTGTATTAACTAGACAGGTGTTTATAACTGTCTAGTATGTGATGTATTATCTGTGTAACTCTGATGTATATGTTATTATGCAATTTCTTATGTGATATATTATATTTCATTCGTTCCGCTGTTTAGATTCTGATGTTGTTTCTTCTTTCTTTTTTATCTTTTCTATTTCTCACCCCTTTCTTTCTTAAGAATGATGCAACTTTCCGGTAGTAGAAAGTTGGGTCGTTTCATGCACTACCTTCCATACTAAGCTTCGAAAGGTGCCATTTCTATACTAGTATGATAACTATTATTATAGGAAAACTCAACTAAGTGTAAATGGTCTTCCCATGACCTACCAAAATCTAGTACATTAGCTCTTAGCAAATCTTTAAGTACCTTATTGACTCTCTTAGTCCGTTCATCCATCCATAGGCGATAAGTGGTACTTATCTTAAGCTTGGTACCTAAAACCTCTTGCAGACTTCCAAAATTCGCTGGTGAATAAAGTATCTCTATCACTGACTATAGTACTAGGAATCCTATTCAGTATAGCAATATTCTTCATAACTAACTTAGCCAATACAGGCGTCGTTCTTGTTGACTTACGGGAATGAGATGTGCACTCTTGGACAGTCTACCAACTACAACCCAAATACTTCAATTTCCCTATTCGACCTTAGCAGCCAATCAATGAAACTCATGGATATCTATTCCCATTTCCAAACTGGTATATTTAAAGGCTGAAGCAATCCGCTTAGCTTATGATGCTCAGTTTTCCCTCGTTGGCAATTCGAACACTACTTTACCCATAAGCCTACATCCCTTTTCATACATTCCCAGAAGAAACTTCTCTTCATATCCTGATACATATTAGTTCCTGTAGGATGAATAGTGAACTTTGATCGATGACACCCCGTAATTATTTCTTTCATTAGGTCTTCTACCTCTGGAACACATAATCGTCCCTTCTTCCTTCACTATCCGTTTTGGTTAAGACTAAAACCTTTCAAATCATCAATCTTGGTTACACTTTCAAGTCTTCTATTCTTTTTAGCTAGTAATAGATCATCTCTTGCTTAGAAGCAATACTTTTGATCATTACTGGTCAAACTTCCAAACATTAAAACATGGCAGTTTCCCGACTATAACTAGCCATTTATCTTAACTACACACCACAAGTAGTCAATGCTTCTAATTCCTTCCTCCCTGCTATCATAGCTAATACCACATCCTGATGTTTACTGCTAAGTGCTTCAGCAACTTTATTTTCTTTTCCTAGAGTATACTCAATACCAAAATAGTAGGCTACTAAAAAATCTAGCCATCTATATCAACTCTTTCTAAGAGAATAATCACTTCAAGGACTTGTGATCTGTAGACAACTCGAATTTTTCTCCCAAAAGATAGTGTCTCCACACTTTCAAAGGAAAGATTACTTTTTCCAACTCCAAATCATGAGTTGGATATCTAACTTCATGCGGTTTGAGCTATCGAGTAGAGTGAACAATCACTTTACATTTTTGCATCAACATGGCTCCTAATCTTGTTCCGCATGCAGCTATATATACCTATGCAATTAAAGCCCCGTAAAATCCAGCTATAGAGTGTTGCGCTCTCCAACCGCTATGCTATTACAGTATAGCTCTATTAACAGTAGTTCCACTTTTAGCCTCATAATTTTCCACTACACCTGCTAAATTAAGGCTTTTTAGCACCCACTTTAGCAACATTAATATACAAAGGTTGACTTGAGTAGTTTTCTTTTAAATTAAATCAACAAAGTTAGGTTGAAGACCTAATTTTTAAGGCATTAGCGCTCAATATAAGTTAGAAATCTATTGCAATCACCAAATCTATTCTACATAAACCATGATATTCTTTAATTTTGTTATATATGATTAAAAAAATATTCCTATTTCCTATACAAATGGTGTGAGAATGAGAATAAATTAATTTTAAATGTTTCGTTTTATATATATTAAAGCTTTTTGCACCTCCTCTATTTTCTGCTACATCCCCGCTTTACCCCTGCTATAATGTTTTGCACCGCCACAGCTATAGGACCGCTAAGCGCTTTAACTACACCGGTATACACCATCAAATCCTGATTACTATATGGCACAACTAACATTGGAACATTGATCAATAAATATTTTAGCTTCTAGAACGCTTCCTCATACTTACTAGACCAAATAAACTTTACATCCTTTCTGGTTAGTTTAGCCATGGGTGCTGCTATCCGAGAGAAATCCAAAATGAATTTAGGTAATAGCCAGCTAATCCAAGAAAACTCTTTATCGCGGCTACCATATCAGGTCTCTTTCAATTATTTACAGCTTCAATCTTTGCTGGATCCACCAACAACCCTTCCTTTGAAACTATATGACCAAGAAACTTCACTTCTCTCTTCCAAAAGTGACACTTCGAAAACTTTGCTTTTAGTTGATGTTGCCTCAATGTCTTAAGCACTATCCTAAGATGATTCACATGATCTCTTTCGTCCTTGAAAATATCAAAATGTCATCAATGAACACCAAATCGAATCTATCCAAGTGCTCTCGAAAAATTCGGTTCATCTAGTCCATAAAGAAAGCAGGTGCATTAATCAACCCGAATAGTATGGCTAAACATTCATTTGAACCATTCCTCATTTGAAATGCTGTCAAAGGAATACTATCATCCACCAACCTCAATTGATGGAACCCTATCGGTAGATCCAACTGGAAAAATACTTTGGCTCCATTCAATTGATCAAATAAATAATTGATTCTCGACAAATGATATTTATTCTTCATCATCTTTTCATTCAGCTTACAATAATCAATGCACAACCTCAATGACCCATCTGGTTTCTTCATGAACACCGCATCCCCTCCCCAAGGCGAACTGCTTGGTCTAATACAACTCTTCTCTTCCAAACCCACCAGCTACACCTTTAACTTTTTCATCTCAGTTGGTGTCATTCTGTTAAGCAGTCTACTTATAGGTTCAGCTCCAGGTATACGATCTATTCGAAACTAAACTGCTCATTTTGGTGATAGTCCTCTAACTGGCTCAAAAATATTGGCAAACTGTCTTACAAAAAAAACCCGGTTCACTTTATCCTCCATTTTCATTACACCCAATAAAGCATAAACATCAAAATTCGAATCATTTACAGAGTATATAATTCGACCACTACTATTAGGGTGTCTTAGTGATATCTTCCTAGTTTGGAAAAATATCCCAGCATTATATTTGCTGAACCAATCCATACCCAAAATAATCCCAAAATCCACAAAATCAAATACATACAGATTGCAAGAAAAGAATGACCTAACAACTTAAATTCTAACTAATCACATATCATCCCAAGAGTAGCATAACCTCATATTGGATTCACAACCTTGAGGAAGTAATAAGGTATGATGGTTCTAGACTTAACTTATCTACTAAACAATGCGAGATAAAAGAATGTGATGCGCCATGATCAAATAATACTTTAACTAGTATCCCATGAATCAAAAGCGTACCTCCCATCATAGACTTTCCTTCCTCTTTCGCAATTGGCTTAGTAGCCAACGGCTCCAAAGAAAATTCTTTCCCTTTTTAATCCTTGGCCAATTCTAGACACCGATTCTTCTAATGCTCCACCTGGTCGTAGTTGAAACACTTTACATTTTTCTTTTCCACAACATTCTTTCCCTTTCCGGATTGACATTCATGAGCAAAGTTCCCTTTCATGTCACATTCGAAACAAACAATATCAGCTTTCCCTTTCCTAGCGGCTCCACCTTTCTAAGCTCCCTTTTTATGAAAGAACTACCTCTTCTTACCCTGAAAACTTTGGGTCTCTACTGACTTCTCTTCCCAAAATTCATAAGCATCTCGTCATTCCTTATCACCATTTCCACACTATATTTCTCGGATCTCAGAGATGTGGCATTGTTGTTATAGCAATCTCTGGCTTCAAACCCTGGATGAAATTTGCATTCCTCTTAATCATAGTGTCTATGGTGGCATACCCATACCTGGATATATCTCATCAGACTTAGTCGCATACTCTAGCATCGACATTTCTCCTTACATCAAACCATCAAATTTCCTAAGCAAGGTTGACTTGGCTACTTCAGCTATGAACCTCTCCTCAAATCTTCTACTAAACTAAGCCCAAGTTAATTCTTCCTCTGGTACTTCTAAAGTTATATAGTTCCTCAAATCTTCTACTAAACTAAGCCCAAGTTAATTCTTCCTCTGGTACTTCTAAGCCCAAGTTAATTCTCCTCAAATCTTTTGCTCATCATTCAATCCCAAAATAGCAAAGATTTTCTCGCGATGCAATAGCTAGTTTTCAACCTCAATAGCATCCTCCATTCCCAGAAACGACTTTCCTCCAAGACTAGTATAATCACGGTTCAGCTTTCCATATTTATTGCCAACTAGCACTATGGGATTTTCTCCTCTCGCATTATTAACATTTCCACCAACCAAACTAGCAGCTGCTCCAGCTTGCATCATGTTGACAAAGAACCGGTACATAGCCCCTATATCTACTGGTGGGATTCTAGCACTCACGTTGGCATTCACATTTTGGTTAACATTTTTACGATTGACCCTGGTTCATTCTAGTATTGGGTCGAGCATTTCCATTTGTTATAGTGCTTCCTCTACCAAGATTCACTCTTCCATCTCATACTTCCATATCTTGTCATCCCGTAATCTGCATGTGAGCGTTAATAAGATACGAAAGAACGGTTTGAGAGAGGGGGGAGAATACATACTTATATTTAGCAAATACAAGTACATTGCTATAGCGTTATCTTATACCTGAATCTTATTCTTTGATTCATTTAGATTATGTTTTCAAATACTTTTAATCTTTTAAAATTTTCAGATAAGCCTATGCTTTGATACCAATCTGCTACATCCCCCATCTTGAGGCCTAAAACTAAGCGCTACAGATGCTGTAGTCATCCATACTATTAATTTTCGATGATAAAATACGGCTACGTTAATCATATTAATAATATTAAAAGCACATGAACATTAAAATTTTCAAACATAATTTAATAATAAGCTTTCACATTTCATTTCAGAAATAAGATTTCATATTCATTACATAATCCCATTCGATCCCACGTCAGGAAATATAATTATTACAAAATACTCCAAGAGCAACATATGAAGATGCCCCCTTGCCATAATCTAATATCCATTAACTCCATGCCCATTTTATAACCTATTTCCTATATGCTTGGTTTAATCATCAACGAAAATAATAAAATACATATCTAAATTTATCGCTACTACTGTTCTACTCAAAATCTTTAATAATAATTGTAATGCATTTGATGTCAGACTATTTTGATATCAGCTTGAACTATCAAAAATACCCCTCTAATACCATATAAAAATACAATCTACCATTTTAACTTTTTTTACAAATTTAAACCGTCTACAAATATTAACAAATCTTAATACATTTTGAAAATATGATCTAAAAATAAACTATAACATCCCTAATTTTTTATAACATTATTCAAGAGATTTAATTAGATAAATTTAATAGAATAATGCAAATCTTAGAGTGATAAGGGGATTGAGACTTGAAAATTCAAAATAGAGGTCGAGCTTAATTAATTATATAAATGGGCTTATAAATGATTTTATATGCTACTTAACTTTAACGAGGGCATATTAGGAACTACGCCCCATAACTCCTTTATACCTTAAACCCACCTTTCATTTCCTTTCACATTCATTTTTCAAAACTCTAAAACGTGAAACCTAAATCTAAAGCCGGCCATTACTTAGGAAGAAAAAGGGAAAATTAATCAAGAGCTAAGGATCAAAGTAAGGAGAATTAATCTCAATCATATCTCAAGGTCCTTATCCTAATCAAGGTGAATAATAATCAAAACCATCTCTATTTTGCTTTTATGATCATTTGATTTTCGGGTTTAAGGTTAAAACCATTATGATGATTTTTGATTGATGATATGCTTGGATTTTGATGGTATGTTTGACTCAAACAAGATTGTTTGATAATTGTTTATACACAATTTAAAGGGTAAAATCATTCAAATCGAAATTTCGAATGCCATGAGGAAATTATATGGTATATTCGATATGATTTTGGGGATGTGTTTTAATTTTTATAATTTTCAAAGTTGTGGAAAATTTATTATAAATTTTCAAGGGAAAATATGAATAAGTTGGTTTACAAATTAATTTTGGTTATTTTATAAAGAATTTGGCTCTGAAATTTTGTATATGTTAGATTACATATTGAAAGTGAATTTCTATGATATTTGGGGTTTTTTCTTAAGTAATTTACTATGGGAATAAAATTATTTTAGATAAAGGACCTGATTGTTTTATTGGATTTGCTTAATGGAAGGGCTTATTTGTTAAATTAATCCTTGTTTAGATCTGAAATTTTGCGGCAGTTATTTTTGTAAAAAATTTAAAAGTTATGGCAACCAATCAAATGTTTACAAATAGGCAGTGTCATAAAGTATTCACTTTAAATGGCATTAAATTAGACTTTATTCAAAAAATATGTTCCTCCTCTTTTAGAAGCCACCTTTCGACCCTATGCTACGCCTTCAACCGAGTCGAAACCTACCAGGTCGAAAACAACTAAGCCGAAACCAATACACAAGATATCACAATGTTGGTACGTAATGGACTGGAGAACGGTGGAAGACATGGTGTAGAAACATAGCTTTTGATGGGGTTGAAACCTTTGTTTTATTTTCCAAAGAAACGTGCTTGCCTATTTTAATAAATGCTTTCGAAGTAGTCGAAACATAAGCTTTTGAATGGCTCTTTTTAAATTGCTTTCAAAAGGGGTAGCCACCTCTTGTTTAGATTGTAGCTTGCGAATGAGTTACTTAGTTTTAAAATCAATACTTTCAAAAAGGGGTAGTTTCAATAAAGTCGAAACCATTCTGCCATTCCTGTGCCTTTCAAATGGATTGAAGTCATCAACCAATTCGAAAGGTAGCTTTTCTTTAGACCTGTACTAAGCCACTTCCTATAGCTTTCGAAAGGATTCAAGGGTTTCAAAGGCAATGGCTTCGAAGGGGTTTCGAAGCCATCCTTCAAATGTTTTACTTAAATGTTTTGAGTTTTCGAAAGGATGGTGCCGAAGCCATCTTTTTTTCCCCAAACTCTTTTTAAAGGTTTAAACAGGGGTACTTTCGCTTGTATTCACGTAGACCCAATAAGATATATTTTAAATTAAACCCAATGGTTTCAAAAAGGGTACTTTCAAATGGTTTCGAAGATATGCTTTAATAATTGAATGGTATTACACTAATATATCCAAAAGGTTTCGAAAGAAAGGCTTTACAATGTTTCGAAAGGGAGGTGCCTAATGTTTTGAAAAGAAGATTTGAATGCTTTTGAAAGGAAGTTTTCCAATGGTTTCGAAAGTAAAGATTAAGAGTTTCGAAAGCCTTAGTTCTCAAAACAAAGAACCCAATCTCAATTTTTAAAGGTAAAATCCATGGCATTATAAAAGAGCTTTTAAATGCTTTTAAATTGGAGTTTTTGAAGAAGTTTTCCTTAATGAAATAATAGGTTTAAGGGATTAACCATGTTTTATATGAAAATGATTTCATGGATATTAAACCACATATGTTGGTGATTATTATGCTATATGTTTGCTTCTTCTAGTTTACATATTCACTTTAATATGGAGCCATAACTGTAATTTGGATAAGATGGGCAGAATAACCAGCTACATTGACCCAGTAGTGAATATAAATTGAGTTTAACTCCTATATGAGTAGAATTGCATCTAAGAGGTCAGGTAGACCAGAATATAGGATGCCTAAATACTAGTTAAAGAAGTTGTCAAGTAGATAGGTCCATAGTAAACCCATGAAAACTATGCTTAGAATAAGTTATTAGTAGGGGCCAATAAGTTCATAGTAAAATGATGATAACTATAATTAGAAAGAGTATTGGTAGGGGCCAATAGGTTTGTAGTAAACCCATGAAAACTATATCCGGATTAAGTTATTGACAGAAGTCAATAGGTTACTATTCAACCCATGAAAACTAGGATAAGAGGGAAGTTATTGGAGATATCAATATGTTCAGGGAGAACCCATAAAACAATGATGTTATTGGCAGGGGCGAATAGGTTCTTAGTGATCCCATGAAAACTATGAGACCAAATAGAGAGTCCAAAAGTTAAAACGGGTTATTTGTCAGCCCATGAAAACTAATAGGTTAACAGTGACCCTAGAAAATAAAACTGGGACAAATAGTCAAAATAAATGGGGATGGGAAATTCAGAATTGTTTTATTTGTTTACATATCATCATGATATTTTAAAGTGTTATGTTTTGACCATTGTGGATGTAGGAGCACATTATAAGGTTTTTATAAAGTTTTGAATGAGATAGTAATGACGTGAAAACCTGTTCCGCTAAGCGGCGTGGTCTCACTAGATATCTAAATGATTTGAGATGCTTGGTTATTATTCATACCAGGCTTTAAGTCTGACTCGAAGTTTATGTTTTCCCCTTAAAATCTCTAGTGCTTAATTAACTTTGAGTAGTTTGAGAGTTAAGATTTTCAAGTACCTCTTTATACGAATAAGCTTCGGAAGACGTGCAGGAGGCATGATAGCTATTTAGAGTTCTTTTCTATTTATTATTCCACTGCGCTGTTTGTGTTGTAAAGGCAAAGTTGTTTAATGTCCTATATATACTCTGATCATCCAAGGCGGCGTCTTCATATGTCGCTCTTGGCGTATGTTGTAATAATTATATTTTCTCTTAATGTGGTTAACAATTATGGGATTATGTAATGAATTTGAAATTCTTTGAAATGGAATGAGAAAGTTGTTCATTGATTTTAAAATCTTTTCAATATCCATGTCTTTCTATTATACCAATGTATCTAACATTACCGTATTTGGTCACCGAGGATTAATAACTATGGATGACTACGTATCCATAGCCATTGGTTTTAGGCCTCCAAGTGGGGGATGTTACATGTTGGTATCAGATCACAGGTTTACGAAACTTAAAAGAAATTTAAACCTAAAAGATTTTTCAAAACATAATCCAATGAATCAGAAAATAAGATCGGGGTTTGGGTTAATGCTATAGTAATGTAATCGTATTTGATATATATAGGTATATATATAAGTACGTATTCTCCTCTCTCTTAGATCGTTATTTTGTATCTTACTAAGGCTCGTATGCAGATTTACGAGAAAGAGGATATGGAGGAAGGAAACAGAAAAGGAAATCTCGATGGAGGAAGCAACAAGACCAACGGAAATATTCGACCCACCAGGGGTAACCCGGGTCGACATGCTAATGCTAACCAAAATGTAGATGCCAATGTGGGTGCTCGAAATCCACTAGTGGACATAGGGGCGATATATCAGTTTTTCATCAATATGATGCAAGTTAGAGCTGTTGGTGGAGTTGCTGGGAATGTCGAAGGAGAAAATCCTATAGCTCCAAATGGGAATAACTATGTTGAGCAGAGACTACACTAGTCTTGGTGGGAAGCCGTTTATGGGAATAGAGGATGCCATAGATGTGGAAAATTGGCTATTGCACCGTGAGGGAATCTTCACTGATTTGGGTTTAGATGATGAGCAAAAGAGGAGGCTGGCCTCTAAGCAGTTGCGAGGGGCAGCGCTTCATTAGTGGAATAGTGTTACTGCCGGAGTTCCGTAGGAGGAGTTGACATGGGCAGATTTTAGAAGGAGATTTTAACAAAGGTTTTTATCTGAAGTTGCCAAGTCGGCATTGATGAGAAAGTTTATGGATTTAATGCAGGAAGAGATGTCGGTAATTGAGTGTGCTACTACGTTTAATGAGTTGTCCCGATATGGGTATGCTACTATAGATAACATCATTAGAAGGAATGAGAGGTTCATTTGGGGATTGAGGCCTGAGATTTCCAAGGTGACCTTGACACATATCCGTGATCCTTGTAATGTAGTTGTGGAGACGACAATCCGAAGTGAGCAGATGCTTGTTATTTGTGCAAGAGAAAATCAGGTTGAAACCCAGGGTTCGTAGGGAAAGAAGAGAAAGTTCTTTAAGAAGAAGGGTGCCCAGAAGGGAGAGGCTGCCAAGAAGGCAAAGGATGATTTAGTTTGCTTCAAGTTTAATAAGAAAGGTCATTTGCTCATGAGTGTCGATCAGGCAAGGGGAAGAAGGCTGCGGAAAAGAAAAATGTGAAGTGTTTCAACTGGGACCAAGTTGGGCATTATAAGAACCAATGTCCAGAGCCAGTCAGGGCGGATAAGGGAAAGGTTTTTGCTGTTGGACCATCATCTGCTAGGCCAACTACAGTTGAAAAAGGGAGTGATGGAAGGTACGCTTTTGATTAAGAGTATACCAGTTAGAATACTATTTGATACCGGTGCATCACATTCATTTATATTTCAGTGTTTCGTAGATAGGTTATGCTTAGAACACACATACCTTATTACTTCGTTAAGGGTTGCGAATCCAATAAGAGAGTATGCAACTGTAGGGATGAGATGTGACCAGTTAGAACTAGACTTGTTAGGTCATAAGTCTGCATGCAGTCTATATGTTACGGGATTATTTTTGTATGGATTGATTGGTTAAGTATAAGGCTAGGATATTTTGCCAGGATAGGGAAATATCGCTAAGACACCTTGATAGTCATAACTGAATCATATTCTCAGTGGAGAATTCTGATCGGAGTAGTTGCACTTTGTTAAGTGTTATGGAAGTAGGAGATTAGTTAGGTCAAGTTAGTGTAGCAAGAGAATTTGTAGATGTTTTTGAGCCTGTTACGGGACTACCATAAAAACGAACTGTTGAGTTTCAGATAGATCTTATGCTAGGAGCCGAACCTGTTAGTAGACTAACTAGAATGATGACACCGATCGAGATGAAGGAATTGAAGATGCAGCTTATGGATCTAGAAGGAAGGGATTTTATTAGACCAAGCAGTTCACTTTAGGGAGCGGCTACGGTGTTCGTGAAGAAACCGGATGGGTCGTTGATGATGTATATCGACTATCGTAAGTTGAACGAGACGATGATTAAGAATAAGTACCCTTTCCCAAGACTAGACGATCTATTTGATCAGTTGTGTGGAGTTAGAGTGTTTTCCCAATTGGATTTGGCGGCAGGTTTCCATCAGTTAAGAGTGGCAGAGGACAATATTCCTTTGATAGTATTTCGAACTAGGTATGGTTCATATGAGTGGTTAGTGATGACATTCGAGTTAACGAATGCACCTCCCTTCTTCATGGATTTGATGAACGGAGTTTTCCGAGAGTACTTGGATAGGTTTATGCTGTTGTTTATAGAGATATTTTAGTATACTCTAAGGATGAAAGAAAGCAAGAGGATCATTTTAGAGTTGTGCTTGAGACGCTGAGGCAGCATCAGCTAAAAGCAAAGGTTTCCAAGTGTCATTTTTGAAAGAAAGAGGTTAAGTTTCTTAGTCATATGGTTTCAGAGAAAGGTTTGTCAGTAGATCTAGATAAGGTTGAAGCTGTTAATAATTGGAAGAGACCAGAGATGGTGACCGAGATTAGAAGTTTTCTTGGACTTGCTGGCTATTACCGAAGATTCATCAAAGATTTCTCGTAGATAGCAGCACCTTTGACTAAGTTAACCAGGAAGGATGTGAAGTTTGTCTGGTCCAAAAAATGTGAGGAAGCATTTCTTAAGTTAAAGCATTTGTTGATTAACGCACTAGTGCTAGTAGTTCCAAACGAAAACCAAGTGTTAGTGGTGTATACAGATGCATATGGGACTGGACTAGGAGCTGTGTTGATGTAGAAGGGTAAAGTTATTGCCTATGCTTCACGACATCTTAGACCGCATGAAGTGAGATATCCTACTCATGATTTGGAATTGGCTGTAGTGAACTTCGCAATAAAGGTTTGGAGACATTATCTTTTAGGGGAGAGGTTTGAGCTATACATGGATCATAAGTCCTTAAGATATTTATTTTCTTAGAAAGAGTTAAATATGAGACAGTAGATGTGGCTAGAGTTTTTAGCAGCTTATGATTTTGGTATAGAGTGTACTCTTGGGAAAGGAATTAAGGTAGCAGATGCTCTTAGAAGTAGACACCAGAATGTGGTTAGAATTTTAATTAATGATTTAGATAAGTTTAGAATTAGAGATTAATTGAAAGTAATTAAGAAATGTTATTAGTTAATGAAGATAATTAACTAAGAATTTTTAAGTATTAATTAATGTGATTAATTTTAATAATTAATTAGGTTAATTAATTAAGATAATCAATTATAAATTGTTAATTACTTAATGAAAGTAATTAAGGGATTAATTACTTATTGTAATTCATTTGATGAAGTAATTAATGGTAGTTAATTACTGAAATGTGATTAATCAAGAGTGATTAATAAATGTGGTTTGAGCAAAGATTAATTTCTTAATGCTTTGATACCAATCTGCTACATCCCCCATCTTGAGGCCTAAAACTAAGCGCTACAGATGCTGCAGTCATCCATACTATTAATTTTCGATGATAAAATACGACTACGTTAATCATATTAATAATATCAAAAGCACATGAATATTAAAATTTTCAAACATAATTTAATAATAAGCTTTCACATTTCATTTCAGAAATAAGATTTCATATTCATTACATAATCCCATTCGATCCCACGTCAGGAAATAAAATAATTACAAAATACTCCAAGGGCAACATATGAAGATAACATGGGTCCTTCACGAAGCTTGTTGTAGTGCCTTGAGTGTTTGAAGATCTTCACTTGTCGAATGAGTTGAGAGTGCAGCAGAGTAACGATGCTTCAGAAAATGAATGGCCAAAAGTCCTCTACTCGTTGGAGTTTGGGAGGTATTTATAGGGTAGAATCTGAATAGGAAATCTTTTCCAAGTTCTAAGTCATAGCCGACTTATAGTAAGTCGTAGGTCCTAACTCGGTGACGAGATAGGAACACTTGCACTAACATGTCCAGAACGAGCTAAAGTCATAAGTCAGCATTGACTTAGTCATACGTCATAGGTCGGTAACGACTTAAGAGATGTATCTCGGGTTACATGGTTTCTTCTGAATGAGTTAGTATGAGTCGTTCGCGACTTACAGAAGGTCGTAGGCCTTAAGTCGGAGACTTCTTTATCTCGTAGACTCTTAAGTTGGAGCATCTCTTAAGTCGAAGCCTACCTTAACTCGGAGCATCCCTCAAGTGGGTAAGTGTTTTAGGTCGGTTCTGTAGTTAAGTCGGAGCTTCCTTAGGTCGTAGATCGCTAAACTCTTGGGTTGGAACTTCCTTAACTCGGTAGGTCGTAAGTTCCCATAGGTCGTTAGGCTCCTAAGTCGGCAATTCTTAAGTCGGTAGCTCTTTTAGGTCGGAACCCTTCCTTATCTCGCCAACTGTTAAGTCGGAGACCCCCTTAAGTCGGAATCTGCTGAGTCGGAAGCCTTCGTAACTCGTAACTGGTTAAGTCGGACTATTCCTCAGATCGGAGCCTGTTGAGTCGTAGGCCTCTTTAAGTCGTAGGTCGCTAGCTTGAATCGTACCATTCTTAAGTCGTGGAGAATTAAGGGTTAACAATGACTGACCTGGAGTTTATTGTTTCCTTCCTAAACTCTGGGTGCCCATTATTTTCCACACGGGCAGTCTAGAGTTAGGTTATCAGGTCATTCTAGATTCAGAAGATGCTGTGGAGCTTAGTGGTGAGCTGGATGGCGAGACATATCACTTGTATATGATAGTATTATTCCGCTGTGTATTCTGTATATGGACAAGTTCATATAACTGTCCAGTTGTGTTGTATACTTTTGTTGTAAACTTTGATGATGATGTGATGTATAAAATGATATAGTTCTTTGATTAAAAGATTATTCATTTATCTATTATATGTTGTTCCACTGCGAATGTGAGATTCTGTTTCTGTTTCTGTGTTTTGGTTATTTCTTCTTTCTCTTTTCTTCTGTCTTCTTCTACCTCTTCATTTTCTCCATAACAATTCGGTTTTCCGGCATTCGATTGCTCGGCAGTTGATATAGTGAATGTATTAATGTCGATTTTCGAGCGACGAAAAATCGCGTTCGTTACATTTGGTATCAGGGCTTATGGTTAAGCGACAACCCTGCTCTGTTGGGTGTTACTCATTAGAGATAGAGTCAGTAGTACTCTAGAATGAGTTGAGTGCAATAATAGATATGAGTGCGTATTTGTTAGTGAATATAAAATTATTTTATATTGTGATGATTGGTTTGTTGAGTGGTATATGGATTCTGGTCGGTATAGTCAGTACAACTCTATCGATAGGGATCTCTAAACACTTGTTCAGAACAATTCGGCACGATATTGTTTTAAAATTGGGTAAATGAAATAATTTTACCTCTATTATATTTTGTATATTAAGGAAATAATTTTTCAGAATTATTGAAGTGTATACAATAAATTGATTGTGTGGTTGTTGAAAATGTAAATACATATAAATAAATAAAAGTTGTTTGAATAAGTTAAATAAAACAACAATTGTGAAAGAATGAATTATATAAGAGAATTAATTATAAATATGGAGTTATAATTAATATGATTTACAATGGTAAAATAATCTTATCTATAAGAAAGTGAGATTTTATAAGTAAAAGATTTATAAATGTGATTTATAATCTAAAAATAAAATTCCAGAGAAGTCTTTTGAAATGATTTGATATTATGGAAAAAATTGTTTTGGAGAGATGAAAGCTCTAAACTCTTTTCAGGTCGCTGGAAAATAATTCCGATGATGATCGCGACATCATTGGTGTTCATTTTCGGGTTTCCAAAAGAGGAATTGCTGCCAAATTATTTTAAATGAAAGAATTTTGGAAAATTTGGATTTGGTTTTAGAAATTCAAAAGATAAATTGAATTAATTTCAAAATGGTTTTGAAAGGTTGAAAAGATTCTGGAATCATATTTAAAATATTTATGGGAATGATAAATGAGTTGATAACTTATACTATTTGAATTTTTGATAGAATAAATTTAACTTAAAGAATGGAGTTAAATTAAAGTAAGTATAAGTGAATCAATAAAATCTAAACTGTAATTAAAGAATGTGAAATAATAAATTTGACTTTGGTAAAAGTTAAATAGAATTGGAATCTGAATTGGATTTATAAGTGAAAACTTAAGTTAATTTGAACAAATGATGTTTGAAATGAAATATGACTTAAGTGATATTGAATGAAGTTGATTTTGATATCAAAGTGAATTAATAAAGTAAATTTATCAAATGGATATGAACTTAAGTTGTATAAATGAAATTCAACTTTATTTGTAAAATGAATTAGCAATTGAATTAATGAATGGATTGAATGTTAATCAATCGAATGTGAATAAATTGATATGGAATAATGGATGTAAGTGTTAATTCATTAAAAGCTAAATGTTATTGGAAGTTGAATAATCGAATGTAAGTCAATTTAATATCGACCAATTGAATTAAAGGTGTTAAACCAAATTGAATGTAAATTAATAAATTTGGTTGTATTGGATGACATTGATTGTTAGGTGATTGTTGGTTGATTGTATGTAGTAAAATTCATTAAGTGCTAATGAAATTAAATTGATTAAAATTTGAAGCTATGTAATTTGATTTAAATGGAAAGTGAAGTAAATTTAAATAGTAATTGATTTGAATTGAAAGTGAACCAATTTGAATGTAAATTAGTGAATGTAAACTAATTGAAATTGAATAATTGAATGTTATTATATATAAATTAGTTATAAACAACTGCAAGTAATGTTGAAATTTTATAAGTGCTTATAAAACTTGTTTGGTATGCATTTCTTTGATATGCAAAAGTTGTAGTTGTTTAAAAGAGTAAATTATTAATAACTTTATATATATGTCATTTACGTGTTTTAATTGAATAAGTACAGGTGCGGTGGTTACCGTTCGGTTGATTTGGTTGCATTAAAACGCTAATAAATAACTGCTTTGCTTAAAAATGCTAAAAAGGTACGCCTACGCAATAAAAATAGGAAATAAGAACTGTTTTTCTTCTTTTCCGACCGGGTGGGTCGATGTATACATATTTATGTCAATTGTGATCCTACTACGATCGAACCGCGCAAAGGAGACGCTGGCAAAATTTTCTGGAAATTTAAGGCGTTAGAAAGTTTTCGGGAAATTTTGGAAATTTTTGTTAATAAAAAGTCAATTTCTAAAGTGTAATGAAAAAGTAGGAATTGAACTAGAAAATGTAAACCTTTGTTTGGTTGAAGTTAAAGGTTTTGAAAAAGGTGAATATAAAATTTTCACTAAGGGATTTTTGAAAAGTTAATGGATTTGGGCATTTTTCTTACTTGGTAATTTCGAGGACGAAATTCTTTTAAGGGGGAAAGTTTGTAACGACCCAGAATTTTTGATATTTGAAATTCGAATATTTAATTGATTTTAAATATTAATAAGTGAATTTAGTAAGGCGAATAATTTTAAATTCGGATATCTGGATTTAATTGGATAATTAAATCGATAAATTAATAATTGAAATTCCAGAAATAATTGAAATCTAGATTTAATGTGAAGGAAAATGATTTATAAAGTTATATTAAATCATATTGAAGTTATGGTGATGTTATAGAACTTTTAAAATTGAATTTCAAGTTAATTTGTGAAAATTGAATATTTTAATATTTAATCGACTAGTGAAATTAGCCCTTTTTTGAACAGTTTCAGAATTGGATGAAACTAGCTCCATTGGATCCGTAATAGTTTGTTATTATTGGATTTCAATTTTCATAGCAATCGGAGTTGTCGTTTGACCGTGGCAGCTCGAAACGCATCGAAATTGTTTTACTATTAATTTGGCGAGTTAAAAATAGTCATTTTTCAAACAGTGTCGGATTTTGACGTAACCAGTTTCATCGGATCCGTAATGTGATATTATTGTATGGTTTCAAATTTCGTGTCAATCAGATGTACGGTTTGTCTGGGGCAAGCCAAAACGTATCGAAATCGGCTTAAATCGATTTGATTTAAATTTGACTGTTTATTTCCGTAACTCTCACAGATGACCGAATTAGCTTCCGAAACACGTTCCATTGTGTTCGAAATGCGGGGTAAACCTTACGAACGCCAGGCGGCACGTGTAATTTGGAGATCGTTTGAAAAAGTCGTTTTAAAATAAATTTAATATCATTTATATACGTATATATATATCTATACGTTAACAAACGAAACCCTATTCTTCTTTACAGCCGCCACTATCAGTTTTAATGGCCGAGACTATCTCTTCTTCTCCCCTCAATCTCTTTTAATCCATCCACTTTCAAGCGAAATCATCAACTACAAAGTGAAAGAGCATCTCGAGCTCTTCAAATCCATATGGTGATGGCCATCGTTTGAGTGTCGGGTTGGTCGAATTTTTGCCAGGAAGTCGCGCGTCTCGAGCTCGAATTTCGAGGCCATGGCGACACTAAGAGCGTGTAGTTGGAGGCTGGGGGTAGCTCTTGGCGAGGCGAGTTGAGTGGTACTAGTTGATCGCGCTGGAAGTCAAGGGGTAGGTCGCGAAAATTGCGTGATGAAGGCGGCCGAGTGGGTTATATTGCGTACGTATATATCTGGATGGGGAGAAGAAGCAAAACGCGGTCTAGATCCTAGGGCTAAGGCAATGAACGGTTGGGATGATAAATGGTTGAAAATTTTAAAATAGAAAATGTAAATTATTATATAAATAATTCGTAAAATCTTTAAATGTTGATAACTTTGTCATATATTATCAGAAAATTACGAAACGACTTGCGTTGCAATCGTATGGTCGAGCACTACGCTATGGAACTAGATTGGAGTCAATTGGAGTCAATGAAAATTTTGGATAAAATTAAACGTCCGTTTAATTTATTCGAAATAAAAAGCTGGAACAGAATTGAAATCAAGGTGAGAACTCCTCACTCAATCGAATGTTTTGTTTCAATTTAAATTTCAAATAGTTAGATTTAAAATTGTTTGATTGTGTGATTGGATGATAAATTGTTATCTGTATTGTTGAAATAGACATTATACGCCGTTATTAAGCGGAGGTTAATTATTAAAAACATATACCGCAAATATTTCACCTTTGTGTGGAATTGGTATTATATATATATATAGCAATATATACATATTGGCATATGTATATATTGGATTGATTGATTTCTCGCATTGTTTAGCGGATGAGACCCTATTGCGCCGCATAATAGCGGATAATATTTATTAAACCCATATACCGCGATAATTCCGTACTGGAGCGGAATTGGTATTGTGCTAACATCTTTGGATGCAGGGAAACAGGTTGGAGGGATCCAACTGGATTCCTCACCGTAGTGATTTATTTACAGATATTGTTATATATTCTGTTATCATATGATGGTATATGATGTTTGGATGCTGTGATTGACTATTTGGTGTTGTTGCATCATCGGATCCATTTTTGAAGTTTAAAAATAACGAGTTTGATTTTAAATTGGGATTTTTGAATTATTATGAACGATTTATATAAAAGATTTATAAAATTGATATTTTATAAATTAAGAATACTGGAATTATAAAATGAGTTTTTATAAGTGTTAAAATCGAAATGATGGAATTCTAAAAGGAGTTCTGTTAATGTTGAAAATAAGGTTATAAATAAAATCTTATGAGTAATAAGATTTATAACTTGTGAAGTTTTAAAAGAATGATTTTTGCAAATAAATGAATTATAAGTATTTAACTTATAATATGGATTTTTGGTATATAATTGAGTTATAAATTGATTTGGTTAATAAAGTGCTTTTATAAGTTAAAGTTGTTATAAAATACCAATGGAATTTATAAACATAGATTTGTAAATCCGAGAAACGACTTATTTTGATAAGTTAAATTTTTATAGCTTATTAAAGGAAGTATATTGTAACGACCCGTATTTTTACGGATCGAAACATCGTAAAACAGTTGTCTTTTGGTCGCAATGTTGACAAGTCGTCCAGAATCTTTGTCGTTCAGAGTTAAGTCGTCCAGGGTCTAAGTCGTGTATGAGATAAGGCTTAGGTCTTATGATAGTTAGGTCGGTATAGACGATTTAATGATATGGAGCGACTTATAGGAGGTGACGACTTAAGGAGTGTGGGATAAGTCGTTGGAAGTTAGGTCGAGTGATAACTTGGGTCGTAGGGAAGGTTAGGTCGGGTGAGCGACCTATAGAATTTTGGCGACTTAAGGTTTGAGCGACCTATAGGAAGCAGCGACCAAAGAGAGTTAGTGAGTTAACGACCCAGTAGTTAGCGACCTAGTGGTTAGCGACCTAAGAGCTAACGACATAAGAGTTAGCGACCTATAGAATTGACCGACCTAAGAGTTGGCGGGTTAGCGTAGTTAGGTCGTGAGCTTTTGTGTTGAGTTAGGTCGTAGCCGACTTAAGGTGTGTTAGGTCGTAGAAGCAATCTGAGTTAGGTCGAGTGGATGCTTAAGTCATAGGTCGCGCATTGTCTTAAGTCGTGATATAGTTAGGTCGTGGCATTGTTAGGTCGCGATCTGTGTTAGGTCGGTAAGCGCTTGTGTGGTAAGTCGTAGGTCGTGGGTTTTTAGATCGGATGGTCTGTTAGGTCGTGGTATTTTTTTTCTAAGTCGTAGGTCGTGGCTCTATAGGTCGTGTACGACCTAATTCCGAGTGACGACTTAGGGAGGATTTCAGCTATAAATACTCGTCCATTTCCTCACTTTTTGTGATCGGGATTTCGAAGCGACGAAGTGCTGCCATTTTGAGAGCTCGGCTTCTACACTTCTTCACTTCTTTTCTCCACTCTAATCTAGTGATTCCTTCCATCCATATCGAAGATCAAATCGTAGATCGAAGAGCTTAGATTGAAGATCTACATTCTTCGAAGAGAGATTTCATCATTTGAAGCGGATTAGTGATAGATCGAGTTAGATCCATCGCTGTCCAGATCTGAAGTGTGTTGCTTTTGGGTTGTTTAGGTGATTTGGTGAGTGGTGATTATCTCTCACACGGATCCAAAGGAGTATATCAGATCGTTGGCTTGATTTGGTGTTAAAGTAGTGATTTCCATGCATTTTCCTAATCTTATGTGTAGATCCATATAGATCCATTGTTCATGATGATTCGACAACCATTTTTCTACATGTTAACCTATGCAAGTTCATTCATCAAGATTGTAGAGATATTTCTCATGTTTTCATGCTTGTTAGACTTTCAACTCTTTAATTACGAAATTGCCATTATTGTTATAATTGTCCATTTAGATCATATTTGAATGCTTGTTTACTTGGATTAATGTTTGACTTGATTGATTGCTATGAATTAGATGATTGATGATTTGATTTAGACAAGATGGTCGTAGATGATTCAAAAGCTAAGGGAAAGGCTCTTGAATTGGAAAAGCTGCTTGTGGCATATGTGGCGGATGATGAAGCTCATATGGATAGATTTGATGATGATGTTGAGATGAGACTTTGCTATGATGATGATGAGGCGAAGTATGATATGAGATAGCCTTGGTCTAATCCAGACGGGATCATTCCAAGCATGTTGATAACTCGGTGAAATGGTTCGAGTTGAGGATAATGGTTTGCTCGAGAGGCGCTTGAGCTAGTATGGAAATAGTCGTCGAGGAGGATGACTACGAGGCTGAGATATCATCGTTGTTGAAGGTTCTAGCATGCTCAAAGCAAGAGTACGTTGGGCAGATTCGATAGTCCCTGAAGGCTAATGATTGATAGTCAAGTACTATGGGCAGATTCGATAGTCCTAGGCACGGGTCACGATGACGTGCAGAGTTATGTCTAGAACCGGGGTTACCATTAGCCCTTGACGGACGGCTGAAAGAATGTGCCGGTCATTCAAATTAACGATGGAATCAAGGCAATGATAACAGTAATAGCCAGAGTCATGGATGTTTGGTTGTATCGTCATTCGATCTCAAGAGCGGTATTTTCTGGGTGCTTATCTGATCTTGGTTTAGGCCTTGGGGGTTTGTACTTGGAAAACATCTCCCTTGACTCGAGTGATAATTGCTTTACTTTAAATTGTGTGCTTTGCTATGTTTGCTTCTACTTAGTCTGTGTCTGGGGGCTATCACTGTAGAAAGAGGTGGAGTGGGAGGGTTGTATTCCTATTCCTTTTCCTTTATGCTCTTTTGGTATGTTGTTAGTTAATTTACTGCTCACTAAGACTGTTGTCTGACTCAAGGCTTTATGTTTTAACTCTTATTGCCTTGGGCTGTTCGTCCATTTTGGGACGGGCAGACTAGGTAGCAGGTGACCAACCAGACTTATTGCATGATGACATCATATTCAGAACCAGGGATTCTGTTGGTGTGGAAGCTCCTACTGTGGACCCTTTGGTTGTTTCTGTCGGCATTGGGCCAGCTATTGTAAAAAGGGTGTTGGTTGATAGCGGCGCCTCATGCAACATACTCTTTAAAAAGATGTTTGACCAAATGAAAATTCCCATGGCAGACGTACAAGCTTCATCTCAGAAAATTGTCGGATTTATAGGGGAGCCAAAGTAGCCAATTGGAACAGTGGACTTGTTTGTTGAATTGGGAGAAGGACAAAAGAAGGTGGTTCGGAAACAAACTTTTATAATTGTTGATGAATTCTCTGCCTATAATGCCTTCTTGGGTCGGCGTACTCATGCTGCCTTCAAGACTGTCCTCGCCCCATGGTGCCTGACAATGAAATTTCCCACTGATAATGGAGTTGCTGTCATTAAGGGAGATCAGAACGCGGGACGAGAATGTTATTTTGTTGAACTCCGAGAAGCCAGGAAAAGAGAAATGGGAAAAGATGCGGCAGCTCCGCTCCGCATTAGATCCCCAACATTGTAGCAACTACGGAGTGGCCCCTGTACTGGCGAAAACAGCAACGCAAGGAAAGAAATGGATCCCAGAAAAGCCAGTGCAGGGGAGAATAGAGTGGTACCTGTGGAAGTGACGGTACCAATTCCTGTTGATTCAAAAGACCCAAACAAAGTACTTAATGTGGGTTCGCAACTAAGCCTAACAGTTCAAAACACGCTGATATCATTTCTAAAAGCAAATCTGGATGTGTTCGCTTGGTGTCATGCTGATATGTGTGGAATCTCTTCTGAAATTGCTGTGCATACCCTGAATATTGATCCAAAATTCACACCAGTAAAACAAAAACGAAGAACCCAAGGTCCAGAAAGGTCAGCAGCGTTGAAGGAAGAGGTTGATCGGCTCATGGAGAATAATTTCATCAAAGAATCCACTTATCCAAATTGGGTTTCAAATCCAGTACTAGTTAAGAAGGCAAATGGAAAGTGGAGAGTCTGCATTGATTTTTCAGACTTGAATAAAGCCTGTCCCAAAGACTGCTTCCCGCTTCCCAGAATCGATCAATTGGTGGATGGAACAGCTGGGCATGAGTTGTTATCTTTTATGGATGCTTACTCCGGGTACAATCAAATTATGATGCATGGGCCAGATCAGGAAGACACAAGCTTTATCACAGATGTGGGTCTCTACTGCTACAAAGTTATGCCTTTCGGATTGAAGAATGCAGGGGCAACCTACCAAAGACTTGTCAATGCTATGTTCAAACCTCAAATTGGTAAAACTATGGAAGTTTATGTCGATGATATGTTAGTGAAGTCAAAGAAAGCAGTAGACCACATGGATCACCTGGCGGAAATGTTCACAATTCTTCGAAAGTACGGAATGAAGCTCAATCCATTGAAATGCTCATTCGGGGTAGAGTCCGGAAAATTCTTGGGTTTCATCGTGAGCGCTAGAGGCATCGAGGCCAATCCTGCTCAAATCACAGCTCTAAGAGAAGTCAAAGCCCCTAAAATAAAGAGAGAACTGCAAAGTCTCAATGGAAAAGTTGCTGCTCTAAGTCGCTTCATTTCCAAGGCTACAAACAAATGCATTCCCTTCTTTGATGCTCTAAAGAAAGGAAAGAAATTTTTTGAATGGACTCCCGAATGCCAGAATGCTTTCGATTAACTGATTCATCATATGGAAACACCTCCAGTCCTTTCCAAGCCTAGTGATGGTGAAGATCTCTTCATCTATTTAGCAATTTCATCTCATGCTCTTAGCGCGGCACTTGTACGGGAAGATATGAGAATACAACGTCCAGTCTACTACATCAGCAAACGGTTTACTGGGGCAGAAATGAATTATTCAAAGATAGAAAAGCTTTCTTATTGTTTGCTAATCGCTTCCAGGAAGTTGAGGCCATATTTTCAACCTCATCCTATCAAGGTCCTTACTGATCAACCTCTAAAGCAAGTCTTGTATCGTCCAGAAACTTTGGGTCGTCTTTTGAAATGGAATATTGAACTCAGCCAATATGACATCACTTACCATCCCCGAAGAGCAATCAACGGACAAGCTTTAGCGGATTTCATTGCAGAATCTACCGACAAAGGTGACAGTGAGAAAGAAACAACTGATGGCATTCCAATCCAATGGAAATTGTATGTTGACGGTTTGAGAAATGATTACTATTCTGGGGCAGGGGTTGTGCTCGAAACCCCCGAAGGACGATCATTGTGTTATGCATTGAGACTGGAATTCCCTTCGACGAACAATGAAGCAGAATATGAAGCTCTCATTGCTGGTTTAAAAATTGCCAAGGAACTAAACATCAAAGTGTTACAGATCTTCAGCGATTCCCAACTTATTGTTTGCCAGGTAAAGAAAGAGTTTCAACCTACAGGTGGAAATCTGCCCACATACTTGTCAAAGGCATGTGAACTTCTCGAAGATTTTGATCATTACACGATAAGTCATATTCCTCGGATTGAAAACATGAAGGCAGATTCTCTAGCAAAATACTCAAGTTCTGGAGAGGCTCAGTTATTGGGATTAGTTCCTGTGGAAGTACTGTCCGCTCCAAGCATTGATGAGATGGATGTTGATTGGATTATGGCAGCGTCTCAAGAGCATGAATCATGGATGACTCCAATTAAAGAATACCTACTCAATTGTTCCTTGCCTGAAAGTTCTAAAGAACGTCGAAAACTATTGAGAAAGGCATCGAGATATGTAATTCAAGATGGCCGGTTATACAGATGGGGATTCTCAATGCCATTACTCCGATGTGTAACCAAGGAAGAATCCAAGACGATTCTAGCTGAGGTACATGGAGGAGAATGTGGAGATAATTCGGGCGGACAAACTCTAGCTAAGAAAGTTCTTCGATACGGGTATTTCTGGCCAGACATTAATCGTGATGCTGCTATGTACTCCCGAAAGTGCAACAGATGCCAAAGATTTGCAAAAATCCCAAAGGCACCTTCCACCGAACTCACGCAAATGGTCAGCCCATGGCCGTTCGCTATTTGGGGAATAGACTTGATTGGACCTTTACCGATCGCTAAATCTGGGATCAAATATGCTATTGTCGCTGTTGATTATTTCACTAAATGGGCTGAAGCTGAACCTTTGGCTACTATTACCTCTAAAAAGATGATAAATTTTGTGACTAAAAATATCATTTGCAGGTATGGTGTGCCACAGAAGATAATCACAGACAACGGAACTCAGTTCGAAAGCGAAGAGTTATAGGACTTTTGCAAGCAATTCAAAATCCGAAAAAGCTTCTCAGCAGTGGCTCATCCGCAGGCAAATGGCCAAGTGGAAGAGGTGAACAAAATTATCAAGTCAACCATCAAAAAGCAACTTGAAAAAGCAAAAGGTGGTTGGGTCGATAAGCTTCCATTGGCACTATGGGCATACAGAACTACTCACAAAACTACGACTGGGCACACTCCATTTTCACTGGCATACGGATCAGAGACAATGATTCCGGTGGAAGTAGAAGTTCCTTCACACAGGAGAATTCATTTCAATGAAGCTGAAAATGAAAAGCTGCAACTGGAAGCACTTGATTTTCTTGATGAGAAAAGAGAAGAAGCTAGACTCAGAGTTTCAGCTCATCAGCAAAGAATAGCCAGGCACTTCAACTCAAAAGTTCGCCAACGCAGCTTTGAAGTCGGAGATTTAGTCTTGAAAAGGATCATGACAGCGACCGGGGTGTTTGGGCCAAACTGGGAAGGACCATATGTCATTGGCAATAAACTTCTTAATGGCACTTTCAAACTCATAACCGTCGAAGGAGATCCAATTCCAAGAGCCTGGAATAGCAACCACTTACGCCCTTATTTTACTTGAAAAAGCTTTGCTCAAAATTGTAAAATAGTGATGGATGTATCAGTTGTATTGTAAGACATTGTAAATTAGTATAAATGAATGAAAGCTATAAAGTGGATGTTGGCCCGATTCTTGGCCGAACCACTATAAATCTTGTGTTCTTTACTATTTTATAATGCCTGTTTTATTTCGATATATAAATACTTTAAATGTATTGCTAAAATGTCGATTCAAAATTGCAGGACATTGAAACAAGGCTTACTCGTCACAAAGCCAAGCGACCCCTAAAAGTCACTTATTAAGCAAACTTCAAGCAACAAAAATTCCAAATTCGAATCCCATACAAGAAGAACTTCACATAAAAAGTTGGCGGCTCCACTATATCAAGTGCTCGTTAATTGGTTGCGATCGTCAGTATAAAAAGACATCCGACCAAGTAACTTGCGTTTGGCCCGTGAAGTCACTCAACAGTGAAGTCTACTTCTTCGGATAAAGCAATTTACTTGCAAAAGAAAGGAAGACACGCTTGAAAACAATGACAAAGGATCGCCGACGAGCAAATGATGAGGAAACATGGGTCGGCAAACATAGAGGCAGTCAAAAGGAGGTATGCCTCTCAATAGGAAAGCCGGTAGATCCACTAAAGGGACAGGACCCTTGCTAACTGGTCGTGATGCATCCAATCAGACCGCTTGCGTCCGTTCCATGGATCCACTCGCCCTTGAGATGCAACCTTCTCGGCACGCCAACCAACCAAAGCCCTCTAACGAGGCACGCCAATAAATGGGAGTGCTTTCCTCAATCAAAAAAAAAAGTTTGGTGGAACCACCAGAGGGGCACCTTCCCAAGCTGATGGAACAGGGCCCTTGTTAATTGATTGCGATTATTTGTGCAAAAAAACATCCGATCAAGCGACTTGCGTCCGCCCCGTTGATCCATCCAACCATGAGAAAGTAACTTCCAGGCAATCCAAAAAGCCCTCTTCGGAGGCACAAGCCCTCTTCCGAGGCACCTGACCTCTTCGGAGGCAAAGCCCTCTCCCGAGGCACCACAAGCCCTCTTCGGAGGCACCTGGCCACTTCGGAGGCAAAGCCCTCTCCCGAGGCACCACAAGCCCTCTTCGGAGGCACCTGACCTCTTCGGAGGCAAAGCCCTCTCCCGAGGCACCACAAGCCCTCTTCGGAGGCACAAGCCCTCTTCGAAGGCACAACTCTTCGGAGGAGCCCTCTTTGGAGGCATGTCCCAAAAGAAGATTAACTCTCAAAGGAAGATTAACTTATTCATCTCAAAAAGTTCTTCCTAAAAAAGTTGAAGTACTACAAAAAAAAACCTCTTCGGAGGCGCACTTCATCGTACTTGAAGTACCAAAAATAAGCCCTTTGCTGAGGCACAAAATCAAAACCTTCTTTAGAAGCTCATTTCACCACGTAGGAAAATCCACTTTTTAATAAATAAAAAGTGATTATCTCCGAAAGTTGAAGTGTTTTTCGAGAAAAAGAGAGAAAATAAAAATTTCTCCAAAGACGAGATAAGCCTGGAAAGTGTTATTACCTTGGTGAGTATTTACTTATTACTATATTTTACTCAGTTCCGCTGTGGGATATTTATTTGAGCTCTGATATATTTATCTTTGCCTATTTGCAGGTTACCAAACACCCAACTCGGGCTTCAATGGATTTGGGTTTTAGCATTTTTGCCAAAAATCCGGACCCACTGGAACTTGGGTTGTTACATTTGGTATCAAAGCTTAGGTTAGTAGATCCTAAGTAAATTAGGAAATATGAGTGAACGTATTTGTATTTTTGAATAAAATATAAATATATTATGTACTAAAATCCAAATAATCTCCTATTATAGAATTTAACATATGGAAAGTTTTTAGAAGTATATTTGTGCATAGTTTGCTAGTTGGGTTTGGGATGATCCAAGGATGTTGAGCCCTATGTTATTGCTGATTTATAGTGTACAATAAGCTATGTTTTGAGAGAAGATTGGTATCCATATGTTATAGGAAGTGGGAAAGTTCCCTAGGGATAGTAGGGAGAGTATTCTTATTCTGGAAGGAATAAGAGATTTTAGTAAGAAAATGAGATTTTCAAGGTTTAGAAGGGGTATTCCTAGGGTAGTAAGAAGAAAATCCACTTTAAGTCTAGTCCAATAAAATGAAACTTTTGGAACTAAAAAGTTGAGAAATATAATTATTAATATGTTTGAGGAAGTAAATATTGGGTTTTTGAAAAAAAAGTGGTATGAAATTTAAATTGGGTTTTATATGATGTAAATTTTGTTAAAAGTGAAATTCTTTTTGAAGAGTTATAGAGCATGTATAGCTCGCTAGTTTCTTTGTAGGTAAACAAAGAATTTAAATATAAAACCTAGAGTGTGTTAAGTACCGAAAATGTAGGTTACAACATTTATTATTGTAATAGATGTTTTCGTGAAAAATAAAGGAAGCATAGACTATGACACTATTGTTATAGTAAGTGACTCCCAGAGGAAATGTTTTTATATAGCATATGAGATTTATTAATATTTATTTTAATTGAATCCATATACTAGTATTTTTGGGTCGTAGTAACGGTGTTTTACGCAAAATCTGTTTTGACCCAAATAAAATTGTGTTTTGAAGATAATTTCTATGTATAGAAATAAAGTGGTTTGTAAGTACACTTATTATTTAAATATGTATATGGAAATGTTTTCTACTTATGAAAATATTAAAACAATTTTGAAAATGAGTGCTTCTAAAAAAAGAAGAAGATGTTATTACATATTTGGAAATTAATAAATTTCGTAGGAATGTCTATTGTAAGTGAATATAGATTAAACATACTTTAATCTATTGGAATGAAATGAATAATGATGTAATTTTCTACGAAACCAAATCACAAATAAAGATATTTTGTGCAAGTTATAAGGAATATGTGAAAGAGATGTACAAGGTATGGAAAGCACCATATTTTGTATAGCCTATTTCGATAAAATATAAAATAAGTTCCTTGTAATTTCACATAAACATGAAATCCTCTTTTAAAAGATTCATAGAAGATTTTAGCGTTAATGGTTTCTCATAAGAGAAAGTAGTTCCAATACATTAAGGTATAAAACCATTAGGTGTAATAAGAAGTGTAATAATCAGAGACAGTGTTAGTTAGGAGGTATATTATAGAGAGCCTTAGTAGTAAAGCTAAGCAATGGAAATTTCATTTTTTTCCATTGATTATGTGCAATGGTTGCTGTCCTTTGTAGAAAGTCCCTATTTGTAGTAAGTTAGAAACTCTCCAAGGTTAGGTAATTGGAAAAGTAAGAAAGTTAAGCAATTTTTAATAAAATAATTGTTCTTATCTACTCCAGTGTTTGTAAATTTGAAAATCTATGAAAAGAAAATGTTTTGAAAACATGTAAGGACATTTTTGGAAGTCAAGAAAAAAAATGTTTTAAGGACAAGCAAGGCATGTTTTAAAGAAAAATGGTTTGGTGAAAAAGTAAATAAGTTTTTGGAAGAGAAAAACTTAGTAAACGGTTAAATTTAAAAATCTATTTTTTTTTATGGAATGCTGTAAAGGTCTTTAAAAGGAAAAGTGGAATAAGTTTTTAACTTAGAATTTGTAAGTTTTCCCCTCTAGGTTTGGGGAATAATTTAAATTCAAAGAGATGTAAAGAGGAAAGTCTAGAAATATAAAATGTTAAGTAACCAAGTACCTTTGAATTTAATGGAAACTTCAAAGTAACACTTTTAAAGGAATGAATTTTGGGATTTGATGTTTCAAAAAATTTAGAAGCTTTTATTTTTAAAATGAAATGATAAATACTAAACCAAACTTTTAAATATGGAGTAGATAGGAATCATTTTTTAGGTGTGATGGGAAAAGTGTTAGGCTATGTAGGAGATAGTAGTGATTACTTTTAGTAGTAATAATAAAAGTTCCCGTAAAGTGTATAGAACACTAGTGAGAACCTAGGAATGTTGCTTCATGTGTGTAGACTATAGAAGAATCGTGAAGTGATATTAGTAAGATAGTAAGACACACGTGGTTGAGATATGTAGACCTTAGTTGGGGAAAAATGAAAGGTAAAGAGAAAATTTCCCCAAGCTTAGTTGTTTTTTTAAATAGAGACTACATAGATTGAAATCCTTATTCGTTGCAATAAATGAGACTTGGTTATTCCATTTTGAGTATGGAATGGAAGTGATGAATAGATCTTATTCATTGTGAGTAATACAACGTAAGTTAGTAACGAGTAATAGGCTGTAGGGGGAGCATATGAATGTAACGACCCAAAATTCAACCACTTCAAAATATAACATTTAAAGTGATTTTAAATATAAAACATAAAAGGTTTTATGATTTAAATAATATTAGATAGGATTTGGAAATAGAAATATACATAAAAATAGTGACATTTGCTTACATCGACAAAAGTGACAAAAACTTGATTTCAGAAAAAATAAGTTTAAATGATTTAATAAATTATTTTAATTTATTTATGAGTGTTTATATTTTTAAATAACATTATACAAATTTATTTTTAAATTTGGTTTACATAAATAGATAGTTTAACTAAAACGTCAAAATATGACCATAAAACATTTTGTCAAAAACCAACATTTTAACAGTCTAAAAGTTGTCCCAACGTCGTTGCACCTTTATGTACACAATTTAGTAAACATGTTAACATATAAAGGTAGTTAACAATTAACTAAACAAGGTTACTTTTAATAATCACATTTAGAAAACTCTAGAAACAATTAGCAAAAATAAACTAAATAAGACAAAACACATCACATCACATGTGACATAAAGTAAAGTAATCATTCTTATTCTTTACTTAACTCTTAAGTGTTTGAGTTCTAAAAGCGTGATGTGATGTGGATGGTAAGTGTTAAATTAAATAAGTTTACTTAATTCTTAAGGAAGGTTATTTAAGTAAAAACACAAATCTATATTTTAATCTCAAATATTTTCTATAAATACTCATCCTCTTCTTCTTCACCTTTACACCGTTTCTTCTCTACTTTCTAAAGCTATCTTACATCCATTAAGGGCTATTCACCTTAACAAAGTTATGCCAAAATATTCCAAGAACTAAATCACAAAGCAAAACCACTCAAACTCTATTTCAAACTCCTCCTCCCCCTTCTTATTACTCACGACCCCTTTTTCTCCATTTGGTCGAGCACATCTTCCCCTTCAAGCTTTGTCGTGGCCTCCTAAGGCAAGTACAAGGAAATTTAGTAAGTTCTAAGAGCTTAAGGCAAAGTTTAACATAGTTAGAAAAGTGTAAAACTAGTTTGAGAACAACAAAAGATGAGAACTCTAAATTGTTAAGAAGGAAATGTTTATATGATGTTTTGCAAGTTATAAATGTTGTTTGGATGTTAATAATGATGTTTGACAAATGTTTGAAAAAGAAAGCAACAACCTTTAAGTCATTTGCAAAATTTAGTTAGCAAATATGTACATAAATGACAATAATGTGACATTGTAATGAAAAAGTTGTTAAATTGATATGCAAGTTCATATGACATGTTAGGATATGTTAAAATGGTTTTAAACATTGTTTTGGATGTTTATTAGTAGTATATTGAATATATATGTTGAAACAAGTCACGGATTTACACGACATATAATTACATGGAAATCACTTTCCAAAAGAAATGAAATGTGATATGGAATCATTTATACCTTTGGAAAAATGTTTAAATATGCTTTAGAAATGATTCCTAAGTGTTTAAACTTGTCTCGACAAAGTTTGGATATGAATCTCAAAATACACTTAAAATTTGACGCGTCACGTAACGGTAGTTCGTATTTTCACGTCAAAAGTTCAAATGAACATACGAAGTGGAATATAGTTCGAAATTCTTCGAAGTAAGAATTTTTTGAATCCTTATATCCATATATTTCAAAAGAAACAAGAAAATCAAGATTTCATCTTGTATATTTTGAAATACGGCAAAATCAATTTTCAAGAAAAAACTAGTTTTTGCACTAAATGACCAAAGTTGGAAATTGATAAAATAATCATTTTAAAAATATGAAATAAATTCTAAAAATCTTTTAAAAGTTATTTAAGTTGATGTTAGCACCAAAATTGGTCACTAACACCCAAAGAGAGTTTTGTGTAGAGAGATTAATGAAGAAGGTAAATTAAAACTGAGGAATAACACGGTGGAATGCAATAATAACTGTAAGAAACAAGAACACCAAATTTATGGTGGTTCGGCGTAACTGCCTACGTCCACTTTGATTTTAATCTTTATTGCTTTTCCAATAATTGAATATAGATACAATCCGTACACTAACAACTTGAATACAAGTTTTTTCTAAAAAAGAAAGAGTCTTGAAAATGGCAGTCTCCCAAATGTTCTCGAAAAAAGGTCCCTTTTCAGTATGCCCCTACCCCTCTATTTATAGAAGAAGATGGATTGAACTTCCCTCATGGGCCTAGGAACATGGCATCCCAGTCCACAGCAAGTGACCCCTGCACACCGAGCCAGACATGCCGAACGAGGAATGCCGAACGAGGAATGCCGGGTGAGATCTGTCTGGTCATCCATCGAGTGACTCGAAGTAATCACTCAAGAGAAACGAGGAAAGTGGTAGAATGCTCTAACTTTGTTGTTGACTTGATGGTTTTCTAACAATCCAGGGATGCCGAGCGAGGTCTTATGTCGAACGAGGTTTTGTGCTTAATCGAGACTGGTCGAACCAGGGAATGCCGAGCGAGGATTTGCGCCGAGCGAGGTCTTGCGCCGAAAGAGGCTTTGTGCCGAGCGAGGATTTGCGCCAAGCAAGGTTTTGTGCCGAACGAGGCTTTGTGCCGAGCAAGGATTTGCGCCAAGCGAGGTATTGTGCCGAGTGAGGTTTTGTGCTGAGCGAGGATTTGCGCCGAGCGAGGTCTTGCGCCGAACGAGGCTTTGTGCCGAGCAAGGATTTGCACCGAGCGAGGTCTTGTGCCGAACGAGGCTTTGTGCCGAGCGAAGCTCTGTGCCGAGCTAGGTTATATGCCGATCGAGGCACTCTTGCCGAACGAGGCTATATGCCGATCGAAGCTCTATTCCGAGCGAAGTTATATGTCGACCGAGGCACTGTGCCGAGCAAAGCTATCTTGCCGAACGATTCTTTGTGCCGAACGATGTACTTGTTCGGTGATCCTCACGCTACCGGGTCAATTACTCGGGTAACACTTGCCTCCCAAAGTGTGTCGTGTGAGGCAACACGACACGCTTTGAGCTAATATCCAATTCCCTCTTTTCCTTTGTGACATACACAAGAAGCCGTTCCATATAGATGTAGAGCGAGGCGTTCGGCAAGTCACATGCCACTTGGCATAAGCATGCCGAACCACTAACGTTCCTTGACCTGGTCCACTGTTCGACTTTCCCCTCTTCTTATAAAAAGCCCACACCTCTCTCCTTTTCCTCTTTACCTTTACTTTAACTCTACAAGATTTACTAACTTTCCTTCCCCCAAACTCTTGCTACCTCCCTAATCTTCCTCTTCTTTCCTTAATCTAGTACGTTTGCCTCCCAACTGCTCTCGATAACGAGCCTGAGCGGATTTCAATTCCAAATCGATCACTTCCCTAAACTTCGGCCCATTCTTTTAGGTATGAACTTCCCACTTGATCGACTTTCCCTAATTAAGGGTTTTGTATGAGATTCGAATTTACGACTTTTCTTTAACTTACGGATGATGGAAGTCGTGTAGATGAGGAAGATGGATATGAGGTATGAACGTTCCTTAGGGTTAGATGGAGAGGAAGAAGGAAAAAGATGTCAGAAGTAGATGAGACGTAGGTTCCTGTTGGGTCATTGAGTGAGGGAGAAGTGATTGTGGACGGGTCGGTGTTTGCTTTTTGGGTGAAAACCGACCAACTATGAAATAGGTGGCTCGGTAGAGTCCATGTAAGAGTAATGTCAGGGAGGTAAAGGGATAGGGTGTCGTTCGGTCTAAGGAGAGAGAGAGTCTGGTTCGGTGATTTTAGGAAGTGAGACGGAGGTGAGCGAGTGGGTCGGCATGTCTGTCTTAGGCGGTCGAGCCAGAGAATGCCGAGCGAAGGTGTCTGATCCAAGGATGCCGAGCGACGTATGTCAAATCATTCATTCGAGTGTCGAGCAATGGGCTTGTGTCGAGCGGCATTCAGGCCACTCGGCCTTGAGTCTTGAAGTAGACTACAACAGTCGAAATCATTCCAACTTGAACATAACTCACGCCGAACTCACTGACCTCGCATGCCTAATCACACGACATTTAAACAAGGACAAGGACTTAAGCAAACAAGCATATCGAATTAATCCGGACAGACAGCTCCCCTGTTTCAAAAACTGTCAATTTGAATTCTTAACTCGATAAAAACAGACTATGGCCTTCGACATATGTTGCCAACTTTTGAGTTCAAAATTAAAAAACATCACTAGACACTTGTACTTTACTTTATCTTATCAGCTTTACGACATTAAATTCTTTGACATTTATACTCGAACGATTGCACTAGTTCACACACAACACGGGGGGAGTATTCTTGTCGTTATGTCTAACGTTGATTGTTTTTCAAGTATAGTTTAAACAGGTGTTTCATCAGATCCAACACTCATTAGAGATGTCTAGAAAATCCAGTTTTGCCACAGTCTCGGATAGACCCAAGCCATCTTCTCAACAGGAAAAGGTTGGAACCTCGAATCCATCGACAGCTCCCATACAAGACATTCCGAGCCCAACGATCGCTTCCGTTGACTTGGCTCCCGACGCCTTGGATGCAGCGATCTTCCTAGACAATCCGGCCGATTCTCAAGCTTCGAGAATTAACGAAAGTGCTCTTCGTCACATATGCTCAATACATAAGATTCCTTTTGACGATGTGTTGGTTCCGTCGTGACAAGATCGTCCTCACTTGCCCCCAGTCGGATTCACGGCCTGCAACAAATTTATGTGCTGGGTTGGTAGCGTGCCACCATTCAACTCTTTCCTCCGCGATCTACTGCAATATATGGAGATCGCCCCAGCACAGTTACATCCCAACAGTCATGCATTTTTATATGGCACATGCATTCTCTTTATGAGTATTTTATTTAGGCTCCCGACTCCTGGCGATATCCGCTACATTTACCATTTCAAGAGATGGTTCGACAGCCCATCCTTTGTATTCCTCGAGCCACATAGCAAGTGCCTAATCCTCACAGGGGCATGGAGCAAATTCGCCTAGTATAAGCAAGAGTGGTTTTACGTGCGTTGTCCCCCTGGCTTTGCAAGGAGATGGGTGGAAGGGAGTAAGTTTCTTTTCTGGATCAATACTTGCATTTGGTGGAAATTGCACCTTTTCTAACTCTTTTTCTACTTTTACAGGTATCGGCCCACGTCCCGAAGGCTTCGGGTATTCTGAGGCCGTTGAAGCTATCCGAGCTACCCCTGTGGAAGACTGGGACATTAGGTCCATTATTTCAAATGAATCGCTCTTGAAGTTTGGGCTGCTGGCGGAGGGTCGCCGAATAGGTCATCCTCATGGCGCCACTACAACTGGACTTGCTTTGTACAAAGGCAAAAGGAAAGTTGGGCCTTCGTCACATGGTTCCTCTGACACACCTGAGGAGGGTGAGATTAGAGAAACTAAGGTGCCCGAAGCATCGGGTGAAAATGTCAATTCCACTCTTGAACCGGTGGTTGAGGTACACGAAATTGAAGTAACGCCTCCTCCTTCAAAGGGAAAGAAGAAATTGACTTACAAATTGAGGAAAAAGACAGCGAGTGGAACCTCTAAGGTCACAATCACTCCAGTAGATAGAGAGTCTTCTCCTCAACACTTAGAGAGTTCATTGAAAGGCTTGTCGGACTACACTATTCTCGATGATTTTCTTAATTATGGCTTCGATGATCCGGAAGCCCTAAAGCTTCGCTCGCCCGCGAAATGCGATGAAGGCACTCAAGTCCAAAATCAAGGAGAGAAATCTCCAATTTCTGTCACCCTGCACTCAATCTTCAGTCACCATGTGATTCTGGCTAACCCGTGTTTATTTAATTTCTGTGTAGGTGATATGGGGCATTCTCACGGATTTGACCGCCTCTACGGTTCCTCTATTTTCCATCATTCTGGACGAGATTCAGTCTTCGGCAAACGTCGGGATAGAGATGATGACAGCAACAAAAATTACCGCTTCCTGGATTCGTCATCCCAAAGGAAAACTTACCATCAGCCTTCATCTCATTATGATTCTCCTTCTCACCCGGAACAAGGCAAGGAGAAATCTAGCCATAAAGGGTCCCAGTCCGATACTCCCCGCGATCAACACTCGGGCTCTTCCAGCACAAGGCCTCACAAGAAAACTGTAGTTTCAAAACCAACTCCTTCTACTCCCGCACAAGATCCGTCGGTATCGGAAAAGCTAGCCGAGCTCAAGGCTACATTCCCCAAAATATGCTTTGATGGTCTGAAGTTCCTTTCGGCGATCCATCCCATTCCGGGACACGTCAAACAAAGCGCCATTGCATGTAACAATGAAATCTACGTTCAACATGATGCATTCGTCCATTTGGTTGAAAAAGTCTTGGAAGTCTCTATTAAGAGTCAAGATGAAATCGACCGTCTGAAGCTCGCGGCTATTCATGACAAAGATATCATTAAAGCTCAGGATGAAGAGCTCTGTTCATACAAGTATCGACTTGAAGCTGCCCAAATGAATGCTAAAGACACAGCGGAGGCCATTAGTCTTCTAGAGACAACACTTAAGAAATAAATTGACGAAGCGGTTCAACGTTGCAGGGCCTTAGCTTTAGAGAAAGATTCTGTTCAAAAGGATAGAGATGCGCTCGCTCAACGAGTCAAAGAGCTGGAAGAGCTATTTCTCAAAGAGAAAAAAGAAAAGGTTGCTACTCAAAAGGAGTTGCAACGTTACTGTGACGAGATTGTCGCTACACGACTCCTGAAGACAAAGCTCGATGAAGAACTCTCCAAGGCTGAGACGCTGAAGGATGAAGCCCGCGAAGAGGGCACAAGGATAGCGTTTACGGAGATGGATTCTCGCCTCGAGGCAGCCACCGAAGCGGGTAGGGAGGAGATCAAATGCCTATTTGATCGGCTTATAGCCGAGTACAACGCTCGAGTCCTCATGCATCGTGACTTAACATTTCTCGGCGAGGGTTATCTCGAATCTTTGGCCGAAGCATGGGAGACTTTAATCAAGATCAAAAAGGTTGACTTGGGAATGGAAGAAGTCGATGAGGAAGCTTTAGTGAAAGAATTCCTTCGGGGGAATGAGCCTTCGGACTTGTCTGCAGCAAAGACTCTCTACAGTAGAGACTCCTCCTCACCGAAAGAAAAAAATGACATTACCAGCCCATCTGGAGCCGGGCCTATAATTTCTCCCCCTACTCAACCGACTGATCGCCTACCACTTGACCCCTTTGAAAAACACGTTGGTTATGACCCAGAATATCCTGGTCTTGGTATTTCTGTTCTATCTCCCATTCCAAAAGGCGAAACTCCCCGAACAGTTGAGAGTCAACCAGATACTAGTACATAACTTTTCCTCCAGAGTTCAAAGGGTTCTCGCTTTCAGCGAGTGATAAATGTATTCTATCATTTGTTTCTTACGATTCCGCGTAGGTCATCCTGATCCCGTACCTACTCCACGAGCGATGCCGCCACGAAGAAGGAGGAGAAGACCGGAGAAACAACGCAAGCGGAAGAGACTCCCGGACCTAACGCTCAAGTTATTGAGGCGCTTAACGAAGACAAATCCGACAATCCGTCGACCGTCGAAGAACATTACGAAGTTGAAATTACTGGCGCCTCCAAACACACTGCAAAGCTGAGCATGAAGAAACATGTCACTGAAGAGGGGAGAAAGAATGCCGAAATTAAGGTCGAGCCTCAAGTGGTAGAACTCGACGACCCACTGAACAGGCCTTTGAAGATTATTCTTCCAGGTGGGACCAGGCCGTTAGAAGTTCCTCCTTCCTCTGACACCCCTTCTCAGGTGAGCAAAACAAAACATCCAAGAGAAAACGCGTGGGGGATGAGTCATTTGAGAAATCGAAGAAGGAGAAGAAGTCAAAGAAGTAAATATCATGCTCGTTCAACGAGAATCAGCCTGGATTATGTAATTATTTTTATTTATTTTCATAGCCATTGTAGATAGACTTTTTGCCCTGAGTTTGGGAGAAGTTGTAGTAGGACTTCATTTTGAATTAATGAATAAAATTTCGTTCTTTGTCTTTCAAATGACTTTTGTTGTTCGGCTCACTGTATAACTTGTAGTCGAAATTTGAAACCTTGTGAGTTATATAAGCCCTAGTTCACTTCCATATGACTCGGAGATTTTTTGAATCGCTTATACTCTGATCCATACTCTGGGAACTCAGAACATTCTAGTCCGCGCTCAGGGGACTTTGGAGATTTCGAAGTTGTTTATACTCTAGTCCGCACTCTGGGGACTCAGAGTACTCTAGTCCGCACTCCGGGGACTTAGAGATTTTTCAGTCGTTTATACTCTAGTCCGCATTTTGGGGACTCAGAGTACTCTAGTCCGCTCTCTAGGGACTTAGATATTTTCCAGTCGTTTATACTCTAGTCGGTACTCTGGGGACTCAGAGTACTCTAGTCCGCACTCTGGGGACTCAGAGTACTCTAGTCCGCACTCTGGGGACTTAGAGATTTTTCAGTCGTTTATACTCTAGTCCGCACTCTGTGGACTTAGAGATTTTCCAGTCGTTTATACTCTAGTCCTCACTCTAGGGACTCAGAGTACTCTAGTCCGCACTCTAGGGACTTAGAGATTTTTCAGTCGTTTATACTCTAGTCCGCACTCTGGGGACTCGAAGTACTCTAGTCGACACTCTGGGGACTTAGAGATTTTTCAGTCGTTTATACTCTAGTCCGCACTCTGGGGACTCAGAGTACTCTAGTCCGCACTCTGGAGACTTATAGATTTTTCAATCGTTTATACTTTAGTCCGCACTCTGGGGACTTAGAGTACTCTAGTCCGCACTCTGGGGACTTAGAGATTTTTCAGTCGTTTATACTCTAGTCCGCACTCTGGGACTTAGAGATTTTCCAGTCGTTTATTCTCTAGTCTGCACTCTGGGGACTTAGAGATTTTTGAGACGTTTATACTCTAGTCCACACTCTGGGGACTCATAGTACTCTAGTCCGCACTTTGGGGACTTAGAGATTTTTCAGTCGTTTATACTCTAGTCCGCACTTTGGGGACTCAGAGTACTCTTGTCCGCACTTTAGGGACTTAGAGATTTTTCACTTTTGAATGCGCGTTCATATGCCAGACAGAATAAAGCAATTTAATCTTTGTCACTGAAGTGTACTATATGGTAACATCAAGAGTTCATGGAAAAGACGGCTTCAAGCCTTTATTGATCATAACAAATAAAAACAGACTAAATTGTCTTATTACATTCTGACAACTAAAAACAACGAAAGGAACGTAAACTGGAAATAATTACAACTAAAATGCGAAATAATTGTGCTAAGTGTAATAACGGCGCAGGTGGTCGCCATTCCATGCTCGGGGGAGTGTCGTGCCATCAATGTTCGCTAGCTTGAAAGTTTCTTCTCCAAGCTTCCGTTCGATGAAATATGGACCTTCCCATATGGGATTCATATGTGATGGGGCCGGAAAGACTCGCTTCAAAATAAGATCGCCCACATCGAAACTTCTTGGTCGGACTTTTTCATTATAATATCGAGCAATTCTGTTCCTATGTGCAGCCGCTCTAAAATCAGCTTCTTCATGTTTTTCATCAACAAAGTCGAGTGATTCCAATAAGAGATTCTGATTCGTCTTGGAATCATAATAGGTTAGCCGATGAGAAGGAACTTCAAGTTCGACGGGTATCACAGCTTCAGCGCCCTATGCCAAGGTGAACGGAGTATGGCCAGTCGCGGACTTGTGGGTGGTTCTGTAAGCCCAGAGCGCTGTCGGAAGCTCATCCACCCACTTGACTCTAGCCTTTTCCAGTCGTTTCTTTAATATTAGCTTGATTATTTTATTTACGGCTTCCGCTTGCCCGTTCGCTTTAGGGTGAGCGACCGCCGAAAACCTTTTATCAATATGATATTTCTGGCAGAATTCTTTGAATTCTCTACTTTCAAATTGAGTTCCATTGTCCGTGATGATAGTTCGCGGGAGGCCAAAACGGCATATGATGTTTCGTACAACGAAATTAATTACCTTTTTTGTGGTGATCGTAGCTAAAGGCTCTACTTCTGCCCACTTATTAAAATAATCAACCACAACAATTGCATACTTTGCACCACCCCTGGAAATTGGTAAGGAACCGATTATATCGATCCTCCAAATTGCAAATGGCCAGGGACTAACCATTTGCATGAGTTCCGCTGGCGGAGCTCTCGGGATTTTCGCAAACTTTTGACATTTGTCACACTTTCTCACGTAGTCTGCAGCATTCCGATTTACATTTGGCCAATAATATCCATAGCGGAGGATCTTTTTCGTGAGTGTTTGCCCCCCAGTATGGTCGCTACACTCTCCTTCGTGCACTTCCATCAAAACTCGTTTTATCTCACCATGGGCGATGCACCGGAGTAAGGGAACCGAGAACCCCCTCCAATACATTATTCCATCTTGCATTATATATCTTAAAGCTTTACGAACGACTTGTCGTCTCTCGTTCTTTCTATCGGGCAAGGTTCCGTGTAATATGTATTGTTTGAATGGGGTCATCCACGACTCCTTTTCAATTTCTATTTCTAGAACAGAATCTATCTCCATTTCGTCTATGCTCGGGGATTGTAAAGCTTCGACGGGAACCAAGCCCAACTGTTGTGCATCGCCTGTACTTGCAAACTTCGCCAATGAATCGTCCTCCTTGTTTTGCTCGTGCGGGACATGGGAAATATCGTAGTATTGAAGGTCTACAAACAGTTCTTGAACTCGTGCAAGGTATGGGGCGAGTCTCTGCCCCTTTGCTTGATAATCTCTACGAACTTGGTACACTACCAATTGTGAGTCGCAAAAGATTTCGATCGATTTTATTTCGAGTTCCCTGATAAGTATCAAGCCAGCAATCAATGCTTCATACTCAGCTTCGTTGTTTGTGGCTGGGAAATTGAGTTTTAAAGCGTAACAAATTGATCGGTTTTCGGGAGTCACAAGGATTATACCAGCCCTAGAACAACGGTTGTTGGATGCCCCATCAGTGTACAGTTTCCATCGAATAGGCGGAATGACATCATAATCGTTTGATTCGTCTGACACTGTGAATTCAACAATGAAGTCTGCTAGCACTTGCCCTTGTATGGCCCTTCGCGGCAGGTAGGTAATATCGAACTGAATCAACTCGATATTCCATTTTAACATCCTTCCAGAGGTTTATGGTCATTGGAGTACTTGTCACAAGGGTTGATCGGTATAGACACTGATCGAGTGTGCCTGGAAGTACGGACGTAGCTTGCGTGATGCAATCACCAAGCAGTAGGCCAATTTCTTAATTTTAGGATAATTTCTTTCTGCCCCGTTAGACGTTTACTAACATAGTACACCGGCTTTTGAACTCGGTCCTCCTCGGGAACCAAAGCTGTACTGATAGCATGTTGTGATGCAGCCAAGTATGTATACAACACCTCATGGTCTACAGGCTTCAACATCACCGGGGTCTTTCTAAATGCCTTACCAGAGCTCGGAATGCGTCTTCGCAGTCGGGCGTCCATTCAAAATTTCTCTTTCCTTTCTTTATTACATCAAAGAAGGGAATACACTTATCTGTGGCCCTGGATATGAATCGACTCAACGCGACTACTTTTCCATTCAAGCTTTGTACTTGCTTTATAGTTCTGGGTACTTGTATGTCTTGGATAGCTTGAATCTTCTCCGAGTTAGCTTCGATTCCTCGCGCATTAACAATGAAACCCAAAAACTTTCCCGATGCAACACCAAAGGAACACTTCAGTGGGTTGATTTTCATTCCATAATTCCTGAGTATATCAAACATCTCCGCCAAGTCTCGAATGTGGTCGTTTGACTGCCGTGACTTCACGAGCATGTCATCCACATAGACTTCCATTGTTCTACCAATTTGGTCTTTAAACATCCGATTAACCAAGCACTGATAAGTCGCCCCTGCGTTTTTCAGCCCAAAAGGCATCAATACATAACAATACAGTCCAACGTTTGTGATGAAACTGGTGTGTTCTTGATCTGGAATGTGCATCGGGATTTGATTATATCCTGAGTACGCATCCATAAATGATAATAACTCGTGTCCTGCCGTTGAGTTGACCAGTTGATCAATTCTAGGTAATGGGAAACTATCATTAGGGCATGCTTTGTTTAAATCGAGTAATCAACACAAGTCCTCCATTTCCCATTCGCTTTTCGCACTAGTACAGGGTTAGAGACCCATTCTGGGTAGAGGGCATCGCGGACGAACCCATTGGCTTTGAGTTTGTCCACTTCCTCTTTGAGAACCACGGACCTCTCCGGGTCCATGCCTCTCCTTTTCTGCTTTATTGGAACCTACCTCGAGTCTATATTCAACATATGAGTCGCAATAGCGGGAGAAATCCCGCACATATAAGAATGTGTCAAAGCGAAAACATCCAGATTCGCTCGGCTCCTCATCATCATCTCTTGGATCTATGTCTCTATAGATCCGATCATGTTGCCCGAGCCAGGGCTCAAGCATTACTTGTCAATTTTCAACGACTCGGTTGTGGACGGAGTTGTCCACACCCTTTCCCTTCTCTCTTCGCTGGCCCTCTCTCAGCTCAGCCACATAGCATGCATGACCAGTTGCTTGATCACCATGTACAACACTAACTCCTTTGTCTCTCGGAAATTTTAGAGTTAAACACCACGGGGCCAAAGATGCCCTGAACTCTGCAAGGCCGGTCGACCCAGAAATACATTGTATGGAGAATCAACATCCAAAACTATGAAAGGTAGGATTCGCACCCTCCTACGTTCACCTTATCCTAGTTCAACTGGCAATTCAACATAACCCACTACATCGGTTGCTGCACCATTAAAGCCATGGATACGAGCTTTAGATGGTTTTAAATCTTTCGTCTCCATCTTCATTTGGTCATATGCTTTTTTAAAGATGATATTAATAGAACTTCCACAATCAATCAAAATTCTTTCACAAATGCTGGCCCGATTGTCGCGGATATGACCATCGGGTCAACTGTAGGAGCCTCCACCTGATCAGCATCTCTGCTCCTAAATACTGTACCATCAGTCATCGTTCGCTGCTGCTTAGTCGAGGATCCATCCTCTGTATTCGAACAACATTCGAAGTATGCATGCCTTAAGGAGTTAGCATACCGCTCCATTTCCTGCCAATTCTTGTCTGCAGGGTGAGGTCCACCAACTATCGTATTTATGACTAGTCTGCCTACAGTCCGAGCAGGCTCCTCAAGATGGCATGGAGCTGGCGCGCGACCAGGATTGGACGTTCCATGTCCACCTTCTTGAGGATCCTTCACAAACTCCTGCAACTTTTTCTATCTAATTAGCATTTCTATAGCATCATGGAGGTGCCTACACTCCTCGGTATTGTGCCTGTAAGTCTCATGGAAGCGGCAATATTTCCCAGTCTGCTTTTTCTCTTCAGTAGACTCTTTTGGGCCTGGCTTTCGATATTGGAAAGTATTACAAGTTGACAGGTAAATATTTTCCAAAGATGCATTCAGAGTAGTGTATTCATTGTAAGTTGGGATCCTTGGTTTCCACTTTCCAGCTTCCCTTTTCTTTTCGAGATTTCCCCCAACGGATCCTTTAGATTGTTCAGGCTTGTTTTGAACATTGACTTGTACCTTTCCAGAGTTGTCACCGGATTGTTTTATAGCGATGTTACTCTACACAGCCTCCTTGCCATGTACCGGTGCATTATCTCGAATCGTCCACTTAGCTTCCTCCTTTCTTATGAATTGGTGTGCCATTGAATAAAAACGTTCTAGCGTAGTCGGAGGCTTTCCCGCCAGCCAATCTCCAAACTCCAAATCTGGATTTACCTCTCGCATCACCGCCATTAAAATAGCATGGTCGTTGGGGTTGCTAACTTCAGTTGCGGCAACATGAAATATTTGTAAGTACTCTTTCAACGACTCCCTTGGAGCCTGAATCACACTGGACAAGGACATCACATCCTTAGGACGAGTGGCATGAATCCTGAATTGTTCCATAAATCTCATCGCTAACTCATCAAAGTTGGAGATAGTTCGCGGGGGAAGTCGGGTGAACCACATGGTAGCGATTCCAGATAAAGTTATTGGGAAACATCTACACTTGGTTGCATCATTCGCTCTAGCCGAGTCCATCATCCATTCGTACCTCATCAAATGCTGTCGGGGATCAGTCTTTCCTTCATAGGCCGGAATAGTCGGCATGTTAAACTTCCTGGGGTACTCGGCCTGTAAGATAACATCTGTGAACGGAGTATGACTCCTAGATATCCCCCAATCATCATTTGATAAGCCCTGATTCTCTTTCATCAGCTGTCTGACCATAGCTGATAGGTCTGGGGTTTTTATGGAAGATGGAAGGTTGGTGTCTGTCCTGTGAGACCGTTCTGGTCGGTGTCTCCTTTGTTGGCGATCTACCAAGTGTGTATCCTGGAGACCAGCATCATTAAGACCTTGGTGTGTCGGCTGTCCATCTTCCACTCGTACTCCAGATCCTATGTTCCCCGTTCGAGCTTGAGTGTGATTTTCTTGGTGTAAATAAGGAGCCATTGCTCTAGGTAGAGAACCCGGACCATCCCTGGTTGATCGATCAACAGCACATGTTTGCGTTGTTTCTGTTCTACGACGTCTACGCCTGGGGGGTTCATCAGACGAAGAAGAGCTATCGGATGAGGAATAAGGAGCGGGGCTTCCTCCAACATTCCGATGCTGTTGTTGAGTAAGCTGAGTCATATGGTTAGCATTAGATTGGATCTGTTCGCTAAGTTGTCTCCTGCTCTCCATGAGTTCTCTCATTAGCTCGTTAAACTCTGTCCTAGCGACAGCTTCCATTTGATTTTGGGCAGTGATAGTCCCTGCGCCCAGATTAACTTGTTGATTGCTAGGTCCTACTTGTTGAAAACTAGCAGTCTCGTTGACATCTGCGTTGTGGGAGGCTGATCTAGTACGTGGTCTTCCCATTGTAGAGTTATTGGTAGAAACTCTGAGTAGAATCACGGGTTTCCTGTAAATGACTTGTATCTCCTTAGGGGGATTTCTTTAATCCAGTAGATCAAAGTAGATCCTAATGGCCTGAGAACGACTCTCTGTGAAAGCACCAAAATGTTAGCACCAAAATTGGTTACTAACACCCAAAGAGAGTTTTGTGTAGAGAGATTAATGAAGAAGGTAAATTAAAACTGAGGAATAACACGGTGGAATGCAATAATAACTGTAAAAAACAAGAACACCAAATTTATAGTGGTTCGGCGTAACTTCCTACGTCCACTTTGAGTTTAATCTTTATTGCTTTTCCAATAATTGAATTTAGAAACAATCCGTACACTAACAACTTGAATACAAGTTTTTTCTAAAAAAGAAAGAGTCTTGAAAATGGTAGAGTCTCCTCAGTGTTCTCAAAGAAAGGTCCCTTTTCAGTATGCCTCTGCCCCTCTATTTATAGACGAAGATGGGTTGAACTTCCCTCATGGTTCTAGGAACATGGCATCTCAGCCCACAGCAAGTGACCCCTGCACACTGAGCCAAACATGCCAAATGAGGCATGCCGAACAAGGAATGTCGGGCGAGTTCTGTCTAGTCATCCATTGAGTGACTCGAAGTAATCACTCAAGAGAAACAAGGCAAGTGGTAGAATGCTCTCACTCTGTTGTGGACTTGATGGTTTGCTAACAATCCAACGATGCCGAGCGAGGTCTTGTGTCGAACAAGGTTTTGTGCCGAATCAAGACTGGTCGAACCAGGGAATGCCGAGCGAGGATTTGCGCCGAGCGAGGTCTTGTGCCGAACGAGGCTTTGTGTCGAGCGAGGATTTGCGCCAAGCGAGGTTTTGTGCTGAGCTAGGATTTGCGCCAAGCGAGGTCTTGTGCCGAGCGAGGTTTTGTGCCGAGCGAGGATTTGTGCCGAGCAAGGTCCTATGCTGAACGAGGCTTTGTGCCAAGCGAGGATTTGCGCCAAGCGAGGTCTTGTGCCGAGCGAGGTTTTGTGCCGAGCGAGGTTTTGCGCCGAGCGAGGTCTTGCGTCGAACGAGGCTTTGTGCCGAGCGAGGATTTGCACCGAGTGAGGTTTTGTGCCAAACAAGGCTCTGTGCCGAGCAAGGCTATATGCCGATCGAGGAACTCTTGCCGAACGAGGCTATATGCCGATCGAAGCTCTATGCCGATCGAAGCTATATGCCGACCGAGGCACTGTGCCGAGCAAAGCCCTCTTGTCGAACGATTCTTTGTGCCGAATGACGTACTCGTCGGTGATCCTCATGCTACCGGGTCAATTACCCGGGTAACAGTTGAAAAGATGGATTTCTAAATGATATAAAAGTCGTTTTAAAGAATATAGCTTTTAAAACACTATTTGTAAAACTTTTTCGCAACGCTTTTCAATAACTTTTGAAATAAAGGTTGGCACTAAACAATTCTTTCCAAGTCTTATGTAAAAAAATTTAAATAAATAATAAAGTATTTTAAAAAAGAGATTTGAACAATTCAAAATGATTTCAAAGGTGGTTAAACAATAGGAAAATAGGCACAGAGAAGAAGTTGAAAAAAAAATTAGTCGCAGGGAGAACAAATTTGCTTTTTAGTTTGAAGGACACTTTTTAATGTAAACATAAAATGATAATTACAACTATCATTTTGTGATTTACAATAGAAAGTGTCCTTCAACCTAAAAAGTAAACTTCCTGTCCCTGAAACTAAATTTTTCTTCAACTTTTTCCTTGAGCCTAAAAACCTCATTAATCAAATAGTTAAATGATCTAAAAAGGAAAAATGAGTATGCAGAAACGACTAGTACATTTGTCCCGCCTGTGAGATCTAAAAGTGAAAACAAGGTGTGTAATTAAGGTTAGGGAGGGAGCAACCAGTGTCCTAAACTTACCCGGCCTTAGTTTTCATTTTTAGGCGAGGAATGGAACAAATCGAAAGGAAAGCCTGGATGCTCAACTTGAATTTTACAGAAATAATCTTCTTATACTCATTAGTAAAATTCGAAGAGGGAACTTGTCATATTCGTGGAATTTAAAAGGTGATATCACCGTTATTCCGCCGATAGCACTTGTTGAATACAAAAGTTGATATTGAATAAAAGTAGAGTGATTTCTATAATCCTATTTTCTCAAAAGATACTCTTTTAAAATGATTTGAGAAATATTCAAAAAGAGGTTTAAATGATTCCGTATTCACTAAATGAATATTTAGAAAATATATATCTCTCGAAGATATTTTGGTAAAGCAAAATGAATGAATCGAAAAACAATCACCTAATTACATCATTTTTTATCGATGATTGGATTTCGAAGGAACCGGGGTCGGATTTGGTTGATTCCTATCCGAGAACCACTTCGAACCAGTTTACGTGTTAGAAGAATGAAGATGTTTGAAGACAAAGACACTGAGACGAATAATAACGAGGGACTACTTGTTGATTAATTGGGGATAAACCTCCGATTCACTATATTGTAGCATTGGTCTCTTTGTTATGAAAAATCTCAGAACCACAAGGACTTTTCGCCTAGTAATGGCCGAGGAAAGTACCTTCGGTTTCGTTCAGTCCTAGAATGAACTTGTATGGACGAGTGTCTGACCTTGCATTCTAAATCATAATGAGTGATCTCTATAAATGTATATCAGTCGGTGGCGGAGAAGACAACTTCTCTTAGCTTAACACCTTTTCTCGAGACATACGAGCTCAGATAATTATATATTTGTAAAGACCAGTTGAAACACCCTACACCCCTTAATATAGCCAATATGACACATTAAAAAGCGTGGTGCATTATAGGTATAACTGAAACTAACAGAGACTAAGATTCATAAGACAAAAACAGGTAAAAACAGCGGAAATTCAAATAATACTTATTTAAAACAAAAGCTTCATAATTGCCCATAAACCAAATAAGTGAAATACTAAATATAACATACATGTCCAAAAACCAATATGTCTCATGAAATATAAACTCATAGTCTCAAAATCAGAGTACATAATATTTACATAATATTCCTCATAATAAGCCAGTACACAGAAAGAGTTAAAGCTAGAATAAAAGAAATACATGGTAGAGATCTTCTCCAAAAATCCACCAAGCAACCACAATCTATAGCCCTCCCCCTTGATTGCCTATGGGGGGCCGGGGGGGAGGGAAGGGTAAAAGGGAAAATAGAGGAGTGGGTTAGACTAAAAGTCTGGTGAGTGATAGTAACAATTAGAATCTTTAAGCAAAGTAAAGGTAATAGACCCTTCAATAGTTCTAGTATATACAAAAGGAAATAAAGGAAATAGGAAAGAGATAAACTGGAAAATACGATTAAACTATTAGAATTGATAAGATAGGTCAACTTTGATTGTTTGCACTTGTCTTTGATAGCTGCTTGATTAGGCTGAATTGTTAATCCTATAATTAGGCTGAAATCCTAATTCTACCCTTTGATCGGCCTACTACTCCATAGACCTTACTGCGGACTAAACGCTATATAACTTCCTACACAGTAGCGAATGGTAACTACGAAAGATACACAAAGCACCTACTATGGACTAGATGATACATAGCTCCCTACATAGAAGGCAATGGTGTCTACAAAAGACACACATACTAAACGCTTGGAACTCATAGCGATTACTGAGCATCGAAATAGAAGTCGCACACGTAACTGCCACCATGCTCAAGCTACCTATTGCTCCACCTATTGGGTCGTATTATTACCTCGACTGAGCATAAGCGTGCCCCTCGTCTCACTTCAAGATTATGTGAAACACCGTGTCCATAGAAAATATAGGGGAATGCTGCCGGTACTAACCCGTCATCCAAACAATATCTAATAGCACCCTTGTCCAAATCCCTCGTGATTTGAACATCTCTATATTGACCAATTACTACCACTACAAGCATAAGCGTGCCCCTCGTCTCACTTCAGGTTTATGTGAAACACCGTACCCATAAAAAACAATAAGGGAATGCTATTTGGTGCAGGTCCTACTTTAATTCTTTGCTTATTAACTTGGATAAGTTATTTAAATAAGCCTTTACTCTTGTTCTTACTATCTATGCTTATTAATTTATCCTAAGTCTTAAAATAAGCCTTATTCCATTCTATTTCTTATTGTAACCTACGTTATAATCATGCTTATTACTTAACCCAAGGTCTAAGTGTGAAAATAAGCTTCTTTTCTTCATTTTAGTTATAATTCTAAGTTATAACTAGGTCAATCTCTTTAATTAAGTCCAATTAATATCATAATTAGGCATAATTTCAGTCCAATTTCATTTATATCACAATCCTTATAATTTACGTCTTATATTCCTTTATTTCAAATATCTTATAATTTAATCCAATTTCGTGTTAATTCTATTCTAATCCATATGCGAAGAAGAAGAAGGATGAATAAAAGAAAACTGAAAATAGCAGGAAATCCAAGGCGTAAGAAGAAGATGTAAATAACGCATAAATACAGTAAATAAACAAAAATACTGTAAATAAAAGGAAAAGCTAGAAATAAACTAAAATTAACTGAAAATAATTCTAAAAACTGTAAATAAATTACTAAAAAGGTTACTCCAAAAATCGTAGTAAAACTACAACTATTGGAAACCCTATTATTTTAAACTACTTAAAGAAATTTAAAATAATTACAATCACTCACCTCTGGTCCTTATCTCTTCCCTTTGGACCTTCACAGATCCACTTAGGGATGTTAAATATTTTTATTTAAAACGATTTCCTCCTTGGAAAATTATTCCGCTTAGGGTCCTTACTGAATAGGTGAACCCAATTGGAGAAAATCTTAGAATGAGAAAAAGTGTTAGGCCTAGGGTTCTATTTATAGGGGTAGAAGTGGATCACAAACCGTTGGATTTGGGGATTGAATAGGATGCCACCACGTCATAGGCTGAATAAGAGTCATCTGATGTAAGAATAGAAGTACTGGATTAAAATAAAGAATGCCAAACACGTCATAGGAAGTCTTTGGAACGAAGAAATATTTTCTTCGTTCGTGAACACTGGCGGGTCGACCGGGCGGTCGACCGCCCTTGTGCCCAGGTCAACCGACCGGTCGACCTAGCTTATATATATATATTCTTTCTACTTATTTTGTTTAATTCATATCTCATTACTTTTAGCTCGGATTATGACGTTCTATGTATGGAAATTGACCAGAAAATTACCACAGATACAATGGTGCAACTCCCATGGCTCAATTCTGATAATTTCACAAAGTTGTTTTATTAGTTAATTAATTAATGAATAAATTATCACGGGTTAAAATTTTGGGTTGTTACCTTCTCCCCTCCTTAAAGGATTTCGTCCCCAAAATCTCTAAGGATAGAAGTGTAGGATCTAGATTAACCCTAGAGGGGGGTGAATAGGGTTATAGCAAGTTTTCTCAAGTTTATAAAATTAAACGCAATAACAAACTGCAGAGAAGTAAATATGCTGAAAAGTAAATCACACACAAAATTTACCCAGCTTCGGCAACCCCTGCCTACTACTGCATTCCTAGATTTCTATTAGAATTAAACAGTCTCCTGCTTACAAACACTCTAACAGACTTGCACACCCTGCTACCGCCTATAGAGTTTTGCAAACTCGCAAACCCTGCTTACTGAACTAATCCTAACTAGACAATCTGACACAACCTAAGTCCTAGGTGGTGATTTACCAAGTTTTTATTTTAAAAAGTACAGACTTAAAAATAAAAACAAGAGCAAAAGTAGATAAAAATTTTAGTACTGATTTTTTTGCTCTTAAATAAAACAACTCGACCCAGAAATAAAAAGAACACGGCCACTTCCCTATTCTTTAACAAAGGCCGGCCCCTTTTCTTTGCTTGTGATAACGGTGGCTCTGTTGCTTATCTTTGTTCGTTCCAATTTAGGGCTTTGTATAAAATAGAAGAAGCCGACTTTAATTTCTCGATCGAATGATGATTCCATGTTGTTTGCTCTGTCGATCGACGTCTCTTCGTAGCTTGGCTTCGGCTGCTTCAATTGTTGATCGAGTTTTACTTCTGACTTCGGTATGTAATTTATGCCTTTTTTTCTCTGGATTGAATACTTGAACTCGATGATTTAAATGCCAATGATGATTGGGTTTTTATAGGGTTCGATCCCTATATTTTCGTTCGTACGAATTCGTTTGAATTTGTCAACTTATTTTTCTTGACCGCTTGATTTTCTTTGATTGCTTGAGATTGATTCTAACTTTGTCACTCACGTATATTTGGCTTTTCTATTACTTGATAATCACGGCTTTGATTTCGAAGCGTTCGATCTTTCCTTGATTGATACGACAGAAACTTTCCTCTTTTATTTAGTTTGGCTTTGATTTTTGACATGGTCAACACAGTACTGTTGAATTTCATGGCCATCACGTCTTTGGTTGTTTTGACGATATTGATTTCGAGTTGACTTCGAATTACCTATACCATCTGTTTCCATGATGACGATATACTAATTTCAAGTAAATCTTTGCTTCCTTGTTGTCCAGATCCTGTTGTCTTCGGTGATGATATTTCTAGCTTCGACATTGACCTTGACATTTTTGAATTTGTTTCACTATTTTAGTAACTACTGTTATGTAGTTTGCCTTTCGATTCCACTTGTATATAGTTGCATTCATGGTTTGCATTGAGAGAGTTCATCATGGTTTGCACTTTGATGCTGCCTGGATTGTCACTTGTGTTCACTGCTCTGTGCATTCTTGTAGTCTTCATGTATGCTTGTTCTCAAGTCATTTTGATGTTGATCTAGTTTCTGTTGTTCTGATATATGCAGTCTTCATCTGGTCTTCATGTAAATACTCGAGTCTTCATTGTATTCTGGCCTATGACTTCGACTTGTCTGCATTGCATACATGTAGCTGGTACACATTTGTTTGCATATATCAGTTACCTGACCCTTGCAAATGCTCTCTGTAGTATTGTGATCTTGAGATGATTGCATATTTCTGATGCACTTGGTCATTCATTGGTTTGTTTGCATATTTGTGCATATTAAGCCTTGGTCTCTGTTGCATGCATTGCTTTGGGGTTGAAGTGTCGAACTTGTACCACTCTGGTCATGCTTTATACTTGGCTCTAAAATATTCCGACCTGATGCATTTGGACTTGAGCATATGTGCTTTTCTCCATTTTGCGTACTGCTACTTGTTGTTTCCAGTTGTACTTGGTCATTTTGTATATGCACCCTCAGTTGAGTAATTGCCACTATTAGTTTGCCATATTTGATTTCTTGACCAAATCTTCGGATTTGTTTTCTCTATTGTACATGTATGTGGTATTGATGCACTTGAACTTGTATTTGGCTTGATGGTAGTTACTGGATTCATGTTGTTGGTGGTCTGATCTTTGATATTGAGGCTGCTATGTTCATGTGGTGCAGTTTGGGTTTCCAGTTGAACTAGGTTCATGTCAGACTTGAAGTCTAGTTCCTTTTGTAGCATTGAGTTGCACTGCCCTTGAGTCTTGTCTCCATTTGCTTGATGTCTTTGATTTGTTCTGGTCTTGCTACTTTGAGTTTGGTTTGGCTTGTGTACTTCACTGTTATATGTGCACTGTGCTTGTTGACATGTATAGTGCACCACTTCATATGTGCACTCGTTTACATATGCCTGGACTTAACTGTTGCATTGCTCCATTGTATTCATGTAGTCTGGTCTGGTCATCATGTAGTTGTATATATACATGTCTCTGATTTGATGTACTTGAGTCACTTGTGCCTTATCAAATTTCTATTTCAATTTCGTTTGGTTAAACGTGAGACTGTAGCATTCATGTGTACATTACTTGTTTCACTGATGGTCTTTGCTTTTGGTTTCACTTGTGTTGAATCCAGCTTGCAGCTCGGATTTGACCTTGTGCTGAAAATTGTGACATTGTTTTATTGCACTTGAGTTGAACCCGACTTTTGGTTTGGGTTGTGCTCACCTGTCCCTGTTACTATATCAAGTGTATATACATATATCAGTGTGCACGGCCTTGTGGCATGTGCAGTGATACACTGTGCATGTCACATTGTTCGTGTGTGATGAGTTCAAATATAAATGATGACGAACAACCCAAATAACTGAGGCAAATATTATTTTCAAAATTCATATTTTGTTTTATACGGTAAAAATATTTTATTTTCAATTTTACTATGTCAATGTATATTTCTGCAGATTGCTTAGATGCTGGATTCACATTGGAATGAAGTTGAAGATAAATACGAGTGTGAGTGATATGTAGTGAGGAACTGATGTAACAATGAAATTGTGATGTAATTGTATTGTGACTGAAATTGTATAGTTATAGTGAGAGCTTGAAATTGTACTATCAAAATTGTAATAAATATTTGTTTGAATAAAATATTTGTTTGAATTCCAATTCTGTGTTATTTATTTTATTCAGCAAATATTTATTTTATCTGTGAAAAATAAAATAGTACAATATCAAATACATTTAAATGAATGTATGTGTGTTTATTATCATCAAACAAAAATCATATACATGCATATTCAACAATCTCCCCCCTTTGATGATAACAAACATATATTTAAGATTTTGACTATTTTAAATGTATTGATTATTCAATTTTCTCCCCCTATTTAAATGCTCTCTTTCTACATAATACTCCCCCTACATATATGCATGAGAATAAAAAATTCAATTGAGCCTTGATACAGTTTGTACAATTAGAAAATCTTTGACCTTTATTTTCAAAATCTTAACTTTTCTCTCCCCCTTTTGTTATCAGCAAAAGAATAATAGTAATAGAAAAATAGAGATATAGTGATAGACATTAATACAATATTAAAGCTCAACCGAGTGTAAATATTAATTTCAATAAGAAAAACAAACAAAAATCATAATTACTTTAATTGATGCATATTCCACTTTAGAATGATAGGATGATATCATCAAATAAAACCATATAGTTGTGTCTATTTGTGGTATATTTATTTCCAGAAATTTGAATATCTACTAACCATGCATAACCGTTATGACTTTTAAATGAGATTAGTAGTATTCTAAATTTTTATTTTTATTTTAAAAATGAATTCAAGTATCTTCTAACCACGCATAACCGTGAGGACTTTTAAATGGGATTAGAATCAACTTGTCTATTTAATCAATTAATTTTGATATGCGTTCCATACATGCATAACCGTGAGGACTTTTTAATGAGCATGGAAACACATAATCAAAAATCCAAGTAATTCACCCATGCATAACCGTGAGGACTTTCAAATGAGAGTGAATATTTTGGATATTGTTATTTATTGTTAGAAATATAATAAAATTGAAGCACAAATGATTTCCCGTTTAAACTACCACATATTGACATACTATATTGACTTTTGATGAGTGATGGTCGATAGAAAAATGATAGAAATAGAAATGATAATGGAATATTTATCAACAAAAAGTTTTTATAACTCTTGTTTAAATTTCTAAAGAAATTCTAATTATACTTTCTTAAGTCATAATATATGATTAATATCAACACTCATCTTATTTTCAATCACCATATATCTTTTTAGATAATTATTAGGGGGTCAGATCAGTTAACATAGTTATTTAAAATCAATTTCAAAAATAGTTATAAAATCAAATTTTCTTAAATAACTAATCTGATACAAGGTCAACAGAAATTATTTTCTAGAAGGGGTTTTAAGAAAAATTTCTACTAAAATAGAAATTATTTCAAGTGAAAAATATGCAGATATTTTCTTTGAAAAATGATGTAGCAAATGAATGTCTCGAAATATAATCACGTTTCACTAGTAATTTTTCTATCAACTATATTACCAGTGTGATCTGCATCTGACTTTAAATTTCACTCAATATTCACTCGTTGGATGTAATAAACTAGATTGTGAAATTTCAACAAACTATCTGAGAACTATTTTCAACAATTTTTAAATGAAATTTTCTTGACTTTGAATTAAAGTTGTGTTAACCATCAAACAAATATCATAGTGTCAGATTTAGAAACCGTAGGATCAACAGTCATTAAACCATCATCATTATTTCAAAACAATTTCTTGAAGTTTCACCAATTTCATAAAGTTTAACAATTTCAACAATTTGTTAAAAACCTTTTTATAGCATGAGTAATCAGTAATCAATCAACATCATAATTTGACCAAACAAATTAAATTCAATGATGAAAAAAATGGTTGGTTAACTTTTAAGCACAAATCAAAGTCATAGATAAGAACAGGTCATGTAAGATCATATCAAGTTAGTTAGAATCTGTCAACCATCATAATTACTTCAAGTAATTCTATTTAAAGATGATTGGTTAATAAAAAATCAGAATTAACATCATCAATCATTTCACATAACTGGCTGATTTAATTTAGATTATGGTGCAGATTTTCACATTTTATCTATCGTTTGAAAATAAATACAATTACCTATTTTACCTGTACGATAATCTTTCGTTGTTTGCTCATTGTGAATCTGTCACCTTTATACTAGGCTAAGGAACGTTGATATGTTGCCCGTTGTGTGTCCAGATAACACTAATGTTGTTCCTTAGCCTGCCACCACACCTACACGGTAAAAGATTTTTGTGACCTATTTGTTTTTATAGGTTCATGGTTGTTAGTGGCAGAATAATTTGATGAATATGTTTGAGTAGACCCAAAACTATTAATATATGTTTCTTTTGGCACCCAAACTTGTTTTGTCCTTTTATTCTTGTTCCAATAAACATGAAATTTGTTTGTAGAATTCGTAGGAGCCCAAACTTGTATAAATTTTGTGTTCTTGTTCCTATGACTACAATTTTCAACACGATTACCAATTATTTCACATCTAGCAAAGACACTCTTACCTTTTGCATTATCATCAACTTGTGTTTTCCCAAAGCCTGGTCCTTTTCTGTTGTTAGCAAAAAGTTGGTTTCCCAATAACATGTTGAATGATTTTTATCCTCTTGAAAAGTTATTCAGAGATTTCTCAAGATTTTGGACTTTGGTTTTTAGTGTTGCGTTTTCAGTCACAAGTGAGGTGCATCTATTTATAAAATCCTTTTTCCTAGTTTCAATGGTTTCCTTAAGACTCAAGTTTTCTTTTTCAAGATTCTCAAAGCTATTCTTAAGTTTTGATAATTCTGAATCTAAAATTTTACATTTTTTACAGCCTAGGTTTTGAATATTTTCAAGTTCAGTTTGTAACCTAGTATTTTCATGGACAAGTTCTCTCTTATCAGATTTCAGTTTTTCAATTTTAGATTCAAGAGTATCAATTGTTTTAGTAAGAACATAACACATCAAAACAAGTTCTTTATAAGAATAGTCACTTACCTCACTAGATTCCTCTGAGCTTTCTTCTGAATCTGATTTTCCCATAAGGCACAAATTAGCCTCCTCTGAGCTATTATTCGAAACTTCCTCTCCTTCTTCATCATCCCAAGTTGCTGCAAAGGCCTTCTTCTTCTTTTTCTTTCCTTTGTTGTTTTTGAGAAGTGGGCATTTTTGTTTGAAGTGGCCAGGCTTATTGCAGTTATAGCAAGTCAATTCATTATCAGAATTGTCAGAATCTTTTGACCTATTACCATTTGTTTTCTTCTTGCGTGGCCCGAATCTTGACCATTTTCTAAGATTATTGACAGCCATTGCAAGCGCTTCAATTGGATCTTCTTCTTCTTCATCGCTCTCTTCTTTGCTCTTTAAGGCAATCGTCTTCTTCTTTGATTCGGAGTTGTTGCGTTCCTCCTTTGTTTTTAGCTCAAGCTCATATGTCATCAAGTTGCCGATCAACTCCTCCATGCTTAGTTTACTCAGATCTTTCGATTCTTGTATTGCCATGACTTTTGCCTCAAAGCTCATCGGTAAGACTCGTAGCACCTTCCTCATAAACTCTACCTCAGTGAATACCTTCCCAAGCGCTCTAGCATTGTACACCAAAGTTGAAAAGCATCCAAACATGTCCTTTATGCTCTCGCTTTTGTCCATCACAAAGTTCTCGTATTCATTGCTGAATAGAGCTAGACGAGACTCCTTGACTTGAGAAGTTCCTTCATGTGTCACCTCCAAGGTATGCCAAATTTCCTGCGCAGTTTTACAATGAGAAATTCTATTAAATTCATTCTTATCAAGAGCACAGATCAAAGCATTCATGGATTTAGCATTTGTAGTTTTTAATTTCTTATCGTTAGCGTCCCATCTATCCTTAGGTTTAGGAATCTCAGTATCACCAACAGTTATAGTGGGAGATTTATAGCCAGTTTCGGTAATGTACCAAACATCATAATCAACAGAACTAAGATAAATACCCATCCTAACTTTCCAATAAGCATAATCATTCCCATTAAACATGGGTGGCCTAGCAATAGATTGCCCCTCAGAAAAAGCATTATTTGGTGGATTCATGACTCTAGAGTTAAAGAAAAATACCGGGCTCTAATGCCACTTGTAGGATCTAGATTAACCGAAGAGGAGGGAGGGTGAATAGGGTTATAGCAAGTTTTCTTAAGTTTATAAAATTAAATGCAATAACAAACTGCAGAGAAGTAAATATGCTGAAAAGTAAATCACACACAAAATTTACCCAGCTTCGGCAACCCCTGCCTACTGCTGCATTCCCAGATTTCTATTAGAATTAAACAGTCTCCCGCTTACAAACACTCTAACAGACTTGCACACCCTGCTACCGCCTATAGAGTTTTGCAAACTCGCAAACCCTGCTTACTGAACTAATCCTAACTAGACAATCTGACACAACCTAAGTCCTAGGTGGTGATTTACCAAGTTTTTATTTAAAAAATTACAGACTTAAAAATAAAAACAAGAGCAAAAGTAGATAAAAATTTTAGTACTAATTTTTTTGCTCTTAAATAAAACAACTCGACCCAGAAATAAAAAGAACACGGCCACTCCCTATTCTTTAACAAAGGCTGGCCCCTTTTCTTTGCTTGTGATAATGGTGGCTCTGTTGCTTATCTTCGTTCGTTCCAATTTAGGGCTTTGTATAAAATCAAAGAAGCCGACTTTAATTTCTCGATCGAATGATGATTCCACGTTGTTTGCTCTGTCGATCGACGTCTCTTCGTAGCTTGGCTTCGGCTGCTTCCATTGTTGATCGAGTTTTACTTCTGACTTGGGTATGTAATTTATGCCTTTTTTCTCTGGATTGAATACTTGAACTCGATGATTTAAATGCCAATGATGATTGGGTTTTTATAGGGTTCGATCCCTATATTTTCGTTCGTATGAATTCGTTTGAATTTGTCAACTGATTTTGCTTGACCGCTTGATTTTCTTTGATTGCTTGTGATTGATTCTGACTTTGTCACTCACGTATATTTGGCTTTTCTATTACTTGATAATCACGGCTTTGATTTCGAAGCGTTCGATGTTTCCTTGATTGATATGGCAAAAACTTTCCTCTTTTATTTAGTTTGGCTTTGATTTTTGACATGGTCAACACAATACTGTTGAATTTCGTGGCCATTGTTTTGACGATATTGATTTCGAGTTGACTTCGAATTCCATGTACCATCTGTTTCCATGATGACGATATACTAATTTCAAGTAAATCTTTGCTTCCATGTTGTCCAGACCCTGTTGTCTTCGGTGATGATATTTTTGGCTTCGACTTTGACCTTGACATTTTTGAATTTGTTTCACTATTTTAGTAACTACTTTTCTGTAGTTTGCCTTTCGATTCCACTTGTATATAGTTTCATTCATGGTTTGCATTGAGAGAGTTCATCATGGTTTGCACTTTGATGCTCCCTGGATTGTCACTTGTGTTCACTGCTCTATGCATTATTTTAGTCTTCATGTATGCTTGTTCTCGAGTCATTTTGATGTTGATCTAGTTTATGTTGTTCTGATATATGCAGTCTTCATTTGGTCTTCATGTACATACTCGAGTCTTCATTGTATTGTGGCCTATGACTTCGACCTGTCTACATTGCATACATGTAGCTGGTACACATTTGTTTGCATATATCAGTTACCTAACCCTTGCATATGCTCTCTGTAGTATTGTGATCTTGAGATGATTGCATATTTATGATGCACTTGGTCATTCATTGGTTTGTTTGCATATTTGTGCATATTGAGCCTTGGTCTCTGTTGCATGCATTGCTTTGGGGTTGAAGTGTCGAACTTGTACCACTCTGGTCATGCTTTGTACTTGGCTCTGAAATATTCCGACCTGATGCATTTGGACTTGAGCATATATGTGCTTTTCTCCATTTTGCATACTGCTACTTGTTGTTTCCAGCTGTACTTGGTCATTTTGTATCTGCACCCTCAGTTGAGTAATTGCCACTATTTGTTTGCCATATTTGATTTCTTGACCAAATCTTCTGATTTGTTTTCTCTGTTGTACATGTATGTGGTATTGATGCACTTGAACTTGTATTTGGCTTGATGGTAGTTACTGGATTCATGTTGTTGGTGGTCTGATCTTTGATGTTGAGGCTGCTGTGTTCATGTGGTGCAGTTTTGGGTTTCCAGTTGAACTTGGTTCATGTCAGACTTGAAGTCTAGTTCCTTTTGTAGCATTGAGTTGCACTGCACTTGAGTCTTGTCTCCATTTGCTTGATGTCTTTGATTGGTTCTGGTCTTGCTACTTTGAGTTTGGTTTGGCTTGTGTACTTCACTGTTATATGTGCACCGTGCTTGTTGACATGTCTGGTGCACCACTTCATATGTGCAATCGTTTACATATTCCTGGACTTGGCTGTTGCATTGCTCCATTGTATTCATGTAGTCTGGTCTGGTCATCATGTAGTTGTATATATACATGTCTCTGATTTGATGTACTTGAGTCACTTGTGCATTATCAAATTTCTGTTTCAATTTGGTCTGGTTAAACTTGAGACTGTAGCATTCATGTGTACATTACTTGTTTCATTGATGGTCTTTGCTTTTGGTTTCACTTGTGTTGAATCCAACTTGCAGCTCGGATTTGACCTTGTGCTAAAAATTGTGACATTGTTTTATTGCACTTGAGTTAAACCCGACTTTTGGTTTGGGTTTGACCTGTGCTCACCTGTCCCTGTTACTATATCAAGTGTATATACATATATCAGTGTGCACGACCTTGTGGCATGTACAGTGATACACTGTGCATGTCACATTGTTCGTGTGTGATGAATTGAAATATAAATGATGACGAACAACCCAAATAATTGAGGCAAATATTATTTTCAAAATTCATATTTTGTTTTATAATGTGAAAATATTTTATTTTCAATTTTACTGCGTCAATGTATATTTCTGCAGATTGCTCAGATGCTGGATTCACATTGGAATGAAGTTGAAGATAAATACGAGTGTGAGTGATATGTAGTGAGGAACTGATGTAACAATGAAATTGTGATGTAATTGTATTGTGACTGAAATTGTATAGTTATAGTGAGAGCTTGAAATTGTACTATCAAAATTGTAATAAATATTTGTTTGAATAAAATATTCGTTTGAATTCCAATTCTGTGTTATTTATTTTATTGAGCAAATATTTTTTTTATCTGTGAAAAATAAAATAGTACAATATCAAATACATTTAAATGAATGTATATATGTTTATTATCATCAAACAAAAATCATATACATGCATATTCAATAAGAAGAATGAAATAAAAGTTTTCATCCAAGTTCTACAACCAACTACTCAATCATCGCCCATTAAATCCATTATCCTTATGTTTTTCTAATGCGATTTATGATACTTATGCAATTAGTGTAGTGTCAATGTCCCTAACTAATGCAAAGATTATGAGGTCCACTGATTCAGTTGACCTCCTTTTTTGCAATCATATCCATGTCATGTATCCAAATGAATGCAAAAATTCCCTAATGATAACTGATAGTTCTATATGAGTGCTGCATACATCATCCAAATGCAATAATCATGTGTTAAACATCCATTTATAGCAACCATGAAAATTAGGATAAAAATGCACACACATCCATATGCAAATGCTCTAGTGTCCTAGTTAGGCCGATCCCTAAAGAATAATAGTGCCTAGTGTACCTATATGCGCCCATTAGCATCCACTAGCAAACACTTACACTCACTAGCATACATCATTCATAACATCTTCTAATAACATGTTTACATCCAATCCTACCATCCATATGTTAAATCCTAAGTTCTAACCTCCCAAAGGATAATAAAGGAAAGAACCTATTCAAAGCTAAAGATGAAATAGGAAATTCTAAAAACTTATTATCGAAAAGATGAGGATAGGAAGTACGAATCTTCTCTTTAGCTTCACAAGTGGCGTCTGCAACATCATCTCCCCATTGCACCTTCACTAGCGGAACCTCCTTATTCCTTAGTTGCTTGATGTCTCTTCCAACAATCTTCATGGGGATACACTAAATAAATGCTTCCTTTTCTACTTCCACCTCCTCTAACTGACTAGGCTCTACAACCTCTGTTGAGTCATGTAAGCACTTTCACGAGTGTGAAACATGGAAAACATCTTGCACACCTACGAGCCTCTTTGGTAGCTTCACTCGGGAAGCTATCTTCCCAATTCTCTCCATGATAGGGAATGGTCCAACAAATCTGGGGGCTTACTTTCCATTCGATCCGAATCTTACCACCTTCCTAAGTGGGGATACTTTGATAAAAACTAAGTACCCCACCTCAAACTCAATGTCTCTCCTCCGTTTATCCGCATAAGACTTCTCCCTATCTTGGGCTGGCTTCATTCTCCGCCGAGTTAAATCCACTCTCTCTGATGTCTCCCTCACCATGTCAGGCCTAAGTACCAACTTCTCTATAGACTCCACCCAACACGAAGGGGACTTGTAAGTTCTCCCATGTAAAGCCTCAAATGGTGTCATTCCTATGCTTGCTTGGTAACTGTTATTATACGCAAACTCAACCAATGGAAGTTGCTCCTCCCAAGTTCCTCCAAAGTCGAAAATTCACATCCGTAGCAAATCCTCAAGCAGTCTATTCACTCTCTCCGTTTGGCCATCCGTCTGAGGGTGATAGGCCGTACTCAATCTAAGTTACGTCCCTAGCGCCTCTTGTAAGCTCCTCCAAAACTCACTAGTGAAAATGAGATCTCTATCACTCACTATATTAGAAGGGACTCCGTGAAGTCGGACTATCTCTCGAACATAAAGGGATGCCAAATATGATGTTGTACGCTTGCTCTTAACTGGGATGAAGTGGTCACTCTTGGTCAACCGATCAACAATCACCCAAATGCTAGTATTCCCCTTCTTAGAACGGGGCAAACCATCTATAAAATCCATAGAAATGCTGTCCCACTTCCACTCTGGCACATCTAAGGGCTGAAGTAGTCCACCGGGCTTCTACTGCTCTGCCTTTACTCTTTGGCATATGAGACACTTAGCTACGAACTCTGCTACGTCCTTCTTCATGCCATTCCAATAGAACATCCTCTTCATATCCCGATACATTTTGTCAACTCCCAGATGAATAGTCATATAGGAATGGTGTGCTTCCTCCAAAACTGCTCTCAACAAATCTCTAACGCGTGGAACACAAAGCCTCTCATCTCTCCTAAGATATCCTTTTCTATCAATGGAATAACGTTGGAGATGTCGAGAGACTTCTCCTCGGCTAACCTTATCCATAATGTCCATGAGTTCAGAATCTCCTTGCTGCCTCAAGCCAATCTGATCCATAAGGGTAGGCCTCAACTCTAATGTCGCCAACAATCCGGGAGTAATGTCCATAGAAGGCTTAAAATCAAAAGTAGAAATAAACTTCAAGCTCCTCTACTCTACGAACAAAGAACTAAAGGTTGCTTTCTTTCTACGCAATGCATCCGCAACCACATTACCCTTGCCAGAGGTATAAGCAATCTCAAAATCGTACGAGGCTAAAAACTCCATCCATCACTGTTACCTCAAGTTCAAGTTCTTCTGCGAGAATAGGTACTTCAATGACTTATGGTCGGTGAAAAGCTCAAACCTCTCTCCAAGCAAATAGTGCCTCCATGACTTGAGTGCAAAAACTATGGCAGCCAACTCCAAACCGTGGGTAGGGTAGTTCTTTTTGTAAGGACTTGAATCTTCGACTTCCGAATATCGACATCAATACGTCCACTGTATCGACTGCCAAGCCATCGAATGCCAGAAAACCGAATTCTTAGGGTTTAAGAAAGAAGAGGTAGAAGAAAAGATAGAAGAAAAAGAAAGAAGAACAACAGAACAACGTCAAAAACAGAAACAATATCAGAATCTTACATTCACAGCAGAACAACATATAATAGATAAATGAATAATCTTTAAAACAAAGAACTATATCATTTTATACATTACATCATCATCAGAGTTTACAACAACAATACAACACTGAATAGTTATATAAACTTGTCCTCATACAGAATACACAGCGGAATAAATAATATCATATACAAGTGGTACGTCTCGCCATCCAGCTCGCCACTAAGCTCCACAGCATCCCGAATCCAGAATGACCTGATAACCTAACTCTAGACTGCCCATGTGGAAATTGGTGGGCACCTAGAGTTTAGGAAGGAAACAATAAACTCCAGGTCAGTCATGGTGACTGGTGTGAGAACTTAAAACAGTTTATCTTTAAAACAAACAACAGGAGATTTTAAAGTCAATTTCGCAATGCTTTTGGAAAATGAAACTATCATAAGACCTCCCGCCACACACATAATGCAAACGCAGAATTGGTGGAGATTTCTTCTTATGGTAGTCAAAGATGCTTACTACGCAAAATCAAATCCGTTTTGATATTATTATTAGTGCATAGTGTAGAAAAAAGTTCGAAAAGTATAATATTAATCTTAGCCAACATACGACCAGTATCGTATGCCTACTATATCTACCATGTTCAATAGCAGGTTACCGCCACATTCCATGGTAGGTAATACAATTAAAACCGTACAGGTCATGTATTGTTTCTTTGGATTTCCAACAAATGGTCAGGCCAAGGAACTTCCCATTGCCACATAGGTACGCCTCTGGAAACATGTAACAATCCGGGATTTGCAATACCAATTAATAAATAAAAGTTAGGATATTTATTTATTTTTAATAAAGCATAAAAGGATTTGGAATAACAAAATTTATTTGAAAAAGGCTATTTTAATTAAATGGGAAATATGGGATTTTAAAATGAGGATAAAATGTTATTTTTGGAAAGTTAAATATTTTAGGAGAGATTTTAAAATGGGTTTGGATAAGAAAAATGAGTTTTATAAACATATATGAACACTTAGACTAATTTTTGGAAACATGTAAATAACTCTCTTCTTATTGGGTTACTAAACCTAGCCCAATAACCCACCCTAAACCTCCTCTATAAATTATCTCAAACTCTCCTAACCTCATTCATTCATCCCTAATCAAAACCCTAACTATTTCCTAAAGCTTTCTTAACAAAAAGGCCTCTATCTTCATATCCTTCTAGTTTTAGCTTATGCAAGTCATTTTATGCAAAGGTAATGCAAATACCCACCTCAAATCAGTTTTTATATCTTTCTAATTTCTGAAATTTAATTGGTAACACATGTTTAATGTGTTTTTTTGATCTTATAGCCTCCTAATCATCTTTTGCTAACTTGGCTTGATGATATAGTGGTCTTCGTTGCTTTCTAGAGAGGTATATTGCTAAAAACCTCTTCCAATATGTGTTTAATCATCTTTTAATTTCGGTAATCAGTTAGTAACACATGTTTTATTATGTAACATGTGAATCATAGCTCTTTGATCATCTTTGCTTTCATTTAGGGGTGTGCACATAAGGTGCTTGTAATATATGCTAGCTGAAATTATAATTAGTTTATTGCTGTTAGTAAATTAGGCATATCTCATTCATCTTTAATCGGAATTAAGATTTTTTTGAAGTTCTGGAAATCTTATTCTGTAGCCTATAACTATTATGTTTCGAGATTTGCCTAATTTTGTGGTATGAATGGTCGAAATCACGTTTGTTTATCGCTGACCTGACAACAAACTACAGGGTTGATAAAATAAAACCCTGAAATTGATTTGGCCATAAGTTACTCGTTTCTTGTTAAAATCTAATAATTTTGGATGATCTGGAAAGCTTAGATTTAGGGCTAAAACTTTCATGTTTTGAGTTTCATGAAATTTCAAAGTTAATTGGGTCAAAACTGTGCATTCTTACTACTGTCCCGAGAGCACATTGACAGTGATATAGAATGTAAATCTGAGAATTGTTTTAGTCATAAAATTTTCATCCCCGATCGGAATTTGATGATCTTGGTCATTCCGTAAAGCTTAGAAACTAAGCTACAACTTTTATTTTATTCATTTTGTCAGAATTGGAAGTTTACTATGCCAAAATTGTGGTTTTTAATCTCTGGTCTGTTAGTGCATAACTATAGGCCTTAGTCTCTTTTCTCCCGTTGTTTTCAGTACAGAACCCCGACTTTGCGACGCCATCCCAGGCTCGTCCTTTGTCGGATTTCATCGATTTCAGTTTCGTTGGAAAGCTGGAGTTCCGAACTCCATCTCTAGAATGTTTGATTAGTATCCGAGTTCATTTGACTCTTTGAAATTGCTGTAGAAGAGGGACCCGGATCGCAGCCTGAAACAGTGTATTCACTGTTTCCGGGTCCGAATTTGGAGCATCGTTGCGACTTCGTTTCAAGTCGGAATCGAGTAATTCTTTTTGCATTCCGAAGCAGGAATGTCGGACTACGTTCCTACCAATTTTCATGCCATTCGGATTCAGTTTGCTAGTCCGAATAATTTTCTGAACTTGGGTTCACGTCAGTTTTGGACTATTTTCCAACACTTAAGAATATTTTCAGTGATTTTCTGGTTTTATCGATTTTTTTGAGATTTGTCTCTGGATTTCATACACGGGCATTATAAAAAGGTTTTAAAAGGATTTTTCACTCCGAAATGGCTTTCGAAATTATTATATAATATTATTTTAATTATTAAATTAATTACTCCATAATAGGAGAGTTTTCAAAGGACGTTTTAAAGTGATTTCAAACCAATTATAAATGTAACGACCCGTATTTTTAACACTTTAAAAATACGAATTAAAATGAAAATTTTGGATAAAATCCGAAGGAAATAAAATTTTGTGTTGTTAAATGTAAATTACAAGTTAAAATACAAAACTGAATTCTGAAATAACTTATTTGTAAATTAAATACGGATGTTAACTTGTAATTGAACGTAAGTAAGGATTTAAATTTGAATGTAACAAGTAATTAAATTGAATTGAATTTGATTGTAAACAATGAAATAAATAAAATGGTAGATTTAATATTGAAGTTATAATATGGAAATCAACGTAAATGAATGTAATTTAATATTACTGTGAATTTAAATAAGATGATAGCTGAAGAAAATGAAAGTAAATGAATTATAAACTATTGATAATAATGTATAAGTAAATAGTTGATTCAATAATGAAAGTGTAAATCGAAACAAAAGAATTCATTTGGAATTAAATAACTTGAATTTGAATTATAATATAATTGAACGCTGAATCTAATATAATCTTTTATATTGGATTTATAATGGAAAACTAAATTGTAAAAGATTGTTAATTACTGTGAAATTTAAAAATAGGATTTGTGAACAATTGAAATTTGATTTAAAAGTTAATAATTTAAAATTGGGAATTTTATATTGGAATTAAACAGTCGAATAATTTATTTTTCGAATATTGGATTTAATTAGGCAATTAAATCGATAATTTAATAAGTTAAATTTCAGAAATAATTGAAAATCGAGTTGAATATGATTGAAAATGATTTGTAAAATTTTATCTTATCATATTGGAGTTATAAGAATGTTATAGAACTTTTAAAATTAATTTTTGAGTTAATTTGCGAAAATTGAATATTTTAATATTTAATTATCGATTGTAAAATAGATAATTTTTGAACAGTCTCAGAATTGAACGAAACAAGTTCCATTGGGTCCGTAATAGTTAGTTATTACCGGATTTCAATTTTCGTATCAATCGGAATTACGGTTTGACCGTGGCAGCTCGAAACGCATCGAGTTATTTTTAATTTATAAATCGTCGAGTTAAAAATAGTCATTTTTCAAAAAGTCTCAGATTTCGACGAAACCAGTTTCATCGGATCCGTAATGTGATATTATTGTAAGGTTTCAAATTTCGTAATTTTTGGATTTACCGTTTGTCCGGTACGAATTAGAACGCATCGAAATCGGTTTAAATCAGTTTAATTTAAATCGATCGTTTATTGTCATAACTCACACATACGATCGAATTAGGTTCCGAAACCTATTCCATTGTGTCCGGAACGCGGGGTAAACCCCAGAAACGCCAGTTGCGGCGCGTAAAACGGATTCCGAAAATCCCGGATGAATAGTGTCGCGTATATTTTCTATAAAAGCTCTTCACTCTTCATTTTGCAAAAAAAAAAAAAACAAGGCTAGGGTTTTATATCAGTGGCCGCCTCCTATAATAAACAATGGCTGAAATCATCCCATCTTCTTCTTCATTTATCTCTTCATCCACTCAACGATTCGACGAACTTTCAACTGCAATATGGTAGAGGGTGATGAGAACTACGTTCTCAACGGTTGTGATCGGATTTGGGGCAGCGGAGTGGCCGCTGGGGGGGTGCGTTCGTATGGTCTTTGGCACGCATTTCCAAGCACTAGGTGGGGCCGAGTGCTACCTTGCTCTGGCCAAGGGTGGAGCCTTCAAGTGGCTTCGATTTGGTGGCTCTTGATCAAGGTATAGGTCGACGTGGTGATGGCGAAATGGAACCCTAGAAGGTGGCTTTGGGTTCGATGTTCACTGGGAGGAAACGTGAAAAGGAAGAAGAGGAAGGAGTAGCGACCCTGATGCATTCAAGGAGAGATCAACGGCTGTGATTAGGTTGAGGGTTAAAAATAAAAAATTGTAGTAAATTTAGTTTATAAAATTCGTGCAACTTCTAAAATTCATATCTTTTTCATACGAGGTCGAAAACGCGCGAAACCAGTTGCGTTGGAATCGTATGGACGAGCACTACGCTATGCAACTGGATTAGAGTCATTTGGAGCTTATTAAAATTTTAGGTTAAATCGAACGTCGTTCGATTTGATTTAAAATCGTAAAAAAATCAAGGTGAGTGTTTTATAACGCTCACAACGTACTAAATATCTTTATGCTAGTTGAATTGACATTATGAAGTGTTATGATTTTATTTGTCGTTGTTAGATATAAATTAATTGTCATATAGCTGGTTATTTTGAATTAACCGTTGAAAAATGAAATTGACAGTTAATTTGAAATTGAAATTGAATTGCGATTAAATTACCTGACATTGATAACTATGAAACTGTCATGAATTGTATTGACTATTGGATGATGTATTGTGATGGATGTCATTGGTTGATGTTTGAATGTTTGGATGTTGATTTGCTTATATATACTGTTATGCATACATATGATACCGTGATTTAATTTAAGTGATATATGTTCATCCCTGACATTTAATTGAAATAAATAAATAACCACTTGGCCATAGGATAGAAAATTATATACGGACACCGAATTGGCTAAATTAATAATTTTTGAAATCGTCGTTGAAATTTATTTAAAATGTGTTGATATAAAAGTTATAAATAGAAATCGATTTATAGAAATTGAATTCATCGAAAAATTGAGTTTGGAATGTTGAAATGAATTTTGGTTAAAGGAATTTTGTTAAATAATTAAGTTGTGACTTTGAAATTTGGAAATTGGATATGATTGAATGTCGAAAATTGGTTTGTTTAAAGATTTAACTTTTATTCGAACTTTGAATATTTCTAAGAAAAGTTATATGAAATGATATTTCAGGTTTGAGTTTAGAATTGAAACTTGGATTCAAAAATTTGTTATTGAAACAAAATTTGATTTAATGTTTAAATCGATATTTTGAAATTGGATATGGAATTGAAATTGAAAATTTATTTGAAATTGGAGTTTAAATTGATTTGGAATTGAAATTTAAATTCATTTGGAATTGGGATTGGAAATTAATTTGGAATTGGAAATTAATTTGAAATTGGAAATTTAAAGTGAACGGAATTTGGTTTATTGAATTCGAAATTTATATGGAATCAAAATTTATTCGAGTTGAAATCGGAATTGAATCAATTAAATCGAAATGGACATTGAAATTGATTTGGGTAGGAAATTGGGAAGTTGACCGGTTTGACTTTGGAATTTGTTTAAATGAATATTTTAGTATAATTGATTTAAAATCTATATTCTTTAAATATTGAAATTATTTTGATTTTCAAACTGTTTTACTATATAAACCATTTTTTTTTATTCAAATTATTTTCGATTAAACTATTTAAATATTTTCTATTAAACTATTTTAACTATTTTAATTATTTAAACTACTTTTAAATTACTTAAAACTATTTTCTAAAATTTTCAAGCTGGTCAATAAGGTGAATTGTTTATATTTAAATCTCGAATTTAAATACGAATTGGGTTAAATGAAGTTGCAACCTAAATTGAAATTCGAAATGATTTTGAAATTGAAATGAGATATTGAGGCGAAAAATGATTTTTGAAACGGAATCTTACATTTTGAATAGATATGATGATATTTGAAATGGATTTGATTTTTGAAGCGAATATGATATTTTGATATAAATTATGAATCGAGTTAAAATGTAAAAGAGCCATCGGTGTAATAATACGTAGTTATTGAAGAGACCGGGATCGGATATGGACATACTCTCTGTCGATACCGAAAACCACTTTAATAACTATATTCGTGGAGTGTTGATCCAGAACGAAGTGGATGGTTTTGGTGAACGTGTTGATTTGAAGAAAGAGAACGATATTGGATGACCCCTGACATGACTAAAACAGGAGCCGCGCCGGGCCATTGAGGTTCGCCACCTCTAGCGGACACACTTCTTCGATACCATATCTATTACATTTGTGATTCGATTTGGGTGCACCCCTTGATTTGGGAGTGTTGTTTCGCGGTGTTGGGGTAGCTGCTGGCTATGCTCAACATCAGTCCGGATCACGCAACTACTAGTATCCTAGTTGGTATCGCCTCATGTACCTTGTCATACTGATTATCCTATTCGCGACCACTACGTTATGGTTTGTACCTTGAGTATATGGATTGCCCTCTGGTGACTTCCGGTTTTGGGGAAACTACGGTCTTGTATATGCTCTTGGGAATATAAATGTGTTAAGCGGCGAATGGGCGTTGACTTAACACTATTTTGATACCTTTACTTTACTTTAGACATTATCTATATAGCGTATCTTATTGTATATATAGATAGTTTAACGGATCCTTGAGAGATGGAAAATCCCGTAACATCTCTTGAGTTATTGCACGCACGTTGACACTGGATAGGAGATGTCAAACCCCGTAAACATCTCTGACGCCGTTTACACTCATATTTATTACGATTGATTTAACTTTCATAAGGATATTTTAGTCCTGACTCGAGTGTTTTGTCTTTTCATTACGCTCGGGTCAGCCTGAGCATTTCAGTTTAGGTTGAAGATCATTTCCTTGGAGGACGGAGACGAAGATTTGGTATATTATCTACTACTATTATATTCATTCCATTCCACTGCATTGTTGTATGATATTTGCTGGGTATGTAACTATGATAAATGTTGTATAATAATAATCAAATGTATTCATTTCAAATGTATTCATTTAATTAACAGCTTCATGAACTGTTATTTTATTATCATACTTTAGCCTTCCGCTGTGAGATTCTGTGTTGTTTCATTTCCTTCATTCTTTTCTTTTCTTTTCTTATTTAACCCCAATAACCATCCGCCTTTTTAATGGTTTAGAATCGACATGTGTGTCTGATTTGTCGATTTGAACAGTCCAAAAAGGCGGGTCGTTACAGTTGGTATCAGAGCTTTGGTTTAGCGATAAACCTTGGCTCTTGTGGGGAATAACTCATTGAAATAGAGGTAAACTATATGAATGAGTTGAGTGTATATGAGAGAGCGTATTTGTAATTTTGATATAAAAATGATTTTATATTGTGTTAATTTGTTCCGTTGAGTATTTATGAATTCTGGTTGGTACTTGGGACGCCAAGGCATCGATAGGAATTTCTAAACACTCGAATAGGACAGATTGACATAATATTGTTGTGGGTTATATTCTATATATAAAAGACTTATCTTGAAAATTTATAAATGTTGATTGTATTGGTTAGAGATGATAATATTAGATTATCATCGTTTATTGTTGATTAGTCAATATTTCTAACTATTGACTATTGAATGATTTTAAAAAATGAAACTTGTAAATATGATTGACAATGAATATAAATGGTAAATAAAATAAAATAAAAATGAATTTAAATTAAGATGGAGAATTTAAATTCCGGTGTTTTGAAAATTTATTATCAAAAAAAAAAATTTGAAATGTATAATATAAGTATTATATGATAGTATATTCGATTAGAAATTGTTTTCAAAGGATTTTCAAATGAAGTAAGTGTTATACTCCCCTCTTGACACTAGAAAATGATTCCGGTGATGAGTGCACGCATCATCGACTTTATTTTCGAGAGTCCAAGTGGGAGAGATCACTTAATAGTTTTCTAAACCCTGTTTTGATTAAAATTGAATTTTATTTTATATTCTCTATAGTATGACTTGATATATATTAATATAAGTATATATTATTTCAAACTTGATTTGAATTGAAACCGGAGTTGAAATTCTTAAGTTCTTTAATATTTAATAATTATAAACTATTGAGATAAACAAATACTTGAATCATTACATAACTTCTAAATTGTGAAATGAGAAATGAACCTAAGAGCTAAGTGAAAATATCAATTGAAGTAGATATCCTTAGAATTAGGAAATTATGAACTTAAAATAAAATTGAAACTGTAAAACTCGCATAGTATTAAATTTCATTCTATAGCATAAATATAACTTACTAGAATATTTAAGAAGTTCAAAAATGTTATATGAATTGTTAATTGGATAATATACAAGTTTAGGTTTGAATAATGAAATATGCATTTAATTAATGGTTTGCAAATATAAATAAAATTGTTAGTAAATAATTGGAATTTAAATTAACATTTAAAGGTGATTCACAATTATGTTAATATAAAATGGAAATACTATATGTGAATGTAAATGTGAAATTAAATTATAGTGAAATTTAAGTAATGACTTAAGAATTAATTAATTGAAAATTCAACTTTGAATGAAAAGAGGTTGTATGTTGTTTAACTACATTCTATTTGCATAACTATAACTTACCAAATACTTAAAAAGTTTAAAATGTTAATAAAGATAAGTAAATGAATAATATACAAGTGTGATTGCGAATAATAAAATATGAAGATCTATTGATAGTTGTAAATATAAAGGAAATTTAAGTTGTAAAATGAATTAAATTTAAAATTAATTAAATTTAAAATTAGTAAATGGAAACTAATTAAATTTGAATGAAACTAAATGTCAATAAACTTGGAAGTGTATGAAATTAAAATTTTGACTTGGAAATATAAAATTGATTTAGTGTAGATTTTGGATGGATGTTAATGTTTGATATGCATTGGTTGTTAGATGGATGATAATTGATTAAATAGAATTCATTAGTGTAAATGGAATTGAATAAACGGAATAATTTTTTTTAAATAATTAAATTCAAATTTGAAGCAAAGTGAAATTAAATATAATTGAATTCAAATTAAATTTGAGCAATTTGACTTGAATTTAAATTATGAATGAAACAAACTTGAATAAATCGGAAACAAATCGAATGTAAACTTATTTCATGGATAAATCAGAAAATAAACAACTTTGTGTTTATGATTGTTCTTTAGAAAATTTGAAGTTTGATGGTTTGTACTTTGAAAGAAATAAAAGCAAATTTTGGAAAAATCCAAAATTGTCCAATATATGCTGAAACGAAAACAACCATAACTTTTAAATGGCCAGACGGAATTCGACGATCTTAGACTTCTCGGAAAGCTTAGAAACTGTAGCACGACTTTTGTTTAGAGTGTCTTGAGAAATTCCTTCATCTACTAGGTTAAAAACTTGAATGTTACTCGCTGTCCTGTGTAAAAATAAGTAAAATCAGTAGCATATACCCTTAGTATTTTCGCCATAACTTTTTTCTGGTTCATCGGAATTTGACGATCTTGCCCTTTCTAGAAAGCTTAGAACTTAAGCTAAAACTTTTGTTTTAAATGTCTTGTGTTTTTCTGTCATTTAGAGGGTCAAAAACGTGAGAGAACGTCGCTGACCTGCGCAATTCATTGCCCAGGCTGAGGCGTATCCTCTAAGTAAAACGGCCGTAACTTTTGAACGGATGGTCCGAATTCGATGATTTTGGACATTCCGGAAAGCCTGAAATGAATGCAACAACTGTTGTTTAGATTCCACTTCCAAATTTTATCGTTTAGATGACCAAAATCTGAGATTCGTTTGCTGCCCTGGAATTGGAATTTCAGTTTTAAAGCTAAAACATGTTATATGTATGTTGTTTATGCTAAGTATATCAATCTATCTTTATATGCATGGTTCTAACTTGGTAATTGAGAATTTTAGTAGGTAGCAAAGGGGTTGCGCTTCGCTTGTGGAGCTCGCTTCTGCGCTTAATGCAAAATGAAAGTTAAAATGCTAATAAACGCCAAATAAAAGGTATGTTCTCGGATTACAGTTTATGTTGTGGTATATTATTGTGTTCCCCATGTTTTGGGATGCCTCATTCTTGTAATGAGATGTATATCATGCAATTATTACCACTGTGAAATTTTTCGGTCCTAGCCGCGCAAAGGAGGTGCTGCCGAATTTTTTTAAAAATCCGGGAGTTAGAAAATTTTGAGATTGAAAAAAAAAAATCCTATAACTAAAGTTTGCAAATAAGTCGAATATTTTGAATGAATTATATCTAAATAATGGTTTCTCCTTCTCCGTTCCTTTTCGAGGACGAAAAGTTTTAAGTGGGGGAGAATGTAACGACCCGTATTTTTAACACTTTAAAAATACGAATTAAAATGAAAATTTTGGATAAAATCCGAAGGAAATAAAATTTTGTGTTGTTAAATGTAAATTACAAGTTAAAATACAAAACTGAATTCTGAAATAACTTATTTGTAAATTAAATACGGATGTTAACTTGTAATTGAACGTAAGTAAGGATTTAAATTTGAATGTAACAAGTAATTAAATTGAATTGAATTTGATTGTAAACAATGAAATAAATAAAATGGTAGATTTAATATTGAAGTTATAATATGGAAATCAACGTAAATGAATGTAATTTAATATTACTGTGAATTTAAATAAGATGATAGCTGAAGAAAATGAAAGTAAATGAATTATAAACTATTGATAATAATGTATAAGTAAATAGTTGATTCAATAATGAAAGTGTAAATCGAAACAAAAGAATTCATTTGGAATTAAATAACTTGAATTTGAATTATAATATAATTGAACGCTGAATCTAATATAATCTTTTATATTGGATTTATAATGGAAAACTAAATTGTAAAAGATTGTTAATTACTGTGAAATTTAAAAATAGGATTTGTGAACAATTGAAATTTGATTTAAAAGTTAATAATTTAAAATTGGGAATTTTATATTGGAATTAAACAGTCGAATAATTTATTTTTCGAATATTGGATTTAATTAGGCAATTAAATCGATAATTTAATAAGTTAAATTTCAGAAATAATTGAAAATCGAGTTGAATATGATTGAAAATGATTTGTAAAATTTTATCTTATCATATTGGAGTTATAAGAATGTTATAGAACTTTTAAAATTAATTTTTGAGTTAATTTGCGAAAATTGAATATTTTAATATTTAATTATCGATTGTAAAATAGATAATTTTTGAACAGTCTCAGAATTGAACGAAACAAGTTCCATTGGGTCCGTAATAGTTAGTTATTACCGGATTTCAATTTTCGTATCAATCGGAATTACGGTTTGACCGTGGCAGCTCGAAACGCATCGAGTTATTTTTAATTTATAAATCGTCGAGTTAAAAATAGTCATTTTTCAAAAAGTCTCAGATTTCGACGAAACCAGTTTCATCGGATCCGTAATGTGATATTATTGTAAGGTTTCAAATTTCGTAATTTTTGGATTTACCGTTTGTCCGGTACGAATTAGAACGCATCGAAATCGGTTTAAATCAGTTTAATTTAAATCGATCGTTTATTGTCATAACTCACACATACGATCGAATTAGGTTCCGAAACCTATTCCATTGTGTCCGGAACGCGGGGTAAACCCCAGAAACGCCAGTTGCGGCGCGTAAAACGGATTCCGAAAATCCCGGATGAATAGTGTCGCGTATATTTTCTATAAAAGCTCTTCACTCTTCATTTTGCAAAAAAAAAAAAAAAACAAGGCTAGGGTTTTATATCAGTGGCCGCCTCCTATAATAAACAATGGCTGAAATCATCCCATCTTCTTCTTCATTTATCTCTTCATCCACTCAACGATTCGACGAACTTTCAACTGCAATATGGTAGAGGGTGATGAGAACTACGTTCTCAACGGTTGTGATCGGATTTGGGGCAGCGGAGTGGCCGCTGGGGGGGTGCGTTCGTATGGTCTTTGGCACGCATTTCCAAGCACTAGGTGGGGCCGAGTGCTACCTTGCTCTGGCCAAGGGTGGAGCCTTCAAGTGGCTTCGATTTGGTGGCTCTTGATCAAGGTATAGGTCGACGTGGTGATGGCGAAATGGAACCCTAGAAGGTGGCTTTGGGTTCGATGTTCACTGGGAGGAAACGTGAAAAGGAAGAAGAGGAAGGAGTAGCGACCCTGATGCATTCAAGGAGAGATCAACGGCTGTGATTAGGTTGAGGGTTAAAAATAAAAAAATGTAGTAAATTTAGTTTATAAAATTCGTGCAACTTCTAAAATTCATATCTTTTTCATACGAGGTCGAAAACGCGCGAAACCAGTTGCGTTGGAATCGTATGGACGAGCACTACGCTATGCAACTGGATTGGAGTCATTTGGAGCTTATTAAAATTTTAGGTTAAATCGAACGTCGTTCGATTTGATTTAAAATCGTAAAAAAATCAAGGTGAGTGTTTTATAACGCTCACAACGTACTAAATATCTTTATGCTAGTTGAATTGACATTATGAAGTGTTATGATTTTATTTGTCGTTGTTAGATATAAATTAATTGTCATATAGCTGGTTATTTTGAATTAACCGTTGAAAAATGAAATTGACAGTTAATTTGAAATTGAAATTGAATTGCGATTAAATTACCTGACATTGATAACTATGAAACTGTCATGAATTGTATTGACTATTGGATGATGTATTGTGATGGATGTCATTGGTTGATGTTTGAATGTTTGGATGTTGATTTGCTTATATATACTGTTATGCATACATATGATACCGTGATTTAATTTAAGTGATATATGTTCATCCCTGACATTTAATTGAAATAAATAAATAACCACTTGGCCATAGGATAGAAAATTATATACGGACACCGAATTGGCTAAATTAATAATTTTTGAAATCGTCGTTGAAATTTATTTAAAATGTGTTGATATAAAAGTTATAAATAGAAATCGATTTATAGAAATTGAATTCATCGAAAAATTGAGTTTGGAATGTTGAAATGAATTTTGGTTAAAGGAATTTTGTTAAATAATTAAGTTGTGACTTTGAAATTTGGAAATTGGATATGATTGAATGTCGAAAATTGGTTTGTTTAAAGATTTAACTTTTATTCGAACTTTGAATATTTCTAAGAAAAGTTATATGAAATGATATTTCAGGTTTGAGTTTAGAATTGAAACTTGGATTCAAAAATTTGTTATTGAAACAAAATTTGATTTAATGTTTAAATCGATATTTTGAAATTGGATATGGAATTGAAATTGAAAATTTATTTGAAATTGGAGTTTAAATTGATTTGGAATTGAAATTTAAATTCATTTGGAATTGGGATTGGAAATTAATTTGGAATTGGAAATTAATTTGAAATTGGAAATTTAAAGTGAACGGAATTTGGTTTATTGAATTCGAAATTTATATGGAATCAAAATTTATTCGAGTTGAAATCGGAATTGAATCAATTAAATCGAAATGGACATTGAAATTGATTTGGGTAGGAAATTGGGAAGTTGACCGGTTTGACTTTGGAATTTGTTTAAATGAATATTTTAGTATAATTGATTTAAAATCTATATTCTTTAAATATTGAAATTATTTTGATTTTCAAACTGTTTTACTATATAAACCATTTTTTTTTATTCAAATTATTTTCGATTAAACTATTTAAATATTTTCTATTAAACTATTTTAACTATTTTAATTATTTAAACTACTTTTAAATTACTTAAAACTATTTTCTAAAATTTTCAAGCTGGTCAATAAGGTGAATTGTTTATATTTAAATCTCGAATTTAAATACGAATTGGGTTAAATGAAGTTGCAACCTAAATTGAAATTCGAAATGATTTTGAAATTGAAATGAGATATTGAGGCGAAAAATGATTTTTGAAACGGAATCTTACATTTTGAATAGATATGATGATATTTGAAATGGATTTGATTTTTGAAGCGAATATGATATTTTGATATAAATTATGAATCGAGTTAAAATGTAAAAGAGCCATCGGTGTAATAATACGTAGTTATTGAAGAGACCGGGATCGGATATGGACATACTCTCTGTCGATACCGAAAACCACTTTAATAACTATATTCGTGGAGTGTTGATCCAGAACGAAGTGGATGGTTTTGGTGAACGTGTTGATTTGAAGAAAGAGAACGATATTGGATGACCCCTGACATGACTAAAACAGGAGCCGCGCCGGGCCATTGAGGTTCGCCACCTCTAGCGGACACACTTCTTCGATACCATATCTATTACATTTGTGATTCGATTTGGGTGCACCCCTTGATTTGGGAGTGTTGTTTCGCGGTGTTGGGGTAGCTGCTGGCTATGCTCAACATCAGTCCGGATCACGCAACTACTAGTATCCTAGTTGGTATCGCCTCATGTACCTTGTCATACTGATTATCCTATTCGCGACCACTACGTTATGGTTTGTACCTTGAGTATATGGATTGCCCTCTGGTGACTTCCGGTTTTGGGGAAACTACGGTCTTGTATATGCTCTTGGGAATATAAATGTGTTAAGCGGCGAATGGGCGTTGACTTAACACTATTTTGATACCTTTACTTTACTTTAGACATTATCTATATAGCGTATCTTATTGTATATATAGATAGTTTAACGGATCCTTGAGAGATGGAAAATCCCGTAACATCTCTTGAGTTATTGCACGCACGTTGACACTGGATAGGAGATGTCAAACCCCGTAAACATCTCTGACGCCGTTTACACTCATATTTATTACGATTGATTTAACTTTCATAAGGATATTTTAGTCCTGACTCGAGTGTTTTGTCTTTTCATTACGCTCGGGTCAGCCTGAGCATTTCAGTTTAGGTTGAAGATCATTTCCTTGGAGGACGGAGACGAAGATTTGGTATATTATCTACTACTATTATATTCATTCCATTCCACTGCATTGTTGTATGATATTTGCTGGGTATGTAACTATGATAAATGTTGTATAATAATAATCAAATGTATTCATTTCAAATGTATTCATTTAATTAACAGCTTCATGAACTGTTATTTTATTATCATACTTTAGCCTTCCGCTGTGAGATTCTGTGTTGTTTCATTTCCTTCATTCTTTTCTTTTCTTTTCTTATTTAACCCCAATAACCATCCGCCTTTTTAATGGTTTAGAATCGACATGTGTGTCTGATTTGTCGATTTGAACGGTCCAAAAAGGCGGGTCGTTACAATAAATCTGTTTTCCGTAATTATTTTCTATAATAAAATCTCACACTCATTTTTTTAGCACGTCGAGCGAAGTGGAAAGGTGCTTAAACGGTTAGGAAATCTCCGGCTTATGGAACCGTGTGTATTTTCTTTCTGGTTAATCCCCGACCTATTCGATTGATCGTTTTGACCTTTGGGTCTAGTTTACCGATGATACGAGGTGGACTTTTTATTGTTTGGAATGTGAGCTTTCTATTGGTTAGTAAACCGTTTAGTGCGAACGTGGGGTATGGGACTCATTGTTAACACTTTACGGGTTCCTCTCCAAGAAGTTTGTGACACATTAGCCTCTGGGCGGCCAGTACTGGACCTCTGGGTCACCACGCCTCTGGGCAACTGTCTCTGGACACCTGTTCTATGGAGCAATTTCTTTTTTCGGCATGTGCCTCTGGGCCTTTATCCTTCTGGGAAGGATCTCGCCATCTCGCGCATTCCTCATCTGTGCGAGTGATCGATCACAACTCTACAGTACTTGGCAATAACGACTCCGGTCGGTGCACGTGCTATACTTGTATTATCTGATGTTTTTTATATATCCATTTGAGTATCGCCATTTGGTGTTGGTTCTATGGAACCATACGATGTAAGTGTGATTACCTTGTGGATTCACAGTGTCTCTGGATACTGCTTTTCAGTGTTTGATTTCATTGACTTTTCAGTATATCCCCAGTGCTCTTTGGAGTATCGATCTTTGCTTGGGCATTGATTACAGACTCTGGTCACACATGGGATTATTGCTATGGGCAACTTTATATAGCTTTGGCTACGCCGATGATATGAGGCGATTTTATTTATTCAACACTTTGGTGCTGATATTCTCTTTGGAGATTTTTACTGTTGATTGATGATTAGAGACCGTCATTATATTCATGTGGTCCAAAATACTCTTCTCTTAGAAAAAGTACTGCTTTATTTATGTACCGCATTATTATATTCTCAGTTATTACTGATTGTTTAGCTAGCCTGACCCGAGTGTTTTCGCTCGGGTCAGACCGAGTTGTTTCAGGTTAGGTCTCTTGACTTAGCTTCTGTGCTTCCGCTTGGACATTATCTGCTATGCTGATAGATAGCGCTTTTATTTGTCCGCTATTCCGCTACTCTGTTATTATTCAGACTTTGATATGTACATATTTTTGACTCACATGTGTGGGCAGTGGCTTTGTACCCACTTATAGTATTTGGATATGTATTGACGATGTATTGTTCTGAGACTCTGTGCTGTTATGTGATACTGTTTTGTGATGCTATTTCATTATGTTTTTATGCTTTGTCCTGATAGGTCTTTAGCCATTGTAATTTCGTTATAAATATTTATTGAATATGTCGAACCACTTGAAAAAAAAATATAGATACCATCCTTTCGACGTATTCAGTAGATAGTTATAGCTTGATTACAAATGGTCGCTTCCACTATACTCTATTCTCCACTTTAACAGACAGTATTACTCCCGTAATACTCTTTGTTAATATGGGTCTCAGAGTGGGGCGTTACAAAAGACGACCCGAGAAATTACCTAACATTACGGTTAGATCTCTGTCAACACAAGGTCGGGTTACCCCTAACTGGGTAACTACTGACACAAATATGTCATCCCCCGATCGTAACCGATCTTCCAGAGGATCCTCGATTCCAACAACCACATAAGAATAATAATACAGCAACAACATAGGTTAAGTATCTGGGCTCCATACCATGATACCACCTCTATCCAGAAGGAATGACATACACTAAAGGGGCGCTACCCCCTAATAACCCTGCTGCATCTTTTCTGTTTTGACCATTTCCGGGGTGTGAGGTCCGATGAAGTCTCGTCCACAAAGCTACGCTTTGTCACAAAGCCATGCTTTGGGTCAACAAATGATCAAAGTAATGATCACAAAGATAAATGATCAAACAAATGATCATATCACAAATGATCAAACAATGATCTTTTCATGGCAACACTCAGCATGCCACATTACCAAATTGGGAATATATCACTAGTAAATTTCAACTACATAACCTCTGAGCTCGTACGTCTCAGAGTAGGGTGTTAAGCTAAGAGAATAAATTCTCCGCCACCAACAGAAATGTATTTGAAAGAAACCAACTTTATATCTCAATTTGTAACGTCAGACATACAACCATACAAGTCTGTTCCGGGATCGAACAGAACCGAAGGCACTTCTCACGAAGCCCTTGCAAATCCGGATAATTTTCAAATCACGTCCGGACTTCCCGTCACTAAGGGTGATAAAACCTCTATATCGGAGATCAGCCGATGCAGAGTAACTCGACGGTAATCCTTCCGTTTTCAAAAATATCCTGTCTTCAACACCGTTCATCAAATGCAATCCATTACGACGTATCACATATTCGGAATGGGTTATACGACCCAAAGGTCCTTTCCCGGCTAACCTGAATAGTGAGCGTTTATTCAAAAATAAGTGTGGCATTCAAATTCATCCAATTCACAACAAATACCCATTCAAGGTAATTATTGATAATCGGTTATTTAACTATCAATAAAGATGCGCAATATCATCAGATTCCAAATAATTTTCCAAATTATTTATCTTTCAAAAATATCTTTACAAGATATATATTTTCCACACTTCAACCATTTGAAACCAAATTTCAAATCACTTTCAAATATTCATTTTCAATTTATCTTTAAAAGATAAAATCTCAAAACATTTCACTTCATGTTGGAAAATATTTCCATACTTATTTAATAATAAGTAAGTCACAGATCATTTATTTTCAACACTTGGAAAATATTCGATATACTTAAATCATAATTAAGTATACATTTCATTCTTTAAGGAAAACGTTCTCTTAAACACATTTATTTGAGTCAAAACGAATGTTACGTAAAACATCGTTACGACGACCCAAAATCACTAGTATAGGGATTCGAAATTAAGATAGATATATAAATCCCAATACTATATAAAACATTTCCTTTCGGAAACCATTTACTATAACAACAGTGTTATAGTCCACCATTTCCTTATTTCTCGAAACGTCTATTTCAACAATGAATGTTGAAATCTATGTTTTCGATACTTAACACGTTTTAAAACATCCTTTAAAACAATTACTTCATTTCGTAATATCACTTCTCCAAAACATCTCCGTTTTATTTAATAATATATTCACTGTTCAAAATCGTGAATATAATCGTTAACGCATTTAACGTTTCTACACATTTTACTTCAAAGATTATCCACTGTAAAAAATCATGGATAAAATTCCCAACCAAACTCTTATTATTACAACATTTAACTTAAAGGATAATTCGCTGTCCAAAATCACGAATATATCTCCTTTATTAAACTTCTATGTTTAATTTATCAAATTCAATTGGTTTCGGATTTATAAAACAACGTTCATAAATTCCATTTATATTTTATAACAACTTCAATTATAAAAATCACTTTATTAACAAATTTTGTCCATATCCCATTTAAGTGCCAAAATCCGATTTATAAGATAATTACTTATAAATCTTTTATTTTACAAAATCTATTCATTTAATAACTTCACAATTTATAAATCTATAAATTTCGTTCACTTATGTAATCCATTTTTCCATTTTAACACTTGTAAAAACTCGTTTTATAATTCCAGTATTCTTAATTTATAAAATATCAAATTTTATACATCTTTTATATAAACCTTTTGAAATAATTCAAATATCTCAATTTAAACCATTTTATAAATCAATCATCTATTTATTTCAAAAATCACTTTAAAATTCCTTTAATTAAAAATCGTTATTTTCAAACTTCAAAAATGGATCCAATGATGCAACAGCACCAATCATCAATCACGACAATCAAACATCATATATCATCATATGATAATCAACAAATATCATAATATCTGTAATCAAATAAATATTGGTGAGGAATCGAGTTGGATCCCTCCAACCTGCTTTCCTGCATCCACATATGTTAGCACAATACCAATTCCGCTCGAGTACGAAATATCGCGGTGTATGGGTTTAATAAATATTATCCGCTATTATGCGGCGCAATAGGGTCTCATCCGCTATACAATGCGGGAAAATCAAACTCCAATATATATATTCCAATATATATATATATATATATTGCTATATACATATATAATACCAATTTCACTTCAATGTGAAATTATCGCGGTATATGTTTTTAATAAATACCCTCCGCTTAATAACGGCGTATAATGTCTAGTTCAACAATCAATAGATAACAATCATCATTCAAACATACAATCAAGCAATTTTAAATCTAACTATTTAAAATTAACATCGAAACAATTCGATTGAATGAGAAGTTCTCACCTTTGCTTTTAAAACGGTTGCAGCGTTTTATTTCGAATAAAAATAAACACGCATTTAATTTTACCCAAAATTTTCACTGACTCCAATCGCTTCCAATCCAATTCCATAGCGTAGTGCTCGACAAAATGAAGCCAATGCAATTCGTTTCGTAATTTTTCGACCTTGTATGAACAAACTACAGCTTTTAGAAGTTTATACGAATTTAAAATAAAATAATTTCTATTTCTTTTATATTTCTATACCCAGATCGAATCACAGCCATTGATCTCTCAACTCCACATCAGGGACGCACATGCAATCCTCCTTCCTCCTTCCAGTTAAAACACGCAACATCAACCCATCCTTGCCGCCTCCAAACCCTAATGACGCGACCACCTACCGACCTCCGGACCCCATCAAACCACCCCCATTCGAACGCCATCGCCCAGAGCTACCCACGGCTCGAATCCCAAAGAGCTCGGCTGCCCCCCCTTTGCACGAAAATCGAGGACGAACGGCGCCTCTTTGCTCGTGATTTCCCGTTAATTTACTTTGTTTAAAACGATCATAGCCGTTGATCTGATAGTACTTGTTGCCCTCTACACTTTTCTAGTTGATGACTTTGCGTAAATGTTGACGGATTAGGAGATAATTGGGGAAGAACGTGGGAGCTTTCTGGCCATTGAATGATAGCTGGCGGCTAGGGTTTGCCATTAGGGTTTGTTGCAAAATAGAATGATAGAGGCGCTTTTATAGAAAATATTCCAAAACACTATTCAAAATTTTCCGAACTCCAAACGAAGCATGCCGGCTGGCGTTTCTAAGGTTTACCCCGCGTTCAGAACACAATGGAACGTGTTTCGGGAGCTAATTCAGTCATCTGTGCGAGTTATGGAATTAAACGATCGATTTTAAATTAAACCGATTAAACCGATTTCGATGCGTTTTGGCTTGCCTCGGACAAACGGTACATCTGATTGACAAGAAATTTGAAACCATACAATAATTCAACATTACAGATCCAATGAAACTGGTTTCGTTGAAATCCGAGACTGTTTGAAAAAATGATTATTTTTAACTCGCCAACTTAATATTAAAACAATTTCGATGCGTTTCGAGTTGCCACGGTCAAACGACAACTCCGATTGCTACGAAAATTGAAATCCGATAATAACAAACTATTACGGATCCAGTGGAACTATTTTCGTCCAATTCTGAGACTGTTCGAAAAATGGCTAATTTCACTAGTCGATTAAATATTAAAATATTCAATTTTCACAAATTAACTCTAAATTCAATTTTAAAAGTTCTATGACATCACTATAACTCCAACATGATTTAATATAACTTTATAAATCATTTTTAAATCACATTTAATCCAGATTTCAATTATTCCTGAAATTTCAACTATTAAATTATTGATTTAATTATCCAATTAAATCCAATATTCGAATTTTAAATTATTCGACTTATTAATTTCACTTGTTAATATTTAAAATCAATTAAATATTCAAATTTTAATTAATATAAATTCTGGGTCGTTACAAACTTCCCCCCTTAAAAGAATTTCGTCCTCGAAATTACCAAATAAGAAGAAGATACAAAATCTATTAACTTTCCAAAACAACCCGTTCAAATTAGATTTTACAAATCTCTTAAGTGTTTAACTTTTCCAAAATTCATAGTTAAACTTCTCACAAAATCTTTACTAATTTTTTCAAATTTTCAATTATTTCTCAAAAATATTCTAACGCCTTAAATTTTCAAAAAAATTCGCCATAGCCTCCTTTGCGCGGCTCGATCCGAAAAAAAAATGAGTGTATATATATCACAAATATACATCTCATCAAGTGATGAGGCATCCCGTAGGGAAAAAGTGTAAAAGTACGATATTTAATCCGAGATATGTACCTTATATATTATTAGCGAGCGTATACGGCTAATATAGCGCGAAAGCGAGCTGTAAATGCGAAGCAAACGCCATCCGCACCTACTAAACACTGAATCAAACAATGAGAACATGTATATAGAAAATAATATCAATATACATCATATAGCAACATATCAACTGCATATGTGCTAACATAGCAATTGCAACAAATCAACAAATGCAATCATCATCCAATAAACATTCAACAACTTCATAACCAAATCAATATACATTCATTTTTCATTAATATTCAATGAATTGGTTTTCAATTTAATCACATTTGATTCACTAACGTTGGAATTTTATCAACATTCATTCATTTAATTAGTTACATTCACTAATTCACATTTGTTCACTTTCAATTTGAATCAAATTCTATTATATTCAAATTTATTTACTTTCAATTTGAATTCAATTACGTAGCTTTCAATTTCGCTAATTTACTTTCATTAACACTTAATGAATTTATATACAATCAACCAACATCCATATAACAACCAATGTTTATTCAATATAACCGAATTATTTAATTTACATCCAATTTGGTTCATATCAATTTATTTGCATTAGATTGATTAACATTCAATCCATTTATTAATTCAATTGTTAATTCATTTTACAAATAAAATTGAATTTCATTTATATAACTCAAGTTCACATTCATCACTCATTTCATTAATTAATTTTGATACCCAAAATCAAATTCATTCACCATTACTTAAGTTATATTCCAAGTAAACATCATTTGTTCAAATTAACTTAAGTTTCCACTTGGATTTTTTTACTGATTCACTTATACGTACTTTAATTTAACTCCATCCTTTAAGTTAAATTTATTCTGTCAGAATTTAAATTGTATAAGTTATAAACTCATTATCATTCCCATAAATATTTTAAATAGGATTCCAGAGTCTTTTCAACCTTTCAAAAGCCATTTTTGAAATCAATTCAAATTATCCTTTGAATTTACGAAACCAAATCCAAATTTTCCAACCAACTTTCATTTAAAATAATATGGCAGCAATTCCTCTTTTGGAAACCCGAAAATGAACACCAATGATGTTGCAATCATCATCGGAATTATTTCTAGCGACCGAAAAGAGTTTAGAGCTTTCATCTCTCTAAAACATTTTTCCAAAATATCAAATCCTTTGCTTATAAAATTTCACTTCTTATATATAAGATTATTTTACCATTGTATATCATATTAATTATAATTCCATATTTATAATTCATTCTCTTATTGTTAACCCTTAATTTTTGACGACTCAAGAAGGCTACGACTTAAGAGCTGCGCAATTCAAGATAGTTACATGACTTAACAGTTTACGACTCAGTAGGTGTACGACTTAAGAGCTTCACGACTCAACGATTTAAGCTATCTACGACTCATGGTCCAGACAACTCAACGAGTTAAGCTATCTGCGACTTAAAGAGTTAGAAGGTCTCCAACTTAACGACTCAGCGACTTAAAGGACTTACGACCTAAAGGACTTACGACTTAAAGGACATACGACTTAAAGGACTTATGACTTAAAGGATTTACGACTTAAGAAACTCAGGACTTAGCTTAAGTCGTCTACGACCTAAAAGCTATCAGGTTAGAATCCAGAGTCCATGCCTATGCTACCTTTATCTGGTAAGTCGGCCACGACTTAGCACTTGTCTTCGACTGAGCCACAAGATGAACCCAGTAAGGCGCCCACGACTTATCTTAAGTTAACTACGAGTTACGACTTATCTTAAGTCGGTCACGACTCATGACTTGGCAAAAAACTAGAGTTCAGAATTCGACTCCTATAAATAGACCACCACTGCCAACATGGAAAGGACTTTTGGCCATTCATTTCTTCAAGCACCGTTACTCTGTCGAATTCTCCATCCATTCAGCAATCAAAGATCTTTAAGCATTCGAGACACTACAACAAGCTTCGAGAGGAATTCCTTACATCCAACATGGATTCATCGAGTTTCATCATCGAAGATTGAGCTAGTAGTCAAGATTGTTTCTTTTGATCAAATTGTACTGTTTTCATAAGAGATTTGTACCGATTTGTAACCAAATTCAGTAATAAAGAGATTCAAAGTGGACGTAGGCTTAATCTCAAGTCAAACCACTATAAAGTGCTGTCTTTTACTGCTTTTCTGCTAGTTTACTGCTTAAATTCTGTTCCCGTCACACGGGTGGTGCTTTCACGATTCTATTACACACACCGGGTGTTAGCGTTCACTTTTTAGCGTTAACATTTTGGTGCTTTCACTGAGAACCCAACTCAGGCTACTACTCACCATTGCTTCACAGAAGTTTGCTGAAAGAATTTCCTACAAAAACAGAAGTCTATCAGACATAATGGCTCCTGGAAGGAAACGAAAGTCTGTTAGAACGGATGATGACCGTGACAATACTGCCACTTCTCTCTCTCCAAATCAGGCAGCTACAAGCGTCGGTGTGACGCGACAAGAGTTAGATGCTGCAGTATTTGGACTGTACCAGAAGATTGAAACTCAGAATAATCTGATGATGGAAAAGCTGAATGCTCTATTTGGGGCGAATCAAAGACCAATAAGTAATGAGGAAAACTTTGCCAATGCTGCTCCCAATTCCGAGGGGAGAAATATTCCTCACGGGGGATCAGGTGTTGCTGAAGGGGCACCCCTCCAGGCTGAAGGATCCAGGCCGTCACCAGTTCTTCGTGAGCATTTACCTGGACAAACCTACGAAAAGATGGCCGAGGTCTATTCTGCGAAATCTCTAAACAATGAGGAATATCTTTCTGGCATGATCAAGCAAATAATGAAAGAGAGCATGCAAAGAGATGAAGATGAGAGCGAATGGGGATTCGCACCGAGTAGAATTCCGTTTACCGAGAAGATTCTAAAGGCTGAATTTCCTAGAAAATTTGTTCCCCCCACCATTCCTGCTTATCGGGGAACAAGTGATCCAAATCAGTTCTTGTATAAATACGACTGGCACATGACCGGCGCAAGAGCAACTGATGAAATAAAGTGCCGATATTTCCCAGTATATTTGGAAGGTGTAGCACTTCTCTGGTTTACCAAGCTTCCTGTCCGATCTGTAGATCAGTTTTCCGATCTGACCCGAAAATTCAAAGGGCAATTCAGGCTATACGCTTCAAAGGCAAAAGACATAATGTCATTGTCCAGTCTTGAACAGAATCCGGGAGAGCCTATTAAGTCATTCCTGAACCGCTTTAATATAGCTCTGGCAGAAGTCGATAACGCAGAGCCACGGATGATCTTGACCTATTTGATGCGTGCTATCGACAAATCGAGCGAATTTGGAAAATGGCTGAAGATAAAGGAGCCAAATTCGCTTGAGAAATTCTACAAAAAGGCTGACGAATTTATACACCTAGAGAATCTTTCCGCACCAGCTAAAGTTGTGACAACAGTGGTGGAAAATAATGCTACAGTTCAAAGCAAGAAAGAACCTACAAATCAGAAAAGGGAAAGTAATGGTGGGAAGAGTAAAAAAGACCTCAAAAAGCCCCGCTTCCTTAAACCTTCAGACATTACTCCTCTGACCGATACCCCGGAGAATATTTTCATCGCCACTAAGGATGCTATTGAATTTCCAAAACCACCGGCCGTGAAGGTTGGGAAGAATGCTGTTCAAAGCGGAAGATTTTGCAAGTTTCACAACCAACCAGGGCATGATACCAATGAGTGCCGCCACTTGAAAAGCCTGATTGAAGAATTGTTAAGAGAGAATAAGTTGCAACAGTACGCCAAGAGGAATAGAAAAGACCCGTCTTCGTCTAACCAGGGGCAACTACCCCCAGCTCATTCATCTGGTTCAGGAGAGAGGCCTACCGAAAAGGAAAGACCTGTTATCAATGTGATCCCAGGAGGACCTCACCCAGCTGGCAGGAGTTGGGGTGAGATGGAAAGGTATGCTAGAGCTTTGAAGTATGCTCCGACTGAAGAAAGTGTCTTGATCTTGGAAGATGCTGCACCTCTAAAGCAGCAGAAGACTTTTCACGATGATATTATGTTCAGAACCAGGGATTCTATTGATGTGGAAGCTCCTACTGAGGACCCTTTAGTTGTTTCTGTCGGTATTGGGCCGGCTATTGTCAGAAGAGTTCTGGTTGATAGTGGTGCTTCGTGCAACATACTCTTTAAAAAGACATTTGACCAAATGAAAATTCCAATGACAGATGTACAAGCCTCTTCACACAAAATTGCCGGATTTATAGGAGAGCTGAAACAGCCAATTGGAACGGTGGACTTGTTTGTTGAAATGGGCGAAGGGCAGAAGAAGTTGGTTCGGAAGCAAACTTTTGTAATCGTTGATGGATTCTCCGCCTATAATGCTTTCTTGGGTCGGCCTACTCTTGCTGCTTTCAGGGCCGTCCTCGCACCACGGTGCTTAATAATGAAATTTCCCACTGATAATGGGATTGCTGTTATTAAAGGAGATCAGAACGCAGGACGAGAATGTTATCTTGTAGAACTCCGAGAGGCCAGGAAAAGAGAAATGGGGAAAGATGCGGCAGCTCCGCTCCGCATCAAGGAACCAACCCTGTAGCAACTACGGAGTGGCCCCTGTACTGGCAAACACAGCAATGCAAGAAAAGAAATGGATCCCAGGAAAGCCAGTACAGGGGAGAATAGAGTGGTACCCATGGAGGTAACGGTACCAATATTTGTTGACTCGGAAGACCCGAACAAATTACTCAATGTGGGTTCACAGCTAAGCATAACAGTTCAAAACACGCTGATATCATTCTTAAAAGCCAATCTAGATGTGTTCGCTTGGTGTCACGCTGATATGTGTGGGATCTCCCCGGAAATTGCTGTACATACTGTGAACATTGATCCAAAATTCACGCTAGTGAAACAGAAAAGAAGAACTCAAGGCCCAGAAAGATCGACAGCACTAAAGGAAGAAGTCGATCGGCTCATGGAGAACGGCTTTATAAGAAACTCCGCTTATCCAAATTGGGTTTCAAATCCAGTATTGGTCAAGAAGGCAAATGGAAAGTGGAGAGTATGCATAGATTTCTCAGATTTAAACAAAGCACGCCCCAAAGATTGCTTCCCGTTGCCCAGAATTGATCAATTGGTGGATGGAACAGCTGGGCATGAGTTGTTATTGTTTATGGATGCTTACTCCGGATACAATCAGATTATGATGCATGAGCCGGATCAGGAAGACACAAGCTTTATTACAGATGTGGGTCTCTACTGTTACAAAGTTATGCCTTTCGGATTGAAAAATGCTGGGGCAACCTACCAAAGGCTCGTCAATGCAATGTTCAAGCCTCAGATTGGTAGAACCATGGAAGTTTATGTCGACGATATGTTGGTAAAATCAAAGAAAGCTGTAGATCACAAGGGACACTTGGAGGAAATTTTCGCGAGTCTTCGAAAGTACGGAATGAAGCTCAATCCATTGAAGTTTTCATTCGGAGTAGAATCCGGGAAATTTTTGGGTTTCATTGTGAGCGCCAGGGGCATTGAAGCAATCCTACTCAAATCAAAGCTCTAAGGGAGGTCAAAGCCCCTAAAACAAAGAAAGAAATGCAAAGTCTCAATGGAAAAGTCGCTGCTTTGAGTCGCTTCATTTCCAAAGCCACAGACAAATGCATTCCCTTCTTTGACGCTCTAAAGAAAGGAAAGAAAATTTTTGAATGGACTCCCGAATGCTAGAATGCTTTCGATGAACTAATTCATCATATGGAAACATCTCCGGTTCTCTCCAAGCCTACTGACGGTGAAGACCTTTTCATCTATTTAGCAATTTCATCTCACGCCCTCAGTGCAGCACTTGTACGGGAGGATATGAAAGTACAGCGTCCAGTCTATTACATCAGTAAACGGTTCACTGGAGCGAAGATGAATTATTCAAAGATAGAAAAGCTCGCCTATTGTTTGCTAATTGCTTCTAGGAAGTTGAGACCATACTTTCAAGCTCATCCTATCAAGGTTCTTACTGATCAACCTCTAAAGCAAGTCCTGTTTCGTCCTGAAACTTCGGGTCGTCTTTTGAAATGGAACATTGAACTCAGCCAGTATGACGTCACCTACCATCCCCGGAGAGCAATCAACGGACAAGCTTTAGCAGATTTCATCACAGAATCTACTGACAGAGGCAATAGTGAAAATGGAACAACTGACGGTATTCCAATCCAGTGGAAGTTGTATGTTGACGGATCGAGGAATGATTACTGTTTTGGGGTAGGGGTTGTGCTTGAAACCCCCGAAGGACGATCACTGTGTTATGCATTGAGACTGGAATTTCCTTCAACAAACAATGAAGCGGAGTATGAGGCTCTTATTGCTGGCTTAAAAATTGCCAAGGAACTAAACATCAAAGTGTTACAAATCTTCAGCGATTCTCAACTCATTGTTTGCCAGGTAAAGAAAGAGTTTCAGGCTAAAGGTGGAAATCTGCCCGCATATTTGTCTAAGGCATGTGAACTTCTCGAAGATTTCAATCACTACACGATAAGTCATATTCCTCGGGTAGAGAACATGAAAGCAGATTCTCTAGCAAAGTACTCAAGTTCTGGAGAAGCTCAATTACTGGGATTAGTTCCTGTAGAAGTTCTGTCAGCTCCAAGCATTGATGAAATGGATGTTGATTGGATTATGGCTACGTCTCAAGAGCATGAATCATGGATGACTCCAATCAAAGAATACCTACTCAGTGGTTCCCTGCCAGAAAGTTCTAAGGAACGTCGAAAACTATTGAGGAAAGCGTCAAGGTATTTAATTCAAGATGGCCGATTATACAGACGAGGATTTTCAATGCCTCTGCTCCGATGTGTAACTAAGGAAGAAGCCAAGACAATTCTAGCCGAGATACACGGAGGAGAATGCGGAGATCATTCGGCTGGTCAAACTTTAGCCAAGAAAGTTCTCCGATATGGGTATTTCTGGCCTGACATTAACCGGGATGCTGCTATTTACTCTAGAAAGTGCGACAAATGTCAAAGATTTGCAAAAATCCCAAAAGCACCTTCCACCGAGCTCACACAGATGGTCAGCCCATGGCCATTCGCCGTTTGGGGGATAGATCTAATCGGACCATTACCAGTTGCCAAATCAGGAATCAAATATGCTATCGTAGCTGTTGATTATTTCACCAAGTGGGCTGAAGCTGAACCTTTGGCCACCATTACCTCTAAAAAGATGATAAATTTTGTAACGAAAAATATCATTTGCAGATATGGTGTGCCACAGAAAATAATTACAAACAACGGTACTCAGTTTGAAAGTGAAGAGTTCCAGAATTTTTGCAAACGATTCAGAATTCGGAAAAGCTTCTCAACAGTGGCTCATCCTCAGGCAAACGGGCAAGTGGAAGCAGTAAATAAAATCATCAAGTCAACCATCAAAAAGCAACTCGAAAGAGCAAAAGTTGGTTGGGTTGATAAGCTTCCATTAGCACTATGGGCATACAGGACTACTCACAAAACTGCAACTGGGCACACTCCATTTTCACTGGCATACGGATCAGAAGCAATGATTCCAGTGGAAGTAGAAGTTCCTTCACATAGAAGAGTTCATTTCAACGAAGCTGAAAATGAAAAGCTACAACTTGAAGCACTTGATCTTCTTGATGAGAAAAGAGAAGAAGCTAGGCTCAGAGTTTCAGCTTATCAGCAAAGGATAGCCAGGCACTTCAACTCTAAAGTTTTCCAACGCAGCTTTGAGGTCGGGGACTTAGTTTTGAAAAGGATCATGACGGCAACTGGTGTGTTTGGACCAAACTGGGAAGGACCATATGCCATTGGCAGTAAACTTCTTGATGGCACTTTCAAACTCATAACTGTTGAAGGAGATACAATTCCAAGAGCCTGGAACAACAACCACTTACGTCCTTATTTTACTTGAAAGAAAAAAGCTTTGCTCAAAATTGTAAAATAGTGATGAATGTATCAGTTGGATTGTGAAAAATTGTAAATCAGTGTGAATGAATGAAAGCTATAAAGTGGATGTAGGCCCGATTCTTGGCCGAACCACTATAAATCTTGTGTTCCTTACTATTTCATAATGCCTGTTTTATTTCGATATGTAAATACTATAAATGTATTGCTAAAATGTCGATTCAAAATTGCAGGACATTAAAAAAAAGGCCTGCTCGTCACAAAGCCAAGCGACCTCTATAAATCACCTATTACGCAACTACCAAGCGACAAAAATTCCAAATACAAATCCTATACAAGGAGAACTTCACATAAAAAGTTGGCAACTCCACTGCGACAAACCTTCGTTAATTGGTTGAGATTGTCGATATGAACAAACATCCAACTAAATAACTTGCGTTTGTCCCGTGAAGTCGTTCGACAGTGAAGTCCACTTCTCCGAACACAGCAATGTAAGGAAAGAAGATGCGCTTGGGGACGATAATAAAAGGTCGCTAACGAGCAGATGATGAGAGAACATTGCCAAGCAAACAAAGAAGCAGCCAAAAGGAGGTATGCTTCTCAATAAAAGGGCTAGTAAGAACCACCGAAGGGACACCTTCCCAAGCAGAAGGAACAGGGCCCTCGCTAACTGATCATGATGCATCCGATCAGGCAGCTTGCGTCCGTCCCGTGGATCTACTTGCCCCTGAGACGCAACCTTCCTGGCACACCAACCAACACTCCTTCTCAAAGGTCAACAAAGCCCTCTAACGAGGAACGCCAAAAAATGAAAGTGCTTTCCTCAATCAAAAAAAATTGGTGGAACCACCGGAGGGGCACCTTCCCAAGCTGAAGGAACAGAGCCCTTGTTAGTTAATTGTGATCGTTTGTGCAAACGAACATCCAATCAAGCAACTTGCGTCCGCCCCGTGGATCCACTCAACCATGAGAAAGTAACTTCCAGGCAATCAAAAAGCCCTCTTCGGAGGCACAAGCCCTTTTCGGAGGCACAAGCCCTCTTCGGAGGCACATGACCTCTTCAGAGGCAAAAGCCCTTTCCCAAGGCACCACAAGCCCTCTTCGGAGGCACATGACCTCTTCGGAGGCAAAAGCCCTTTCCCAAGGCACCGCAAGACCTCTTCGGAGGCACAAGCCCTTTTCGGAGGCACAAGACCTCTTCGGAGGCACAACTCTTTAAGAGGAGCCCTCTCCGGAGGCATGTCCCAAAATAGAATACTCGAACGAAAAGCCTTCTCCGGAAGCACAGTTCAGCGCTCAAAAGAAAATTTCTTTCAGAAAAGTTCATTTCACTGCATAGGGAAATCTACTTTCTTTTTTGACAAATAAAAGTGATCATCCCCGATAGTTGAAGTGTTCTTCAGAAAGAAAGAAAAAATAAAAAATTTTCCAAAAAACGAGATATACTCTATTAAAAGCAGAATGATTCTTCCCCTAAAAGTGGAATTGTTATTCTCTGAAGTGAAAATATCAGTCTTGTAAAAGCTAGAAATATTGCAATGCACTTGTGGTATGGGGGCAACACTATACAATTCAATTATATTAATAAAAGCAACATGCCACAAGTTCATTGCAATATCACGAAAAATAGACGTGGAATAAATGTATTCCCAAACACAGACAAAAAGTTTGTACAAGTAAAAGGAATCGTTTATTCTACACTAAAAAAGAAAAACAGATGCGTTCTCACATACACAAGAATTTGTACAAAGTAAAATTAATGTTTTATTTAGTACTATGAAAATTCTTTACATGTGCAGATATCTCAAAAAAGCAAAAGCAGGGACCGGTACCCGCACAATCTCCGGTCTATACATGTAAAAAGCAAAATAAGAAGTAGAAAGTTCAGCTTGTCACTCCTTCTTTCCGCCACCCTTGGAGCCTTTGCTTGGCCTAATAGTTAATTTCGGAATCCGATGTGGGCGGGACGGAGAAGGGGGAGTGGTTGGGTCTTCTTCTGTTTTGTCTTCCCCAGTCGAAGCACCTCTCTTCTTCTTCCTTATGGCACGCTTCCCCTTCCTCTTCGAAGAAGATTCGCTCCCCGGAGTAGCAAGCAATGTTGAAAGCTTCGTGTCATCATCTAGAGACCGCTACGGGGTCTTCTCGATGTTTTCAAGATCCTCCGCCTTCTGCTCCTACGAAACAGCCGGATCGTCCAGGCCTTGAAGAGCTTCGATTTTTTCTGCCTGCGATCCCGGTTGGGAAGCAGAAGGAGGAGTAATCTGTAAAGATGGAGGGACGGCAACTGAAGGAGTGGAAACTTGTGCAGTGTTTTGTGCCTCCGCTGTAGAAGAAAAGAAGTTAAAATCAACATCTCCCGAAAATAGAGAGGGTATCGGTTCACCAAAGTTTAAGTAACAAGTAAGAAGGTCATCAAACTCAGTTAAATCAAATAACTGGTTCATTGGGCCCGGGACGACGCCAAAATTACCTGGAGGAGTTGGCTTCGCAAGGTCAATCTCGAATTTCTCGGCTTCAGTATCGTCCGGTGCCTCATCCTCAGTGGGAGTGGTCGCAGTTTCTTGGGCAATTTTAGATGGAAGTGAAGAATGGGAGCCGGAATCCATAATGTTTACATCGGCCGAAGTGGAAGTATGAACAGGGGCAGTTAAAGGAGCTTCCTCTTTTAAAAGCTCTTCTCCTAGTGGTTCAGCCCGTGCTTTAGCAAGCTGCTCTTTCCCTTTAACAAGAGCGGCGCGAGCCTCATCATCAAGATAGCGACCTCGAGTTCTGCTTCATCATATCTGGCACCTTTAAACATATCAATTGCGGCTTCCCACACTTCAGCCAGAGTGATTTCATAATCAGGACCCAGAAAAGCAATGCTCCCACGACCCAGAACGCTGTGTAAATAAAAGTCGAATAAGGTAGAGCTGATGTTTGCTTTCGTTGCCTCATGTGATTGCTCAGCCGCTTCTTTTTTGGCAACGGCAGCAACCCGACCAGTAATAGCCTCATCACGCTCTATCTCAGCTTTAGCGAGTCGAGACTTTAGTAATTCAATCTCCACGTTCTGGGAGGTGACTTTATCCCGCAGTTCGGCGTTTTCTGTGCGATACTTCTCAGTAATGTGCTGCTCAACGGCAAGCTTCATTTCGACATCTCTTTGTGCGGCATGTGCATCCCGCACTTGCTTCTGAAAGACTTCTTCTTTTTGAGTATGTGATGTAGAAGAAGAGACGAGATTTTCCTTAAGCTGCTTAACTTCAGATACAAGCCTTGCATTGTCATCCGCGATGTTTGTCATCTCTGCGTCATGCTGCTTGCACCATTTATCCCATTCAGCTTTGTCATTCTCCAGAGTCAGCATGTTTTCAAGATTCATATGGTTGACTCTCTGGAGTTCATCAACAAGTTTATGCCATTGCGACATTCTCTCAATGTTAAGCCGAACTGCATCGAGACTTTTAAGCATGTCTTGCTTATCGATTGGGACCAAATCCAGGTCAAAACGCACTCCTTTTAAGCACCAGTTCGGAAACCGGCTTTGAAGTGTTGGAGGGTCGTCTTTAACCTGATATTGGGGCCTGCTGATGATCGTTTGGATATCAGTTTTCTTTAAAGGAGGAGAGCCGGCTGGAATATCAGAGGGGATAGGAGCATCAGTCTTCCCAGAAATTACAGACGTGTCAATTGGCTTGGACTGTTTGCTCGATTCGTCAGTAATATGAGTCTTTCCCTTGTCATCATAAGACTTTCGCTTATGGGAATCGTAAATTCTATGAGAAGAATCATATCGATCGGTGTCTCTTCTTCTCTGTCGCTGTTCATAATCCCATTTTTCTTGAGCCTTCCTTTGGGCCCGTTCCTCATCTGTCTCTCTCTGGTCACCAAGATATTTCCTAAAGTCATAGGATCCACGACCTCCATGGCGCTGGAATGAGTCATAGTACGAGCCGGTACGCCCCATCGGAGAATCTGAAAACCGAAAAAGAAGTAAAGTTTAAAATTTCCAGAAAAAGAGGATAAATGCTTATAAGTGCTGAAAAATCCTAAGTGTGTGCGGCGTGCGAACTACGTGCGTCAAACTACAAACCACGCTTTAGTGCGGGAAAGGAAACGACAGGTGTAGAAGGCGTCGAAGTTTGTTTCAAAGAGGAAGTCGCTTCAACGACAGGAGATTTCGCTATTGGAATGTTATCCTTGAAAAGATCTTGAGAAGTTATCATTATGTCACTCAAGCCATCAAAGGTGTCGTCACCATGGAACTCAGCAGACTTCTCCTTTTCAACGTCCGCATCGGCGGATTTTTCATAAATTTGAGGATTTTCTTCCTCTTCAACAGTTGGAGCAAGTGCCGGTTTGCTGGATGATCCCGCAGCATTAATAAGCGTGGGGCATTTTACTAGTGGATTTTCAGTGGCAGATTCCTTTAGCATGGGTTCTTCAACAGAAGGTGGGACATCCGGTACCTCCGTAGGAGAATTTGGAACTTCGCGAGGCTGAGTAGAGCGAGAGGGATGGAGAAGTCCAAATTGGTGAAGAAACTCATCTTTCAACAAAAATTTCACATCCCGCTCTTCAACTGGAACAGCCACGAGCCTCTCAAGAGTTTGCTTGTGACTAGGATCCCTAGAGGGAGAGGGGAGCGCTGAAATGAGAAAGCAAAGTTAACACTTAATGATTTGGACTGCAAAATACTCAGAGAATAAGAAGAAGAAAAGATAGGCATTCTTACTTCCTTCTCTCCACACAGCATAAAACCCAGGGGGACAGCGAACGTAAAAATACTGAGTAAAAAAACCATGAGCAGTATCAGGAAGGCCGACAACCAATTTACGATTCCTGGCACTTCTTACAACGACGATCGAAGGATGATCTTTGGTTCTGATAAAAGAGCATAAATAATAGATTTCGTCAACACTGGGGAGACGGTCAAGTGTTCTACCGAATAATACGCACAGCCCCATTAGAACAGCATAACTGTTGGGGTGTAATTGAAATGGAGCGATTGCCAATTGGCGAAGAAGATGTTGAAGAAAGTTGTTGAAAGGAGGAATGGCCCCGCTCAAGCACATTTGTCGGTTGACCGCTACAAAGCCAGGAGGTGCTACATCCGCAGTGTTATTCTTCTCAGGAAGGATAGCGTCATCTTCAGCAATGCCAAATTGAGTGCACAATTGCCGAAAAGTTTTGTACAATAGAGTGGTAGAGTGTAACGACCCCGAATTTTAATTACATTTAATTGATAATTAAAAGAATTTTTGAATTAAAATTGTATAATTTATTATAAATAGGAAGCGAGTTTCCCCGATAACCAAAATATATTTTGTATAAATCATTTAAATTTAATAAATATTGTAATATATGTATTTGGACATATACGAGTGAATTTGAAAATAATAAATATATAGATATATATTTGACTTGAATTTTAAATCTGTTATAAATGGTTTTAAAATAAAAATAAATAAATAAATTGATTTAAAATTTAGAAATAATGATAATTTGAATTTAAATAATATTTATATAAAAATAATTAGTATTATAGTTAAATAATAATAGATGTTAAGCAAGACGATAAAAGATACAAATACATTCAAGTATAAAGTAAATACAAGATAATAAATATTAAGTTAAGATTGAATATAAAGTAACAAATAGATTAAAATTTAACAACATATTTAATAGAAGTAAATGTTTGAAATAGAATAAACCTTATAAATATTTAAAGCATAAGTATAAAATAGATTATAACAACGTATTATTTTAGAATGTCATCTGAATTACGAAGTAAAACTATAAAGTAATGACAAAAGAAATACAAATGAAGTTGTATGTGAATTAGGCAAGTTTAGAAGTTTTCAGCCTAAACAAAGAAGATAATAAAAATGCCTCAACCTGGAAAAATCAAATGAACAAGTACAATAGCATATCAAAGCAAGTAAGGCAAGCCACCACAATCATCTTCTCAGCCGAAAATAATTAATGCATAAGCTTTTGAAAACAAGACAACAATAATGTATATAAGTACCTTTAGCCGAGATCTTGTTTAATAAACAAAGGCAAGAAATAAACATAAACAAAGTAAATATATATTGTACAAGCAATGTTAAATAAGTATAGACTTGAAAACAAAAAGTACCTGCTCCTATCATTTCAGCCGAGACCAACAATACCAAAACATATAAAAGATAAGTATAGATTTGTACACCTTAGTTAATGCAAGGTACCTCAGCCACCATAACATACCATATCACCCATACCTATGTATAAACAAATAATATCACCTATGCCTTCTTTTCTATATATCATCATCTTAAATCATAAACTAAGGCATTTCAAAGATCTGGAAAACAGAATGAAACCAGAGAAAAAAATAATAATAGCAGTTTAGAATTTAAAGAATGCAAAAGTTTTCAACCTGGAAGCAGATCAAGTTCAAGATCCAAGCAGAAGTAAAAACAAACTTCAGTTTCAAAATTCAAAGCATGTTCAAAACATGAGCCTCTGTTCTTTCTCCTGGTAGTAAAGTGAGTAACATTCTTCTTTAAACATTTTCAGTGAGCAAATCTCCTTCCTGAACCTGTCTGTTTTTGTTTGTGAGCAAACTTGAACTGTTCTATCTTTTGAATGTTTAGATTGTGTTTGAAATATATGCTTGTGAAATCGTATGGACATATCTGCATGTATGTGTGTGAAGTGCTGTAGTCATGTTTGTGCTTACACATGAACAACTCTCTGTTGTTCTACAATCTCAAACCCAATAAAACAAATTCTAACTGCTCTTTATATATTCAATATTAAAATAGGATCATTGAAGGCAAAATGATGTTTTGAAGGTAAAATTATTTTTAAAAATAATTTCAAGCAAAAATATTGAATAAATTTTGTGAGAAAAGGGAATTCAAAGTAAATCATAGGATATCAGACAAATTCAAACTCCTTAACTTCAAGATTTTATTGTAAAATCAAGTTTGTATCACGAATTTATGAATTTAGATACATGTCTCGGGATTTTTAAGCAACTTGATGTCGAGAATTCTTAGAATGAACAAATAATTATATTTGGGCAATTAATGGCGGTCACGGTGATCAGGGGTCTCGAAATTGATGTGGTAGGTGGCTGATGGGCTGGTGGTTGTCAGAAAAATCGTGGGTAAAATTATTATTTGTCGTGGTGGCCGGGCGAAGTCGAACTAGGGTTTAAGCCTAGTTCTGGGTGGCGACTGATTTTGAGAAGAATGCGGCCTCACCAGAGCATCGAGTCGAACTGGACCGGGGGCAATCGGACGATGGGAGGCAGGCGAAGCTTTGACCAAGATCGCGACATTATTGGAGGCTTGAGGCGGTCAGACGAGGTAGTTTTCTGATGGTCGTGTGTCGTCCAGTTTGAGTTAAATAGCAAAATCTCGAGTTCGACGTTATTACGAATTTCTGAGGTGATTGGAGGCTTGTATAGACGATCGTCGACATGCTCGGAGTCGCGGCGATGACTGGAGCTGGCCATCTCGTTTGTGCACGTGCACCATGGAGAGGGGGTATCAGTAATCTACTGTAGGGAGGAGAAGAAAGAAAACTGAAGTTTGGATCGTGAAAATTGGGTGATGGCTCGAAGTTTTCATCGTGCGTGCTCGGGTTTTTGCCTGTGTTGCCTCGTGTAGTTGTTCCAGTTTATAAGTTTGTTCAGTTTATAGCAAAGTGAAATTCAAAACAAATCTTTTATTTTAAAGATTCCGGTGTATAGGGTGAAACATTATACTAAAATAGAATTTTTAAAACAAGTTTCATAATTTTTAAGCAAGGGGGTGAAGAGCAGTTTAGTTTTGAATGTTTTGTACATTTCGAGTTGCCGTGGACGATCTAGTTCACTGGCGATGTCGTGGTTTGGTCTGGAGGTAGAGGGGTAACCAGGGGTTTAGCGAAAATTGTCGTGAGGGTCAGAAGATCAACGTGGAGGCGACGGCGACGAATTCTATTTTGTAGACCTAGTTTTGGGTGGCTCTGTGTTTTCGTCTCGTACGAGGTCGTTGAGTGATCGAGTGTTACGTGTTCGTGAGAGGGGGTAGGGGAGATGTTGACGAAGACGTGGTCGAGGTTTCGCGTGTTCAGATGATCGGAGCGTTTTGGGAACGACGTGTTTCCAGGTGAGGGGGTGTTTCCTGTATCTTGTTCCAGGCTTTCGAATTCATACTCGAATTCGAGTTTGTTGGAGAATGGGTTCGCTGTGGATCAGAGAATGGTTGGTAGGTGGTTGTCGGTGTGCTCGATGAAGTGGAGGCGACTGGAGTTGGTCGCTGGCGATGTGCACGTGCACGTTCATGCTCGTATATCTGGGTTGAAGGGAGTTTGGGGAAGAAGCTTCTGTCTCGGGAAAGATTCGTGAGTGACTCGAAGTGGTGGGGTGTTTGTCTCGAAGCAAAAATGGAAGGGGTTCGACTCGAAGCTGAGCTCGAGAAAAGGGACGATGGGCTCGAGTTGATTCGGGGGTGTTCGCGTAGGCAAGTGATTTCCAGATTTTAACTTGTTCCAGTAAACAATTTTAAACTGTTGGGCTTAAAATTTAAAGCAAAGGTTAAATTAAGTTTTAATTCCAGATTTAAATGAAAGTTCCAAGGGAAATTTGAAATAAATAATTATTGAATGTAACTAATTAAATGATGATTCAAAATTTGAGTTAATTATCTATTTATAAATTAAAGGATTAATTTATAACGGTGATTAATTAAGATTTAAATAAATAATTAAAGATCAACTAATTTATTAATTAAGAATGATTAGTTAATAATTAAGGGTTAACTAATAAATTTAAAAGAAAGATTTTCAAATAATTTGTAACTAAATTTTGATAATTAACCCGGATTAATAATTGATACATCCGATTTAAATTAATCAGTTGATTAATAAATTCACTTATGGATGTTTGGATTCTATTGAATGTTAAATTGTTTGATATAATGTAACGTCCCAGATTTTCGCGTTCGAAAATCGACATCCATACTTTACATCGTACTCGAATGTCGTAGATTCGAGCGTTCAAATCCGAGTCGCCGGAGCTTATAACACAGTTAAGTAAATAACACAGCGGAAGAAATGAATAATACATTGATATACAATATCTGATACAACAGAATGATACAATGAATATCAATATACATCAGAGATATGATACAACAAAATAGAAGCGAAAAAGAAAACGATAACATCAGCAGCGGATAATCTTCATCTCCAAAGCACGATCCAGAAATAGCTCGAACTCCCAATAATGAGGCACATAGATAAGCAAGTGCAGTCTGATCCAAAGACTGAACCAACTCCAGAAAATCTACTAAACCTGAATATCTGAAAACCCCAACTCTAGACTGCTCGTGTAGGAAATTATGAGCACCTAGAGTTTAGGAAAGGAACAATAAACTCCGGATCAGTCATGGGACTGGTGTGAGCAACAAAAACAGTTTATCTTTAAAAACAAATAGCAGAGAATTTTAAAGTCAATTCGTAATGCTTTTGGAAAATGAAACTACCATAAGACCTCCCACCACACACACAATGCAAACGCAGAATTGGAGGAGATTTCTTCTTATGATAGTCAAAGATGCTTACTACGCAAAATCAAATCATTTGATATTATTACTAGTGCATAGTGTAGAAAACAATTTCGAAAGTAGAATATAAATCTTAGCCAGCATAGACATTTCGCACTTATGCCTACTATAGCTACCATGTTCAATAGCAGGTTACCACCACATTCCATGGCAGGTAATACAACTAAAACCGTACAGGGCTCGTATTATTTTGTTTGGATTTCCAACAAATGGTCAGGCTAAGGAACTTCCTATTCCACGAAAGAAACGCCTCTGGCGGGACGTTCCGAGAACCAACTGTTCTTTGCCAAACAAAGCCGGCAACCCCTTTTCCCAAGGGATAAAAGAAACCTCAGATATGCCACCCCCGGTCCTTTGGGACCTTTAACCGAGGCGCCTCGAAAACCAACATCACACGTCATAAATAAAGTGTGTCCACATGAGTAAGTATCTGGGCTCCATACCATGATACTACCCTTTTCCAGAAGGAATTGTCATACCCTAGGGGAGCTACGCCTGAAAACCTTGCCGCACGATTCCTGTTTCGACCATTACCGGGTTGTGAGGCTCGACGAAGTCTCGTCCACAAAGCTACGCTTTTTCAAAAAGCCACGCTTTGGGTCAACAGATGATCAACCTATGATCACAAAGATAAATGATCAAACAAATGATCATATCACAAATGATCAAACACTGATCATCACACAGCAACACTCAGCATGTCACATTACCAAATTGGGATATATCGCTGATAACTTCAACTACATAACCTCTGAGCTCGTACGTCTCAGAGAAGGGTGTTAAGCTAAGAGAATAAATTCTCCGCCACCAAACAGAAATGTATTTGAAAGAAATCGGCTTTATATCTCAAAGTGTAATGTCAGACATGTATCCATATAACTCTGTTCCGGGTTCGAACAGAACCGAAGGCACTTCTCACGAAGCCCTTGCAATTCCGGATAACTTTCAATCACGTCCGGACTTCCCGTCACAAAAGAGTGATATAAATCTCTATACCGGGAGCTACCCAGTGCAGAGACATTCGACAGGTTGTCCTTTCATTTTCGAAAATATCCGGTCTTCAACACCGGTCTTCAAATGCTATCCATATACGACGTATCACTATTCGGAATGAGTTATACGACCCAAAGGTCCTTTCCCGGCTAACCCGAATAGTGAGCGCAATATTCAAAAATATATGGATGTTGGGATTTCAATTAAGTCACAATTTAAACCCAAACTTTCTTTTCAAATGGTTTAACAAATTACCATTTTAATCTTTTTAAACAAAAAGATTCAATTCACAAAGTTCACTTAATTTCACAAAGATTCATTCACAGATTTTCCAAATCAATTTTCCATTTCAATTTAACTCGTTAAATCTTTAAATCAAAGATTTAACTAATAGCTTCCAAAACAATTCCATTTCAAATGGTTTAAACAAACATCATTTTAAATCTGTTAAGATAACAGATTTAATTCATAGCTTTTTAAAACAGTTCATTCATAACTTGGAAAAATAATTCCAATTCAATCTTGAAATTCCTTTAATTAAACTGGAATTTCATTTCTTATCTGAAAGCTTTTATTCCTTTGAAAACAAACAGTTTCATTTTGAAAATCTGATTCATTCATACGAGTTGAAATCCTTGGGTTAAATTCAAATTCCCAAAACTTTACTTTTAAATGGTTTAACTTCATATAAACACATTTATATCATCTTTTATCCCTAGTTTCAAATCATAGGATTCAATTTCAAACTTGAATTCAAATTTAAATCAAATTATTTAAATTTTCAAAACTCATTTAAGTTATTCAAGATAACTTTTATCTTTGAAATCCCGTTTCAAAAGCTTTTCACTTTAAACCCGAATCTCTAATTTCAAAATCAATTGAAATTAGAATTTCAATTTCAAAAAAAAATATCAAAATCAAATTATCTATGACTTAACCGATTTCCACGTGAAATCCATATCTGTGTGTGTAAAGGTGTAGTCCAGGGGTTTCACACACAATAGTGCAACACAATGAATCATCACAGATATATCGATAAGCAGTATAATCAATAACGCTTATCTTCATTCACAAATCACAGATATATATCACATATAAGTAAATTACAGATTACAACATAAATCAGGATGTATCACAAAGCATCACAATCAGGGATATCAAACAATTCAATTATTCAGTCAAGTCCAAACATTCACAATTAAAATTTATTAATCCTTTGATTTATTACCCCAAGAAATGATTTTTTTTTATTTACTTCCCTTAAGTAATTTTACTTTCAATTTCATTCATTTGGTAATTACCCTTAATTAATTAAGTAATCACTTATTCTTAATTAAATTTAAGCAATTAATTATCTTAATTTAATTGTCCTTAATTAATTAACTTTAATTACTTAATTATGTATATTCTAATTACAAATTAATTAATCTCTAATCATTAATTAATCAATCATAATCATTCGTTAATTAAATTAATTAATTATTCTTAATTAATTACTGAATTAATCCTTTATCCTTAATTAATTTTACTAAAATTTCTTAATTAACTTACTTAATCCAAAACATTAAAACTTTAATTATCTTAAGATAAAAAATTATATTATTAATGCCTTAATTCCCATTAACATATTTAAACCATTTATCTTTAATTAACTTAACTTGTTTGAGTGCAAAGTTTTAAGTTTAAGCATTCAAACATTTTGCAAAATGTTTTAAACTTTGTTTTTAAAACTTAGTTTGCTTTTAAATTTTCAAAAATTCATTTTTCAGTTTGGAACTAACAGGATTCAAATCCTGGAACAAACTTAAAAAAAAAATTTGCTTTGAATTTCACTTTGCTATAAACTGAACAAACTTATAAACTGGAACAACTACACGAGGCAACACACGCAGAACCCGAGCACGCACGATGAAAACTTCGAGCCATCACCCAATTTTCACGATCCAAACTTCAGTTTTCTTTCTTCTCCTCCCTACAGTAGATTACTGATACCCCCTCTCCATGGTGCACGTGCACAAACGAGATGGCCAGCTCCAGTCATCGCCGCGACTCCGAGCATGTCGACGATCGTCTATACAAGCCTCCAATCACCTCAGAAATTCGTAATAACGTCGAACTCGAGATTTTGCTATTTAACTCAAACTGGACCACACACGACCATCAGAAAACTACCTCGTCTGACCGCCTCAAGCCTCCAACAATGTCGCGATCTTGGTCAAAGCTTCGCCTGCCTCCCATCGTCCGATTGCCCCCGGTCCAGTTCGACTCGATGCTCTGGTGAGGCCGCATTCTTCTCAAAATCAGTCGCCACCCAGAACTAGGCTTAAACCCTAGTTCGACTTCGCCCGGCCACCACGACAAATAATAATTTTACCCACGATTTTTCTAACAACCACCAGCCCATCAGCCACCTACCACATCAATTTCGAGACCCCTGATCACCGTGACCGCCATTAATTGCCCAAATATAATTATTTGTTCATTCTAAAAATTCTCGACATCAAGTTGCTTAAAAATCCCGAGACATGTATCTAAATTCATAAATTCATGATACAAACTTGATTTTACAATAAAATCTTGAAGTTAAGGAGTTTGAATTTGTCTGATATCCTATGATTTACTTTGAATTCCCTTTTCTCACAAATTTATTCAATATTTTTGCTTGAAATTATTTTTAAAAATAATTTTACCTTCAAAACATCATTTTGCCTTCAATGATCCTATTTTAATATTGAATATATAAAGAGCAGTTAGAATTTGTTTTATTGGGTTTGAGATTGTAGAACAACAGAGAGTTGTTCATGTGTAAGCACAAACATGACTACAGCACTTCACACACATACATGCAGATATGTCCATACGATTTCACAAGCATATATTTCAAACACAATCTAAACATTCAAAAGATAGAACAGTTCAAGTTTGCTCACAAACAAAAACAGACAGGTTCAGGAAGGAGATTTGCTCACTGAAAATGTTTAAAGAAGAATGTTACTCACTTTACTACCAGGAGAAAGAACAGAGGCTCATGTTTTGAACATGCTTTGAATTTTGAAACTGAAGTTTGTTTTTACTTCTGCTTGGATCTTGAACTTGATCTGCTTCCAGGTTGAAAACTTTTGCATTCTTTAAATTCTAAACTACTATTATTATTTTTTTCTCTGGTTTCATTCTGTTTTCCAGATCTTTGAAATGCCTTAGTTTATGATTTAAGATGATGATATATAGAAAAGAAGGCATAGGTGATATTATTTGTTTATACATAGGTATGGGTGATATGGTATGTTATGGTGGCTGAGGTACCTTGCATTAACTAAGGTGTACAAATCTATACTTATCTTTTATATGTTTTGGTATTGTTGGTCTCGGCTGAAATGATAGGAGCAGGTACTTTTTGTTTTCAAGTCTATACTTATTTAACATTGCTTGTACAATATATATTTACTTTGTTTATGTTTATTTCTTGCCTTTGTTTATTAAACAAGATCTCGGCTAAAGGTACTTATATACATTATTGTTGTCTTGTTTTCAAAAGCTTATGCATTAATTATTTTCGGCTGAGAAGATGATTGTGGTGGCTTGCCTTACTTGCTTTGATATGTATTGTACTTGTTCATTTGATTTTTCCAGGTTGAGGCATTTTTATTATCTTCTTTGTTTAGGCTGAAAACTTCTAAACTTGCCTAATTCACAAACAACTTCATTTGTATTTCTTTTGTCATTACTTTATAGTTTTACTTCGTAATTCAGATGACATTCTAAAATAATACGTTGTTATAATCTATTTTATACTTATGCTTTAAATATTTATAAGGTTTATTCTATTTCAAACATTTACTTCTATTAAATATGTTGTTAAATTTTAATCTATTTGTTACTTTATATTCAATCTTAACTTAATATTTATTATCTTGTATTTACTTTATACTTGAATGTATTTGTATCTTTTATCGTCTTGCTTAACATCTATTATTATTTAATTATAATACTAATTATTTTTATATAAATATTATTTAAATTCAAATTATCATTATTTCTAAATTTTAAATCAATTTATTTATTTATTTTTATTTTAAAACCATTTATAACAGATTTAAAATTCAAGTCAAATATATATCTATATATTTATTATTTTCAAATTCACTCGTATATGTCCAAATACATATATTACAATATTTATTAAATTTAAATGATTTATACAAAATATATTTGGTTATCGGGGAAACTCGCTTCCTATTTATAATAAATTATACAATTTTAATTCAAAAATTCTTTTAATTATCAATTAAATGTAATTAAAATTCGGGGTCGTTACAAACTTCCCCCTTAAAAGAATTTCGTCCTCGAAATTCGAAGGCACGAAAACAACAGAGATAGACAGATCTGATCTCCTACAATTCCTCAAACTGACGATACGAATTCCAAACTCAAGTCGGAATATCACAGAATACATACCAATTCGTCCATCTTCGGACTTTGGTATTCAAAAGAAATTACAATAAAATTTCAAATTCGGTTTTAAACGATATCGTTTTAATTGATTCAATTCAATTTACCCTCATATTTTATTTGTCAATTTAATCCAATTTAAAATTTCAATTTCAAATTCATTAAGGTTTAAATCCAAAAGGCTGATAAGAAGTCGATGAAGATACGAAATAAGAATCTCCTACAACGGTTCGTAGAGCCATCATCACACCGAAACTTCTTCTTGTAGCTGATACGAAGCAATGAAAAGAATTTGGAAACGAATCAAAGAAAATTGATAGAGAAAGATTGTTTCCACTGTTGCAGGGTATTGACCATTTATAGTCGTATTCCCTTGTCCCCTATCTCGTCCTCTTCTTGCACTCATACTCACTATCTGTGGATAGCAAGAGAATTTACTGAGACGTTCGAACGGATATCTGAGAAATACTCATTCTAGAGTTTACTTCACTCTATCTCTAATGAGCTACTTAATGTGTTATACTCCTGAGCTAAAGTTCAACCTTAGCTCTGATACCAAATGTAACGTCCCAGATTTTCGCGTTCGAAAATCGACATCCATACTTTACATCGTACTCGAATGTCGTAGATTCGAGCGTTCAAATCCGAGTCGCCGGAGCTTATAACACAGTTAAGTAAATAACACGGCGGAAGAAATGAATAATACATTGATATACAATATCTGATACAACAGAATGATACAATGAATATCAATATACATCAGAGATATGATACAACAAAATAGCAGCGAAAAAGAAAACGATAACATCAGCAGCAGATAATCTTCATCTCCAAAGCACGATCCAGAAATAGCTCGAACTCCCAATAATGAGGCACACAGATAAGCAAGTGCAGTCTGATCCAAAGACTGAACCAACTCCAGAAAATCTACTAAACCTGAATATTTGAAAACCCCAACTCTAGACTGCTCGTGTAGGAAATTATGAGCACCCAGAGTTTAGGAAAGGAACAATAAACTCCGGATCAGTCATGGGACTGGTGTGAGCAACAAAAACAGTTTATCTTTAAAAACAAATAGCAGAGAATTTTAAAGTCAATTCGTAATGCTTTTGGAAAATGAAACTACCATAAGACCTCCCACCACACACACAATGCAAACGCAGAATTGGAGGAGATTTCTTCTTATGATAGTCAAAGATGCTTACTACGCAAAATCAAATCATTTGATATTATTACTAGTGCATAGTGTAGAAAACAATTTCGATAGTAGAATATAAATCTTAGCCAGCATAGACATTTCGCACTTATGCCTACTATAGCTACCATGTTCAATAGCAGGTTACCACCACATTCCATGGCAGGTAATACAACTAAAACCGTACAGGGCTCGTATTGTTTTGTTTGGATTTCCAACAAATGGTCAGGCTAAGGAACTTCCTATTCCACGAAAGAAACGCCTCTGGCGGGATGTTCCGAGAACCAACTGTTCTCTGCCAAACAAGGCCGGCAACCCCTTTTCCCAAGGGATAAAAGAAACCTCAGATATGCCACCCCCGGTCCTTTGGGACCTTTAACCGAGGCGCCTCGAAAACCAACATCACACGTCATAAATAAAGTGTGTCCACATGAGTAAGTATCTGAGTTCCATATCATGATACTACCCTTTTCCAGAAGGAATGGTCATACCCTAGGGGAGCTACCCCTGAAAACCTTGCCGCACGATTCCTGTTTCGACCATTACCGGGTTGTGAGGCTCGACGAAGTCTCGTCCACAAAGCTACGCTTTTTCAAAAAGCCACGCTTTGGGTCAACAGATGATCAACCTATGATCACAAAGATAAATGATCAAACAAATGATCATATCACAAATGATCAAACACTGATCATCACACAGCAACACTCAGCATGTCACATTACCAAATTGGGATATATCGCTGATAACTTCAACTACATAACCTCTGAGCTCGTACGTCTCAGAGAAGGGTGTTAAGCTAAGAGAATAAATTCTCCGCCACCAAACAGAAATGTATTTGAAAGAAATCGGCTTTATATCTCAAAGTGTAATGTCAGACATGTATCCATATAAGTCTGTTCCGGGTTCGAACAGAACCGAAGGCACTTCTCACGAAGCCCTTGCAATTCCGGATAACTTTCAATCACGTCCGGACTTCCCGTCACAAAAGAGTGATATAAATCTCTATACCGGGAGCTACCCAGTGCAGAGACATTCGACAGGCTGTCCTTTCATTTTCGAAAATATCCGGTCTTCAACACCGGTCTTCAAATGCTATCCATATACGACGTATCACTATTCGGAATGAGTTATACGACCCAAAGGTCCTTTCCCGGCTAACCCGAATAGTGAGCGCAATATTCAAAAATATATGGATGTTGGGATTTCAATTAAGTCACAATTTAAACCCAAACTTTCTTTTCAAATGGTTTAACAAATTACCATTTTAATCTTTTTAAACAAAAAGATTCAATTCACAAAGTTCACTTAATTTCACAAAGATTCATTCACAGATTTTCCAAATCAATTTTCCATTTCAATTTAACTCGTTAAATCTTTAAATCAAAGATTTAACTAATAGCTTCCAAAACAATTCCATTTCAAATGGTTTAAACAAACATCATTTTAAATCTGTTAAGATAACAGATTTAATTCATAGCTTTTTAAAACAGTTCATTCATAACTTGGAAAAATAATTCCAATTCAATCTTGAAATTCCTTTAATTAAACTGGAATTTCAATTCTTATCTGAAAGCTTTTATTCCTTTGAAAACAAACAGTTTCATTATGAAAATCTGATTCATTCATACGAGTTGAAATCCTTGGGTTAAATTCAAATTCCCAAAACTTTACTTTTAAATGGTTTAACTTCATATAAACACATTTATATCATCTTTTATCCCTAGTTTCAAATCATAGGATTCAATTTCAAACTTGAATTCAAATTTAAATCAAATTATTTAAATTTTCAAAACTCATTTAAGTTATTCAAGATAACTTTTATCTTTAAAATCCCGTTTCAAAAGCTTTTCACTTTAAACCCGAATCTCTAATTTCAAAATCAATTGAAATTAGAATTTCAATTTCAAAAAAAAATATCAAAATCAAATTATCTGTGAATTAACCGATTTCCACGTGAAATCCATATTTGTGTGTGTAAAGGTGTAGTCCAGGGGTTTCACACACAATAGTGCAACACAATGAATCATCACAGATATATCGATAAGCAGTATAATCAATAACGCTTATCTTCATTCACAAATCACAGATATATATCACATATAAGTAAATTACAGATTACAACATAAATCAGGATGTATCACAAAGCATCACAATCAGGGATATCAAACAATTCAATTATTCAGTCAAGTCCAAACATTCACAATTAAAATTTATTAATCCTTTGATTTATTACCCCAAGAAATGATTTTTTTTTATTTACTTCCCTTAAGTAATTTTACTTTCAATTTCATTCATTTGGTAATTACCCTTAATTAATTAAGTAATCACTTATTCTTAATTAAATTTAAGCAATTAATTATCTTAATTTAATTGTCCTTAATTAATTAACTTTAATTACTTAATTATGTATATTCTAATTACAAATTAATTAATCTCTAATCATTAATTAATCAATCATAATCATTCGTTAATTAAATTAATTAATTATTCTTAATTAATTACTGAATTAATCCTTTATCCTTAATTAATTTTACTAAAATTTCTTAATTAACTTACTTAATCCAAAACATTAAAACTTTAATTATCTTAAGATAAAAAATTATATTATTAATGCCTTAATTCCCATTAACATATTTAAACCATTTATCTTTAATTAACTTAACTTGTTTGAGTGCAAAGTTTTAAGTTTAAGCATTCAAACATTTTGCAAAATGTTTTAAACTTTGTTTTTAAAACTTAGTTTGCTTTTAAATTTTCAAAAATTCATTTTTCAGTTTGGAACTAACAGGATTCAAATCCTGGAACAAACTTAAAAAAAAAATTTCTTTGAATTTCACTTTGCTATAAACTGAACAAACTTATAAACTGGAACAACTACACGAGGCAACACACGCAAAAACCCGAGCACGCACGATGAAAACTTCGAGCCATCACCCAATTTTCACGATCCAAACTTCAGTTTTCTTTCTTCTCCTCCCTACAGTAGATTACTGATACCCCCTCTCCATGGTGCACGTGCACAAACGAGATGGCCAGCTCCAGTCATCGCCGCGACTCCGAGCATGTCGACGATCGTCTATACAAGCCTCCAATCACCTCAGAAATTCGTAATAACGTCGAACTCGAGATTTTGCTATTTAACTCAAACTGGACCACACACGACCATCAGAAAACTACCTCGTCTGACCGCCTCAAGCCTCCAACAATGTCGCGATCTTGGTCAAAGCTTCACCTGCCTCCCATCGTCCGATTGCCCCCGGTCCAGTTCGACTCGATGCTCTGGTGAGGCCGCATTCTTCTCAAAATCAGTCGCCACCCAGAACTAGGCTTAAACCCTAGTTCGACTTCGCCCGGCCACCACGACAAATAATAATTTTACCCACGATTTTTCTGACAACCACCAGCCCATCAGCCACCTACCACATCAATTTCGAGACCCCTGATCACCGTGACCGCCATTAATTGCCCAAATATAATTATTTGTTCATTCTAAAAATTCTCGACGTCAAGTTGCTTAAAAATCCCAAGACATGTATCTAAATTCATAAATTCGTGATACAAACTTGATTTTACAATAAAATCTTGAAGTTAAGGAGTTTGAATTTGTCTGATATCCTATGATTTACTTTGAATTCCCTTTTCTCACAAAATTTATTCAATATTTTTGCTTGAAATTATTTTTAAAAATAATTTTACCTTCAAAACATCATTTTGCCTTCAATGATCCTATTTTAATATTGAATATATAAAGAGCGGTTAGAATTTGTTTTATTGGGTTTGAGATTGTAGAACAACAGAGAGTTGTTCATGTGTAAGCACAAACATGACTACAGCACTTCACACACATACATGCAGATATGTCCATACGATTTCACAAGCATATATTTCAAACACAATCTAAACATTCAAAAGATAGAACAGTTCAAGTTTGCTCACAAACAAAAACAGACAGGTTCAGGAAGGAGATTTGCTCACTGAAAATGTTTAAAGAAGAATGTTACTCACTTTACTACCAGGAGAAAGAACAGAGGCTCATGTTTTGAACATGCTTTGAATTTTGAAACTGAAGTTTGTTTTTACTTCTGCTTGGATCTTGAACTTGATCTGCTTCCAGGTTGAAAACTTTTGCATTCTTTAAATTCTAAACTGCTATTATTATTTTTTTCTCTGGTTTCATTCTGTTTTCCAGATCTTTGAAATGCCTTAGTTTATGATTTAAGATGATGATATATAGAAAAGAAGGCATAGGTGATATTATTTGTTTATACATAGGTATGGGTGATATGGTATGTTATGGTGGCTGAGGTACCTTGCATTAACTAAGGTGTACAAATCTATACTTATCTTTTATATGTTTTGGTATTGTTGGTCTCGGCTGAAATGATAGGAGCAGGTACTTTTTGTTTTCAAGTCTATACTTATTTAACATTGCTTGTACAATATATATTTACTTTGTTTATGTTTATTTCTTGCCTTTGTTTATTAAACAAGATCTCGGCTAAAGGTACTTATATACATTATTGTTGTCTTGTTTTCAAAAGCTTATGCATTAATTATTTTCGGCTGAGAAGATGATTGTGGTGGCTTGCCTTACTTGCTTTGATATGCTATTGTACTTGTTCATTTGATTTTTCCAGGTTGAGGCATTTTTATTATCTTCTTTGTTTAGGCTGAAAACTTCTAAACTTGCCTAATTCACATACAACTTCATTTGTATTTCTTTTGTCATTACTTTATAGTTTTACTTCGTAATTCAGATGACATTCTAAAATAATACGTTGTTATAATCTATTTTATACTTATGCTTTAAAAATTTATAAGGTTTATTCTATTTCAAACATTTAATTCTATTAAATATGTTGTTAAATTTTAATCTATTTGTTACTTTATATTCAATCTTAACTTAATATTTATTATCTTGTATTTACTTTATACTTGAATGTATTTGTATCTTTTATCGTCTTGCTTAACATCTATTATTATTTAACTATAATACTAATTATTTTTATATAAATATTATTTAAATTCAAATTATCATTATTTCTAAATTTTAAATCAATTTATTTATTTATTTATATTTTAAAACCATTTATAACAGATTTAAAATTCAAGTCAAATATATATCTATATATTTATTATTTTCAAATTCACTCGTATATGTCCAAATACATATATTACAATATTTATTAAATTTAAATGATTTATACAAAATATATTTGGTTATCGGGGAAACTCGCTTCCTATTTATAATAAATTATACAATTTTAATTCAAAAATTCTTTTAATTATCAATTAAATGTAATTAAAATTCGGGGTCGTTACATAGAGGCTCTCTCCGGGGGATTGACTAAAGGAGCTGGAATGAGAATGGACTCTCTGGTCTGAACTGTTACATCTCCTTGTTGAGAAGTCATTCTACACAAGCAACTGGATATTCAAATGTGAAGGTGCACGTTTCCTAAATAGTGTGAAGTGTTGTGCAAAACTAGTAAAGATAACAAGTAAATACAACTGGAATTAAGATAGTCGGTAATTGATCGATTATCGAATTTCAGGACTTGTTAATTTAGAGTTCAGGTACAGTATTAAGTGTAAATCGGTCATTTTCAATTGACTGTTTTAATGTTGCTTTAATACTTTGCTTGAATCTGTTGATTTAAAGCACTTCATTCACACGATCTATTTATGTTGATTATCTATTATTGGCTAATCTGTCATTTGATGTGGGCGGTCAGTGACAGTATATTCGTCCAAATTTTCTGTAAATGTGGTATTAAACAGGTTGATTAATTCACAAGTTAGAACGATCTGAGGAAAAATGCAGCAGTTCAAAGTTAAGCAGTTCAAAGTTCAGCAGTTCAAAGTTCATGCAAAACCTAAGTCTTGAGTCACCAACGACTTATATGTTAACTCGTCCACGGTTTAAGGACCTTAAGACAGGACAGATCAGGTCATTTCGATTCTAGGTTGTTGTTGCCTTCAGTCGACAATACCTCAAGTCATTAAGTCATGTAAAGGAAAAAAGGGGCTTCAGGTTAAAGCGAGGCAATTTCCCTAAGTCCTAAGTCGTCCACGACTTAAAGCTTATGTCGTGACAGGCTTAAGTCGTACAAGATTTATGTCGTGGCAGGCTTAAGTCGTACAAAGTTTTATATCAGATGAGACTTATGTCGTAAATCGCAAGACGTTACTAAACCGTGACCATGCCAATATCCCACTCCATTGGACCTAATGACTTTTCTCCTAACCCGCTATCCTCCAAACCCGATAGCCTCTCAATCGACTATGATCCATATCCTCGTTCCACCAGACCATTGAATCACCCAAGAGCCAATTCGCCAAAGCTTTACCCACCAAATCAATTAAACCTGAAAATCCCTCATCTCCATCGCCTCATTCGCCTAAAGATGGAATCGAGCGAACGTCAAGCACACGAACTGCCAATGCGGCGGAATTCGCAGCAGAGTAATACACAAGAGGGCGAGTTAAGGGCAAAAAGGGGGATTCACGAGTTAATGATGATCGAGAATCAAGGAGGAGGCAGGAGCACTTACGCAGTAGAGGATCAAGTATCGGTGATCGGTTGATTAACAAGAGAGGGTGAAATCGCCTTGAGAAAGCTCTGAGAGATGTTAATGGCAGAAACGACTCAGGACAGAGGTAATTAGTGAAAGGAACGACTCAAGCTTTTTATATGTTGGGGCAGTGGAACACGAAGAGGCACACACGAGTTAAGATAAGTCGAAGCACACGACCTACGACTTAGGCGTGTACTTCGAGGGGCAAATGTTAACCCTTAATTTTTGACGACTCAAGAAGGCTACGACTTAAGAGCTGCGCAACTCAAGATAGTTACATGACTTAACAGTTTACGACTCAGTAGGTGTACGACTTAAGAGCTTCACGACTCAACGAGTTAAGCTATCTGCGACTCATGGTCCAGACAACTCAACGAGTTAAGCTATCTGCGACTTAAAGAGTTAGAAGGTCTCCAACTTAACGACTCAGCGACTTAAAGGACTTACGACCTAAAAGACTTACGACTTAAAGGACTTACGACTTAAAGGACTTACGACTTAAAGGATTTACGACTTAAGAAACTCAGGACTTAGCTTAAGTCGTCTACGACCTAAAAGCTATCAGGTTAGAATCCAGAGTCCATGCCTATGCTACCTTTATCTGGTAAGTCGGCCACGACTTAGCACTTGTCTTCGACTGAGCCACAAGATGAACCCAGTAAGGCGCCCACGACTTATCTTAAGTCAACTACGAGTTACGACTTATCTTAAGTCGGTCACGACTCATGACTTGGCAAAAAACTAGAGTTCAGAATTCGACTCCTATAAATAGACCACCACTTCCAATATGGAAAGGACTTTTGGCCATTCATTTCTTCAAGCACCGTTACTCTGTCGAATTCTCCATCCATTCAGCAATCAAAGATCTTTAAGCATTCGAGACACTACAACAAGCTTCGAGAGGAATTCCTTACATCCAACATGGATTCATCGAGTTTCATCATCGAAGATTGAGCTAGTAGTCAAGATTGTTTCTTTTGATCAAATTGTACTGTTTTCATAAGAGATTTGTACCGATTTGTAACCAAATTCAGTAATAAAGAGATTCAAAGTGGACGTAGGCTTAAACTCAAGCCGAACCACTATAAAGTGCTGTCTTTTACTGCTTTTCTGCTAGTTTACTGCTTAAATTCTGTTCCCGTCACACGGGTGGTGCTTTCACGATTCTATTACACACACCGGGTGTTAGCATTCACTTTTTAGCGTTAACACTTATATAATTCATTCTTTCACAATTGTTGCTTTATTTAACTTATTCAAACAACCAACTAATCAATTTATATATATATTTTAATAATTTCTGAAAAATTATTTCTCTTTATATACAAAATATAACAGAGGTTAAATTATTTCATTTACCCAATTTTAAACAATATCGTGCCGAATTGTTCTATACAAGTGTTTAGAGATCCCTATCGATAGAGTTGTACGGACAATACCGACCAGAATCCATATACCACTCAACAAATCAACCATCACAATATAAAACAATTTTATATTCACTAACAAATACGCGCTCGTATCTATTATTACACTCAAACTCATTCTAGAGTACTACTGACTCCATCTTTAATGAGTAACACCCAACAGAGCAGGGTTGTCGCATAACCATATGCTCTGATACCACGTTGTAAGGACCCGATTCTTCGACTTCCGAATATCGACATCAATACGTCCACTGTATCGACTGCCAAGCCATCGAATGCTGGAAAACCGAATTCTTAGGGTTTAAGAAAGAAGAGGTAGAAGAAAAGATAGAAGAAAAAGAAAGAACAACAGAACAACATCAAAAACAGAAACAATATCAGAATCTTACATTCGCAGCAGAACAACATATAATAGATAAATGAATAATCTTTAAAACAAAGAACTATATCATTTTATACATTACATCATCATCAGAGTTTACAACAACAATACAACACTGAACAGTTATATAAACGTTTCCTCATACAGAATACACAACGGAATAAATAATATCATATACAAGTGGTACGTCTCGCCATCCAGCTCGCCACCAAGCTCTACAGCATCCCGAATCCAGAATGACCTGATAACCTAACTCTAGACTGCCCGTGTGGAAATTGGTGGGCACCCAGAGTTTAGGAAGGAAATAATAAACTCCAGGTCAGTCATGGTGACTGGTGTGAGAACTTAAAACAGTTTATCTTTAAAACAAACAACAGGAGATTTTAAAGTCAATTTCGCAATGCTTTTGGAAAATGAAACTACCATAAGACCTCCCGCCACACACACAATGCAAACGCAGAATTGGAGGAGATTTCTTCTTATGATAGTCAAAGATGCTTACTATGCAAAATCAAATCCTTTTTGATATTATTATTAGTGCATAGTGTAGAAAACATTTCGAAAAGTATAATATTAATCTTAGCCAACATACGACCAGTATCGTATGCCTACTATAGCTACCATGTTCAATAGCAGGTTACCGCCACATTCCATGGCAGGTAATACAATTAAAACCGTACAAGTCACGTATTGTTTCTTTGGATTTCCAACAAATTGTTAGGCCAAGGAACTTCCCATTGCCACATAGGTACGCCTCTGGAAAGACGACCCGAGAAATAACCTAACATTACGGTTAGATCTCTGCCAACACAAGGCCGAGTTACCCCTAACTGGGTAACTACTGACACGAATATGCCATCCCCCGATCGTAACCGATCTTCCCGAGGATCCTCGATTCCAACAACCACATAAGAATAATAATGCAGCAACAACATAGGTTAAGTATCTGGGCTCCATGCCATGATACCACCTCTATCCAGAAGGAATGACATACACTAAAGGGGCGCTACCCCCTAATAACCTTGCTGCATCTTTCCTGTTTTGACCATTTCCGGGGTGTGAGGTCCGACGAAGTCTCATCCACAAAGCTACGCTTTGTCACAAAGCCATGCTTTGGGTCAACAAATGGTCAAAGTAATGATCACAAAGATAAATGATCAAGCAAATGATCATATCACAAATGATCAAACAATGATCATTTCACGGCAACACTCAGCATGCCACGTTACCAAATTGGGAATATATCACTAGTAAATTTCAACTACATAACCTCTGAGCTCGTACGTCTTAGAGAAGGGTGTTAAGCTAAGAGAATAAATTCTCTGCCACCAACAGAAATGTATTTTAAAGAAACCTGCTTTATATCTCAATTTGTAACGTTAGACATACAACCATACAAGTCTGTTCCGGGATCGAACAGAACCGAAGGCACTTCTCACGAAGCCCTTGCAAATCCGGATAATTTTCAAATCACGTCCGGACTTCCCGTCACTAAGGGTGATAAAACCTCTATATCGAAGATCAGCCGATGCAGAGTAACTCGACGTAATCCTTCCGTTTTCAAAAATATCCGGTCTTTAACACCGGTCATCAAATGCATCCATTACGACGTATCACATATTCGGAATGGGTTATACGACCCAAAGGTCCTTTCCCGGCTAACCCGAATAGTGAGTGTTTATTCAAAAATAAGTGTGGCATTCAAATTCATCCAATTCACAACAAATACCCATTCAAGCTAATTATTGATAGTCGATTATTTAACTATCAATAAAGATGTGCAACATCATCAGATTCCAAATAATTTTCCAAATTATTTATCTTTCAAAAATATCTTTACAAGATATATATTTTCCACACTTCAACCATTTGAAACCAAATTTCAAATCACTTTCAAATATTCATTTTCAATTTATCTTTAAAAGATAAAATCTCAAAACATTTCACTTCATGTTGGAAAATATTTCCACACTTATTTAATAATAAGTAAGCCACAGATCATTTATTTTCAACACATGGAAAATATTCGATATACTTAAATCATAATTAAGTATATATTTCATTCTTTAAGGAAAACGTTCTCTTAAACACATTTATTTGAGTCAAAACGAATGTTACGTAAAACATCGTTACGACGACCCAAAATCACTAGTATAGGGATTCGAAATTAAGATAGATATATAATCCCAATACTATATAAAACATTTCCTTTCGGAAACCAGTTACTATAACAACAGTGTTATAGTCCACCATTTCCTTATTTCTCGAAACGGTATTTCAACAATGAATGTTGAAATCTATGTTTTCGATACTTAACACGTTTTAAAACATCTTTTAAAACAATTACTTCATTTCATAATATCACTTCTCCAAAACATCTCCATTTTATTTAATAATATATTCACTGTCCAAAATCGTGAATATAATCGTTAACGCATTTAACGTTTCTACACATTTTACTTAAAAGATTATCCACTGTCTAAAATCGTGGATAAAATTCCCAACCAAACTCTTATTATTACAACATTTAACTTAAAGGGTAATTCGCTGTCCAAAATCACGAATATATCTCCTTTATTAAACTTCTATGTTTAATTTATCAAATTCAATTGGTTTCGGATTTATAAAACAACGTTCATAAATTCCATTTATATTTTATAACAACTTCAATTATAAAAATCACTTTATTAACAAATTTTGTCCATATCCCATTTAAGTGCCAAAATCCGATTTATAAGATAATTACTTATAAATCTTTTATTTTACAAAATCTATTCATTTAATAACTTCACAATTTATAAATCTATAAATTTCGTTCACTTATGTAATCCATTTTTCCATTTTAACACTTATAAAAACTCGTTTTATAATTCCAGGATTCTTAGTTTATAAAATATCAAATTTTATACATCTTTTATATAAACCGTTTGAAATAATTCAAAAAACTCAATTTAAACCATTTTATAAATCAATCATCTATTTATTTCAAAAATCACTTTAAAATTCCTTTAATTAAAAATCGTTATTTTCAAACTTCAAAAATGGATCCAATGATGCAACAGCACCAATCATCAATCACGACAATCAAACATCATATATCATCATATGATAATCAACAAATATCATAATATCTGTAATCAAATAAATATTGGTGAGGAATCGAGTTGGATCCCTCCAACCTGCTTTCCTGCATCCACATATGTTAGCACAATACCAATTCCGCTCGAGTACGAAATATCGCGGTGTATGGGTTTAATAAATATTATCCGCTATTATGCGGCGCAATAGGGTCTCATCCGCTATACAATGCGGGAAAATCAACAACTCCAATATATATATATATATATTCCAATATATATATATTGCTATATACATATATAATGCCAATTTCACTTCAATGTGAAATTATCGCGGTATATGTTTTTAATAAATAACCTCCGCTTAATAACGGCGTATAATGTCTATTTCAACAATCAATAGATAACAATCATCATTCAAACATACAATCAAGCAATTTTAAATCTAACTATTTAAAATTAACATCGAAACAATTCAATTGAGTGAGAAGTTCTCACCTTTGCTTTTAAAACGGTTGCAGCGTTTTATTTCGAATAAAATTAAACACGCGTTTAATTTTACCCGAAATTTTCACTGACTCTAATCGCTTCCAATCTAATTCCATAGCGTAGTGCTCGACAAAATGAAGCCAATGCAATTCGTTTCGTAATTTTTCAACCTCGTATGAACAAACTACAGCTTTTAGAAGTTTATACGAATTTAAAATAAAATAATTTCTGTTTCTTTTATATTTCTATACCCAGATCGAATCACAGCCATTGATCTCTCAACTCCACATCAGGGCCACACACGCATTCCTCCTTCCTCCTTCCAATTAAAACATGTGACATCAACTCATCCTTACCGCCTCCAAACCCTAATGACGCGACCACCTACCGACCTCCAGACCCCATCAAACCACCCCCATTCGAACGCCATTGCCCAGAGCTACCCATGGCTCGAATCCTGTAGAGCTCGGCTGCTTCCCTTTGCATGAAAATCGAGGATGAACGACGCCTCTTTGCTCGTGATTTCCCGTTAATTTACTTTGTTTAAAATGATCATAGCCGTTGATCTGATAGTACTCGTTGCCCTCTACACTTTTCTAGTTGATGACTTTGCGTAAATGTTGACGGATTAGGAGATAATTGGGGAAGAACGTGGGAGCTTTCTGGCCATTGAATGATAGCCGGCGGCTAGGGTTTGCCATTAGGGTTTGTTGCAAAATAGAATGATAGAGGTGCTTTTATAGAAAATATTTCAAAACACTATTCACTCGAAATTCTCCGAACTCCAAACGATGCGTGCCGGCTGGCGTTTCTAAGGTTTACCCCACGTTCCGAACACAATGGAACGTGTTTCGGGAGCTAATTCAGTCATCTGTGCGAGTTATTGATTTAGACGATCGATTTTAAATTAAACCGATTAAACCGATTTGGATGCGTTTTGGCTTGCCCCGGACAAACGGTACATCCGATTGACATGAAATTTGAAATCATACAATAATTCAACATTACGGATCCGATGAAACTGGTTTCGTCGAAATCCGAGACTTTTTGAAAAAATGACTATTTTTAACTCGCCAAATTAATATTAAAACAATTTCGATGCGTTTCGAGTTGCCACGGTCAAACGACAATTCCGATTGCTACAAAAATTGAAATCCGATAATAACAAACTATTACGGATCCAATGGAACTAGTTTCGTCCAATTCTAAGACTATTCGAAAAATGGCTAATTTCACTAGTCGATTAAATATTAAAATATTCAATTTTCACAAATTAACTCAAAATTCAATTTTAAAAGTTCTATAACATCACTATAACTCCAACATGATTTAATATAACTTTATAAATCATTTTTAAATCACATTTAATCCAGATTTCAATTATTCCTGAAATTTCAACTATTAAATTATCGATTTAATTATCCAATTAAATCCAATATTCGAATTTTAAATTATTCGACTTATTAATTTCACTTATTAATATTTAAAATCAATTAAATATTCAATTTTAATTAATATAAATTCTGGGTCGTTACACTTTTCATGTGTCCTCAACTGCCTACTACCATAGCATACCACCCTTCATTCTTGCATCAACACCGCTCCTAGACCCATCCCACATGCATCAGTGTATACAGTAAAAGACAGCTTCATCGAGTAGTACTAACATTGGTGCACTAGTAACGGCTCTCTTAAGCTTTGTGAAGGAATTCTCACAATCCACGTCCCACATGAAAGCTTTATTCTTCTTAGTAAGGCGAGTGAGTGGTGCCGAAATCTTGGCAATGTCTCTAATGAACTTCCTATAGTAACCAGCCGATCCTAGGAAGCTCCTAACTTCAGTGACGTTCTTGGGGGCCTTCCAATCTTGTACAGCTATCACCTTAGCGGGGTTGTTAACCCTCTTTTGATTTACGACCTAGCGACCTATGGGGAGCAGCGACCTAACGACTTACGAAGTTAGCGACCTAACGACTTAAGGTGTTAGCGACCTAACGACTTAAGAAGATAGCGACCTAACGGCTCAAGTATTCCACGACCAAACTACAGAAAAGACCTAATGACTTAAGGGGTTAGCGACCTAGTGGCTCCGGTCCTCAGCGACCTAAAGATGCAAAGCGACCTAAAGCATATGCGACTTAAGCAATGCCACGACCTACCGACCTAAGAAGCTAGCGACTTAAGGGATCCTACTACCTAACGACCTAATAAAGAAATGGTCTCAATGAACTAATAAAGAAGTGGTCTCAGCGACCTACGACCTATATTAGGTCGCGCGCGACCTATTAACTCGCTTAGAAGAAATCAAGATCAATCGAGATGAGCTAGATTACGACTTATCCCCTAGGTCGCTGCCGACCTATGACCTAACTTAGGTCGTTCACGACCAAAGACTTGGAGATTGAATCTTGCCCAGATTTTCCCCTATAAATACTAGAGCCACTCCAACGGCAAGAGGACTTTTGGCTGATCTTCTAAAGCGCCGTTACTCTGCTGAATTCTTAACTCATCCAACACATCAAGCATTCCAAACATTCAAGACACTACATCAGGCTTCGAAAGAGATCTTGCACGTCCGACATGGATTCAAAGAGCCTTATCACATCGAAGTTTGAGTCACTAGTCTGAAGTGTTTTGGAATCGAAGTGTATTGTATTTTGAAGTGCATTGTATCAACTTGTAACCAAATCAGCAATAAAGGAATTTAAAGTGGACGTAGGCTTGATCTTAAGCCGAACCACTATAAAATCGTTGTCTTTTACTGTTTTCTACTACTTTTCTGCTTATTTCATATTCCCGTATCACGGGTGGTGCTTTCACATTTCTACTACACACACCAGGGTGTTAGCGTTCAATTTTCAACGTTAACATTTTGTTGCTTTCACTGAGAACCCAACTCAGGAATATTGTCATCATTGCTTCACGAGAGTTTGTGGAAAAAGTTTCTTTGAAAACCAGAAGTTTGTCGGAAATAATGGCTCCCGGAAGAAAGCGCAAGTCTACCAGATCCGTCAATACTCATGATAACACTGCTACTTCTCCTTCATCAAGTCAAGCAGCTCCAAGCATTGGAGTGACACGAGCGGAGTTAGATGCTGCTGTGACTGGGTTATATCAGCAAATCGAAACCCAAAACACCTTAATGCTAGAAAGGTTGAATGCTATGCTCGGAGCCAACCGTCAACCAGTGAATAATGAGGAAAATTTTGCTGATGCTGTTCACGACTCTAAAGGGAGGAACATTCCTCAAAGGGCAGCTGGCACTGCCGAAGGGTCAACTCCCCAAGCCGAAATGACAAGGCCGCAATCAACTCTCCACGAACGTTTGTTTAAGCAAACTTCTGAGAAAATGGCTGATGACTGCCCTGTAGAGCCTCTGAACAACGAGGAATACCTCTCAGAAATGATACGACAGATCATGAAAGAGAGCATGCAAAGAAATGAAGATGAGAACGACTGGGGGTTCGCTCCAAGTAAGACTTCGTTCACTGAGAAAATCCTGAATGCTGAATTTCCAAGAAAGGTTGTTCCTCCTACCATTCCAGCTTATCGAGGGACAAGCGACCCCAATCAATTTCTGTACAAATACGACTGGCACATGACGGGTGCCAGGGCAACGGATGAAATTAAATGCCGGTACTTTCCGGTGTACTTGGAAGGGGTGGCACTACTCTGGTTTACATAGCTGCCGGCCCGATCTGTAGACCAGTTCTCAGATTTAACTCGGAAGTTTAAAGAGCAATTCAGACTCTACGCTTCAAAGGCAAAAGACATAATGTCATTGTCTAGCCTTGAGCAGAATCCGGGAGAGTCTATTAAGTCCTTCTTGAATCGCTTTAACATAGCTCTAGCTGAAGTCGACAACGCGGAACCACGGATGGTTTTGACTTATCTGATGCGGGCTATCGATAAGTCAAGTGAATTTGGGAAATGGCTAAAAATGAAGGAGCCAAATTCACTCGAGAAATTTTATAAGAAAACTGACGAGTTCATACGCTTGGAAAATCTTCTTGCACCAGTGAAAGTGGTGGCAAAAGGAATATAGAATAACATTGCTGCGTCGGCCAAGAAAGATTCCGGAGGTCAGAAAAGAGAGAATAATGATGGAAAGAAACAAAAGGATATAAAGAAACCTCGCTTCTTTAAACCCTCAGATTTCAATCCTTTAACCGACACTCCAGAGAATATCTTCTTTGCTACCAAAGATTCTGTGGAGTATCCTAAACCAGCTGAGATAAAGCCTGGAAAGAGTGCTATGCGAAATGGAAAATTTTGTCGATTTCATAACCAACCCGGCCATGATACCAACGAATGTCGTCATTTGAAGAGCTTGATTGAAGAGTTGTTAAGACAAAATAAGCTGCAACAGTATGTTAAGAGGAACAGAAATGACCACATTACCTCTACTCAGGGGCAGCAACCCCCTGCTCACCCATCTGGCTCCGGAGAGGGTACTACCGCACCTGAATCTGAAAGACCTGTTATCAATGTAATTACAAGAGGCCCACACCCAGTGGGCAGAAGCTGGGGAGAGATGGAAAGATATGCTCGTGCTTTGAAATATATCCCAGCGGAAGAAAATGTTTTTGTTTTAGAAGACGCTGCACCCCTGAAACAACAGAGAACTTCTAATGATGACATTGTGTTTAAGGCTAGGGATTCTATGGGTATTGAAGCTCTAACCATGGATCCCTTGGTCATTTCTGCAGGAATTGGGCCAGCTATTGTAAGGCGAGTGCTTGTTGATTGCGGCGCCTCTTGCAATATACTCTTCAAGAAGACGTTTGACCAAATGAAAATCCCAATGACTGACGTTCAGGCTTCATCGCAGAAAATAGTTGGGTTTACTGGGGAACCACAGCAGCCAATTGGAACTGTCGACTTGTTTGTGGAACTTGGAGAGGGACAGAAGAAGGTGGTTCGGAAACAGACTTTTGTAATTGTTGATGGATTTTCCGCCTACAATGCCTTGCTGGGCCGGCCAACTTTAGCTGCATTCAAGGCCATTCTCGCCCCGTAGTGCCTAACTATGAAATTTCCCACAGATAATGGTGTTGGTGTCATTAAAGGGGATCAAAATGCCGGGCGGGAATGTTATCTTATAGAGCTTCGAGAGGCAAGGAAGAGAGAGATGGGAAAAGATGTGGCAGCTCCACTCCGCATCAAAAAACCAACCTTGTAGCAAGTACAGGGTGGCCCCTGCATTGGCGAGCATAGTGGTGCAAGGAGAGAAATGGACCCCAGAAAGGCCAGTGCAGGGGAAAATAGAGTGGTGCCAATGGAAGTAACGGTACCAGTACCTGTTGATCTTAAAGACCCAAACAAAGTGCTAAATGTGAGTTCGCAACTCATTGTGGCAGTTCAAAATATGGTGATATCATTTTTGAAAGCAAATCTAGACGTATTTGCTTGGAGTCATGCCGATATGTGTGGAATATCTCCAGAGATTGCTGTACATACTCTGAATATTGATCCGAAATTCACGCCTGTGAAACAGAAAAGGAGAACCCAGGGTCCAGAAAGGTCAGCAGCGCTAAAAGAAGAAGTAGATCGACTCATGGAAAATCGTTTCATCAAAGAGTCCACCTATCCAAATTGGGTTTCAAATCCAGTACTGGTTAAAAAAGCAAATGGAAAGTGGAAAGTATGCATCGATTTCTCAGATTTAAACAAAGCTTGCCCCAAAGACTGCTTCCCGTTGCCGAGGATTGATCAGCTGGTAGATGGAACAGCCGGGCACGAATTGTTGTCTTTTATGGATGCTTACTCCGGGTATAACCAGATTATGATGCGTGAGCCAGATAAGGAGGATACGAGCTTCGTCACTGATGTTGGTCTTTACTGCTACAAAGTCATGCCCTTCGGACTGAAGAATGCAGGGGCAACATACCAAAGGCTTGTTAATGCAATGTTCAAATCACAGCTTGGGAAAACTATGGAAGTCTATGTTGATGATATGTTTGTAAAATCAAAGAAAGCATTTGACCACATGGATCACTTAGCAGAAATGTTCGCAATTCTAAGAAAGTATGGAATGAAGCTCAATCCTTTGAAATGTTCATTCGGAGTAGAGTCCGGGAAATTCTTGGGATTTATCGTAAGCGCTAGGGGAATTGAAGCTAATCCTGCTCAAATTACTGCTCTGAGAGAAGTCAAAGCCCCTAGGACAAAGAAGGAACTGCAGAGCCTCAATGGGAAAGTTGCTGCTTTAAGTCGGTTTATTTCCAAAGCCACTGATAAATGCATTCCCTTCTTTGACGCTCTAAAGAAAGGAAAGAAAAACTTCGAATGGACTCCGAAATGCCAGAAAGCTTTCGATGAACTAATCTGTCACATGGAAGCGCCTCCAATACTTTCCAAGCCCAACAATGGCGAAGACCTTTTCATATACTTGGCAGTTTCGTCTCATGTCCTGAGTGCAGCATTAGTACGGGAGGATGAAAAAGTTCAGCGCCCAGTCTACTAAGTCAGCAAAAGATTCACTGGGGCAGAAATGAATTATTCAAAGCTAGAAAAGCTCGCCTATTGTTTACTGATTGCTTCCAGAAAGTTGAGGCCATATTTTCAAGCTCACCCTGTCAAAGTTCTCACTGATCAGCCCCTAAAGCAAGTCCTATTTCGCCCTGAAACTTCGGGCCGTCTTCTGAAGTGGAATATTGAACTTAGCCAATATGATATCGCTTATCATCCCCGAAGAGCGGTCAACGGACAAGCTTTAGCAGATTTCATTGCAGAGTACACAAATAAGGGTGACAATGAGGAAGAGGTTACAGTTGACATCCCAACCAGATGGAAGTTATATGTTGATGGCTCAAGAAATGATTACTGTTCCGGAGCTGGGGTTGTGCTTGAAACCCCCGAAGGGCGATCATTATGTTACGCATTATGATTGGAATTTCCTTCTACAAATAATGAAGTAGAATATGAAGCTCTAATTGCAACTAAACATCAAAGCATTGCAGATCTTCAGTGATTCTCAGCTTATTGTATGTCAAGTCAAGAAGGAGTTTCAAGCTAAAGGAGGAAATCTTCCTGCTTACTTGTCAAAGGCTTGTGAGCTTCTTGATGATTTCGATCACTATTCGATAAACCACATACTTCGAGAGGAAAATATGAAGGTGGATTCTCTCGCAAAGTATTCAAGTTTCGGAGAAGCTCAATTATTGGGATTGGTTCCTGTGGAGGTCTTATCAGCTCCAAGCACTGATGAGATGGATATCGACTGGATCATGGTTGTATCTCAAGAACAAGAGTCGTGGATGACCCCAGTCAAAGAATATCTATTCAACGGTTCCCCTACCGAAAAATTCTAAAGAACGCCGAAAGCTGTTAAGAAAAGCATCGAGATATGTAATTCAAGACGGCCGGTTATACAGGCGGGGATTCTCAATGCCATTACTCCGATGTGTAACCAAGGAAGAAGCCAAGACAATATTAGCAGAGGCGCACGGAGGAGAATGTGGGGATCATTCAGGTGGCCAAACTCTTGCCAAGAAAGTTCTCCGGTATGGGTATTTTTGGCCAGATATTAATCGAGATGCTGCTATCTACTCCCGAAAATGCGACAAGTGACAGAGATTCGCAAAAATCCCAAGAGCACCTTCCACCGAACTAACACAGATGGTCAGTCCATGGCCATTCGCCGTTTTGGGGATAGATCTAATTGGACCTGTACCAATTGCCAAGTCGGGAATCAAATATGCTATTGTTGATGTTGATTATTTCACTAAATGGGCTGAAGCTGAACCTTTGGCTACTATTACCTCTAAAAAGATGATAAATTTTGTGACTAAAAATATCATTTGCAGGTATGGTGTGCCACAGAAGATAATCATGGACAACGGTACTCAATTCGAAAGCGAAGAGTTCCAGGACTTTTGCAAGCGATTCAAAATCCGAAAAAGCTTCTCAACAGTGGCTCACCCGCAGGCAAACGGGCAAGTGGAGGCAGTAAACAAAATTATCAAGTCAACCATTAAAAAGCAGCTTGAAAAAGCAAAAGGTGGATGGGTTGATAAGCTACCACTAGCACTATGGGCATACAGAACAACCCATAAAACTGCGACTGGGCACACTCCATTCTCATTGGCATACGGATTAGAAGCGATGATTCCAGTAGAACTAGAAGTCCATTCACACAGGAGAATTCATTTCAACCAGGCTGAAAACGAAAAATTGCAACTCGAAGCACTTGACTTCCTTGATGAAAGAAGGGAAGAAGCTAGGCTCAGAGTTGCGGCCCATCAGCAAAGGATAGCAAGGCACTTCAACTCTAAAGTCCGTCAACGAAGCTTTGAAATCGGGGACTTAGCCTTGAAGAGGATCATGACAGCAACTGGAGTGTTTGGACCAAATTGGGAAGGACCATATGTCATAGGCAATAAACTTCTTGATGGCACCTTCAAACACACAACTGTCGAAAGAGATCCAATCCCGAGAGCCTAGAACAGCAACCATTTGCGTCCATATTTTACTTAAAAAGCTCTGCTTGAAATTGTAAAATGATAATGGATGTATCAGTTGTATTGTAAACCATTGTAAAATTAGTGATAATTAATAAAAGAGCTATAAAGTGGATGTAGGCCCAATTCTTGGCCGAACCACTATAAATTCTGTGTTCTTTATTATTATAAAAATGCCTATTTCATTTCGATGTGTAAATATTCTAAATGTATTGCTAAATGTCGATTTAATATTGCAGGCCATTAAAACAAAGCTTACCCATCACAAGGCTAAGTGAGCCCCGTAAATCACTCGATAAATGAATTTCAAGCCACAAAAAGTTCCAGATTTAAATCCAACATAAGATGAACTTCATGCAAAAAAGTTGATGATTCCGTCGAAGGGGCACTTTTCCAAAGAAAAGGAACCAGACACTTGTTAACTAATTACGATCGTCTGTACAAACAGACATCTGATTAGATAACTCGCGCCTGCCCCGTGGAATCACTTAACAGTGAAGTTCACTTCTGCGGATGGAGCAAACTACTTGCAAAAGAAAGAAACACGGGCTCAGAGACGATAACAGGGGACCGCTAATGAGCAAATGACGGAGAGACATGGGCAAGCCAGTCAACAAAAACCCTCTTCGGAGGAACAAGACCTCTTCGGAGGCGTAACTCTTCGGAGGATAAAGACCTCTATGGAGGCACAAGCCCTCTTCGAAGGCACGCCAAAAAATGGAAGTGATTTTCTCAACAAAAAGGTTGGTGGAACCACCGGAGAGGCACCCTCCCAAGTGGAAGGCACAGGGCCTTTGTTAACTAGTTGCGATCATTTGTAAACGAACATCCAATTAAGTAACTTGCGCCCGCTCCGTGGAACCGTTTAACTGTGAGAAAATAACTTCCGGGTAATCAAATAAAGACCTCTTCGAAGGCACAAGACCTCTTCGGAGGCACAAGACCTCTCCGGAGGCACAAGACTTCTCCCGAGGCACCACAAGACCTCTTCGGAGGCACAAGCCTTCCCCAAAGGCACATGCTGCCCTCTCCGGAGGCATAAGACCTTCCCCAAGGCACACAAGACCTCTCCGGAGGCACAAGACCTCTCCAGAGGCACAAGACCTCTCCGGAGGCACAAGACCTCTTCGGAGGCACGTCCCAGAATGAAATGCTCTTCTCAAACAACAAAGTTGACGGAATCACCGGAGGATCACCTTCACAACATGAAGGCACATGGCCCTTGTTAATTGGTTGCGATCGCTTGTGCAAACGAACATCCAATCAAGTAACTTGTGTCTACCCCGTGGTTCCATTCAATTGTGAGGAAGTAATTTCAAGCGAATCAAACAAAAATTCCTCTAACGAGACATAAAAAAAAGAAGCCCTCTTTGGAGACACACTTCAACTCTTAAAGGAAGATTAACTTGTTCATCTTGAAAATTTCTTCCTAAAAATTGAAGTGCTACATAAAGCCCTCTTCAGAGGCCCGCCTTACCGCGTAGGAGAATTCACTTCTCAAAAATATGAAGTGACCATCTCCGAATGTGGAAGCGTAAAAACTTCTCCAAAAACGAGACACGCTCCATTAAAGCAGAATAATTTTTCTCTCAAAAATGGAATAGTTATTCTCCAAAATAAGAGTACAAGTCTCGTCAAAGCAAAAGATATTACAATGCACTTGTGGTATGGGGGCAATATCATACAACATAGCTACATCAATAAAAGTAGTACTCAAGCAACATACCACAAGCTCATTACAATATCACGCAAAAAAGATGTGGAATAAATGCATTCTCAAACACAGACAAAAAGTTTGTACAAGTAAAAAGAATCGTTTATTCTACACTAAAATGAGAAATAGATGCATTCTTACATACACAAGAATTTGTACAAGTAAATGAATTATTTTATTCAATACTATGAAAATTCTTTACATGTGCAGATCTCAAAAAAGCGGGGACCGGTACCCGCACAATCTCCGGTCAATACATGCAAAAAGCAAAACAAGAAGCATAAAGTCCAGCTTATCATTCCTTCTTCTCGCCACCCTTAGAACTCTTTCTCGGCTTGATAACTAGTTTTGGAAGCCGTTGTGGACGGGTCGGAGGGGAAGGAGAAAGAGGAGTAGTCGGATCTTCTTCTACTTTATCTTCTCCAGCTTAAGTGCTTTTCTTCTTCTTCCTCATTGCGCGCTTCCCTTTCCTCTTTGAAGAAGATTCACATCCCGGAGTAAGCAACGTAGAAAGTTTTGTATCATCATCATAAGACTGCTCCGGGGTCTTCTCACTATCCTCAAATTCTTCCGCCTTCTGCTCTTGTGAAGTGGGTGGATCCTCCAAGCGTTGAAGGGCTTTTATTTGCTCTTCCTGCGAACCCGGCTGAGAAGCAGGAGTGACTTGAAGGGATGGAGGAGGGACAGCTGGAAGAGGAGAAGTGTGCGCAGCATTCAGTGTTTCCGCTACAGAAGAAAAGAAGTTAAAATCCGTATTCTCAGAAAAAAGAGAAGATATTGGATCATTGGGACTTAAGTAATAAGTGAGAAATTCATCGAGCTCAGGTGAAGCAAACGAGTAATCCGCATGACTAAGTTCAATGTTGAAGTTACCTGGAGAAGTTGGCTTAATCACGACGACTTCGAAGTTTTCGGCTTCAGCGTCATCTTGGGACTTCTCCTTGACTTGAATAAAAGGAGACTCGGTGATGGCGGATTTAACTTCATCTTTTGCAGGAGGTGGAGAATAAGAGCTGGAGCCTATGATATCAACATCGGCCGAAGTCGAAGTATGGGCAGGGGCAGTTGGAGATACTTTCTTTTCCGGATGCTCCCCTGCCGCTGCTTCAGCTCTCGCTCCAGCAAGTTGCTCCTTTCCTCTGGCAAGAGCGGCACGAGTTTCATCATCAAAATAATGTGCCTCAAGCTCTGTCTCATCATAGGCAGCTCCTCCAAGCATATCAATTGCGGCCTCCCATACTTCAGCCAAAGTAATTTCATATTTCGGTCCCAGGAATGAGAGACTTCGGCGCCCCAAGACGCTGTGGACATAAAAGGCAAACAAAGTAGAGCTGATGGTGGCTTTGGTTACTTCATGAGATTCTTCAGCTGCAACTTGTCCAGCAACCGCCTCATCGCGCTCTTTCTCAACTTTAAGAAGTCGAGCCTTTAACACTTCGATCTCCATGTTCTGGGAGTTAACGGTTTCCCGCAGCTGAGCGGTATCTTTGCGATATTTTTCAGTAACATGCTGCTCTGCCTCAAGTTTTATCTCAGCATCTCTTTGAGTAGCATGAGCATCTCTCACTTGTTTTGGGAAGACTTCTTCTTTTTGAGAGTGCGAAGCGGAAGAAGTGGCGAGATCTTCTTTGAGTTTCTTAACTACGGACTCAAGTCTTGCATTGTCGTCAGCATTGCTCGCCATCTCTACATCATGTTGCTTACAAATTTTATCCCATTCTGACTTGTCATTCTCCATTGTCAACATGGCTTCAAGATTCATATGGTTAACTCTTTGAAGCTCATCAACAAGCTTCTGCCAGCCAGACATCCTCTCGATATCGAGTTTGACAGTATCAAGGTTCCTCAACATAGCTAGCTTATCATTCGGTACCAAATCTAAGTCGAAGCGTACTCCCCTTAAGCACCAATTTGGGAATCGGCTTTGAAGTGTAGAAGGAGCATCTTTGACTTGATATTGAGGCCTGTTGATAAATTGCCTGGATGTCAGATTTCTTAAGAGCAGGAGAACTGGAAGAGATGTCAAGAGGGTTAGGAGCATCGGTCTTTTCGGAAATTGCAGATGCTGATTGATCGCTAAGTTTTACCCGTTTGCTCGGATCATCAGCACTGTGACTCTTCCCTTTATCATCATGGGATTTCCTTTTATGAGAGTCATCGCTTCTGTGAGAGGAGTCGTATCGTTCTTCCCTTCTCCCGAATTGTTGCTCTTGAGCTCTTCTTTCTTAAGCCTTCCTAACGGCTCTTTCTTCATCAGTTTCCCTACGGACAGGGAGGTAGCGTCTATGGTCATAGGTGTCACGCCCTCCATAGCGCCGAAAGTCATCATAGTATGAACCGCTTCGCCCCATCGGAGAACCTGAAATTGAAGAAAAGTCAAGTCTTAGAAATCTTCAAAGTACAAAAGTTAAGTGAATGAAAGTGCTAAGCATCCTAAGTGTGTGTGGCGTGCAAACTACGCGCGTCAGACTACAAACCACTCTTTGGTGTGGGAATGGTGACGACTTGTATAGCAGGCGTTGTAATTTGTTGTAAATAGGAAGTCACCTCGACAGCAGAAGAGATAACTTTTGAAGTGTCATCTTTGAATAGCTCCTGTGAGGTTATCATCAAATCACTCAACCCATCAAAGATATCATCGCCATTGTGCCCGGCGGAACCTTCCCTTTCAATTTCCACATCAGCCGCCTTTCCGGAATGCTGAGAAGGCTCCTATTCTTCGATGACTGGGGAAAGTGTTAGCTTGCTTGACGACCCCGCAACGTCAGTAGATGTGGAGCATTTTACCAAAGAAGCTTCCACAGCAGGTTCTTTAGGGGTGATCTCTTCGGTTGAAACCGGGGCATCTGACAGTCCGGCCTGAGAATTAGCAGCGTCGTGAAGTTGAATTGACCGGGAGGGGTGTAGAAGTCCGAATTGATGTAAAAACTCATCTCTCAACATAAATTGGATACTCCTCTCTTCAACCGGCACGGCCATGAGCCTCTCAAAAGTTGGTTTGTGACCAAGATCCCTAGAAGGAGGAAGCGCTGAAAAGAAAAGAGCGAAGTTAACACTTGACAACTCGAGCTTCAAAAAGTTCAGAAAACATAAGAAAAGAAGATAAATGATCTTACTTCCTACTCTCTAGATAACGTAGAATCCCGGAGGACAGCGAATGAAAAAAAATTGACTCAGAAACCCGTGAGCACTATCGGGAAGACCAATGATCAGTTTGCGGTTCCTAGAACTTCTCACAAGCGTGATGGAGGGATGGTCTTTATTTTTGGCAAATGTACACAAGTAACAAACTTCATCAAAACTCGGAAGACGATCCAGCGGCCTCCTAAATAGCACACATAGCCCCATCAGGATGGCATAGCCATTGGGATGTAACTGAAAGGGAGAGATAGACAGTCGAAGAAGAAGCTGTTGAAGGAAATCATTAAAAGGAGGAATGGCTCTGCTCATGCACATTTGGCGATTAACCAGGAGGTGGTATGTCGGCGGTGTTGCTTTTCCCAGGTAGTATGGCTTCTGCTTCAGCAATACCGAATTGAACACATAATTGGCTGAAAGCTCTGTAATGTAAAGTGGTCGAGATTCTTTCTGGAGGATTAGTTAATGGGGCAGGAATAGGAATGGCCTCTCCAGCTTGAACTATTATCTCTTCTTGTTGAGAAGTCATTCTACACAATCAACTGGATATTCAAATATAAAGGTGCACGTTTTCTAAAAAGTGTGAAGTGTTGTGCAGAACTAATAAAAATAACAAGCAAACATAACTGGAATTAAACTAGTTGACAATTGGTCGATTACGAGATTTCAGGGCTTGTTAATTTAAAACTCAAGTGCAGTGTTAATGCAAACAAATCAGCTTTAGTTAACTATTTTAGTTTTTCTTTAATACTTCACTTGAATTAGTTGGTTAACAGCATTTCATTCACAACAGTTCATTTAAGATGATTATTCTCTATCGACTAATCTGTAATTCGATGTGGGCAGTCAATGGTAGTATATTCGTCTCAGTTTTCTGCAAATATTGTGTTTAACAGGTTATTAGCATTAGAGATAATCCGTAGAGAAGTTTAAACAGTTCAAAGTTCAAACAGTTCATTCTAGCTGTTCAAATTGAAAATTCAGTCAAGTTCTGCCAAAGCTTTGCAAATGTCCAAGGCAAATTTTCTTAGGTCGCGCTGTTCAAGTCAAAGAGTTCAAGGCGTAGAGCTTCAGGGCAAGGCAACGGAAATTTGATTAAGTATTAGGTCATTCAGACATGCTCACGACCTAAAAGCCTAAGGCGCAGGAAGTTAAGCCACAACAAATGTCTAAGTATTAGCTCATCTGCGACCTAGAGCAGTGTTAGCTCGTCTGCGACCTAAAGCGGTGTTACCTCGTCTGCGACCTAAAGTAGTGTTAACTCGTCCACGACCTAAAGGGTATGCTGCGAGTTAAGTTAAGCACATGAAGGAAATGGCCTCAAGTCAAAGCAATGCAAATCATCCAAGTCCTAGCTCGGTCACGACCTAAACCCTATGCCGCAAGAGATTAAGCCGCTAATTCAATAGGTCGCAGCCTAATCCAACAGTTCAAGGCAGTGTGCATTCGTCTAAGTCCTAGGTCGCGATGGTTCATAGGTCGCTAATGTTCATTAGGTCGTCTCTAATGGAATCTCAAGCTATCTCCTGCTCAAGCCAAAACCTCGTTTCCCTCCACCAATTACCTTCTCATCCCCTCTAAAATCACAAATCAGCTAGCCTAAAGCACTGAAACCCATCTCCTTCTTCTCGATAATCGCCTAAAGCCAAATCGAATCACCTCAAGTCCATCAACAGTCGATGTAACGAGATTCGTGATGAAATGTAGCGTAAGGAAGTCGGTCAGAGATGAAAGATGGGGTTCGTGAATCAACGATAATCGAGGATTGAGTAGAAAGCGGGTTCACTTACGCAATGTAATGTTAAGGATAATTGATGATCGAGTAACTGAATTTGCCTTCGAGAGCTTGGGAATTTGTTAATTACTAAATAGAATGTTAGAACAGATGAGGTGAAGGAGGAACGACCTAAGTTATTTATACCCCGGAGCAGTGAAATGCGAATTGGCACACACGACCTAGTTTCTTCGCTAAGTCGCTCGCGACCTAACAGCTCATCAAAGAGCGAGTTAAGGAAATCGAAGCACACGACCTACGACCTGGGCGTATACTTCGAGGGGAAAATGTTAACCCTCTTTTGATTTGTGACCTAGCGACCTATGGGGAGCAGCGACCTAACGACTTACGACGTTAGCGACCTAACGACTTAAGGAGTTAGCGACCTAACGACTTAAGAAGATAGCGACCTAACGGCTCAAGTATTCCGCGACCTAACTACAGAAAAGACCTAACGACTTAAGGGGTTAGCGACCTAGTGGCTCCGGTCCTCAGCGACCTAAAGATGCAAAGCGACCTAAAGCATATGCGACCTAAGCAATGCCACGACCTACCGACCTAAGAAGCTAGCGACTTAAGGGATCCTACTACCTAACGACCTAAGAAAGAAATGGTCTCAACGACCTAAGAAAGAAGTGGTCTCAGCGACCTACGACCTATATTAGGTCGCGCGCGACCTATTAACTTGCTCAGAAGAAACCAAGATCAAACGAGATGAGCTAGATTACGACTTATCCCCTAGGTCGCTGCCGACCTACGACCTAACTTAGGTCGTTCACGACCTAAGACTTGGAGACTGAATCTTGCCCAGATTTTTCCCTATAAATACTAGAGCCACTCCAACGGCAAGAGGACTTTTGGCTGATCTTCTGAAGCGCTGTTACTCTGCTGAATTCTTAACTCATCCAACACATCAAGCATTCCAAACATTCAAGACACTACATCAGGCTTCGAAAGAGATCTTGCACGTCCGACATGGATTCAAAGAGCCTTATCACATTGAAGTTTGAGTCACTAGTCTGAAGTGTTTTGGAATCGAAGTGTATTGTATTTTGAAGTGCATTGTATCAACTTGTAACCAAATCAGCAATAAAGGAATTTAAAGTGGACGTAGGCTTGCTCTTAAGCCGAACCACTATAAAATCGTTGTCTTTTACTATTTTCTACTACTTTTCTGCTTATTTCATATTCCCGTATCACGGGTGGTGCTTTCACATTTCTACTACACACACCAGGGTGTTAGCGTTCAATTTTCAGCGTTAACAGGGGTCAACAGCCAAACCTTCCTTTGAGACTACATGCCCCAAGAAACGTACCTCCTCTCTCTAAAATTGATACTTCTAAAACTTAGCTCTCAAATGATGACTACAAAGTGTGCGAAGAAACTCCTCTAAATGAACAGCATGCTCCTCCATATTCTTGGAAAATACCAAGATGTCATCCACGAATACCACTATGAACTTATTTAGGACTTCTCTAAAGACGCGGTTCATCAAATCAACAAAGTAGGCTAGGGCATTGGTTAGCCCAAAAGGCATGACCAACCACCCATAAAGTCCACTTGGAGTCCTAAACGTAGTCTTATCTATGCTGTCATAGGCGACCCTAAGCTGATGGAATCCCAGGGTTAAATCAAGCTGAGAGAAAACCGAAGAGCCAACTAACTGGTCAAAAAGATCATCAATCCTAGGGAGTGGATATCGGTTCTTCTTGGTGAGCTTATTTAATTCTCTATAATCAACGCAAAGTTGAAGAGATCAATCCACCTTAGTAGTGAAGACAACAGGTGCTCCTCATTTCGATATGCTCCTTCTTATAAAACTCAACTCCAAAAGCTCACTGACTTGTTTCCTCAACTCTTTCCTCTCCCTAGGTGCCATGTGCCTCACAAGTAACGCCACTGGCTTATCATTCTCGGTCAAATAAATTCTGAAGTAAATTTCTCTCTTAGGGGGCAGTCCCCTAACCTCCTCAAAGATGTCAGGAAAATTTCTGACGACAGGAACCGAATCAAACTCCGTTGAAGATGAATCGAGGAAATAGAGAAAGCTCAACATGACTGACCCTTACGGGTCGAAAGATACCTCGAGAGTCCTACCACTGTAAGTATCTAATCTAACGATTCTCCTCTCGCAAAACATAGGCATCGTAGTCAAATTCTACGCCTATCATATAAATTTTCAAACCCCTATAAACCATATACAAGTGTGCCGATCCACCTATGGGGTCTGAAACAACGATGGGGTCCACTACTAAAGAAATGTCTAAGTGCAAACAATCCATAAGAGAACTAGAAATAAAAGAGTGTGATGCTCCAAAATCAAACAAAGTGGAATGGGAAAATTAGATATAGAAATCAAACACCTTAAACTGTGACTTTCCTACCTCTATCCGGAATGCTACTAGAAGGTGCAACATCTAACGCCTGAATCTGTGCGACTGGTTCCCTTGCTCCTTGACTAGGTCTCTGGGGACAACTCCTACTCATACGACCGGGCTGCTCGCAATTGAAGCACTTTCCCTTCATCTTTTCCCTTTTGCAATCCTTGGCGATATTCCCAACAATCCCACAACTATTGCACTTCGATCCCTTCTTAATCTGCTTATGAGGGCCATCACCTTTCTTCTTCTCCTCGTTGTTTTTTCACCACTTCTTCTTTGGACCTTCTAACTTAACCACTTCTTTAGACTCTCCTTCCTTAACCACATCCGACATAAGCCCCATCTCATCCAAAGACTCATAAGTAGCTCCCATCGGTACATAAGTTAAAAATAATCCCTGAAGAGGTTGATTCAATCTCTTTGCAAACTTCATAGCTTTCTTATGCGGCGTGTTCACTAATTCCATACCAAACCGCAATAGCTTATTGAATCGATTGATGTATTCCTTGACGGACAAACTCCCTTGCTTCAAATTGTTAAACCTTCCCAGCTAAACACTCTCTTCCGCTTGAGACAGAAACTTCCTCTAAAACCTCTGCCTAAACCCATTCCAACAGAATTCCCTTCCTTCCAACTCAATAACCTCCCACTAGTAAGAAGCGTCCTCTTTCAGCTGCCAAGAGGCTAGTTGAACCCGTTGCTGGTCCTCCAATCCTAATAAGCCAAATGTCCTCTCGGTGTCCCTAAGCCAAGCTATCGGCTCCACAAAAGTCTCCTTGCCAGAAAAGTCTTTTTGCCCAAACTCGCAAAATCCTTACAAAGCTTAGAGAAATTAATGGCGGTAGGTGGGCCGATGGGGTTCCCACCCGCTGGTGGAGGATTGGGCACTGGCCCATGCACCAATAGAGTCGTGGCTTGTAAGTACCAACGAAACCAGGCTGGTACTGGAATGCCATCGAGAAGGTTCAGGGCATCAGCCATTCTACGAAAAGAAAGAGATAGTTTAGGAAAAAGTCAAAGGGAGATTGAGCTAGACTTATGAGGGGATTTTTGTAAAAACTCTTTTATTCTTAAAAACATTTCTAAGAGTTCTTTTCTGAAAAGTACTTTTTAAAACAAGTTATTTCGGAAAATACTTTATTTTTAAAATAAATTTTTAGGAATCCTGTAACCTTAGGCTCAAGTGAAACACCCCACACCTCTTAATATACCAAATAGGACACATTAAAAGGCGTGGTTCATTGTAGGTATAACTGAAACTAACAGAGACTAAGGTTCACAAGACAAAAACAAGTAAAACAGCGGAAATTAAAATAATACTTATTTAAAACAAAAGCTTCATAACTGCTATAAACTAAATAAGACAAAACAGATCACATCACATGTGACATAAAGTAAAGTAATAATTCTTATTCTTTACTTAACCCTTAAGTGTTTGAGTTTTAAAAGTATGATGTGATGTGGATGGTAAGTGTTGAATTAAATAAGTTTACTTATTTCTTAAGGAAAGTTATTTAAGTAAAAACACAAATCTATATTTTAATCTCAAATATTTTCTATAAATACCCATCCTCTTCTTCTTCACCTTTACACCATTTCTTCTCTACTTTCTCAAGCTCTCTTATATCCATTAATGGCTATTCACCTTAATAAAGTTATGCCAAGATATTCCAAGAATTAAATCACAAAGCAAAACTCATCAAAACCACTCAAACTCCACTTCAAACTCCTCCTCCCCCCTCTTATTACTCACGGCTCCCCTTTTCTCCATTTGACCGAGCACATCTTCCCCTTCAAGATTGGCTGTGGCCTCCTAAGTCAAGTATGAGGAAGTTTAGCAAGTTCTAAGAGTTTAAGGCAAAGTTTAGCAAAGTTAGAAAAGTGTAAAACTAGTTTGAAAGCAACAAAAGGTAAGAAATCTAAGTTGTTAAGAAGGAAATGTTTATATGATGTTTTGCAAGTTATAAATGTTGTTTGGATGTTAATAATGATGTTTGATAAGTGTTTGAAAAAGAAAGCAACCACCTTTAAGTCATTTGCAAAGGTTAGTTAGCAAATATGTACATAAATGACAATCATGTGCCATTGTAATGAAAATGTTGTTAAATTGATATGCAAGTTCATACGACATGTTAGGATATATTCAAATGGTTATAAACATTGTTTTGGATGTTTATTAGTTGTATATTAAATATATATGTTGAAACAAGTCACGGATTTACACGACATATAATCATATGGAAATCACTTTCCAAAAGAAATGAAATATGATATGGAATCATTTATACCTTTGAAAAATATATTTGAATATTCTTTAGAAATAATTCCTAAGTGTTTAAACTTGTCTCTACAAAGTTTGAATATGAATCTTAAAATACGGCTAAAATTTGACGCGTCACATAACGGTAGTTCGTGTTTTCACATCAAAAGTTCAAATGAACATACGAAGTGGAATATAGTTCGGAATTCTTCGAAGTAAAAATTTTCCGAATCCTTATATCCATATCTTTCAAATGAAACAAGAAAATCAAGATTTCATCTTGTACATTTTGAAATATGGAAAAATCAATTTCAAGAAAAATCTAGTTTTTGCACTAAATGACCAAAGTTGGAAATTGATAAAATAATCGTTTTAAAAATATAAAATAAATTCTAAAAATATTTTAAAATGTTTTAAAAGTTATTTAAGTTGAAAAGATCGATTTCTAAATGATATAAAAGTCGTTTTAAAGAATATAGCTTTCAAAACACTATTTGCAACACTTTTTCGCAACGCTTTTCAATAATTTTTGAAATAAAGGTTAGAACTAAACAATTCTTTCCCAAGTCTTATGTAAACATTTTTAAGTAAATAATAAAGTATTTAAAAAATTGATTTGAACAATTCAAAATTATAAGTGATTTAAAATAGGAAAATGAGTATGCGAAAACGACTAGTACATTTGTCCCGCCTGTGAGATCTAAAAGTGAAAACAAGGTGTGTAACTATGGCTATGGATCGAACAACCAGTGCCCTGAACTTACCTGGCCTTAGTTTTCTCTTTTAGGCGAGGGGTGGAACATATCGAAAGGAAAGCCTGGATGCTCAACTTGGATTTTATAGAAATAATCTTCTTATACTCATTATTAAAATCCGAAGAGGGAACTTGTCCTATTCGTGGAATTTAAAAGGTGATCTCACCGTTATTTTGCCCATAGCACTTGTTGAATGTGGAAGTTGATATTGAATAAAAGTAGAGTGATTTCTATAATCCTATTTTCTCAAAAGATACTCTTTAAAAATGATTTGAGAAATATTCAAAGAGTGGTTTAAATGATTCTGTATTCACTAAAGAATATTTTGAAAATATATATCTCTCGAAGATATTTTGGTAAATAAAAATGAATGAATCGAAAAATAATCACCTAATTACATCATATTTTATCGATGATTGGATTTCGAAGGAAATGTGTTGGATTTGGTTGATTCATATCCGAGAACCACTTCTAACCAGTTTACCTGTTAGAAGAATGAGGATGTTTGAAGACGGATGTGATGCCCCACTCTGAGACCCACATTAGCAAAGAGTATTACTAGGTAACACCGTCTGCTAGTACGGAGAATAGAGCTGGATAGGAGCGACCATCTATAGCCTTGTCTTAATTATCTATTGAATACGCCGACAATTGCCATACACATTTTTTTCTTTCTCAAATGGATCGACATATCCAATAAATACTTAATACAAAGCCATAGGTGGCTGAAGGATCTATCAGAACAAATATAACAACTCAAATGTAATACACATCAGAGAATAGTAGATTGTCACATACATTTACACATATACAGATACATTATAGAGTATACAAAATGATACATGCCAAGTGGTAAAGCAAACCACAATATACAGACGAGTCAAAAGAATACATATTAGAGTTACAGCAAAAAAGGACTACACAAAAAGCTATAACAAAAAGGAGCTAGCAGAATAGTCCATGCGGAAGCAAAATAGGCTAAGTCCATGTACCTAACCCGAAACATCTCGGTCTGACCCGAGTATAAATTACACGGGTAAGTCTAGCTAAACAAATCAGTTAGATAAACTAAATGATAATGAACATAAAAAGTCATAAAGTACCACAAATATCTCCAAAAGAGATAACCAGATCATCTAACAAAAGATGAATCCACAACAAGAAAAATGGTCTTTTGCAGCTCTATATAACAACGTTTAATTCAGAAGGCTATCATCCTTCAATTTTACGTTTCTAATTATATTAAATATAGAAAATGAAACGCTGCGTAAATGTTTATTTGGCGGGGGGAAAAATTTTTGGCCGCCACTTTTTCGTTCTTCTTATCTTCTTCTTGCAAATAGCTTCGTTCCTCTTTTTTATTTTTTTCATTTCCCTCCTAAAAAATCATCCATACTCAAATCTGTTCGCCTCTGCAAAATCGCCTCACGCTTTCAATTTATCGGCTCGTTCATCTTCTCGCTCATGGAAACGAGCCACTCTCATCTTCTCGTTCATCGTCGTTCATCAAAATAGCTGCTCCGTTTGTCTTCTCGCCACCGGTATCAAAAGGTAAACCAAAAAAATAAGTAGATTAGAATTTATCATGCATTGATTATCTTGTAAAGTTCTAATATCCTCTATGGTATTTGTGCTGAAACAATTAGGGTTATGAAGTAATTTTTCGATTTTCCATGAAGTTGCAACCAAAAAAGATGAGTTATATTGATTTGATGCAGTACTTCAAAAAAGTAAATAGAAAAGTAATTTTTCGATTTCTATTATCTATTTTCACAAAGGTACATGAACAGATATGTGTGCATCTCCAAAAGCACAAACTGTTCACATATTTAATTCTCAATATTTTGCAAAACTCAAGCAAAACACTGATGTACACAATCTGACAATATTTTTAATGCAAATAAATTCATGCAAAACACGCACATGGGAGATGTTAAAATAAAATGTTTCTATTCTTCAAAGGATGTGCTTAATTTGTTTCGGAGATTGGATTCAAATAATGGAACACATAAGCAATTACTACTTCAGTATTAATTCAAGCATCTAATGACATAGGTGTGAGTTTGCATTACTCACCTGAAATAAAATTTCACTTATTCTTCGATACACCTTGAACAGAACTACTACTCCTCTTCCCAATGAATGTTTCTTTTTCAAATTGATATCCAACACTCAAATTTCTTAATTTCTATTTGGTGTATAGGTGGTGAGAAGCTGAAATTTAAAGCTAATTTAATTTGTAGTTATTAAATTTGATTTATTCTAGAGTTACTAAAGTGATAAGGTTTGGGCAAGAGGAAGTGATTTCTAAAGGAACAAGTGCTTGAGAATATACTATATTTATAATTTTAATAGAAATATCCAGAAATTAATTTTTTTCCCTTTAGTTTGAAAGTCTGGGGAATCTTATTATATAATCTGTTTTGTCCTGAGTTTGGTAAATATTTTGAGGTGGCTTTGGGCTTTTATTTTATTTTATTTTTCATTTTCTTCTTTTATTTGTTTTATAAAATATGCACATTTAAGCCCAAGAAGATTTAATTGCTTTACTAAATCATTTCCTTTGTAAAATCGCTTCTCTATGAATTACAACTCTGTTTATTTTATAAAAGAAATCTTCCATAATTTTATTTAATTAATTTTTTATTTAAAGCATTTGCACGTCAAACAAACGTCAGCAGACCAACTGTAATAGACACACTATTGAATTGACGTTGCACTATAAGCTTTGTAAATAATGGAATATCTGTATAATTGAAATCAAAGCATTTGCATACACAAGTCTCCTCCTTGCCGCAATGTTCGCATCAAAACGCTTTAGATTTCCAACAAGGCTAGCTAAACAATTTAGCCCAATCATAGGTTGTACATCAGGGAAATGACATAAATGTGCCAAACGAGAATAGATAATACATATTCTCGTGCGTTACCAATCGAAGAGCTCCATGGAGTAATGATAAAAAGGCTTGCCAATAGAAGGGTGAATGAATGCATGTGAACAAAAATATAAATAGTCAATGCAATGAATTTTTTGTATATGATTATGACATTGTTGTATAAGTGGATAAAATTGTTGTTAATGGCGCAAGCTTAGTATAAGGAGAGGGGTAGTGCATAGACATTACTCCGGTGCTACAAAATAGCGCCATTGTAATGGCAAATTTTTTGGAAACAGTTTGGACTTGACTTGTTGATTTGTTGTTTGACATTCTCTATCTTCCTTGTTGTTTGTCATTTTGTTTGCATTCAATTACGATTATAGTTAGTTGTTATTTTGCTTGCATTCAATAACTGATTATTACTTTAAATTTTAGAAATTTACTTCCTCACATATTGGTTGATGATGGATAAAAATTGGGTACATCTGCACAGGTAACTATATTATACTAAATTTATTTTGAGAGTCAAATCATATATTTTAACATCAAAATTAATAGTTATTTCAATTTATTAATAGAACTAGTACTGAGTATGAGCAAGGAGCTTGGAAGTTTGTGCATGCTGCATTGAGAATTTCAAGAAATCCAGAAAAATTTTTATGTCCTTACTTAGATTGTCGAAATCTTAGTCATCAGTATGGGAAGATTGTTGTTGAGCATTTGATTATAAGAGGAATGGATCCGCTATACAAGGATGGTAGGTGGTACAATCATGGCGAACAAATAACTATAAGCAAAGATATCGAGTCTAATGACACTTATGATTTACTCAAAGCCATTCATTATAAAGATGAAGATTTCATCAATCATACATATTCCGACGATGATAAAGATGAAGATAGCGCACAGAAACGAGAGGAGGATTTATTAAAAAACTTGGGGGATGCCGAAACCCCATTATATCCTGGTTGTACCGATCAAACAAAATTATCTTCCATTATTGCCTTATATAATCTAAAATGTGAGACTGGGTTATCCGATAATGGATTCGATAAACTTCTAAATGTGCAATAACTATTGTTGCCAAAGGATAACGTACTTCCTAGGAATATTTACGAGGTGAAAAAATTTCTCAAAGTATTCGATATGGGTTTTGAGAAAATTCATGCTTGTCAGAATGATTGTTGTCTCTTTAGAAGAGAGTACAAAGATTTGGATAGTTGTCCAAAATGTGGGTTTTCGAGATGGAAGAGGAACGAATGTACAAATGAAATTATGCATGGTATTTCGGTTAAAGTTTTGAGGTATTTTCCAATCATTCCAAGATTCAAAAGAATGTTTAGATCTCAAAAAATAGCAGAAGATTTAAGATGGCATTTTAACAATAAAAGTAATGATGGAAAAATGCGTCATCCTGTTGATTCTATAACATGGAATATGGTAGATGAGAAATGGGAATCGTTTGCAGCAGATCCACGCAACCTAAGGCTTGGCCTTGCTACTGATGGTTTTAATCCATTTTTGACATTGAGTTCCAAATATAGTTGTTGGCCCGTGATGCTAGTGACATACAATCTCTCGCCACTGTTATGCATGAAAAAAGAAAATATCATGTAAACATTGTTGATTCTTGGTCCAAAGCAACCAAGAAATGATAAAGATATATATTTGGCACCATTGGTAGAAGATCTGCAACACTTATGGATTAATGGAGTTCAAACTTATGATGCATTTAGTAGATCGCTTTTTACTATGAGAGCAATTTTACTATGGACGATTAATGACTTTCCTGCATATGGTAATCTAGGTGGATGTTGTGTGAAAGGTAAAAAAGGTTGTCCATTATGTGGTGTCAACACTCATCATCGATGGTTGAAGTATAGTCGGAAAAATGTCTACATGGGTCATAGGAGATTCTTACCACCACCGGATTCGTTGAGAAAACAAAAATCCTGGTTTGATAACACTATAGAAAATGGTCGTAGACCTAGAATTTTAACCGGAAGAAACATCTCTATCATTTTGAAAAACTTTCCAAATAATTTTGGAAAAAAAATAAAAAATGGAGATAATAACAGCAAGAAAGGGAAGGGTAAAAAGAAGCCAACTAAGAAGCAGTATAGTAAGAAAAGAAAAAATTCTACTTTCAAACAAGATGATGATCCTGCAAAAATAGAGCTATTAAGATGGAAAAAACATCAATATTCTTTGATTTACCATATTGGGAGGTTAGTGCTATTATTTTTTACTGAATGAATTATATATATATATATATATATATATATATATATATATCAATGAAGTATAACAATATTATTTTTGTAGGAACTTCCCTTGCGTCATAATTTAGACATAATGCATGTAGAAAAAAATGTTGGTGAAAGCATAATAGCGACGATGTTGCATGATAGCAAATCAAAAGACGGAATTAATTCTAGAAAAGATTTGGAAGATTGGAGAATCAGGCATGGCCTTTTTGCACAAGCTCGTGGGAAAAAAACATATCTTCCACCAGCTCCGTATACATTGTCCAATTTGGAGAAAAAAACATTTTGCCAAAGGTTACATGATTTCAAGGGACCTGATGGCTATTGCTCAAATTTTAGAAGTTCTGTGTCATTGGAGAATTGTAAAATTATCGGCATGAAGTCACATGACTACCATGTTCTAATGCAACAGTTATTCCCAGTTGCAATAAGAGGATTGTTGCCGAAAAAGCCAAGGAGGACAATAATTCGTTTATGTTCGTTTTTCAATAAATTATGCCAGCGTGTTCTAGATAAAGAAAAATTGCAACAACTTGATGATGAAATTATTATAATTTTGTGTGAAATTGAACGATATTTTCCACCTTCTTTCTTTGATATAACGATACACTTGACCGTTCATCTTGAAAGGGAAGTCCGATTGTGTGGACCGGTTCATTTCCGTTGGATGTACCCTTTTGAACGATATATGAAGACACTTAAACATTATGTAAGAAATCATGCACGTCCCGAGGGTTGTATTGCAGAATCCTATCTTGCAGAAGAGTGCATGAGATTTTTTAGTGAATTTTTAAAGAAATCAATACAAATAGAGGAGAAGGAAGTCCGAAATGAAGATTATGAAGATGATTCCATACTCGAAGGACGACCAATTTCAGCTTGTAAAACAATTACATTGTCCGCCAATGAGAAACAGATTGCACATTTGGCTGTGTTAATGAATATGACTGTAGTTGAACCATTTCTAGAGTACGTAACTTTTACAATTTGTTATTACCGTTTCATACAATTTGTACCAGCAAATACAACTTGGTAATTTTTTTTTGTGCTACAATAGTTTGCATTTGGAGGAGTTACAACACTCAAACAAGCGCATGGAAAAAAATGCAACTTTACTTTGGAAAACCCATACAGATAACTTTGCCGATTGGATTAAAAAGAAGGTGAGTGAAATTTTGAAATATTATCTCATTAACTTTAGATTTATTATTATTGAGATCCATTTTAAATAGTTATTTTTTATAGATACCTATTGATTCAAAGGACCATGACAAGATGTTAAAATGGATTGCATATGGTCCGAGGAGTAGTGCATTATCCTGTAGTGGATATATCATTAATGGACAACGTTTTCACACAAAAGACATTGAGAGAGAAACTCAAAATAGTGGTGTCACTTACGATGCGACTACTATGTGTAGAGCAAGTGCAAAAGATACTTCTCAAGTAGTTGATGTTGTTACTTATTATGGGATATTGACTGATATAATTTTGTTAGATTATCATCATTTTTATGTTCCTGTCTTTAAATGTCATTGGGCAAACATAGGAAATGGTGTGAAGGTAGAAGATGGATTCACCCTTGTTAACTTACATCAAAACCAAGCCTCATTTTCAAAAGATCCATATATTCTTGCATCTCAAGCGAAACAAATTTATTATTCAAGAGAAGACGATTCTTCTAATTGGTATGTTGTGATGAAGGCGCCATCAAGAGGTTTTCATGAGATAGATATAGACGAACCATTTGAGGAAGTTAGCTTTGCTATGGAGAATTACGAAGATATTGACATGGATGCTGATGATTTTATTGAGGATATTAGTTATGTTAGGGAAGATTGTGAAGGCATATTTGAGTAGTTTAATTATTTTGCTATCTAGTTTTAATTCTATTAGACTTTACTCTCTATCTTCTTTGGTTAAGTAATATGTTTGTATGTAATGACTTGTTTTTCATATCTAGTTTTTGGAAATTAACCATGTTGATATAGGTCTTTAATTATTTCCTATTCCATATTTTGGTATCCTAAATATTGTTTTCATTCTACAAAACTAGACTGTTGAGACATGTGCATATCCACTTTTGTATTTGAAATTTTGATTGAAACTCTGAAGGGTGGTCCTATAATTGATACAGATATTTTCATTTAAGCTGAGTTTTTATTCTAATTTATCTTAAAGAAATATTGTAACCTTTGTTAAGTTGAAGTAAAAATATCTAGTTATTTAATTTAATTTAATTTAATAGATTGTACAAAATCGAAAAATCACAGGATTAATTAGTATTATATAATATAATATCACAAAGGTATTAAAGTTAAAATCAATTTTGAATTACTTAGAATTAAAATTGAAATACTTAAAATCATTTGTTGAAACAAAATTAAACAACACAAAGTTAATATTTTTTAACTTTATAAAGTGGCAAGCGCATGTGTACTAGGGGTCAGATACATGCACATTGTTTATCAAACGTTCAAATCCGTATTATTAGTAGAAAAAATTACTGATTATGGTTGTAATATTGTAAATGTGTGCTGTGGTCCATAATTTCAGTAGAAGATGCTTTAATATGAATATTCAAGATACCAACATGTGCAGCGTAGGTAAATAATTCTCTGTTGTGCATTCCATTCAATTGAAATTTACAACAATAAAACCACTAAACAATTACATGAAATACATTATTTTACGAGTAAAACGAACCTAAAATTCAAGCAATAAATAGTACTTTCAAATTAAAAGTGCAAGACATACATATGTGATTGTGTAAGGTTAATCCTATAATTTCGCAGTGTTAGCTTAATACCCTAACACTGACCACTTAACACGGTGCTTATTTTAGCATTAAGTAATAAATATTCATTTCTGTTACATAGAATTTGAGCACGTGTGCCTACTGCCTAGTAGCTTGAATTATGTATGTTCAAATTATTATACAGAGAAGAGAAGGCACACTCGCTCAATCCAAAGTTATAACCAATACTGATTTGTCAAGTGTATGTATAAACTATAAACTATTGTTTCACCACCATCCACCAAATATGGGATGCAAAATCTAAGAATAAAATGAGGTTTTTTTTTCAACATAGCACAAATATATATTCTATATTTGGTCATTATTAAAATATCCGAAAAGGGAATAGAACAACAAAGAAGGCCATATTATCAGACTGACCACTGTGGGTCTGTTGCAGTACCTGCTTTTTTAAGAGGGAGATGCTTTATTTTTGCTTCATATCTATACAAGAAATGAAGAGGATTACTCGAAAACAGAAAAAAGCAAAAGAGGCTGAAATTGCACTCAAGGAGTCTAATGAACAGAATAAGCATGTTGAAGACAACAACGTTCAAAATGAAGACAACAACGTTCAAATTGAAGATAATCGACATTTAGTTGAAGGCAATAATCAAAATAAAGACAATCTTTGTGCACTTGAAGACAATACAATGCAAAATGAACACAATGTGGAAGACATGATGGAAACCGATAGACCTATTCAAGATGTGAGCGAAAATTTAGTTCGGAAAAGAATTGCTAGAGGTCCTACTAAAATGAAGAGACTTCCTTCAAATTTCGCAAATCGGGTTGAAGTTGAATTTAATGAGAGTGGCATTCCAATAGGAGAAGGGTCAATCCACTTATCTTCTTATCTAGGGCCACTCGTACGAGAGCATGTTCCAGTCACGCTTGCTGATTGGAGACATCTTGGTGATGATTTGAAAGCCTTTTTATGGGATTGCATTCAGGTATATTTATTTATAGTGATAGTGTCTTTACATCATTCCATCTCAATTCACATGTACATGAGGAAATAAAAGTGAGAAATTAGTTACAAACCGTTGTCTTCAACATTTAATTGTACTATCCTTTCTATTTCTGTGTAAAAGGGGGAGCGCTTGCGTTTGATTTTGAAAGTTGTACTGCAGAAAAGTAGACCCCTAATCTATTTCTGTGTAAGCTCAGACCCAGTACATAAATTATTCATAGAGGCAATAATGGTGAACGTTCCGTCACTGTCTTTTACCTTTTTACAGAACAGTTTTGAGCTTTGATATCGTCTAGTCATTTGAAGTGGTAAAGGGACAAGTAAAGCCCTCAACACTGTCGTACAATCATAAAAGTACAAAATGGCTGCATGTACCTCTTTTCCCTTCTGTTAAGTTATGCATGCAATCCCAGTGTTCTTGATAGATTTGTGCATTAAAAATATATTTGAATTTACACAAAGTCTCCTTCAAAAAGAGTTTTTATGCAAATTGCATTTCAACTTTTATAAGCCATACAAACTCCATTTCAGTTCATTTTGTTCTCTTCAAGAAAGAAAGTATTATCACATGCTCCTTTGAAAGTTTACTAATGTCGTTTGGTGCATGCAAAAAAGAAAAGAAAAAAAAAAGATTGCACATATAGGATACTAACTTTTGGGTCTTTGCCTTTTGGTTCTTCTGAACTGATATTAATTGCCAAGTATTTGATAAACAAAAGACAAAAAGGTGCTTGTTATTGGTTAAATGAGAATCTTAACATAATATGCAGTTGATAGTACAAAAATATAGGAAAGGTTAGTAATGCAATTAATTCAAAAGATCGGTCACAAAAATATAGGAAAGGTTAGTAATGCATCTGTATTTGTTTATTGTTTCACACTTATTTTCCCAGGCTGCATTTGCTTCTGTCATTTAGAACAACAGCCATATAAGTAAACTGGACATCACAAGTGCAAACATTATAATATTCAAAAGAAAAAAAAATTAAGGTAGTACACCATGATTAGGTTGTATTTTTTTTAAAACATAGCTGTCCTTGTTAGGAGTTTAATCGCAAAATCTGAATATGTACAGTCTGGACATCTCATGTTTCAAAACATCTCATGTTAGGGGGTATTTTCTCCCCTGTATGTTGGACTTTGATCAGACGTTGAAACATGAGTTTTTAGATAGAGAGGAAGGCATATTTTGAGGGTTAACATTGCATTTACTTAAAAGCAATGTGACATATTGATATGGTCTGTTTGATCCATCTGCTATTAGGGACTGTATGTTGTTTGCAGATGTTTGCTTTCACATAATTCGTTAAAAATAATAGAATGTATCAGCATATATTAGTATATTTTATACTTGAATGATATAAAACATAAAAGGATGAAGAAAAAAAACCTGTGATTTCCAATTTCATGATATCATATTTCATTACATCATTCCAGCAACATTTATTTAATGAATATGGGTTTAAATTTGATATCTATCTGCACACAGTTTCAGCTCTGCACACAGTTTCAGCTCTGCACACAGTTTCATCAATCCGCTATGTCTTCTCGTTTAATATTTGATTTATTTACGAATGTGCTAATTTCGCTTCAACCAATTAATGGATACAGACTAGATTTAAGGTGGATGAGGAATGTCAAAAGGTCTCTATATTTCAGCAAATGGGTTGTATTTTTAGGTGTTCAAAATGTAGATTAGTTAATCAATTAGTAAAAGCAAAGTCAAAGGAGGAAAGACTTCAACTGAAACCAGATAATATTGGAAGTATGACGGAGTGGAATGATTTTATCAACTTGAAAACTAGTTCAAAATTTAAGGTAAATTACATCTAATTGGTCATTCTTTCAGTGAATGAGATAACTTTTTGATGTATTCTTATTTTTTTTAATTCAGATAAAAAGTGACATATACAAGGTTTCAGACGCAAGCAAGTGCCACACACATGGAGCCGTAAAGGAATGGCTCGATTAGCTGCGGATATGGTGAGAATTGTCCTATTCAATTTTTGTCACGCCGTCTATTTCTATAGTTATGACAATTATTTTATTCAATTTTTCTAAATGTAGAAAAAAGAGAGTTCCAATCCCTCTTCCATTTCTAGAACTCATGTTTGGATTAGATCTCACACTCGAAAAAATGGCGAACCAGTGAGTTTGGCCGTTCAAGGTAAAATAGTATGTGCTTTTGTTTCAATTTGATTATTATCAAATCACTTTAGAGTGTAATAATTATGGAAATTATAATAAATGTTAACATTTGCAGGAGCAAATTAAAAAAATTGAAACGCTTTCACAATCCAGCTCAAATACTAATGTGAGAGAAGATGCTCTTTCAGTAGTGCTGGGACAGGATAGACCCGGACGATTAAGAGGAATGGGAAGAAGCATGACCTACACCAAGTTTATTGTGGCACAAGCTAATAAAAAACAAGAAACGCAACTTCAAAATAGAGTAAGCAATTTGGAGAAGACGGTGCTAATGCTACAAAATAAGGTAGATTTTATGCACTGATCAGCTCATACCCAGTTTGCACTTATCAATTTAAAACTAGGTTCACACTAAATTAGTGCAAAAAAATAGAATTGGTCAATGCAAATTAGATTTGCGCAGACCAGTTCAAACTAAGTTACATTGAGTAGCGTGAACAGTTTGCACCGACCAATGAAAATCTTTTTGCACTGACCAGTACAAAAAGCATATAATGTTATATTTAGATTATTGAACTAGGATTAAAATTTGCAGACTGGAATTATAGAGGAAAACTAAAGTTCTTGGATTTGAGATTCATTCTCAGTAATCTTTAAAATCTGGACATATGATGGTCACCCGTATTAACTAATATTGTGAGATTTCTTTGAAAATCGTGTATCCTTTTATTAAATCTTCTGCAATGTACAAGGAAGGTTTGTCTTCCTCCTTCATAAGCTGCTTGATGATTTCCAATTTTAGTACTTTCAGCGATATTTCAATAACATAAGGGTGACAATTGGATTTCTGAACGATGACTATATCCATGTTTTTGTCGAGTATACCCATATTATTATTAAGTTTTTTCATTTATACCCTTGCTTGGTAAAAATTGATTCACCATTGTAAGTAACTTGCATTTTCCATGACCATTTGCTTCTTTTTCCGTTGTTGCTACATTTTTCTTATTTCTCATCCGCATTGTATTTTTGCATCCAACTTGTTTGAATTTTATTTTGAAATGACTTGTTTAAGAAAAAGCGTATATATAAAAGATTTTTGAGCTATTAATGTATTTTAACTTGCACTGTTTAACAACTCAAAGTCTTAATATTCCATCCAACTGAAGGAAGTAAATGCAGGTTAAACAACGTTTATTTTGTATTAAGCTAGTTTGTTAACTTATATATGCGCTTTAAGTTTATTAAATTAGGAAACCGATTTCATTCAACTTTATTCAAGTAACGCATATTAAAATAAAGAAGTTAAATTGGCTTTTAATCAGGCAGGTAACTAAATTCTAGGTTGATTGTGAATGAATTTTTCACTGTCCCGAAGTTTGGCAGTTTACAAGTTAAATGCATTATTTAAGGTAGTACCAAAAAAGAAGTTTCACACTCCTGTAATTTAATGTCTAATGACTCTACTCAATAACAGAATCTTCAATCGCTCAAGCAGCCAACAAAGAAATCATTTACATTAAGACAGAAACAGAGGCTGATTTTGCTAATCACATATAACAGTATATGTTTTTTATTAAATATGATGGTAATGAAATATCTATAGTTTGTCATACCTGCAGTTTGAAAAATTGAACTAAATTTATATCATATAGTGTTGTAAGAGAATATGAAAAGCTTTACACTAAATAACAACAGGTATGACAAACTGCAGGCATGACAAACTAAATTTATACGCTACAGGTATGACAAACTGCAGGTATGACAAACTAAATTTATACGCTACAGGTATGACAAACTGCAGGTATCTCTGTTGTTATTTATTGACAATTTTTCAAACTGCAGGTATGACAAACTGCAGTTAGATGCATTTATTTAGTTTGCATTTATATGTATGAGATATAAATTTAGTTCAATTTTTCAATTTGTCTGTTGTTTATTAAAATGTGAACAAATTGTGAATTGTGAGTTATAAATTTAATTCAGTTTAAATATAATTGCATTTTATTTCATATTTAATTGCATTTGAACTATGGGTTATAAATATATGACACACAAATAAAACAACAAAACACAACACAGACACACACACAACACAGACACACACAACACAACATAGACACAAACACACACAACCACACTGCTGCGACACATTCTGCTACCCATACATGCATAGAATGAAAGCAATTCTGTAAGTTATTTACTAATTTTTTTGACAATATATTTTTGTTTTGATTCAGCTAATGTAGCAATCAAGAAAGGACGAGCAACTAAGAAGGGTCGAGGATGAGAATGCGTCTCAAGCGGTAAAGTTATTTATATTATTTGTGTGACATCATTGGAATTTGAGTTTGAATTTTTAGTTAAGTATTTAGCGTGATTGTTTTTGATTAATTTTAGAACAAGTATGACAACACAAATGCCCACTGTGATTTATTGGATTGGACTGGGGTTGATGAAATAGTTGCTGAAGGAAGAGTTCTTTCAACTGATCCGAAAGAGCTTGTATATAACATCCCTCTTGGACCGAAAGCCATGAAAATTTTGATAGTTATTCCAAAGAAATTAGATGCTTTCTTATGGAGGTCTACACCTAAGATGCTCTCACATATTGGAGAAGCTAAGAATGAGATAGTAGCATGGCCATCTGATAGAGTTGTTTTGCACACGATGAGTCACTTTGAAAAGGATGACATTATGGTAAACTTAATTTTTTTTATTTATTCGGTACCTTTATGAATTGAATACAAAATTTATACTTTATTTTGTTTTCATATGTTCTAATTTGTTTTTATAGAGTAATAGTGGCAGTACAAATATCAAATGCAAGCTGTATGATTGGACCAGAAACAAAGAACTAGTTGCTGAAGGAAGGTTTTACTCTAGTGATCCAAATCAGCTTGTGAATAATATTCCTCTGGGACCATCCGCCGTGCTTGTTTCGACCGATGAGGCCAAAAAACCAGATACATTCTTGTGGAGACCTCCAACTGGTATGACATATGTTGGAGAAGCTATTGACAGCAAAATAGCTTGGCCAAAAACAAATGTAGTTGTTGAGAATGTTAATGCTACAACGTCTGCTCATACGGCTAATGTTGTATTATCTTCAACGGTAATGTGTATACTTTACATATTGATTTATCAAAACATATGCAATGACAAGCTTTTATTTTTAGGATCACTTTTATTTTCAAAACTTATTTAAACGGTTTCATTTGTTGCATGACAAAGCGCAAACTCCAAGACAGATATGAAATGCAAGCTAATCAGCGTTCAAGGAGCCAAAGAAGTAATTGCTGAAGGGCGTGTGGCTTCAACCGACCCTAAAGCATTGTTCCATTTTGTTCCACTAGGGGAAAACGCAGTCAAAGTTTGGGTTGATGTTATAAAAGTTCCAAATGCGCCTTTGTGGAGACCTACTTCTTATTTTGAGTTTATTGAAGATGCACTTGGTTCGACGATAGCTTGGCCTTCCACGAATATTATAACCGAATCAACTTCAAGTAAGTATGAATTATCTTTTTTTTCTTGCGATATAATTTATTATGCTTAGCACATCCTTACCATAGTTGGCTTCCAGTTTACCATGTATGTGGAGTGACATGCGCATAGAACAAATGTAGTATAGAATTAAAATCCCAAAAAAAAAAATAGCTGTAAATGGATGTGGGTCATTATTTGAGGTGAGTTTTGGTTGGTGGAGTGTTTCTGGTTGTATTGGTTGGTCGAAGAGGTACAGGTTGGAGTTTGGTTTTTTTTGGATGGGATGTTTTGCATGGTAGAATGTTGTAAGTATATGTATGAAATGTTGTTTTGAGGAGTGACTATCTTGATTGTGCTTCTATTCATTGATTTGGCATACTGATTAAGCAGGTTGCTTTTAACCTCCATCTTTATGTTTATTTTTGATTGATCTTATTCCTTGTTTTCAAATCAACGAACATTATTCATTCGTACTCGCGTTGGGCTTCACCAGGAAAAACACCAGTAAATGGGCCTCCGTTTTGAAATGTCCAATAAATATTTTGTTAACGCTCGGCCATGAAATAAAATAATAAATAATAAATGGCTAATGCTAATAAATATTCTTCATTAAACCAACCAAGGGCTGCTTAATCCATGCAAGCAAAGAATTTTTTAATATTGTTTTGAAGTTAGGATAGCAAATATTGTATGTTTTTGTTGGTAATGCAAATTTTAGATGTTTCAAACTAAACGACTAGTATTTAAAGTTGAATTATTTGATGTGGAGTTTCAACATATTTTATCATGTTTAAAATAATAGCTAAATGAAAAGCTAGCTGTTTGAATATATATAAAAAATCTTAGTTAGAGTAAGATAAAAAAGAAGAAGTTCTTAGCTTGAAAGGATATAAGCAAATATAAGCTGCTCATGTTGGTGGGGTAGCAGAGACACAAGACCTTTACCTACTCGAGTTACTTAAAATCAATTGATCGAGACTTGTATCCGTATTTTCATATCATACCACATGCTCGAACCGTTTTTTTCCCTTCCTTTACAATGAATTAATCAGATATGGGCCTTTACTCTGTGTACATTCTGTTTCAGCAATTATTTTTTACTAAAAATAAATATTCGTATACTTTTTTTGTACCTTAATATATATGTAATATGGCATATTCGCATTTTAATTAAATGCATGCACGATTAAGACAAAACAAAATGCATATGGAGCAACTACAAAGTAAATTTTTTAGAGTTGGAACAGCGTAAAGTAGGTACCCAAGTCCTATTGACTCATTGCACGCGGACACAGTTGGGCCTTCCGGGTACATCAACCGAAAAAGGAGATCAGTGGTCCAAAAATGTGTCTATCTATCTAAAAACTAAATACATTCTAAAAACGAAATTAGGAAAATAATTTAATAAATGGAATAAAATATCTTACTTGTAAATGAAGATAAAACAAATCTTGTTTCTAATTGGAAGAATACATGACTTTTAACATGGGGGAAATATAGATTTGGTAGTTGTATTGATGAGGAGTGCCAACCACAAGTACTGATTAAATATAATTTCTGTCTACTGATTAAACAAATCTTAAAGTCCACTGATTTTGAAGTTAGCTCATCATATCTAATTTCTTCTTTCAAACCCTTAATGAATTTATCAAAAAGAAATCTAGGTGGAAATTTGTCAATTAATCCCAGCAACTACTCAAATTTATTTAAATACACTAGGACATCAGTTTTCTACTTTTAGTTAGCCAATGTTCCATAGGGTGTCTGCAATTCTGGAGGTTTAAATATAACAAAAATTTCTTCTTTGAACGTTTGCCATTGATCACAGTTTCTGACGTTCTTGGTACACTAACGATACCAATGCTGTGTTCTAGATGAAGGTAGAAGGAGCATGTCTAAATCCACTTAAATTTTGGAGCATTATGATATCTAAAAATTTACTCAACTTTCCTAATCCACGCCACTGCATAATTTCCTCCAGACCAGACTGGAAATTCTAATTTAATGACCGTGCTTTGCAGCAATCTGGATGTTGGTGGAGTTCCTTAATTGTCTCTGGTTATGAGTTCTTGAATGTGGGTTATGAGTTCTTGAATGTGGGTCTACTCCCAGTTCAGGGGGATTTTGATATTCTTAGTGATTTCTTCATGTGATTATTTAGTTTGGTGGTACATAAACCCAAGCAGATTATTGTTATTGGCATTTGTTGGGTTGAAAGTGGAATGATCTGGATTTTGGTGTGGTAAAGATAAAGAACTGGGTTGTTCTGGTCTTATCTATAGTTTAAAAGTTTAATCTCCTTGAGTTCAGCTGCCACTGAATTACCTATTAACATGTTTTTTCTTACATCTTTGCAGTTTCAAAGTGAGCATGCTTATGTAATTTGACTGACTTAGCTAGTGGAGGTTGAATTGTTGAAGAGGATTAGCTTGGACTCTCACAACTCATATTTTGCTTAATTTAATATGCTATTTATGTAAAACAATGTTACTATCATATTTGCTTACAACATTATGTATGAAATATACGATTATCGTTTATTTTGAGTATGGAGTTAGTGCAACTTTATTATGTTTAATATAACATGCGAAGATTATATTTATTTATTGTGTTTTTAATTAACTGACATTATCAGATATAAAATTTTATAGCTGGTGGGATGATTGTAAATATAAACTTTTGTGCATGGTATTTTTCATATTTAACAGCGTTTTAAAAACACTGTAAAAAAGGAAAAATGCTGCAGATGTCAGGCAAAGGGAAAACGCTGTGAAACATCCACCCATATGCAGCGTTTGCTTTATGGTGCTAAATGCTCATTTACAAGCTTTTCAAAACGCTATAAAAAAGTATTGCAGCGTTTTTAAAATGTTGTCTAAAGGAAGAAGAAACAATGGGTAAGGACATATTACAGCCATCATTAAAACGCTGTAATAAGAAAACGTTGTAATATGTTGCTAATTTTGCAGCGTTTTAGAAACGCTGTGATATGTCTTGACTCTATTACAGCTTGTCGTTAGAGAGCGTTCTTCATAACGCTGCGAAAGGATTTGACAGCGTTTTTAAAACGCTGCGAAAGACCATTTTTCTTGTAGTGATCAAAGCAATCCTCATATCATCGGCAACTCAAATAAACAAAGGATATCATATCCCAAAACAAGCCAAAAAGGTAAATAACAAATACCAATAAAGGTAACACAAGTCTCCATAAGGTAATCGCTATATATCGTGTGGTTCAAAGGACCTACACCGAAAGGCGATACACTAGGGAAATATAATTGTCAAAGAAACAAAAGATGCTCGAGCTCAGTACTGTATAACAAGGTTCCACACGCCCAAAGGCAACAAACTGTAGTGGCGAAGGTCCGGAGACCCAGTACTGGACACCACTAACTGGCAGAATGTGTCACAACTCTTAGAATGGAACCCGAAAAATGTTAATGTGAGTCCCATACCAGACGTTCGCACTAAACGGTTTACTAACCATTAGCCAATTTAACACTCAAAGCAGTACAAAGTTCACCTCATCTCATCGGTAAACCAGACCCGAAGGTCAAAACGGTCAAACAAATAGATTAGGAATTAACTGAAAAGATAAACCCACGTGTTCATAGCATGCGTTTTATTTAATCATTTAATTCTCCTCCCTCTTCGCTCGAAGTGCAAAATTGTGTGTGTGTTTTATATAGAAATTATAAGTTGGAGAAACGAGTTTTTAATACAATTTGAAAAGCACACTTTATAAAAACCCATGTACGAAATCTAAAAAGAATCATCAAAGTCAAAAATGCGATACAACTAATTTGATCAACATGAATCGATTAAAATTGGAAACTCAAACGCAAAAGGAAAAATAGGCTGAGACAACAGATTTAGTCGACTGGACCAGGGTGGTCAGTCGACTGACACAAATCTTGGAAGCTTTCGGTTTCCAGGCTTAGTCGACTGACCCAGAATGGTCAGTCGACTGATACTGGCCCAGGTAATTTCCTGGGTTCGCTTCAGTCGACTGAACTGGAAATTCCAGTATTCTCAGCCTAGCCCCCAAGGGGCAAAATCCCAAACAATTTGCGATCGGTCGAGCGATGGGTGCTAGGGGTTTACGCCAATCGGCAACCCAACCCAATAGACTCTTCGATACGCCACCAAAAGCATGATCAAACATCAAAGCTAAGATTTTTAAAGATTTAACTTCAAAACGCCAAAAATTGGAATATTCATAAAACCAATTCAATCCAAAGCAAATGGACAAGAAATAGATGTTAGGAATCACTACCTAACAACTATCAAAGATATAGACATAGATGTGAGTTCAAAACTCACCTTTTAACTTAAAAAAATGATGGGAAGCTCAAACAGAAAGAAAAGATCAACCACTCTTCACTTCTACTCTACAAGCTCCAATCTGAGATCAAATTTTTTTTCCTAAATTAGGTTATAGGAAATTTCTGAAATTGGAGAGAGATTGAGATGGAGAAGGTGAAAAGAAGGCTTACCTAAGCTTCTCTTCGATTTTGGAGCAAGAATTCGAGTTTGCAAATGAATCTAGGGCTTGGAATTTCTAATTCCTTTTCTCTTCCCCCATTTCTAAGGCTTGAAGTGTTAGGAAATATTATGAAGGAATGAAGGGGAGGGGGAAAGTTAGGATATTAGATAAGTTGGGTTAGTGGGCTGAAACCCAAACCCAAAGCCCTAATAGAAAATAGCAAAATTCTACTCAACTCCTAACATATCGATGCTTATACTCAAAAAGATCACAAATGCCATTTTAGACTCAATGGAAGTGGTCCCGAGTCCTAATTCAACCGTTTGCAAAAAGTAACATTTTGGACTTAAAATCCGACTAACGATGCTATATTTAAATAAAACATTTAAATATACAATCGTGAAATATGCGGGTTGTTACAGATCTTCCCTCCTTAACAAAATTGCGTCCACGCAATTCCTAGAGAAGAATTGGTAACAACTACATACTTACATCACCCAAAAAGGAAAGAAAAATAAGCTTGAGATAAAGAGATATACTCACCATTTCTAAGCGAAGATAGAAAACCCGGATAGGATCGCTCGATAAACTCTTTGGTTTCCCAAGTACAGTCATTGGGATTAGCGGACCATTGAACTTTAATGAGCGGCACGTCCTTATTTCAAAGGTGTCTCACCTCCGAGGCAAGTACGCGAATAGGCTACTGTACAATAGATAAGTCTGGTGAGATCTCAAGCTCTTGCAAATCAGGAGAGTCAATAACAGAATCCGATTCTCGAAGACACTTCTGAAGCTGAGAAACGTGAAACACATCGTGAACACTGGATAGATGAGCTGGAAGTAAAACTGTATAAGCCACATGGCCAATACATTCAGTAATTGGAAATGGTCCTACATAGCGAGGAACCAATTTCCCTGTCGTACTGAAGCGCATAACCCCTTTTAAAGGAGAAACATGAATAAAGACGAGATCATCAACCGAGAACTCGAGAGGCTTCCTATGATTGTCCGCGTAGGATTTCTGGCGGCTTTGTGCCTCTTTCATTCTCTGACGAATAAGATCAATCTTCTCAGAAGAATCATGAACAAAATCTGGGCCGAGAATAAGCTTCTCCTCAGATCCCAACCAACATGAAGGTGATTGACATGGCCTTCCGTATAAGGCTTCGAAAGGAGCCATACCGATACTGAACTGAAAACTATTGTTGTAGGAGAACTCTACAAGGGGTAGATGATCCTCCCAACCACCTCCAAAATCAAGAATACAAATACGGAGGAGATCCTCTAAGATACGATTCACCCGTTCAGTCTGTCCATCAGACTGTGGATGATAAGCTGTGCTGAAATTAAGCTTTGTTCCCAAAGCTTGCTGAAGAATCTTCTAGAAATGACTTGTGAATAAAGGATCACGGTCACTCATAATCGAACTAGGAACACCGTGAAGTCTCACGATTTCCTTGATATATAACTTAGCCAAAAAAGAAGCAGTCCTGTTAGATTTAATAGGAACAAAATGAGTTGATTTGGTGAGGAGATCAACAAACCCAAATGCTAGAATGGCCCGATCTCGTACGAGGTAGGCCATCAATGAAATCCATTAAAATCTGATCCCATTTCCACAATGGAATCTCTAGGGGCTGAAGGAGACCAGAAGGGCACTGATGTTCGGCTTTAATACGTTGACAGGTCATGCAATTACTCACATAACTCGCTACATCGCGCTTCATGCCTTCCCAATAATAAAGGCGATGCATATCGACATACATCTTACTACTACCATGATGAATGGTATACTTAGAATGATGACAGTCATCAAGAATGTCATGCCTAAGTGCAGAATCAGAAGGCACAACAAGACGGTTCTTCTTGCGAAGACACCCATGAAAATCAATACTGAAATCCCGCAACGCCTCATCATGGGATTTAGTCTCACAAAGCTGAATAAGATGTACAAGATCATAATCACGCCGCTGAGCTTCGGCAATAAGATCAAATAGAGAGGGTCGAGCTTCCAAACTGGATAATACTATCGGAGAATCAGAGGATAGAGCTCGATCAAGAATATCACAAAAAGATAGAGTCTTAAGAATATCCCATTCGGCAAGCATCATAGAAACAATAGTCGAACGTCTGTGACTAAGCGCATCAGCAACACGATTACCCTTAACAGGGGTATAATGGATATCAAAGTCATAGGAGGAAAGAAACTCGAGCCAATGTTGTTGCCTCATATTGAGTTCATTCTGAGTGAACAAATACTTCAAGGATTTATGATCGGTATAGAGAATGAAGCGCTCACCTAATAAATAGTGTCGCCAAATCTTCAAGGCGAAGATAATGGCGGCTAACTCAAGATCATGAGTGGCATAGCAAACTTCATTTGGACGCAGTTGCCTAGAAGCATAAGCAACTACCCGATCCTTCTGCATAAGCACGACACCGAGACCACTACCATAAGCATCGGTGTAGACAACAAGACCATGATTCCCCTCGGGAACCACAAGAATAGGAGCATTAGTGAGAAGTTCCTTTAATGTCTGAAATTAAGCTTCACACTTATCGGACCAAATATAACGAATGCCTTTCCGAGTAAGGCTAGTGAGAGGAAGCAAAACACGGGAAAAATCCTTAATGAACAGACAGTAATAACCCGCCAATCCAAGGAAACTACGAATCTCATGAACATTCTCAGGTCTCTTCCAATTCTGGATAGCTTCGATCTTTGAGGGATCGACAGAAATTCCATCGGAAGATACAACATGGCCTAAGAACTTAACCTTATTCTCCCAAAAATGGCACTTGGAGAATTTGGCTTTAAGCTGATGGCGACGAAGAGTACTCAAGACAATTCTCAAGTGATTAGCATGCTCGGCTTCAGACTTAGAATAAACAAGACTGTCGTCGATGAACACAAGGACGAACTTATCGAGTTGTTCCCGGAATACTCGATTCATAAGATCAACAAAGAAAGCAGGGGCGTTCATCAAACCGAACGGCATAACGAGCCACTCGAAAGAACCATATCGAGTGCGGAAAGCTGTAAGAGGTATGCTATCTTCCGCGACTCGGAGCTGGTGGAAACCAGTGGCAAGGACGAGCTGAGAGAAGACCTTAGCGCCACTCAATAGATCGAACATATCATCGATGCTAGGCAATGGATACCTATTCTTCACGGTCAACTCGTTAAGCTTGCGATAGTTGATGCAGAGCCTAAAATTTCCATCGGACTTCTTCACAAAGACGACCGCGGCACCCCACGGTGAAAAACTGGACTGAATCAATTGTTTGGGCTCAAGCTCTAAAAGCTGCTTCTTGAGTTCCTCATTTTCTTTTGTAGACATCCTTGTGGGAGGATGGCCAACTGGCTGCGCGCCTGGAATGAGATCAAGGCGGAACTCGATCGCCCGCTTGGGTGGCAAACCCGAAACCGGCTCAAAAATATCAAAGAAGTCACAAACAATAGGAATACGAGATATATCATCATCATCTCGTGAGTCTAAAGAATATAAAGCCATTTCGGAATTATCCACATTCCAAAGAACAAGTGATAGCTGAGTAGACGAATCTGAGTGACGAAGATATAAAATTCTTTCAGAACAAATAATCCTGGCATCGTATCTCACTAGCCACTCCAAACCCAAAATCATATCAAATCCCAAATAAGAAATAACGTGTAGATTCGCACGAAAAGAAAAGCCACATAAAACAATCTCAACATCATCACAAAGCACGCTAAGGGTTGCGGATCCCCCAGTAGGATTCGCTATCCTCAACGAAGTGACCATACAAGAAATATCCAAAGACAATTCTTCGACGAGCTTTTTCTGTATGAAAGAATGCGAAGCACCCGTATCGAAAAGAACTCGAATACTATGGTCATGAAATAAAATAGAACCATCCAAAATAGATGGAGTTATACCACTGGGCTGAGAAGAACCTCCAGAAGCCTTAGCAACATAAAGCTTGCTAGACTTGGCACTAGCAGGAGCAGTAGGGCAGAAGGAAACACGGTGACCTTCCTTCTTGCAATAATGGCAGAAGAGAGGCTTAGGACAAGCTCGAATCATATGATCAGGAGAACCACAATTGAAACAATTCCGAATGGAAGGTGTTCCAACAGATTAAGAGTTAGAACCAGATTCAATGGGCTTTTTCTTCTTGGAAGGGAAAAATTTCCGCTTATGAAATGGAAACTTCTTCTTATTGGGGTTCTTGCGAACCTCAACATCATCACCACTATCACACTCCTTCTCGATGGCTTCGAGATGAAGTGCCGAGTCAACCAACTCCTCAAAAGAAAGCTTAAGATGGAGCATTAAAGACTTCTTAAGATATTTCTTAAGACCGGAGACAAACTTCATATTCTTCTTATAAGAGGTGCTAATGAATTCAAGAACATACTTAGATAAGTCCTCGAATGATGCAACATACTCAGAGACGGAGGACTTCCCTTGCTTCAACTCAAGGAAGCGACGAGCTAATAAAACTTTCTCAGATTTAGGAATGAATTTGAGTTCGAATTGTTCCCGAAACTGAGTCCAAGAAAGAATAGACTCATCAAGTTCGGCTACAAGAAGCTCGTACCAATCAAGGGCACGCTCTTGCAATAATCTAGAAGTTACAAGAACTCGATCATGGTCAGAAAGATCCATACGAGAGAAGATACGCTCGCATGTGCGAATCCACGCTTGGACCTCAAGAACGGAATCGGGGCCTTTGAATGTCTTTCCTCCAAGATGAGAAAAATCACTGCACAGGCGTGCAAAGGCAGACTTGCGTGGAGGAGATGCTGGAGTAGGAGCAGGAGGCTGAGTGCTTCTAAATAACTCCAAAAACTGATCGGCAAACATATAAACGCCATTCGGATGCGAGCCGCTGGATTGCCCAGTATCTGAGCGTCGTCCTCTGCCTCTTCCAGCCATTAGCTGAAAGTTAAGATAAGATAATGATTATTCACAAGGTAGATATCATTAATTCAAATATGGAATACTACGGAATAAATGCATTCCTAGACGTATTCCCAAAATTCTATCTACCCCAAGGCACGGAAAGAATAAAAGCACGATGATTCAAAGATTCGTTACATTCGTACTACACTTTGATGTATTGTAATATGTGTCTCTATTCTATGTTTATCATATTTTGTTCTGAACTCAGCTTCGATACCAAGCTGTGACGCCCCACTCCGAGACCCACATTAGCAAAGAGTATTACTAGGTAACACCGTTTGCTAGTACGGAGAATAGAGCTGGATAGGAGCGACCATCTATAGCCTTGTCTTAATTATCTATTGAATACGCCGACAATTGCCATACACATTTTTTTTCTTTCTCGAATGGATCGACATATCCAATAAATATTTAATACAGAGCCATAGGTGGAAGAAGGATCTATCAAAACAAATATAACAACTCAAATGTAATATTCATCACAGAATAGTAGATCATCACATACATTTACACATATACAGATACATTATAGAGTATAAGAAATGATACATGCCAAGTGGTAAAGCAAACCACAATATACAGGCGAGTCAAAAGAATACATATTAAAGTTACAGCCAAAAAGGACTACACAAAAAGCTATAACAAAAAGGAGCTAGCAGAATAGTCCATGCAGAAGCAAAATAGGCTAAGTCCAATGTACCTAACCTGAAACATCTCGGTCTGACCCGAGTATAAATTACACGGGTCAGTCTAGCTAAACAAGTTTGTTAGATAAAATAAATGATAATGAACATATAAAGTCATAAAGTACCACAAATATCTCCAAAAGAGATAACCGGATCATCTAACAAAAGATAAATCAAAACAAGCCTCATATCATCGGCAACTCAAATAAACAAAGGATATCATATCCCAAAACAAGCCAAAAAGGTAAATAACAAATACCAATAAAGGTAACACAAGTCTCCACAAGGTAATCCCTATATATCGTGTGGTTCAAAGGACCTACACCGAAAGGCGATACACTAGGGAAATATAATTGTCAAAGAAACAAAAGATGCTCGAGCTCAGTACTGTATAACAAGGATCCACACGCCCGAAGGCAACAAACCGTAGTGGCGAAGGTCCGGAGACCCAGTACCGGACACCACTAACTGGCAGAATGTGTCACAACTCTTAGAAAGGAACCCAAAAATGTTAACGTGAGTCCCATACCACACGTTCGCACTAAACGGTTTACTAACCGTTAGCCAATTTCACACTCAAAGCAGTACAAAGTTCACTTCATCTCATCGGTAAACCAGACCCAAAGGTCAAAACGATCGAACGAATAGATTAGGAATTAGCTGAAATGATAAACCCACGTGTTCATAGCACGTGTTTTATTTAATCATTTAATTCTGCTCCCTCTTCGCTCGAAGTGCAAAATTGTGTGTGTGTTTTATATAGAAATTATAAGTTGGAGAAACGAGTTTTTAATACAATTTGAAAAGCACACTTTATAAAAACCCGAGTACGAAATCTAAAAAGAATCATCAAAGTCAAAAAGGCGATAACAACTAATTGGATCAACACGAATCGATTAAAATTGGAAACTCAAACGCAAAAGGCAAAATACGCAGAGACAGCAGATTCAGTCGATTGGACTAGGGTGGTCAGTCGACTGACACAAATCCTGGAAACTTTCTGTTTCCAGGTTCAGTCGACTGAACCTGGGTGGTCAGTCGACTGAATCATGCCTAGAAACCTTTGGTTTCCAGGCTCAGTCGACTGACCCAGAGTGGTCAGTCGATTGATACTGGCCCAGGAAATTTCCTAGGTTCGATTCAGTCGACTGACCCTCTAGTTTAGTCGACTGAACTGGAAATTCCAGTATTCTCAACCTAGCCCCCAAGGGGCAAAATCCCAAACAATTTGCGATCGGTCGAGCGATGGGCGCTAGGGGTTACGCCAATCGGCAACCCAGCCTAATAGGCTCTTCGATACGCCACCAAAAGCATGATCAAACATCAAAGCTAAGATTTTTAAAGATTTAACTTCAAAACGCCAAAAATTGGAATATTGATAAAACCAATTCAATCCAAAGCAAATGGACAAGAAATAGATGTTAGGAATCACTACCTAACAACTATCAAAGATATAGACATAGATGTGAGTTCAAAACTCACCTTTTAACTTAAAAACAATGATGAGAAGCTCAAACACAAAGAAAAGATCAACCACTCTTCACTTCTACTCTACAAGCTCCAATCTAAGATCAAAAACAAATATTTCCTAAATTAGGTTATAGGAAATTTCTGAAATTGGAGAGATATTGAGATGGAGAAGGTGAAAAGAAGGCTTACCTAAGCTTCTCTTCGATTTTGGAGCAAGAATTCGAGTTTGCAAATGAATATAGGGCTTAGAATTTCTAATTCCTTTTCTCTTCCCCCATTTCTAAGGCTTGAAGTGTTAGGAAATATTATGAAGGAATGAAGAGGAGGGGGGAAAGTTAGGATATTAGTTAAGTTGGGTTAGTGGGCTGAAACCCAAAGCCCTAATAGAAAATAGCAAAATTCTACTCAACTCCAAACATATCGATGCTTATACTCAAAAAGATCGAAAATGCCATTTCGGACTCAATGGAAGTGGTCCCGAGTCCTAATTCCACCGTTTGCAAAAAGTAACATTTCAGACTTAAAATCCAACTAACGGCGCTATATTTAAATAAAACATTTAAATATACAATCGTAAAATATGCGGGTTGTTACAACGGAGATACTGAGATGAATAATAACGATGGAATACTTGTTAATTAATTAGGGATAAACTCCTGATACACTATATTGCTGTAGTGGTCTCTTTGTTATGAAAAATCTCAGAACCACAAGGACTTCTCGCCTAATAATGGCCGAGGAAAGTACCTTCGGTTTCGTTCAGTCCTAGACTGTGCTATGTGGAATGGCAATGTGGCATTCAAAGTGAAAGAAGATGTGCTATGTGAAAAGGTAATCGTTGCCTCAAGCCTCATCAACCGGAAATGATTGAAACAGAGTTAGATGCAGCAAGGCTAAGTGGGTCATTCCCAATTAGGGTATGATCATCCCCTTCTAGATATACTTCTTCCCACTATGATGTTTGGGATGTAAATTAATGTGGATGTATGCGAAGAGAGCTCTTAGATAAAGGTCGGTAATGACCGGGGATGACATATTCGGTACTATCTAGTTATAGAGGTAGGCCGATCTTGTGTTGGTAGAGGGCAGATGTTTTGTGCCTCGGGACATCCATCTAAAGGTGTACCCATCGGAAGGTAGTCCCTTGACCTGGTCATTTGTATGGAAATCCATTCCCCAATAAGAACTTACAGTTTTGTTTGTAGAACATAGTATGTTGGAATTTAATCAATGTAATAATTTCGGCTAAGATTAATAAGTTTATTTGCAAATGCTTTCAATGAATGTCATTAAAAATAATATCCCCAAATTTTACGTAATAAAGAGTTTTGGTTATCATAAGGTATAAACCTGTTCCGAGTTTATGTGTGGCGTGGTCTTATGAGATACCTTTTTTGTTTTCAAAACATCGTACTTTGAGTTCTCACACCAGTGCCATGACTGACCCAGGGTTTGTTTTTCCCTTTAAACTCTGGGTGCCCTATTTTCCAAGCAGTCGTGTAGTTAGGATACCTTAGGAGCATTTTGGAGCATGTTGGGGAGCATTTTGGAGAAGTCTTTTGGGTGCCATGAAGATTGAAGTACCCTATGTAGATATCTACCTATATTCCGCTGTGTTATATAGTATGTATCTCCCAGCATATGTACGGATAGACAGTTATAACTATCCCGTTGGATTTGTATTTGACTCTGATCATTTATGTATAATTAAAATGTTGAACGCGATGTGATATTCTATTATTGTGTTATCTTCTATCTTTATTTTCTTTTACACCCCTGATAATCTGCCTCCCAGGCACTTGGATTTGCACGTGAATATCGTGGATCTATTAGTGTCGATTTCTAAGGGTCCAGAAAACGGTTGTCATAATGAGTTACTTGGATTCCTAGTGTAGGACCTCTCTGTGTCAGGGTAGACATGGTCCTAGGCCTCCTAGCCCTAGATGACAGCTATGTTTAGCTGCTATATTTACCTATCTAGTATCGCTTTGTAGTAGGACTTTTTTTCTCTTTTAGTTATGAGACTGTACTCCTATGTAAGCATTTAGTTCCTAGTGTAGTAAATCAAAGATGATTAGTATGATGCTTTTTCTCTGTGTTTTTGTGATGTTCACAAGAAGAGAATAAGAACATAGGACGTAAATAATAAAAGAAAAGTAAAAGCATATTAAAGTAACTAAAAGAAAAACAGTAAAATTTAAAGAAAGCGACAGAAACGTCAACAAAAATATTTGAAATGAAATTTTTTCTTATGTTATGCTTTGGAAAGTAAATGGAGATTTTTATAGAATAGTGGAAGAAGTTCCAAGTATGGGGAAAGATGTGCGCAAAAGTAAAATGGGGAAATGTGAGATTTTCCGTGTTCTACCTTCTTTCTGACATAAGAAATCGAGTTCAGAAAATTAGATTTTTCTGAATTTCGAATATTATAAGTTGTGTGGTAGGGTTTGGATGAAAAAAGAATTGTTGTTGAACTGCGCCCCTATTCAGTAGGAGTGTGGGAAAAATTGGATGAAAAGTGTTTTGAGTGTTCAAAAGGTTGCATTCATATAAAAATTGCAAGTATATTTAGGGTGTGCGCATCATATTTTAAAAAGGAGTTTTTAAAGAAGAAAAGCATTCATATAGGAGGTACCGCTTAGAAATTCATGCACATGCATATATTTTATGTTGAATAACACTTTACATAAGGACATGGATGGTCGCAAACTTGGATGTACACAAGATGGATGTGTTTAATGCGAGGAATTACATAGTTTTACCCTTGTCGAATTTTAGGGATGAAATTTCCTAAAGGGTGGGAGAATGTAACACCCCGCATTTTTAGATAATTAAATAATCAAATAATTATAAACAGTGAAAATGAGCGTTTTTGGAATTGTCAGAATATGGCCTCGAAACTTATACCATTATGTTCGTGGCGATTTTCTGATTAATTTACATATATAATATGTCTCGAACGGACTTCGTATGAAAAGGCTATTGACGTTCGAAGTTCCGTATCGAAAATAATTATACGTGTAAAGTGCGTAAATATATTTGTTTATAAATATATGTGCATATAAATTGCAGAAAAAACGCGCGTTTGAATTTCAAAATAAACGCGCGTCATAAAGGAAACTAATTGACGTCAGCAATTAGAGGTAATTAATTAACATTAGTGGGCAATGTTAATCAAATCGGCAATTAAAGGAAATTAATTTACATTAATTAGCAACGTTTGAATTTCAAAATAGACATGTGTTATAAAGGGAATTAAATTTGTAATTTATGGAAATTAATTAGAATGAATAGGCAACAATTAAAAGTTAACGTTTAATAATTTATAACGTTTAAAAATAGAGGAAATAAATTAATATGTATAAAACAAAAAAGGCTAGACACGTCAAAACTGACGCGTTTTGCTTGTTTTTAACGGCTAGATTTCAATCGCTTTAAACGAACAGACAACGTTGCTTTGGCTCTCTATAAATAAACGTGCAGGGCTAGCCTTCAAACCCATATTTTTCTGAATGGGCGCAGAAGCCCTGTCACTTTTCTTTCTCCTCCAATTCTTCAGAAATCAAATATATTAGATTTAGGTTTTCTGATTTGCAATTTGGAGGTAGAAATTGTAGATCTAGAGAAGAGATGTCCAAATTAAGCCATCCGTATGAGGTGAGTTTTCAGATCTAGTTTTCTAGTTTATTTGTTTATTTTTCTTCATTTAGATCCAGATTTATAAATCCATACAAATTCCGGTTTGTGGATCCAAATAGGGTTGCAAAGGGGAAGGCTATGGATAATAGAACTAGACTAAAAATCAGATCTGGAATTTGGAGTGTTTTCTTTTTAGGTGAGTAGATTTAAATTATATATCTTTTATGTTGATGATATATAATATCGTTAGATTCCCGATAAATATTTAATTCAGCATTTGAACTAATTTTGGTAATTAGTTCTACTAGTTAGTTATGTTGAAACTGTAATTTTATAAGAGAAGTGTATTTATATTTAAATGTTATTTATATGGAAAAAGAAAGGAATCCAATTAAATATAAGTAATATTAGGCTTAAAAATTATAGGGAAAGGCATAAGCCTAAAAATGAGAAATTTATAGTAAATTATGTTAAAACTGGGGGAAAGAAATAAAAAGGGGAAATCTAATAACTTGATTTTGAAGTTAGTGATAGATTAGTTGGCTGGTTTAGAAAAGGGAATACATTTCCATAATTTAATATTGTAAGCAAAACGGTAAACGTAATTGCAACAATAAAAGAAAGAAAAATGGAATTAGTGCAAAATAGAGACATCACTGTATTTTGCATTATCCTACAATAAAAGAAATACCTTGCAGTTACAAGTTATTGTTTCTGGCATTATTTAGTATTAAAACATGGAAATGGAATTTAGTACAGTTTTTGTAACCAACCAAATAGAATAGAACTATTTCCTAGAATAAAAGAGAATAATGTGAAGCATTAAAGAAATTAAAGAAGAGGAAATAATCAAGTTAAATATTTGATAGGACTAGAAATAATAAGCCAAAAATGTGACTAGATCTGCATTTACTGCGCAGACAGTAGAATAAAAAGTAAAGCGGTTATATGATAAGTAAATTTGTGACAGTTGGATGTAGTCCCAAGCTAAGACTGTCATATAATATAAGGGAACTAAAGAGAATTTAGTATTATAATAAAAGAAGATAGACTAGAATAGAAAAGAGACACTTGCAATTACATTTATAACATGTAGGTTATAAAAGAAAGAAAAGAATATAAAAGTGACAATTGCAAGTATAATTGTAACACGTAGGTTATAATTAAAAAGAAAGAAATTGAAGAGGCTTATTTTATCAAACTTAGATCTTGGTTTAAGTTAATAAGCAAAAAAATAATAACAGTGGCCCGTACCGACATCATTCTCATAGGTCTAGGACTAGATGTCTCACACATGGGTGGGGCTTGGCATGCTGATTAGTGTAAATAAGTAGTCAACGGAATAAGAAAAGTAAACTAAACGCGTAGTAAAAGATTAGATGTAGGGTCTAATAAAAGGGTAAGGTGCGTTTGGAGCAGCCCGAAAGAGAAACTAGATAAAGAGCCTAACAAAGCAGTTCGTCGCAGATTTTTAGTACAGAAAGAGCATGTCCAACTTAGTTATTTTGGACTAGAAGGAAGTACGAGACTTCAATGGGATGTAAGGATACTCTAGGATGGCCCTCTAGGGTAGGCCTAACGAAGCTGCACCCCCAAAGGTCGGTCTGTAGGTGTTCCATCAAGAGAGTATGCCTTGACTGCTTTTGCATTGCAGGCCTAACGAATCAGACCTTTGTAGGCAGTCAAAAGGTTTATGATGGAGTAGGATATTCGTATGACACCATACTCTAGTTTGCGAGTAGGTTATAATGGGCAGGACCCAAAAGGATAGTCGCATGCGGAGATCAGCCATCATTAGTTAGAGCGAGTTTGGGAAAGACTAGAGTTAAACCAACAGGCCAATGATTCTTTCACTATCGAGACATTGGATGAGGGGCACAGCCAATTGGATGTATAGATTTTTGAAGTAGGGCACAACCACTTAGCTCTTAAAAGGTCTTTCGATTAGATGAGGGGGGCTGCGTGGGGCCATAGCCACGATGAGAAAAGAGACAGACCAAGTAGAATATGTGTATTGTATGCCTAACGAAGTGGACCATTACAAATATAGAAAATCCCCGACTGAGTTCCGTATAAGGTAGACCTTGTTGGCGGAATTCAGGGAGTAGGCAGAACGATTACGTATAGTCCTCAAGGTACGCACTGGGTGGTACATTGTGGATGTCCAAGCACTAGTATAAGCTAGTGCGGATGCAGTTTCACGTTTTCATAGTAGACGACGGAACATCTGTATTGTAGGCCTCACGAAGTTGTCCTTTACAGTTGTAGTTACAAGTATGCTCTAGTAGTGAGATGATGGAGTCCTTTTCGAGGAGGATACAAAAGGTACTATGGGTAGTACCAAGAACCAATGCGGTCTTTGGGCATGTAGCTACATATATATATTGGTTATTAGGTCTTAATCTACTAGGGAGTAGATGGGTACGATTCACGCACAGAGGCGAGAGTATTATAAACCCAATAAACCTGATATAACAAAAATGGAAATAGAACGGTATATGTAGAATTATGCCTAGAAGTGTATAATTTGTCCATTCACTAGAACTTTAGTTCTGACTCCCTCCTCATATCATCCCACAAGTTAGATAGATAACGGAGATTTTCCAGCTTTGAGACACTTGTTTAGAAAGTTTTATTACCTTGGTGAGTATTTAATTATTACTATATTTTACTCAGTTCCGCTGTGAGATATTTATTTGAGCTCTGATATATTTTTCTTTGCCTATTTGCAGGATACCAGACACCCAACTCGGGCTTCAGTGGATTTGGGTTTTAGCATTTTTGCGAAAAATCTGGACCCACTAGAACTTGGGTTGTTACAATGACTTTGTGAATTATATTTAAATATGATTTTTGAAATATGAAGTTAACTATTTTGTAAAATAAGTTAAATTGAGAAATTTAATCTTATTATAAATGGATTATATATAAGATTTATAAAATTGATATTTTATAAAAAAAGTAATGGAATTGTAAACGAGTTTTATAAGTGTTAAAATGAAGTTATAAATGAAATATTATAAGTAAATAAGATTTATAAAAAAGGAAGTTATAAAAGGAATGCTATTAATAAAGAGATTTAATGAAATAAATTTCATAAACGGAGCTTTATAAATATTAGAAATGGAATCGTAATCAAATTTGTATATGGATTTGTAATTAAAATTTAGAAATGAATTTATAATGGACTTTATAAATAATGAGATTACAAAAGAATGAAATTGTAAATAAAGAGATTCATAAGTAAATAAACTTATAATGGGATTTTGATATATAAATGAGATAAGCGGGAAATTGGTTAACAAAAGAAATTTTATAAATGCACGTTTTTTATAAAATAGAAATGTGAGTTATAAACACTATTTTATAAATGTGAAATTAATTTAATTTGATAAGCTAAATATGGATTTTTATAAAAGGAAATATATTCATGTTTTTAAAGAGAATAATTCTTTAAATGAATTTGTTGGAAAGTGATATTATAAAATGGAGTTTAAATGGTTTGAAAATAAAATAAATTATGAATTCATAAATTATTAAAATAAGTATATAGAAATGTTTTCCAAATATTTAAAGATTGAAATGGTTTTGGAATTATATCTTTTTAAAGATAACTTGAAGTAAATGATTTGGAAAAGTGATTTAATTAATGAAAGATTAATAAATCAGGCCCAGTGACCGTTTAAGTGCTAAATTACATTTTTGGCCATTTTAGTTTCTCGACTTGATGTGGAAACTATTTAGTCGTACACTTCGTACGTAGCCGTCTGCGTAGGCTTGATTATCGTTTGTGTTAAGGATGTTGATTCGAGTAGTGTAGAGTGATTACTCATATCTACCGAGCTTCCTTCTTGACTGAAGGATTGCTTGTTGAAAGTTGGAAACGTGATAAGTCTACGAGACTTGGTTTCTGTAGGAGGTTGAGTAACGCTTTTGCGTTGTTAGTGCGAAGAGACCAAGATCAGATTTATCAGAAAACCACTTCGAACCAACTATTTGCGACGATTGTGCAGTTTATTGATGGCATTGATATTTAGGATTTTCATAGTGAAGAACTGCTTGTTGATCGTCTGGGGTTAAAATCCTAATATACATAATATAGTAGCAATATTCTCTTCATTTTGAAATATCCAATGCAAGGACTATTTGCTACTAATCCTAGGGGTGATTCCCGACAAGATGTGGTAGGAAAGTACCTTCGGTTTGTCCTGTTTCTGGACAACTTGTATGGATGGATGTCTGACAATGCATTTTTCTAATATTAGGTACATTGTTTTCTAAAAACATACATCTGCGGTGGCGGAGAAGGCAACTTCTCTTAGCTTAACACCCTCCTTGAGACATACGAGCTCAAGGGTTGTATTTTTATGGAAGGCAATTAGCAGTCAACGAAAATGGCAATATGACATTCCAAGATGATGTGATATGTGATATGTGAAAGGTATACGATAACTCTTTTGGCCACACACCCCGGAAATGGCTAAAATAGGGTAGAAGCGGCATGGCTAAGTGGGTCGCTCCCATCAGGAGATGTCATCATCCTTCTATATTTACTCTACACATGTCTAAGTATGTGGTGAATGTATGACCCGGTACCCGTTAAAGGCCGGTAAAGACCGAGATGATGACATATTCGGTACTATCTAGCGAAGGGGTAGGCCAGTCTTGTGTTGGTTTAGGCGCCCAGTATCTAGACCCTAGGTTCATCCCTCTAGAGGTGTACCGAGTTTTGAAAAGGTAGTCCCTTACCTTGTTATTTGTATGAAATCCAAAATCCAAAACATGCCTGCCATTTTCTACTATAGAAAGCTTGTATTACAAGGTGTATGTTGGAATTTAATAATGTAACAATTTCATCTATTTAATTTATTATTTGTTTACTAGACACTAGTATAATATAACATGATTTGATATGAAATGTTTCGGTTATCGTAAGTTAAAAACCTTATCAGTATTTATTTGCGACCTTGTCTTACGAGATACATTTTGTTTTGATAAAGAGCGTATTTATAACTTTAAAATAAATTCTGTTAAGATGTGTTTTTCTCATGTTGGTTTACCAGATTGATCCAGGCATTATTTCCTCTCAATGCTCGGGTCAGACCGAATATATTTACAGGTTCAGATTCGGTGCTTTTGGAGCTTCAGCAGAGGAGCTGGAGATTTTCATGTCGTATACATGTATGAGTTTATTTTCCGCTGCATTGTTGTTGTAAATTATCAGCATTTGTGAGGACAGGTTGTTAAACCGTCCAAGCTGGTAATTATTTATTCGTGTACTTTGATATTGGTGTATGTATATTACAGTTTCACTTTTGTAAAGATTATTCATCTATATATATGTTATTCCGCTGAAATGTGAAATTCTGTACCGTTATGGTTCTGTTTCTCTCATCTTCTTCTCTTCTCTTCTTCTCTCTTCTTTCTTTCTTCTCACCTTCTCTCTTCTTTCTCATGACTTTCCGACATTCTATGCTTTTTAGGTTGGACATGTGTGGTTTATTATCGATTCAAAGGGTATGGATTTGCGGGTCGTCACATTTGGTATTGGAGCTTTGGGTTTAGCGATAAACCTAGCCTTTGATGGGTACTCATTATGGGTATGGTTAGTAATACCATAGAATGAGTCTGAGTGTATATATATAAGCGCGTATTTGTTAGTGATATAAAAATATTTTATATTGGGTTGTTTGTTTTGTTAAGTTTGAATTTTGGGTTTTGGTCGATGCGTCTAGCTAACGTCATCGGTTGGGGTTCCAAAACACTTGAGCAAGCAAACGGACACAATATTGTTTTAAATTGGGTAAATGAAATATTTTTACCTTGGTTATTTTTTCTATATAAATAATAATTTTTCAGAAAATTTTATAGTTAGATGATTTATTTGATTGTTAACGAATGGTAATAGTTGATTATTATCATTTGTTATTTGTTGTGTTTAAATAATAAAAATTGTTATTATTATAATCTAAACAAAGATAAACAGAAAATTGAAATAGTCTTATATAAGCAAAGTGAAATAAGAGAAATTATATAAGTATAAATTTATAAATATGATTTATAAATGAAGGATTTAAGAAGAAATAATAAAAAGCACTGAATTCACTACAGTCGCTAGGAAATAATAAAGATGGTGACTACAACATCGTCAGTATTAATTTTCGAGTTTCTAGGTGATGGATTTGCTACCTTAGTAATCATTAATGAAGTTTTGTTTTGAAAAACAAGTTTGATTTTAAAATCCAAGTTTGAATTTGATAAATATGAGAAATATGTTTATGAACTTATAAATTGAAAATGGTATGTATAGGAAAATGAGATTTTAAATTAAGACATGAAATTAAAATTTTAACTTAAGTAAAGTTAAATAAATTGAGTTAGTAAAATGAATTACTTGAATTGAAGTTTAACTTAAGGAAAGTTATATAAATGAAATTGAATTGGATTTAAAACTAAATTAGATAAGTTATTGAAAAGAATATACACTTAAGATTGTGAAGTGCTTATATACTATGAATTTAATTTATAGAAGGTGTATAAACTTAAGTACATATTCATGAAAACTTAAGTAAATAAGTTTATAACTTATAATTTGAGAGATAGTAAGTAAAGCAAATTTCTATTTATTAAATATAAAGGTTAAGAAATGAAATCTGAAATGGATTTATAAGTTGAAATTTAAGTTAAGTGAAATAAAATGAATGTGGAAAAGAATTTTAACTTAATTTGTATTAAATGGATATGAAATATAGTTACTAAAATGAAATTCAACTTTAATTGTAAAAGTGAATAAACATGGATTATAAATGTTGATTGTTAAGAATTGAATAAAACTTAAGTTAAGAAGTGATGATAAAATTAGCATTGGAAGTGTTGTATAAAAATGTGAAGATAGTGAATACTAGAATTCAATCTAAATTGAATATTAAACCAATTGAAATTAAATGTTTTAAACCAAATTGGATGTAAATGAAATTGAAAGTTAAATAGGAATGAAAGTAAATTGAAATAAATTGAGTGTAAATCCATTAAAAGTTAATGAAATTGAAAGTTTTTAAATTGAAGGAAAATTAATTGAATGTTAACAAATTGGAAGTGAACCAGTTAAATGAAAACCAAAAAAATTGAATGTTAGTAACTTGAATGTACATTAGTTGAGTGTAAACTAATTGAATAAGAATTAAATTGGAAGTAAGTAAGTTAATGGAATGAAGATGAATGTAATAAAACAAATGCAAGTGACCGAATGCAAATCCAATGAGTGTTAATAAGAAAGGAAAGTTAATAAATTAAAGTTGACATTGAAAATGCGTATTGATTTGGTTGTAAACAAAATTTAATGGACGTTATTTGTTTGTTGATTTCTTATGTTGCACGTGTTTCATTTGCATGTAGTTGTTGTATAGTTATGCTATATATTGATATTACTTTCCATATATAGATGTACTTATTGTTGTTAAGTGTTTAGTAGGTGCTGATGGCATTTGCTTCGCATTTGGAGCTCGCTTTTGTGTTACATTAGTCGTGTATGCTCGCTAATAATGTATAAGGTACATATCTCGGATTACATATCGTACTTTTACACTTTTTTCCCTACGGGATGCCCTATCATTGACTTGAGATGTATATTTGTGATGTGTGTGTGTATATATATATATATTGATATTTTTTTGGATTGAACCACGCAAAGGAAACGGTAGCGAAATTTTCTGAAAATTTAAGGCATTAGAAATTTTTGATAACTAGAAATTTGATTTTTAAGTTATTACTTGAAATGAGAAAGTGTTGGTTTTTGAAATGATATTAGTTGATTTTTGGAATGGTATTAGTAAATAACTAAGTATGAATTTAGAAACCTAAGAAAAGTTTTTTAAAAAAGTTGCAACTAATTGATTTTGGAAAGTTAAACACTTAAAAGGATTTGGTAATCTATTTCAACTAAATTGTTTTGAAAGTTAATGGAGTTGTAACATTTTTCTTTCGTAGTAATTTCGGGGACAAAATTCTTTTAAGGGGGGAAATATATAACGACCCAGTTTTTCAATCGTTCGAGTTTAGAAACTTAATTGACTTTAAATATTGAAAAGTGAATTTTATAAGTTAAATCAGTTAAATAATTGAATCTGGATTTAATAAGAATGAAAATGAATCCTAAATTCGGTTTTATTTCTATAAAGATTTGAATGAAGTTAGTAAACTTTTAAAATTGATTTAAATGTTAATTTACAGAAATTGGAAATTTTATAATTTAATTTGACGAGTAAAAATAGTAATTTTTGACACTGTCTCAGAATTGGATGAAACTAGCTTCATTGGAACTGTAATAGTATATTATTATAGGATTCCAAATTTCGTGGCGATTAGACTTACGGTTTGGTCGTGCGAAGCTGAAACGCTTGGAAATTTATTAAGGAAATTTAATTAAAATAACTCGATTCGAAGACCTATCTTCCAAATACGATGGAATTAGCTGCCGATACATATTCCATTGTGTTCGAAATAGAGGTTAAACATTATGAATGCCAGGCGCCATGCTTCGTTTGGAGTTCGAAAATTTTGGCGATGAATAATGTTTTATATTGGTTATTAAGGTCCTTAACTCTACACTCTCTCTCTCAATTGTGAAACACTAGCCTTAAACGAGTAAAAGCCGAAATCACCATTTACCCAAATCCTATGGCCATCAATCAAACGTTCCAACATAGGCGATATCATGCCTCGACTTCATCTGACAAAACGTAGAGCACAACAACCAAAGGCTATTCAACGATGGAGACGGTGTTTCGTGTAGCAAATCATCGGCAAATGAGCTTCGTTCACCAGCAGTTTTTATTGGTTCGGCTGGGTTTCTTTGTCGCGAACGCACGCGTCTGGGTGAGGTCGCAGGCGGAGGTCAAGGTCTGGGCGAGCGACGGAGCAAGCGGCGGTGGCAGGTCAGGCGTTCGTGGGTAGCGACTTCGGTTCGTTCGCGACAAATAAAAGAAAAGAAAAGGGAGAAGGCATGTGGTCTGTAGCGTGAGGGAGGAGAGGGTTAGGTTTTTTTATTTAAATTATTTTAGTTAATTATATTATTAATTATCGAATGTTTAAAAATCCATAACTTGTTCATACGAGGTCGGTTTCGCGCGAAACAGGGGGCGTTGGATTCGTATTCACGAACACTACGAGATGGAGATGGATTGGGATTTTTTAAGCTAGAGAAATTTTTTGTTAAAGTTAAATGCTCGTTTAATTTTAATTGAAATAAAACGCTGCAACGACGACTGGAAGCAATGTGAGTAAAACTTACTCTTTTTGACCCGCTTATATTTTTATATAAGTGGGAATATTTTTATTATGCTGCTTTGATGACTGTTGGATGTTATATATATATATATATATATATACATTGGATGTTATGATAAAGTAGTTAGCAGTTGGATATATTCCTACCTATTGGAGCAGATGAGACCTTATACGTTCCCGTGTATGAGCGAATGACCCTTTGCACAAGCGTTTGCCTCGCAGCAGACATTGTACATATTGTCTCATATGTATATTCGTTGTAGGTTACAGGTTGGAGGGATCCAACTGGATTCCTCTCCGTTGTTGATTTTTATCTGTAGACATTGTTATATATGCTGTTATCATGTGATATATGATGTTTGGATGCCATGATTGATATGATTGATTATAATCCTCTTATTTAGTACTTTTGCAGCATTGGGCCATATTTTTGGGAATTTAAAATATTAAAATGATGATTTCAATTAAAAAAAGATTTCAAAGTGATTTTGAAAATATATATGTTTTTAATAATTTTTGAATTGTTAAAGAAATGGATTTATTTTAAATAAATAAAAAGTTATAATTTTTATGTTATAAAAATTATGGCTTTGTGAAATATACTTAAATATTATTTTTGAAATATGAAGTTAACTATTTTGTAAAATAAGTTAAATTGAGAAATTTGAATTTATTATAAATGGTTTATATATAAGATTTATAAAATTGATATTCTATAAATAAAAGTAATGGAATTGTAAACAGTTTTAAAAGTGTTAAAATGAAGTTATAAATGAAATATTATAAGTAAATAAGATTTATAAAATAAGGAAGTTATAAAAGGAATGCTATTAATAAAGATATTTAATGAAATAAATTTTATAAACGGTTCTTTATAAATATTAGAAATGGAATTTTAACCAAATTTGTATATGGATTTGTAATTAAAATTTAGAAATAAATTTATAATGGACTTTATAAATAATGAGAGATTACAAAAGAATGAAATTGTAAATAAAGAGATTTATAAGTAATTAAACTTATAATGGGATTTTGATATATAAATGAGATAAGCGGGAAATTGGTTAACAAAAGAAATTTTATAAATGCATGTTTTTTATAAAATAGAAATGTGAGTTATAAACACTATTTTATAAATGTGAAATTAATTTAATTTGATAAGCTAAATATGGATTTTTATAAAAGGAAATATATTCACGTTTTTAAAGAGAATAATTCTTTAAATGAATTTGTTGGAAAGTGATATATAAAATGGAGTTTAAATGGTTTGAATATAAAATAAATTGTGAATTCATTTATTATTAAAAAAAAGTATATGGAAATGTTTTCCAAATATCGAAAGATTGAAATGGTTTTAGAATTATATCTTTTTAAAGATAACTTAAAGTAAATGATTTGGAAAAGCGATTTAATTAATGAAATATTAATAAATCAGTCCTAATGACCGTTTAAGTGCTAAATTAAATTTTTGGCCATTTTAGTTTCTCAACTTGAGGTGGAAATTATTTAGTCGTACACTTAGTACGTAGCCATCTGTGTAGGCTTGATTATCGTTTGTGTTAAGGATGTTGATTCGAGTAGTGCGAAGTGATTACTCCTATCTGTCGAGCTTCCTTATTGGCCGAAGGATAGCAAGTTGAAAGTTGGAAACAAGATAAGTCTACGAGACTTGGTTTCCGTATTGGTTTCCGTATGAGGTTGAGTAACACTTTTGCGTTGTTGGTGCGAAGAGACCGGGATCAGATTTATTTGAAAACCACTTCGGACCAGCTTATTTGCAACGATTTGTGCAGGTTATTGTTGGCATTGATGTTTAGGATTTTCATAGTGAAGGACTGCTTGTTGATCGTTTGGGGTTAAAATCCCAATATACATATAGTAGTAGTAGTCTCTTTGTTATGAAATATCTGATGCAAGGACTATTCTCTACTAATCCTAGGGGCGATTACCGACAGGATGTGGTAGGAAATTACCTTCGGCTTGTCCTGTTCCTGGACAACTTGTATGGATGGATGTCTGATAGTTTTTTTTTCTGAGATTACGTACATTGGTTTTTACAAACGTACATCTGTGGTGGCGGAGAAGGCAACTTCTCTTAGCTTAACACCCTCCTTGAGACATACGAGCTCAAGAGTTGTATTTTTATGGAAGGCAATTAGCAGTCAATGGAATGGCAATGTGGCATTCAAAGATGATGTGATATGTGAAAGGTATAGATACCTTTTTTGGCCTTACACCCCGGAAATGACTAAAATAGGGTAAAAGCAGCAAGGCTAAGTGGGTCGCTCCCATTAGGAGATGTCATCATCCTTCTAGATTTACTCTACACATGTCTAAGTATGTGGTGAATGTATGACCCGGGTACCCGTTAAAGGTCGATAACGACCGGGATGATGACATATTCGGTACTATCCAGCGAAGGGGTAAACCGATCTTGTGTTGGTTTAGGCGCCCAGTATCTGGACCCCAGGTACATCCCTCTAGAGGTGTACCGAGTTTTGAAAAGGTAGTCCCTTACCTTGTCATTTGTATGGAATCCAAAATCCAATACATGCCTGCCATATTCTATTACAGAAAGCCTTGTATTACAAGGTGTATGCGGGAATTTAATAATATAACAATTTCAGCTATTTAATTTATTATTTGTATACTAGACACTAGTATAATATAACATGATTTGATATGAAATGTTTTGGTTATCGTAAGGTAAAAACCTTGTTGGTATTTATTTGCAACGTGGTCTTACAAGATACCTTTTGTTTTGATAAAAGAACATCTTTATTACTTTAAAATAAATTCAGTTGAGATGTGTTTTTCTCACGCTGGTTTACCAGACTGATTCGAGCATTCTTCCCTTTCAATGCTCGGGTCAGACCGAGTATATTTCCAGGTTTAGATTTGGTGCTTTTGGAGCTTCAGCGGATGAGCTGGAGATTTTCATGTCGTATACACGTATATGTTTATTTTCCGCTACATTATTATTGTAAATTATTAGAATTTATGAGGACAGGTTGTTATAACCGTCTAAGCTGATAATTACTTATTTGTGTACTCTAATATTGGTATATGAATATTACAGTTTCTCTCTTGTAAAGATTATTCATCTATATTATATGTTGTTCCGCTGCGATGTGAGATTCTGTATTGTTATGGTTCTGTTTCTCTCTTCTTCTTCTTCTTCTTCTTCTTCTTCTTCTCTTCTTCTCTTCTTCTCTCTTCATTCTTTCTTCCCACCCTCTCTCTTCTTTCTCATGACATTTTATCATTCTGTGCTTTTTGGGTCGGACAGGTGTGGTTTATTATCGATTCAAACAGTACAAATTTGCGGGTCGTCACAGCGGATGGCATGGTGTCGAAATATAGCTTTCGATGTGGTCAAAAACTTTGTTTTATTTTCCAAAAAATTGTTTTTGCATGTTTTACTAAATGCTTTCGAAGGAGTCAAAACATATGCTTTATAAGGGGTCTTTTTAAATTGTCTTCGAAAGGGGTTGCACCTCTTGTTTAAATTGTAGCTTCCGAATGAGTTACTTAGTCTTAAAATCAATACTTTTAAAAAATGGTAGTTTCAACCAAGTCAAACCCCTTCTACCGTTCCTATGCCTTTCGAATGGATTGAAATCATCAACCAATTTGAAAGATAGCTTTTGTTTTAAACCTATACTAAGCCACTTTCTAAAACTTTCAAAAGGATTCAAGGGTTTCGAAGGCAATGGCTTTAGAAGGGGTTTCGAAGTTATCCTTCAAATGTTTTACTTAAATGTTTTGAGCTTTCGAAAGGATGACGCCAAAGCCATCTATTTTTCCCTAAACTCTTTCTTAAGGTTTTGAAAGGGGTACTTTAAACCCAATGGTTTCGAAAAGGGTACTTTCAAATGGTTTCGAAGATATGCTTCTATAATTCAATGGTATTATTGTAATACATTCAAAAGGTTTTGAAAGAAAGGTTTTATAGTGTTTCAAAGTGAGGTGCCCAGTGTTTTGAAAAGAAGATTTGAATTCTTTTGAAAGGAAGTTTTTCAATGGTTTGAAATAAAGATTTAAGGTTTTGAAAGCCTTAGTTTTCAAAACAAAGAACCCAATCTCAATTTTTAAAGGTAAAACCCATAGGATTATAAAAGAGCTTTAAAATGCTTTTAAATTGGATTTTTTTTTGAAGTTTTCTGGATGAACTAATAGGTTAAAGGGATTAATCATGTTTTATATGAAAATGATTTCAAGGATATTAAACCACATATGTTGGTGATTATTATGTTAATATTTTTTCTTCTTCTAGTTTACATATTCACTTTAATATGGACCCATAACTGTAATTTGGGAAAAAAAGGGAAGAATAACCGGCTAGGTTGACTCAATAGTGAATATAAATTGAGTTAACTCATGTATGAGTAGAATTGTATCCAGGAGGTCAAGTGTACCAGAATATAGGATGCCTAAATACTAGTTAAAGAAGTTGTTAGATAGACATGTTCATAGAAAACCCATGAAAACTATGCTTAGAATAAGTTATTGGCAGGGACCAATATGTTTATAGTAAACCCATGAAAACCATGATTAGAATAAGTATTGGAAACGGCAAATAGGTTTGTAGTGAACCCATAAAAACTATATTCGGATTAAGTTATTCACAGAAGTCAATAGCTTCCTAGTCAACCCATGAAAACTAGGATAAGAGAGAAGTTATTAGAGATACCAATAGGTTCAGGGAGAACCCATAAAACAATGAAGTTATTGGCAAGGGCCAATAGGTTCTTAGTGATCCCATGAAAACTATGAGACCGGACAGGGATTCCAAAAGTTTAAACAAGTTATTAGTCAACCCATGAAAACTAATAGGTTAATAGTGACCCTAGAAACTATAACCGGGACAGAAAGTCAAAATGAATGGGGATGGGTATTCCAGAATTTATTTATTTGCTTGCATATCATCATAATATTTTGAATTGTTATGTTTTAACCATTGTGGATTACCTGTTTCTTTACCTTGCCCTTGCGTTGGTTTTGCTAAACCTACTCCCCTTGTACCTTCTTAGAGTCGTCCTTAGAAATTGAATTCAGTAATGTCATCTCAACCATGCTCTCAAAGATAGCTCCAATAGGTACATGGCTCAAAATAGTATCCCTCAAAGATGGATCCAACCCCTCAGAAAACTTTGTCGCTTTTTAAAACCAGTCCAAGCAATCCCAATCTTATCTACTGCAACAATAACAATCTCTCACTAGTTCAAGGTCTCTCCTTGCAAGTGCCATGAAGCTATATGTGTCTTCATTGCATTATCCGCAACCCCTTATAGAAAATATCCAATCGTAATTCCTCAGCCAAGCCCGCATCTCCACAATTGATTTGGCCTTAAAATAATTATTTCTAGATAGATTCTGAATATCCTGACATAGCTTAAGGAAATCCAAAGTAGGCGGAGGAGTAGGGGATGCACCTTGAGCTTATGCTATCATTAGGATCAAATTCAGTCAGGCCAATTGCTTGAAGATATCAATGGAACCATATAAGAACAATCACGTCTAGAACTTCAGCTACTTCACCAGAACCACTTCTAGTGTGGTTGCTCATTTCACTTATCTATAACTAGAAATTATTAGCAACTTTTCTTAGATAATATTAAGCATTACTAGAATATAATGGGGTATCTGTTATACTTACATATATATAATTATTTTAGAAAATACACAAGTACATTCTCTCAATATGTACCTAATAACTAAAGAATCTCGAACCTAAGCCCTGACTCACACATTTGGACACACTGATCTGAAGCCTAAAAAGGTCATTTGAACTCTCATCCTGCCAATAAGTACAATGTAACGACCCACATTTTTGACCTTCAAAAATTGACATAATACATCTACGGTATTCACGTGCCGAGCATCCAAGTGCCGGAAAAACAGATTGTTAAGGTAAGATAAAAAGAAAAGGAAATATGACAAGAAAAAAGAAATAAAGTATCAGAATCTCATAGCAGAACGATAACATATAATATTAAAAAACAATACAAAACTATCACCTTAAGATACACAACATTTCAGAGTTACAATTCTAAATACTAACATCAACCTAGATAGTTATAACAGCATGTCCTCGCAAATGTTGATATGTACATAATTGTAATGCAGCGGAAATAAGAATACTATAGTATGTGAAACATCCGGCTCGTCTCCTTGAGCTCCATGAATATCCAACTAAAACCTACCTATCTCAGACTACTCGAAAGAGCACCCATGGAAATAAGTTAAATATTAAACCACGAGTCAGATATAAGTCTGGCAAACTCAAGAAATATGTGTACAACATATAATAAAATTTTTGAGACGCACATAATGCTATAACGGTTATCCCCTCAAAAGAACCACCATATAATACGTACATGAGTGATACAATAGATAATTTCTAGGGTGAAGAACATAAATTAGAAAATAGCTATGCTGCTTGTATCCCATAACACAATGATATTGAAGTACACTCAAAACCGCTAAGGTATTTACACATTGACTTTCTTTGTTGTCCTTCTCATTTCGTAAAAGTAAGGAGTTAAATAGTTAATTTTCACGCGAGTTCAACTCTCAATGAAAGCACCACAAATGTTAAGCTAGAATTCGGTCCTAAGTTATATGCTTAGTCGACGAAAGTTAGTGATACTTAGGCAAGAGATCAGACATTTGGCCAAGCATGCTAGTCATCTTGTTCAAAAATAGTCAAGTATGCAGATAGGCAATTGTTCAAGTAATAAGTCACAAAGTCACAACTTGAATTTAACATTGTTAACAAGGTTTCTTGCTAACCTCGAAGTATGCAAATGAAGCTGAGTCTTGGTTGATGATAGGCTTGGTCAATTTCTTGTTAACCTCAAAGAAGTATGTAAGAAATATGCATTCATGTCATAAGTATTGGCCATGTCGTATGTATGTGAGGTATTCAAAGTCATTTCATATGCATAATAATCAACCAAAGTCATGTCGCATGTCTATGAGTCCAATATAAATCAAAAGTTAAGTCTCTTTATTAAATATGCTATTCGATTGCAATTATACAAGACCTTATTTGCAAAAAGGTCGTAAATTACAATTGGCACTAAAAATACCTAAATTGATTTAGGGTTACAAAATTTAAAAATGTAAGAAAGAGAGAAAAGAATGAATTGCCACATTTTGAATGCCCTTAGGTCCATATTTATAGGGTGAAGATGAGCGGCCTAGCTTCCATGTGTTACCTTCGAGATGCCTGCATCCATCTTCATTATTTGCTTCAATGGCTTTCAGCATTCCTTTAGGTATTGATGACTTGAGGCATCCGTGTGATGGATGGTGATTTATGATATTGCCTCATAGTGCACACGACAACCTCCTGTGCACTGATGAAACACGCTATCCTTATTGAGCCAATGACATATAATATCCTTTTATATTGTTTAATATACGGCAATCCTTCTATAACGCTGTTGATCTACGATATCAAAGTCATACTACAATTATTTAATCTCTTTATCATCTTGTTGGGATGAGGCATCTGCTTTTCATTGATAATTTATGACATCCGCCTTTCTTTATTGATGAGGTGTGACATTGATGAGAGACGACTTTGATAATGTGCGCTATTGGTGAGATGCGACATTAATGAGATGCGCTATTGGTGAGATGCGACATTAATGAGATGCACTATTGGTGAGATGCGACATTGATAACAAAAGATGCATGTTGGTGATTTGCGATATGCTTCCATTCGATATTATTACTCCCCCAATGATATGTGATATCCCATGCTGCCTTTACTAGTGCGAGATGCCTTTTGTTCTCAAGTTCGTTATCATTTACTATAATGGAATTCAATATCATTTCTTTATGACTGCTTTTAAATTCAACATTTCGTCTTCGACATGCTTTCATCGTTTTGATATCATTATGTAGTAACATTTTTCCTCTGGTGTAAGAAAATATCGACTTTTCAAGTCAATTCCTTGATATTTCTGCATGCCGTCTATTGGTGTTCTTCCCAAATCTAGGGCGTTTATTTGAATTTAGATCAATGGCTCCTATGCCTTCTCTTCATCTTTATAAATACTCGTCCTTCTTCATCATTCCCTCTTTTACCTACAACTCAAAACTCTGGATAAAAAATTTAAGTTCTCATATTTCATTCAAGAATCTTCAATCCTTTGGTACTTCAGCTTAAATCAAGGTATGATTCTATTTTAGTTAATTAGATTAAGAAATTTTACATTCGAATTAAAATTAGGGTTTTATTTAGGGGGTTTTCAACTTCGAATCAACGTTTGAGATCTTAGCTATTAATCTTGAAATATATGTTAAATTCTAGATTTGTTATGCTTAAGGGTGAGATTAGCTTTGAATTATCATACTGCCGGAGATTTAATTGATTAATTAATGATAGGCAGTATCAATTTGAAAATATGGGAGCTTCTGGCTTAATCACAAAATGGGTTGTTTATGAAGGACACGAAACCCGTTATAGAATTTACTAACTCACTTAATTTCGAAGTTATTGCCTTACGAGATTACATATTCACCTGATATTCGACATCAATAAGGCTTCTTTCTTTAATCATTATTTCGATAATTAGTCCAAAATTCAAAAACTTTTAAAATATGAGATCCCTATGATACTGGTATTCGATTAGGGGTATGATAACCATCCAGGAATTCGACATGCATTTTTAAAGATTATCTCATAGATTCGATAACTCTATAATGAGTTGTCATCCCTTTTTCAATAATTACTTAAAGTGTTAACAATTCAATAATCTTCTTTTAATCTTACACAACATTATTCATTTGTCATGTAGTTATCATATAGCAGACTTATAAATTGTTTATATACGTGATATCTTTATGAGTTTAATAGCTGTTCCAACATCATTCATTAATCTCAACCATCTCTTAATTCGACATTAGGTCATTGTTACGACATTATATTATGGTTTTCAATATTGACTATTGATGCAACATCCTACGCATTCGATACCAATTCATTGATTTGACATGCTATTTAAGATGCTTTTAGGGTGATATTTCAATCAGATTTCTTTTTACTAACTAGAAACTTACTTTCCTACCTTGGATTTTATAGTTAATTACATACCTTCGATAGGTTATAAAATCAAGTATTTCATAGATTTGATATGGATTATTTAATGGCTATTGACTTGTCCCAAATGCGATGGCTAAATATGAACTTTAATATTTGAAATTATGGCTTTGGTAATTCTTAATCGATTAATTACCCTTTGTTTAGGCATTTAATTATCTATTTTGCATTTATAAACATTTTAAATTTTGCAAGGTGTGTATTACTTCCCTGAATTTGTGTAATATCACCTAACAGGTAAAATAGAAAGCAAGAAAGCAAGCAAGAGTTCTAAGCTATCTCCTTCTGCTAAGAAAGAAAATTTTCATCTCAACCAAGTATACATTACTACTCATGAAGAAGTGGAGACCATTCTTTGTTAATTTCGGATCATGAACATAGTGGCCATGCCTGCCGGTTCATCTGGCAGGGTAGACAACCCTCTAGATGGGCTCTTTGCCTTTACAACTACCCACATCTAGCACTTGGAGTATCTGCCTTTACCAAATTTTCTTTTGCGATTCCTAGAGCATTTTAATGTCACTCCGATTCAACCAACGCCTAACTCATATACATATCTGAGCTTCTTACGAGTCCTTGTTAAAGAAGCTAAACTCCCTTCTTTGAGTGCCAAGACTCTACATATCTTGGCCACCCTGTGAGGATAAGTGAACAGCTAGATAGTCCATTATATCACCCTAGTCCATTATATCGCATTCTTCGATTCCCGAAAATGTTAATTACCCATCCAATTAACAAGATGAAGGACTGGGAGAACTAATTCTTTTACATTAGATGTCATTCCTCTAATATTAGGGGAACCTTCTCTGTTTTCAGTAAGTTTCTATTTTCTATTATTTATGTTACAACTGTCATCCTCTTATGATGAATATTTTCTTTTAGATCTTGCTTCTAAACAGCCAAACCCTTTTGTTGAAGACAATATTAAGTCCTTGACTCAGGCATCCAAGAGTATGGGTGATAGACTTACACTCTTGACGGAGACAAATCTTCATAATTATTCTCTGATCCTAGACCACCATAGGATATTAAAAGAACCCTCGATGATGAAGGGGAATGCTCAAGGAGAGCGATCATTGTTCGTTGGTAATCAAAAGGAATTCTTTGCCAATTCTCTTATTCAGCTTGAATCCCTTGGTAAATTTCATTATAACTTAAATAGAATTTCTTATGTTATGATCTCATATAACTTTTCCTTTTGATTTAGGCTCAACTTCACTCGTTGTTTCTTCTAAGGAGAAGGAAAATAAAGATCACGTTCCTGATTTAACTAAGATTACTAAATCTACTCCTATCAAAACATCTATTGTTGTGGCTATTGACAAATTTAAAAGGATGGCGAGCACTAACTCTCCAACTGACATTTCGACCCTTCCTTTGAGCAAAAAGCCTAAGCTTGGGGATGATCAGACTTCCATTATCATTACTGAGAATTCAACCATAGATGCTGATTTGGCAACTCAAAGTCCTGACATGATAAATCTAAACTCTCCAAGTCGAACGGCTCAAAAATGAACCGAGGAGACTCATACTCCTGATTTCTTCCTTAATATTTATCTTTCTACTCTCCATCCGACTTCCATCATTTATTCGAGGAGCTAGCCTAACTCCTCTCTCTGATGACTCTCTTCCTTCGGAGGCTCCTGTTAAGACTCCCACATTTAGCTTTGAGGATCTCCTTCATTTAGCTGTCCAACCTCTAACTTTGGCTTCTCTTATGCCATTGCAATCTTCAATTTTCTCGAAAGATCACCTTTACATTATTCTTTAGCAGCTCTTACCGATATAATTTCCTTTCTACTTTGTTAATATAGAATTTTAACTTTTTATATCTTAACTTATGCTTATCGTGTGTTTCAAGCGGCCAAACACATGTTTCTCCTTCAATAAGCTTCTCAAGGCCCTTTCAATCTAATTGTAGAACTTCAGGAGAAATATCATTTATTACGCCTCAAATGACCAACGTTACTATAAAGAGAAATAATGCTATTCTCGAGAAAGGAAAACTTGCCTCCTCCCTTGATGAGGAGAAGAAAGATAAGTTGCAGCTCGAAGAGAAGATGAAAATGGAACTTAAGCATGCTAATAAAGAGAAGATCGAAATGGCTATCAAGATAAAATACCTAGAGAACCAACTTGAAAGTAAATATGTTGCTTTGGTTCAGGCTAATCATACGATAAAAGATGCTAAGGAAAAATTTGCTTTCTTCCTCGATGAAACTCTTGTTACATTTATAGAAAAGTGTTATGAAGATGCTCTTCTTGTGGTATATGTTGACAATATTGACAAATACCCAAACTTAGATTTTTCTTCCCTCCCAAAGCTAAATGCTAGATATAAAAAAAAGTTTGATCTCATACTGAAGAGAGCTGAGAGATCACTTCAGGATGAATTCCCTAAAGAAGAAATTATCGACCGTAGGAAGTTACTTTCGATGATCCTCCTCTCGAAGGAGGTGGAGACTCAGACAAAGAAGAGGAGGATAATGAAGACGATGATGATAATAACGATGGTAATGATAATGATAACGATGGCGATGATCAAGATGGTGGTGGTAGTGGAAAAAGTCTTAGAGGGCCAAAAGACGGGGGTAATGGATCTGTGGTTATGTTTCATCTACTGTAGATTATCCAGACTTACCCGAACTTCAAGGCAATCCGCTAATTCTCCTAGCCATCGGTCAAAAGAAAAGACTCAAATCTCAGCTCCTCAAGTTCCAGTCGCTCAGATATGGAATTAGTTATTTAAGTACTTAAAGTTAACTGCTAGCCTTTAGTTAATAAATTTGTCATTTTAGTTAAAGAAGAAATTCAAATATTACTATGAGACTTTATATGAAAAAAGCGTGATAGAGTTCATCGATTGAATAGAGAACTTGAAAGGAAGGAGCACAACAAATTATCTGATAATTATAGGCGTCTTTCGATTTTTCCTAAACGGTTGAGGAATTTTAAAGAGAAACGAGTAGCACCATTATTGAAGAGGTCTTGCCTTCATCAGGAGAGAGTCATAAAAGAAAATAAAGAGATAACTACTTTCTTTTGAATGGTTATTGAGGATAGGGAAACTATAGTAGAATTTCTCTACAAAGCTTATTCTAGAGGAAGTTTTTTTATTTTTCTTACCTAGGGGAAATGAGTGGGGCTTGCTTAGGCATCTGCATAGTAGATATTTGGAAAAACATGGAACTGATCTCCATCATAGAGAATGTTGGAATCTTTCTAGGGTGGAGACCATTCCCCTTACCCCAAACACTCTTCCTCCCGAGAAAGTAAAATTTAACAAGGAGAGATTTGTTTTTGAATTTTATAAAGGATCAATATTGTATGAACCCAAATGACTTTATCTTTCGTATGTAATTCAAATTTTTTTATCAATTCTATGTTTCCATTCCTCATTTCTTTGCAACTTAGTTTATTTTTCATAAATCATACTGGCTGAAGAATCACCGAGTAGCCTGTTCCTATAAAACTCTTGAGTAAATTCATCAAATTAAAGAGGGATTTTAAAGCGAAATCATTCATTCTTAAATCCTCCCGGCTAGCAAAATATTATTTCCTTAGAGATCTCCAAGAAGTTTATATAAGGTTTCCACACTTTCGCTTTGATTTCTTAGGTGGTGAAAAGGATAAACTGCTTAGCGAGATGCGAGCCAATCATGCTAAATTGTTATGTGGTAAAATCAGCCCTTCGATCAGAAAATGAGACTATCGCTAATTTTCCATTAGTTAATACTCCTAAACGGTTTAACTTCCCTTTTGACTCCATCTTGTCATTGTCCGTAGGATCACCAAGAAAGGCTCAAACTACTATCTTTAGACTTTGAGCGTTAAGAGTTTGATGTAGTTTTAAATTTGCATGCATTTGTAACTCTTTTATTATCAATAAAGAAAGCTTATTTATATTAATTTCTTTTAATTATTTTATTTATTTAGGAAAAACAATCAACACTTACACTTAATAATCTGAATATCCTTTCTCAATTGGAGAGTATTTCTGCCAAAATAAAATAAATCATTGGGGAGAAGCGCTCTCTCCAAGATGCCTTAACTTTTTTTTGGATAACCCAGATGCACAGAATGACATAAAATATATTATCAACTAAAGTCTTCACGAAGTAGTACATGGGAGATGGCTTCTAGTTTGGAATTTGAAGTTAAAAAGAAAGATAAAGAGATTCTAGATCTAAATAAGAGTGCAAGCGCAATTGGTCAATTTGAACCTTCAACTCGGAAATTTGATGCTAATGCGGACATTTATCATCTTTACTAAAGGATTATGAACCTTGTAGTAGACTTAATGAAAAGCCAAGTATTCTATCAATCCTTAGGACTTATTGCAAGTGGAGGTAACTCTAGTCTTCCTACTCCTACCATGTTGATTGGCAAAGAAAGATTTTCCATTTTGTTAAACCTACCTTTGAGCCTAAACGACGGCGAGATTGGGTGATGGAGTCAAAGGGTTAGGTAAGAATGTGCCCAATTTTTGAACGAACAATGGGATGACAAAATTTCTTCATATCTCAATAATTATCAGGGCCAGGTGGATAAACTTGGGTGTGAAAAATACATTCTTGAACAGAAGATTAAGAAAGTAAAGTGCGAAATTCAAACTCTTAAAGGAGCTAATAAGATGCCTAACCATGCATTGGAAATCCAATTCGATTCGGTTGACAATGCAAATAACATTTGAATCAAGGAAAAGGAAATTAAGAAACTTTTAGACACAACAATTGATCACATCATTGAACCTTGTTCAGTCATTGAAACTTTGGAAAGGGTAGATGCCGAAACTGGGCACTTAGTGCAATATTACTTATGACTTTTCAAGTAGACTTCCATTTTGGTTACTTGTAATTTGTGTACGTATATATGTAAAATAAATAAATCTTGTACCTGAATGATTATTATTTTGAATGGGCTTCGTGTCCTTTTTCTGAATTTATTGACTTGTTGGAGATACACATTTTTCCTTTGATGCTATACGGTGCATATCCTTTGATCAAGCATCAGTTTGCATTATCGACATAGATCTTACCCTTGAAATCTATCTTGGCAAAAAGATTAGTGATTCATTTGATCATAAATTTTGAAGAACCTTCCTTTTAGAAATTCATTTAATAACGTAGATTCTCGTTCCTAGAACACTTTTAATAACTTCATTTTTGGCTTTATCACTTGGAACTTTGGAGCTTGGTGTTTGAAGCTTTAGTCTCCATAAAGTATTTATCAGGAAGTCCGTTTGATAATTTCCTATATTGAAGACCAGATATCCTTTGACGATAATAAGATCATTTGTTGGAATACCATAAATCCATTCGACGAATGATTTGGATAGGAGGCTAGAAATTTTCTGGTTATAATAATCTGAATAGAAAACCAAAAATCCATAATAATATTTTGAATAGAAGACCAAAAATGTACTCTAGCAATGATGATTTGAATAGAAGAGCGGAAAATTATCTTGCAAAAATCACTTGAGTAGAAGACCAGAGGTGTTAATAGAAGACAAGAAGACCAATATGGTATTAATAGGAGACCAGAAAACCAATCTAGCAATAATACCTAAATAGAAAACCAGAAACCCATAAGGTGATAATATTTCAATAGAAATCCAGAAATCCATCTGGTAGTAATATCATAGTCCTTTGAATAAAAGATCAGAAAACCAATTCTGGTAATAATAAGAAACCTAATTATAGGAAGACCAGAAATCCATATGCTTATTAATGGAGATTCCTCTTATTGATAATTCGAATTCCAACGGATTCCAAACTAGGAACCAAGGATGGAGAAATAATTCCATGTTATAAGGAGCAAGGCTTTTGAATCTAGATAATAAATTAGAATTTTTAGTCATTCTTATCTGATATTAAAGTTTTTGACTATAGGAAATGGATAACTTTTGACCCTTTTCCTTGATGCATAACTGAATGTGTTGGATTGTTCTTTCTCTAGAAAATGGCTTTTGATCCATTTTTAGGATAAAGTTAGATTTTCTTCTGCCTTCTACTGATCTTCCTTTAGAAGATTGCCTTGATCCTTCTTTAGTATAAAGTTTGGTTTGCTTTTGAATTTTGATCTTCCTTTAGAAGACTGCCTCAATCTCTCTTTTGGATCGAGTTTGATTTGTTTTCACATTTGATCTTCCTCTAGAAGATTGCAACTTACTACTCTTTAGGTAGTGATTTAGGCTTTAATTGATTTCTTTGTTACCATCTTTAGGTAATAATCTTAACATAGATCGAACCCCTTATCACTCTCTTAGGTTATAATTTAGGTCTTTTTACCAGTGCATTTGGTTAGCTATCTTAAGTAGAACCAAAGTCTTATCTGACCTTCCTTTAGGAGGCACTTCAGCCAGGCCTTATAGATAAGACTGAAGGCTTGTTCGGTGCCTTGGCCATAACATTTAGGTAGGACCAAAGGCTTACTCCATCATTCCTTTAGGAGGAGCTCCGAACAGGCCTTATAGGCGGGACTGAAGGCTTGTCAATGCTTTGGAAAGGCCATTTTAGGCGGGACCAAAGGCTTACTCCATCTTCCCTCTAGGAGGCGCATCGACCAGACCATGCAGGCGGAACCAATGGCTTGCAATGCTTTGGCTAGGCCTTATAGGCGGCACTAGAGGCTTACTCTGTCCTCTCTCTATGAAGCACTCCGGCCAAGTCACATAAGTGGGAGCGAAGGCTTGCAGTGCTTTGGCCAGACGTTATAGACAGGACCAGTGGCTTACTCTGACCTTCCTCTAGGAGGTGCTTTGACCAGGCCCTTGTGGCGGGATCAAAGACTTTCTTCGCCCCTTATTACCTTATAGGTAATGATTTAGGCTTTTCCTTTTATGAATCTTTTCCATTAAGAATTTCACTTTATTAAGGATTTGCTTATTGGCTTACAAACTCATTGAGCTTTCCCTTTCTTAAGAAATCTCTAGTCATTTCCTTTAAGGCTCGACATTGATTGGTTACATGTCCATTTGTTTGATGATATTAGCAATAAGCACCTCCAAAATTCCTTTCACTTTTAGGCCATTACTTCCTTAAAGGCCAATAATTCAGCTCTCTCTTTGTCTGAAGATAGATATGTTCGTAAGAAGTAGTATGAGAGTGGAACCAAGAATTCTTAGGATAAAGTGCCTTTTGTTCTCATTTGATTCTCTTGTAGGATTGGATTTGCATATTAGGATTATCCATAATCTTTCTCTTCTGAGCTTTGATTAATGCGGGTGGATAATTTATTACTCTATTCCATTTCCAGGCAAACTTATTGAAATCGTTCATTATTTCCTTTTGAAGATAGTCCCCTTTGATTGGCATTGTATGGCCCTCCTTATCTTTAAGAAACAACTACCTTTCTTTAGGATCTCTTTTCTTAAAGCAAAGACTAGAATGAGTTCTACATGAAATGGGTTCATGCTCCATTTTTTAGGATCAAAGGGTGCCACTTGTTTCTTTTCTTCTATGATTTGCAATGCCAACATCCTCAGCACTTGTTCATTATGAAACCGTGGGTCAGAAGTGACTTAGTAAATTGGCCTACTTGCTTGAGATTCAGAAGATCCTTATTTGAAAATAGTCATCTTGTAGTCCAACGGGCTATGCTAAATTCAATAGTCCTTTTTATCCCTTATATGCAAGTTTGGGGAAGGTCCTTTATATGCATGGTAAGGCAAGGAAGGTCAAATATGAAATATGCAGGATGGGATAAATCCTCTATAGGCAAGCGAAAGAGAGTTCATTATAGGGATATCAAGGAATCGGAGGTTCAAGCCCTCTTTCTAGTGCCAAAGTGTTAACAAGATTTCTTGCTAACCTTTATACAAATGAAGCAGAGTCTTGGTTAACGATAGCCTTGGTCAACTTCTTGTTAACCTCAAAGAAGTATGCAAGGAATACGCGTTCATGTCATAAGTATTGGCCATGTCGTATGTGTGTGAGGTATTCAAAGTCATTCCATATGCATATGAATCAACCAAAGTCATGTCGCACGTCTATGAGTTCAACATAAATTAAAAGTTAAGTCTATTTATTGAATATATGTTATGTGATCGTTATAGTACAAGCCCTTATTTGCAAAAAGAACATAATCTACAATTAGCACTAAAAATCCTCAAATTGATTTAGGGTTACAAACTATAAAAATGTAAGAGAGATAGAGAGAAAAGAATGAATCGTCACCTTTTGAATGCTCTTGGGTCCGTATTTATAGGGGTGAAGATGGTTTACTACCACAAGTTTTCTCCATGCCTTCACCTTTAACATCGTCATCTTTTCGAACCTATGTTGTAGCTAGGAGGGAGTTAGAACAACATATATCCGGTGAATAAAAATCTCGAGCTTTACTACATTAGTACTTGGGCGGTATAATTTTAAAAGGAATATGTCTTACATTTTCTACCTACAACATAAGTCTCTCCAAACACAAGCCTAAAGGCTTATATAAAAAAGCTTTCCAAAATAAGCTCGTAGCGAACTCACTATCGTTCCAATAACTCATATCTATCATTAATAATGTCCTATCAATGCAAGAGATGGTACTGAAGTCACTTAATACCTTTTAGTGAGAAATATTCAAACTCCGACCATTTACTACCTTATATAAGACAGGTCCACATCATTTACGACCTATAATTCCACGGCAGACTCCTCACTGGTATCTATCTAGTTGACATTGCATGAAATGCTTTCAACCTCTTAATACTTCCTATTGAAGCAGGCCTTCTACTAGGATATCTTCTACCGCGCCTATCCCATAACCCCGAAAATTTACTACTTCCTACATCAAGAAGAGGCGGGCCCTCACACAACCATTTAACACCTTTAATCTCTGAAGTAGGTCCATCGTATTATGACCCATAACCACGGTGACGTCTCGTAGTAGTTTGACTATTCGTAGTACTGGTAGCCAAATTAGCTGGACAGATTTATTCTATAGAATTTGTGACTAACCTTGCATCCTTGTAGTTATTTATTGTAGGTGATGTCTCACATCAGCTTCAAAATCACATTATTGGTAGCCAAATTAGCTGGACAGACTTTCGTGTGCTTTTGACCGACCTTGTATCCCTATAACTTAGTCATAACCTTTTTACACTCTACATATATTATCATGCATCTCACCATTTCCACAATTAAGGCCTTATAAGAAATCTTTCTTACTATTCCTTTTAACATCAATTACCTTCCGAAGGGGGTTTAATAAGATTAATAACATACTTAACCATGTACTTATATGTTAATTATGCATATATATACATATATATATATATATATACATATATATGTATGTATGTATGTATGTATGTATATGTATGTATGTATGTATGTGTGTGTGTGTGTGTATGTGCCTAGTAATTTCTAAGCATGCGAAATGTTCGTCCTAAATTAGCGTTTAAATGTCAATTCTTTAAAAAATTATACAAGTCTTATTTCACATTATAAATAATACCAAAATTTCAATATTCAAATCCTAAATTTTGAATAAACAGACTTGTATAAAATAAAAATATAAACTCAATATATACACCAAAATAATGGAATATGTTTACAATACAAACATACAATTTCATTTTTTACGTTTTATTCAACTCCTTTTTCACATAAAAATAAACAAAAGAATTTCTATTTAATTCATGGGAATAATTAGTGCAAACTTAGAATAAATTTGTACCTCACATAATATTCCTTAATCATTATTTAATCAAATTCAAAGAAAAAGAAGAAGGAGTGGAATAGAAGGTAAATTTATAAAAGCTGCAAATTTACACAATTTCCATTATTTTAATATAAATAATTGAGATTTCAACCTAGAATTGAAATTTTTCACTGAAGTAGTTTAGGGATTTATAATATGATGTTTTCGTAAACTAAAACTCCACAAGGTATATTCAAACCCAAATTCCACTAATCAATTACAAAAATAGAAAAGCTAAGATTTCCACTCATAGTACAGCCTTAGCTTTACCTTCTTTGGATTTGACACGTCTTTGACAATCTCTATCAGATATGTTCCTTTAGATATATACAAGGGATTTGTGTGTGTGTGTGTGTGTATATATATATATTTGATTTAGAAAATTAGAGAAGAATAGGTTGGTAAATTAAAAAGAAAATTAAATAGAAATATAGGATTTCTTACCTAAAACCCTAATAGAGTTTAATGAATCTTGAAGAGACGAACTGACGAAGCTTTGCTAGGTTCCTAAATATTTTGTGAATAAAAGTGAGGGGTATAGTGTCTTATTTATAGTGGTGAGAAAGCATTAGAACCGTCGGATTCAAATAATTGTTCCGGAACGTCCAAAATTAAAAATCCTCGGCGCCACCTAATAAGGAGCGGTCGACCACTTCTATGCCACCGGTCGACCGCTAGTGGTCGACAGGCAGAGGTCGGGGGGCCGACCTCTCTGCCTATTTTGGGAAGGAATTGTGGTGTTGTTTAACATATTTATTTTCTTCCTTAGTTACACTTTAACATTAATGTTAATTTTAATGTTTCCTTAATCCCCAAGTTAATCTACTATAAATTTTTGAATTTCAAATTATAAATTAATTATTCATTTGGAATTCTATTTAAATGAATCACAAAACTTCGAACGTCCGTAACTTTTCCGTTTAAGCTCTGTTTTCAACATATTATGTATGAAAATTGATCAGAATTTTTCCCTAAACACAGTGACATAATTTTTGTGGCTAGATTCTGACTTTTATAAAATTTTCATTTTTATCCCTATCTTTTTTAATTTAATTTATTCAACTTATTTATTTATAGTTGGTTTTACGAGGTGTTACATCCCCCCCTTTAAATGGATTTCGTTTCTGAAACCTTTCCAATGGGCGAGCAGTGTAACTTGTAATAAACATCATGTTATACTGCCAAGTTATCTACACAACTATCCACTCAACTAAAAGTGCAATGTGATTTTGTGTGCAAACATACTATAATTGAGCTCAATCCTAGCGTGAGTGTATGATCGTGGCTTGTAGGTATGTATGCACACACCATAAACATGCAAAAAGTGTTCTATATGAGTGCAAGAGTGATAGTAAATGGGTAGCAACCATCTCCTATTGTCCAATCTAGAAACCAAAATGTAACCAAAACCTAATTTTAGAGAGGAAAGTTTACCAATGAAATGCTCAAGATGAGAAGTCCTTATGCTTTTCGTCAGATTTTTCCCCCATTATACTCGAACCAGCCTAATTTCTTTGTTGTGGTGCTTCCTAATTCCATGCTCCACAATGCTTGTGGTGGCACGAGATACTATTGGCTCCATATCAATATCCCCCAATATTATAGGTTCTACCATCGTAGTTGTGCCCTAAAAGCATTTCCTCAAATGTGAAATTAAAAAGAACGTCATGGACACTTGGCAATTATCCGACAACTCCACATGATAGCATGTCTTCCTATTCTTTCTAAAATTGGAAAGGCCCAAAAAAATTCAATGCTTTCCTAACTTTCCAATTCTCACAACCTTCTTAAGATGGGAAAACTTTGGTAAACACTATATCCCCTACTTCTAATTCCATCTCTTTTCTTCCCTTGTCCGCATATGATTTCTAACTATCTTCTACGGCCTTCATTCGCTACTTCATCAATTATACCTTTTTCTTTTTGGCATGTCAAACACCAAGTGGAAAATTCTGCCACCTTCTTCTTCATCCCTGTCCAATAGAAAATCTTTTCAGATCCATATTCATCTTATCTTCTCCAGGTGAATGGTCATCCTTGAATGGTGTCTCTTTGTAAGCTAAAATTTATTTTCCAAAAATCCTAAATTTTTTAGGATTGAAGCATTCTTTTATTTCTAGGTAGTAACATAATCTCCTCAACTTACAATCTTACCTATAGTTTATCACTAGCTAAGTGTCCTTATGAAATTTCCTTATTTACGTTGTTCCTCAATATATATATTTATTTGGCGGTCTAATCCCACCCATAAAATCATCCCAATGATAAAATAGGAACATATCTTCTACCATATCATACGCTTTTCCAATAGCCTAAGGGAGACAACTAGTGATAACAATCAAAAACTCCAAAAGAAAATTTTGCTAGAAGTTACCATTTATCATTATTGGTGTTAATGATGTTGGAGCCCAATACTTCTTACTAAATTAAGATGAACATCTTTAGTATTCTATTCCACTTAAGTCTCAATCTTCCTTAATTCTCCTTCTTTTTTCTACTAAATGCGCTCCACCAATTACTTCAGTTTATATATCTGTAATAATTGATCATTAATGTTAAAGTTAGATCATCTCTATTCAATCCTTAAATTCCTTTAAACTTGTTACCAGTTTCAAAATCCATTTATTTTGCCGATCTAATTCCTCCATCATATTAAATTCCTTAATTAGTCTATATTAATTCCTTTTAATTCTCTATTAATTACAAATTTATTGACTGTTAAATCTATAATTAATTGTCCATAAATTCTCGTCCTATAATAACTAATATGATGTTGTTGCAAATTACGCTATTTGTATATTTCTAATTTTATACGTTAAGCGTAGTTATTTGTGTGTCTTTATGTTAATTCCTAAACTAGAACATTCTTTTCCACATTTTAATTTATCAAACCTATCCTGCTAAAAAGAATAATAATTTTCTATAAATTAACCAAAGTGAGATTTTTGCTTCATTCAAGAAATTATTTTGTTTTCTTTTATTGAAATAGACAGTGTAAACTATGGAAAATAACATCCATATCTTGGACATCTCTTTCCCTCTTTGGTATATTCCTTAATAATTCAAACGCCACACATTTATATATATTTTGGAATTGGAAAATTTATGAAAGTTATACGGAGACCGCTCCAAATAAATGAAAACATAGAAATTTACAATCCAAGTTAACTGGGCAACCTGACTTACAACCTAATTATAAATCTGGAATATCTTCACAACTTTACCAATATTCTACAATTAAATATTTGAGAATGATTTCAAATTTCCAGATTAGGTTATACATACTATTCTTATTTTATTCATATCTTAAAACCTTTACATTGTCTTACTAAGTAGTGATCCATATCTACTCCTTAAAAATTTTGGTTTTGTAACGACCCTGAATTTTTGACATTTGAAATGTGAATATTTAATTGAGTTTAAATATTCGAATGGTAATTTAATTTGAAATTCAATATCAGAATGAATTTAGCGATTAAAATATTGAATTAAATTATTGAAACTGGGTAAAAATTTGAATCTTCAGTTTTAAGCAGATTAAAAATAATCTGAAGGCTTGGAAAATCTATATTGATAATTCTGAAGGTAATAGAACTTTCAGAATTGGATTTGAAGTTGTTCCGTTCAGTTTTGAAAATTCTGTCGTTTAAATTGAATTTAAAAATAGCGTTCCGGGGCACAGTCTCGGAATTCGACGAAACCAGTTCCATTGGATCCGTAATATTGTATTATTATCGGATTTCAATTTGCGTAATATTTGGAGTGATCGTTTGGCCGTACGATAAGCAAACGCGCTGAAATTAAATCGAAAATTTAATATTATAACTGGTCCAAAAAGCTATCTTCTCCATACGAGCGAATTTGGACTCGGAACCTTTTCCATCGCATTCGGAATAGGCGTATAACATTACGAACGCCTGGCGGCACGTCTCGATAGGATATCGAGATTTTGAGTCGCAAATTCGGGACGATTCGAATTTGAATTTAAATTGAATAATTTATCCGGGTTGACTTCAGTTGAAATTCCCTCACATCAAAACTTTTCTCTGCACCTCTGAAGCACTGCAGCCTTTCTCCATACGCCAATATCAAATCGTGTTCCCCTCAGCCTCATTTTAAAATCTCACGCAAAGGAAAAAGGAAGATAGTCGAGATAAAATGGTAGCTGAAAATCAAATCGTTCGTTCCCCTCTCATTTTTATAAAATCAGTTCAAAGGAAAAAAATGGCCGCTTTTCTTCAATGATAGATCGCGAGCCTATCTCCATTCACATTCGAACAACAGAAAAAAAAAATAAATCAAATAATGTCGTGTGCGGAGGCAAGTCGAGCTGGGGTCGCGATATTAGGCGCGCGCTTAGGGATGCGTACGCTCGTGGTTCTAAAGGGTCGCGGCTGTTGGAGTTCGCGATGAAGGCAGGCGAACTCGAGCGGCGTCGCGAGTGGTGGCTATGGGCATGGGGGCAGCGGTGTTGATTGGTGAGTCGCGATCGATTTTAGGTGTGCGATTGGAGATTGAGGAAGTCGACAGTAATGTCGAAGCAGCTTTTCACCTAGGGTTTGACTGTGGGGATTTCACGGCATTCGAACTACGCGGGAGAGGGGTGGTTCGCAATGTCTATTGGGTTTCGTCGAGGGCGGTTGCGTTCTGGGGGTCTCGTACTTGTTCGACGCAGTGGGGCTCGATATGACGAGGTCGTAATTGGAGGAGGGGCGAGTTTCGGTGGCAAACCAGAGGGATGGTATGCCTGATGATCGGTGGCAGTCGCGTGGGTCTAGTCTTCGCGGCGATGAAGAAGCTCCGTTCGACTCGAGTGATGGGAGATGCTGGGTTTGCGCAGTGAGGTATACTGTAAATTATTTTCTTTAAATTTTAGATTTATATATATGCATGTATATATAAAGTAGTGTAGAACTGCTGTTGTTATTTACTGAAACAGAAAACAAATTTTTTGTAAATTTTATTTATATATATATATATAAATACACGCACATATTTTAATATGTATGGGAAAACAGTAAATAAGTATATACGTATAAGATTTTGGAAATATAGAAATTTTAAAATGTGATATTTATATAAAATTAGATTATTAGTTTAAAATTAAGTCATGGGTTAATTAAATTAATTATAAAATGGAATAAATTGTTCGATTGATTCGAATATTAACAAATTGTATAAATTGTTTATACAAGGTCAATACTGAAAAGAAAACAAGCGGAAACAAAAATGGATGGCAAGTTAAAAGCGAAGGTGAGATCTTCTCACTCAAATGAAAGTGGAAATTTTCAGTTATTGATTTGATTGACTATTTGGATGTGATATTAGATATAATAGGATATATCTATATATATAGCAATATATACATATTGGCATATGTATATATTGGATTGATTGATTTCCCGCCTCGTATAGCGGATGAGACCCTATTGCGCCGTTAGTAAGCGGATGATATTTTATAAAACCCATATACCGCGATATTCCACCTCGAAGTGGAATTGGTATTGTGCTAACATCTGTGGATGCAGGGAAACAGGTTGGAGGGATCCAACAGGATTCCTCAAAACATTTGAATTAATTTCATATGTTGTTTGATTGATTATTTATGATCTGCATATGATTATATCTGTGATTGAATGTATTGAGAGCTAAAATTTAGCCGAATGTATTTTGGTATCGTTGGATACCAGAAATAAATAAAATTGGATTTCTGAAATTAAAAATTGAATTTTAGATGGTTTGGGAAAATAAAAGAATTTATTTAAAAGGAGATAAATTTGTTTGAAATCAAATTGATAATTGATTGGGTATTTAAAATAAATCTTTGAGGAATCCATATGAAAACTTATTTAATGTTGAATGAAAAATTGATTTTTGTGTTGAAAATAAATTTGGGAATCGATTTGTAAAATGATTTGATAATTGGGATTAAAAGTTAGAATCAATTTGAAATGTGATTCGGTGTTGAAGTAAATTCAGAAATCAACTTGAAATTCAGTTTGGGGTTTGAAATAAAATGGAGAAATCAATTTTTAAAGTTGATTCGGTGTTGAAAATGAATATTTGGAAAATGATTTGAAAATCGTGTAAAAGTGGATTTTTGGGAATGTAAATTCCGAATAGAAGTTGTAAAGGAAGGGAAATTTGTTTTAAAAATAAATATCGATTTATTTTTAAAAGTGTGGAAAATATGGTTTGAAATCGGATTTTCAAAGTGATGAAGTGTGGAAATAAATTTACAAATTTGATATGTAAATTTGAAATAAATCGATAAGGATTTATCAAATTGGTTTAAATGGACCATAATATGATTTGAAATTGAATTTTCAAATGTGAAGTGTGAAATACGATTTGAAATGAATTTTCAAATGTGAAGTGTGGAAGTATGTATATCTTGTGAAAAGATTTTAAATTTAATAATTTGGGAAAAATTATTTAAATTGGATGCTTGTTGTGAATGTTATTGATAGTTAAATAACCGACTATCAATATTTGTCTTTGAAATGACACTTGATTTGTTTTTAAAACAAACGCTCATTATTCGGTTAAGCCGGGAGAGGACCTTTGTGTCATATAACCCATTCCGAATAGTGATACGTCGCGAATGGATTGCATTTGAAGACCGGTGGGAAGACCGGATATTTGTGAAAATGAAAGGACAACCTGTCGAATGTCTCTGCACCGAGTTGCTCCGGTATAGAGATTTATATCACTCTTTTTGTGATGGGAAGTCCGGACGTGATTAGTGAATATCCGGATTGCAAGGGCTTCTTCGGAAGTGCCTTCGGTTCCGTTCGATCCCGGAACGGACTTGTATGGATGTGTGTCTGACGTTACACTTTGAGATGTAAAGCTGGTTTCTATCAAATACATTTCTGTTGGTGGCGGAGAATTTATTCTCTTAGCTTAACACCGTTCTTTGAGACGTACGAGCTCAGAGGTTATGTAGTTGATGGTTACTAGTGATACATTCCCAATTTGGTAATGTGGCACACGAAGTGCTGTTGATCAATTGTGGATCAAAGCGTGGCTTTGTGAAAAAGCGTAATATATGTGGACGAGACTTCGTCGAGCCTCACAACCCGGTAATGGTCGAAACAGGAATGTTGCGGCAAAGGTTTGTAGGGGTAGCACCCCTAGGGTATGCCATTTCCTTCTGGATAAAAGGTGATATCATGGTATGGAGCCCAGATATTTTACCTATGTTGATTATATTTTGTGGCTGTTGCTTTTCGATTGAGGTTCCTCGGATAAAGGTCGGTAACGACCGGGGGATGGCATAGCTCGTGTGTTAGTTACCTAGTTACAGCTCGGTTAGAGTGTGAGGTAGCGTCGGCCTTTTGTTTGCGGAGATCCGGTTAGGATCCGAGGCGTCTTTCCAGAGGCGTTCTATTTCGGTAAGGAAGTTCCTTAGCCTGATCATTTGTTGGAAATCCAAAGAAACAATACGAACCCAGTACGGTTTTAATTGTATTACCTGCTATGGAATGTGGCGGTAACCTGTTATTGAACGTAGTAGCTATAGTAGGCATACGACAATTGTTGTATGTTGGCTAAGATTGATATTATACTTTCGAAATGTTTTCCACACTAGACATTAATAATAATATCAATTGATTTTACGTAGTAAGCATGTTTGACTATCATAAGAGGAAATCTCCTCCAATTCTGCGTTTGCATTGTGTGTGTGGCGGGAGGCCTTATGGTAGTTTCATTTTCCAAAAGCATTGCGAAATTGTTTTATTTTCTTTGCGAAATTAACTGTTTTACGATCTCACACCAGTCACCATGACTGACCTGGAGTTTATTGTTCCCTTTCTAAACTCTGGGTGCCCATAATTTTCCACACGGGCAGCCTAGAGTTATTGTTATCAGGATATTCTGGATATTCTGGAGCTTTGGAGATGAGCTGGATGGCGAAGCGTACTATCGTACTTGTTATTTATTCCGCTGTGTATTCTGTATGAGGACAAGTTTATATAACTGTCCATTGTTGTAAACTCTAATGATTGATGTATGTATAAACTGATATAGTCTTTTGTTTTAAAGATTATTGATTTATCTATTGTATATTATTCCGCTGCGAAATGTGAGATTCTGATAATTGTTTCTGATTCTGTTTCTGTTCTTTCTTTTTCTTCTATCTTTTCTTCTACCTCTTCTTTTAACCCTAAAGTTTCGCGTTTCCGCCATTCGATTTTTCGACATTTGGTACAGTGGACGTATCGGTGTCGAGTTTTCGGAAGACGGATTTGCGGGTCTTTACAAGTGGTATCAGAGCATCCGGTTAAGCGACAACCCTGCTCTGTTGGGTGTTACTCATTAGAGATAGAGTCAGTAGTACTCTAGAATGAGTGTGAGTGTAATAATAGATATGAGCGCGTATTTGTTAGTGAATACAAAATTTGTTTTGTATTGTGTTAACTTATCGGTTGATTGTTTATAGATTCTGGTCGATGCAGGGTGGCCAACTGTAATCGATAGGGATTTCTAAACTCTTAAACAAGATAAACCGACACAGTATTGTTTTAAAATAGGGTAAATGAAATAATTTTGCCAAAACTATTTTTGTATAGAAAAGAAACGATTTTCTATAAATTATCATAGTATTTGGATGCTTGGTTGTTAGGAAGAGATAATATTGAAGTATTATCATTGATATATGGAATTGAATAAGAAATTCAAATAATAACCAAAGATTTGGAGATAAATTCATTTGGTAGATAAAATTTATAAATATGAATTGAAAGATAATGAAACAAAAATCCATATACGAATGAGATTTGGGAATGTGAATCGTAAATCTAATTTACAAATTGAAATAGAATTTCAGAAAGAATATTTGAAATAAATTCATTAATGGAATGTAAATAAGTTTGATAACTTATAAAATTATTTGAAATCTAATTGGAATGAGATTCAAATTGAAAATGAATGAATTTGTGAATGAATAAATAAATTTGCAACTGCAAGTGCAAGAAAATGAAATTGAGTGTTAAAATTCATTTTGAATTTGTAAGTAAATAGAACTGGAATTGAATTTGATTTGTGGAAAACGAAGTGATGTATTAAACTAAAATTAGTAAGTGAAGCTAATTGAAGGTTGACCAAATGAATAAGGTTCGAAACGAATTGAATTCAATAATTATAAATGAGATATTGATTGGATTTATATGGAATTGGTAATCCAGTTTAAATATAAGTGGTAATTGAAAATTAATATCAAAAGTATGGAAAATACTTGTATTGAACTTAAGAAATAAGTGTGAAATTCTTAAGTAAATTTGATATTGAAAATATTCTAAGTTGGTGAATGTGAATATGAAATGCCAATTAAAATTGAGTGGAACCAATTGGAAATGAAGTACTATACATATATGACATGTTTTCCAAACTAAGGATATGAAAAAGTACCTTCCATTGAAAAAAAATAGTGAAGGTGTTGGAACTCAGTATGAGTATCCGTTTGATCGTGATGGGATCATATTGATTGATCACGACGTATGCCACAGCGAAATTCGAGGGGCGAGATGCCTATGGTTACAAGCGATTCCACTGGGATAGTGGTGTAACCGCCGTGTGAACTACGATCTATGGCAACAACCATGGCGAAATTTAAGAGATGAGAAATCTACAGATTACGAGCGATTCTACTGGGATAGTAGCGAAACCGCCGAGTAACTGTGATCCATGGGGGAACGTGCTTTCCATATCCATTTTTAAAAGGACTTTTAAGTGATTTCAAATTGGAAATTGAGATAAAAGTGAATAAAGCTCAATATTCGAAATAAGAAGATGAATCGAATTCAAGTAAAAGCTGAATGAAAATCTGAATGAAAAATCTGAAGATAAAATGAATTCAAATTGAATTGAAATAGTAAAGTAAATTCAAATGAAATTGGAAATGCAAAATTGAATGAAAATAGATATGTAACTTCAATAGTGAAGTAAAAATGTATAAGAAGCATACATTGAAAATTGTGTAATGGAATTTGCAAAATGGTTTGAATATTGTAACTAGATATTATGGCTAGTAGGAAATATACAGGTGTATACAGGAATTGGATTAAATTTTGAAGATAATTTGAATTTGCTTGACCAAAAGGTATGTATTTAAATTTCAGTATGAAATTTGATGAGATTCTGATTTTGCCACTTGGCATTTTGTTTTCTTTTGAGATCTGAGAGTCCTTAGGGACGTTTTGTAGTCGTGCCGTATTAGCCGCGCAAAGGAGACGCTGGCGAAATTTTTCGAAAATTTCGAGTGTTAGAAAATTTTGAGAAAATTTTGGACGTTTAAAATCTGAATTTAAACTCGAATTTGAATTGAGAAGTTAAACAATGTTGTTTGGAACTTATAATTGAAGTTGGAAGTTTAGTTGAATTAATAACGAATCTTTAGTAGAAAGATTTGTTTTGAAAATTTGATAAAACTATTTAGATTATGGAAATTAGTAGACGAGTTAAGGACCATTTTTCCTAACTTGTAATTTCGGGACGAAATTCTTTTAAGGGGGGAAGATTGTAACGACCCTGAATTTTTGACATTTGAAATGTGAATATTTAATTGAGTTTAAATATTCGAATGGTAATTTAATTTGAAATTCAATATCAGAATGAATTTAGCGATTAAAATATTGAATTAAATTATTGAAACTGGGTAAAAATTTGAATCTTCAGTTTTAAGCAGATTAAAAATAATCTGAAGGCTTGGAAAATCTATATTGATAATTCTAAAGGTAATAGAACTTTCAGAATTGGATTTGAAGCTGTTCTGTTCAGTTTTGAAAATTCTGTCGTTTAAATTGAATTTAAAAATAGCGTTCCGGGGCACAGTCTCGGAATTCGACGAAACCAGTTCCATTGGATCCGTAATATTGTATTATTATCGGATTTCAATTTGCGTAATATTTGGAGTGATCGTTTGGCCGTACGATAAGCAAACGCGCTGAAATTAAATCGAAAATTTAATATTATAACTGGTCCAAAAAGCTATCTTCTCCATACGAGCGAATTTGGACTCGGAACCTTTTCCATCGCATTCGGAATAGGCGTATAACATTACGAACGCCTGGCGGCACGTCTCGATAGGATATCGAGATTTTGAGTCGCAAATTCGGGACGATTCGAATTTGAATTTAAATTGAATAATTTATCCGGGTTGACTTCAGTTGAAATTCCCTCACATCAAAACTTTTCTCTGCACCTCTGAAGCACTGCAGCCTTTCTCCATACGCCTATATCAAATCGTGTTCCCCTCAGCCTCATTTTAAAATCTCACGCAAAGGAAAAAGGAAGATAGTCGAGATAAAATGGTAGCTGAAAATCAAATCGTTCGTTCCCCTCTCATTTTTATAAAATCAGTTCAAAGGAAAAAAATGGCCGCTTTTCTTCAATGATAGATCGCGAGCCTATCTCCATTCACATTCGAACAACAGAAAAAAAAAAAATCAAATAATGTCGTGTGCGGAGGCAAGTCGAGCTGGGGTCGCGATATTAGGCGCGCGCTTAGGGATGCGTACGCTCGTGGTTCTAAAGGGTCGCGGCTGTTGGAGTTCGCGATGAAGGCAGGCGAACTCGAGCGGCGTCGCGAGTGGTGGCTATGGGCATGGGGGCAGCGGTGTTGATTGGTGAGTCGCGATCGATTTTAGGTGTGCGATTGGAGATTGAGGAAGTCGACAGTAATGTCGAAGCAGCTTTTCACCTAGGGTTTGACTGTGGGGATTTCACGGCATTCGAACTACGCGGGAGAGGGGTGGTTCGCAATGTCTGTTGGGTTTCGTCGAGGGCGGTTGCGTTCTGGGGGTCTCGTACTTGTTCGACGCAGTGGGGCTCGATATGACGAGGTCGTAATTGGAGGAGGGGCGAGTTTCGGTGGCAAACCAGAGGGATGGTATGCCTGATGATCGGTGGCAGTCGCGTGGGTCTAGTCTTCGCGGCGATGAAGAAGCTCCGTTCGACTCGAGTGATGGGAGATGCTGGGTTTGCGCAGTGAGGTATACTGTAAATTATTTTCTTTAAATTTTAGATTTATATATATGCATGTATATATAAAGTAGTGTAGAACTGCTATTGTTATTTACTGAAACAGAAAACAAATTTTTTGTAAATTTTATTTATATATATATATATATAAATACACGCACATATTTTAATATGTATGGGAAAACAGTAAATAAGTATATACGTATAAGATTTTGGAAATATAGAAATTTTAAAATGTGATATTTATATAAAATTAGATTATTAGTTTAAAATTAAGTCATGGGTTAATTAAATTAATTATCAAATGGAATAAATTGTTCGATTGATTCGAATATTAACAAATTGTATAAATTGTTTATACAAGGTCAATACTGAAAAGAAAACAAGCGGAAACAAAAATGGATGGCAAGTTAAAAGCGAAGGTGAGATCTTCTCACTCAAATGAAAGTGGAAATTTTCAGTTATTGATTTGATTGACTGTTTGGATGTGATATTAGATATAATAGGATATATCTATATATATAGCAATATATACATAATGGCATATGTATATATTGGATTGATTGATTTCCCGCCTCGTATAGCGGATGAGACCCTATTGCGCCGTTAGTAAGCGGATGATATTTTATAAAACCCATATACCGCGATATTCCACCTCGAAGTGGAATTGGTATTGTGCTAACATCTGTGGATGCAGGGAAACAGGTTGGAGGGATCCAACAGGATTCCTCAAAACATTTGAATTAATTTCATATGTTGTTTGATTGATTATTTATGATCTGCATATGATTATATCTGTGATTGAATGTATTGAGAGCTAAAATTTAGCCGAATGTATTTTGGTATCGTTGGATACCAGAAATAAATGAAATTGGATTTCTGAAATTAAAAATTGAATTTTAGATGGTTTGGGAAAATAAAAGAATTTATTTAAAAGGAGATAAATTTGTTTGAAATCAAATTGATAATTGATTGGGTATTTAAAATAAATCTTTGAGGAATCCATATGAAAACTTATTTAATGTTGAATGAAAAATTGATTTTTGTGTTGAAAATAAATTTGGGAATCGATTTGTAAAATGATTTGATAATTGGGATTAAAAGTTAGAATCAATTTGAAATGTGATTCGGTGTTGAAGTAAATTCAGAAATCAACTTGAAATTCAGTTTGGGGTTTGAAATAAAATGGAGAAATCAATTTTTAAAGTTGATTCGGTGTTGAAAATGAATATTTGGAAAATGATTTGAAAATCGTGTAAAAGTGGATTTTTGGGAATGTAAATTCCGAATAGAAGTTGTAAAGGAAGGGAAATTTGTTTTAAAAATAAATATCGATTTATTTTTAAAAGTGTGGAAAATATGGTTTGAAATCGGATTTTCAAAGTGATGAAGTGTGGAAATAAATTTACAAATTTGATATGTAAATTTGAAATAAATCGATAAGGATTTATCAAATTGGTTTAAATGGACCATAATATGATTTGAAATTGAATTTTCAAATGTGAAGTGTGAAATACGATTTGAAATGAATTTTCAAATGTGAAGTGTGGAAGTATGTATATCTTGTGAAAAGATTTTAAATTTAATAATTTGGGAAAAATTATTTAAATTGGATGCTTGTTGTGAATGTTATTGATAGTTAAATAACCGACTATCAATATTTGTCTTTGAAATGACACTTGATTTGTTTTTAAAACAAACGCTCATTATTCAGTTAAGCCGGGAGAGGACCTTTGTGTCATATAACCCATTCCGAATAGTGATACGTCGCGAATGGATTGCATTTGAAGACCGGTGGGAAGACCGGATATTTGTGAAAATGAAAGGACAACCTGTCGAATTTCTCTGCACCGAGTTGCTCCGGTATAGAGATTTATATCACTCTTTTTGTGATGGGAAGTCCGGACGTGATTAGTGAATATCCGGATTGCAAGGGCTTCTTCGGAAGTGCCTTCGGTTCCGTTCGATCCCGGAACGGACTTGTATGGATGTGTGTCTGACGTTACACTTTGAGATGTAAAGCTGGTTTCTATCAAATACATTTCTGTTGGTGGCGGAGAATTTATTCTCTTAGCTTAACACCCTTCTCTGAGACGTACGAGCTCAGAGGTTATGTAGTTGATGGTTACTAGTGATACATTCCCAATTTGGTAATGTGGCACACGAAGTGCTGTTGATCAATTGTGGATCAAAGCGTGGCTTTGTGAAAAAGCGTAATATATGTGGACGAGACTTCGTCGAGCCTCACAACCCGGTAATGGTCGAAACAGGAATGTTGCGGCAAAGGTTTGTAGGGGTAGCGCCCCTAGGGTATGCCATTTCCTTCTGGATAAAAGGTGATATCATGGTATGGAGCCCAGATATTTTACCTATGTTGATTATATTTTGTGGCTGTTGCTTTTCGATTGAGGATCCTCGGATAAAGGTCGGTAACGACCGGGGGATGGCATAGCTCGTGTGTTAGTTACCTAGTTACAGCTCGGTTAGAGTGTGAGGTAGCGTCGGCCTTTTGTTTGCGGAGATCCGGTTAGGATCCGAGGCGTCTTTCCAGAGGCGTTCTATTTCGGTAAGGAAGTTCCTTAGCCTGATCATTTGTTGGAAATCCAAAGAAACAATACGAACCCAGTACGGTTTTAATTGTATTACCTGCTATGGAATGTGGCGGTAACCTGTTATTGAACGTAGTAGCTATAGTAGGCATACGACAATTGTTGTATGTTGGCTAAGATTGATATTATACTTTCGAAATGTTTTCCACACTAGACATTAATAATAATATCAATTGATTTTACGTAGTAAGCATGTTTGACTATCATAAGAGGAAATCTCCTCCAATTCTGCGTTTGCATTGTGTGTGTGGCGGGAGGCCTTATGGTAGTTTCATTTTCCAAAAGCATTGCGAAATTGTTTTATTTTCTTTGCGAAAATAACTGTTTTACGATCTCACACCAGTCACCATGACTGACCTGGAGTTTATTGTTCCCTTTCTAAACTCTGGGTGCCCATAATTTTCCACACGGGCAGCCTAGAGTTATTGTTATCAGGATATTCTGGATATTCTGGAGCTTTGGAGATGAGCTGGATGGCGAAGCGTACTATCGTACTTGTTATTTATTCCGCTGTGTATTCTGTATGAGGACAAGTTTATATAACTGTTCATTGTTGTAAACTCTGATGATTGATGTATGTATAAACTGATATAGTCTTTTGTTTTAAAGATTATTGATTTATCTATTGTATATTATTCCGCTGCGAAATGTGAGATTCTGATAATTGTTTCTGATTCTGTTTCTGTTCTTTCTTTTTCTTATATCTTTTCTTCTACCTCTTCTTTTAACCCTAAAGTTTCGCGTTTCCGCCATTCGATTTTTCGACATTTGGCACAGTGGACGTATCGGTGTCGAGTTTTCGGAAGACGGATTTGCGGGTCTTTACAGGTTTAGTTCTCACCATTTTTAAAACTAAAATTCCACAATTATAAAGTACCTTATTCGAAATCTTTATCTTTAAAAATATAAACTTGGAAACCTTTTATTAATTTTTAAAAATTGCGTAGTTTCCAAAATGAGCCATGAAAATTTTTCCTTTCTCTAACCAACTTTTCCTTTTCAAGGACTTTCGACAACAATGATTTATTTCTTTAAAGGTTGGACTTTTAATTCAAAACATCTAAAACTAAATTATCAAACCAAACCATTACTAAATCAAAAATACAAAAAAAAATTCCAAAAAGAAGCAAAATAATTTCACTTCTCAAAAACCTTCTACAACATAAGAAATAAATTTCAATAAATTGTTTTCATACAAATAAACTTATTACATTAAATTTGAAATCAACATTTACTACTCCATGAAATTATGTTCTATACTTATGAAAAGTTCATTGACCCTCGTTATTTTTCAAATTTAACTCCCTTTAAACCCATTACAAAGATAGCATTTCAAATTCCTAATTTCAAGTAATTATCAACATCTATTGCTTTACTACCCAGAATGTACTGTCATTTCACGAAATACTTTTTATAACTTTAAAAAATGAAAAGTGGAGTAGACAATGATAACATCTATCCTATTAATTTCTAACTAAATTACCGATCATGTTTTATATAAATTCATAATGCTCTTTCTATCCAAATATCCCGGTACTACCTCTATTTATTTTTCTCCTAACTAATTGGCTCCTACATCAGCTATTATTTTCCGTATTTTCCTTGTACAGAAATATTACTCCTATTCTAGTTATTCATATCCTTTTGTTCTCTATCCCTTAATTTAATTAAGTTTCATTTTCATTTATTCCCCTTTTAGAAAGAATTAAAAAAAGAACTTTCGAATAGAAGAAAAATCATTAAGTCCAACCTATGCTTTATTTCATACTTTTTTAAAAACAAAGAATCCCTTTCTTCAAAATCGAAAACTTTTTAACTCAGACAATTAAACTTGAATTTCAAAAAAGAAAAATCCTATTATAAAAAACTTTGGATCAAAAACTTTTTACTCAACAAAATTTTAAATTATGATTTTCCAAATTCCATACTTTTTCAAAACAACTTCTCAATAAATCCTTTGAAAACTTATTCAAAACATTTCAAGGAATTTTCCCAAAAATCATTTTATCAAATTCTTTCACATAGGGATTGAATCTTAATTGTCCGTCCTATTGAACTTTCCTTCTTCCATACTAATCCTTCATAAAAATCTGATTATCTCCTTGTGGTGATTAACGTACACCTTCTTATGGGAACTTGCTCCACTCCTTCACATCTTGCTCCATTCCTTACTTCTGGTTGTTTGCGACACATAGATTCTTATCTCCCATCTATTTTTATGTGTTAGGTTAGGGCCACTAACCTTTGTTTGTATAATTAAGGCTATCTAATTTACTCTAAAGACAATTATACTGCCTTATAATATTAATTACTATTTAACATGTTTATTTGCAATTTTTATAATTGTCAATTGTCCGTAATAAATGATTATTTTCCTAATAGACAATTTTTTAAAGGCATTAAATTATTCATTCCAATTTTTACCTATTGTGCCTTCCTTATCCCTTCATAATTACCCTAACAATCTCTTTAATTAGTCCATTTATATCTTTATTAAATTCTTGTAACTCCCTACTTATTGCACACTTATTGCCTTATTAACCTTGGAGTTTCAATCCCTTTCGTCTACATTTCAGTACTATATTCTGAGGTAAAGATTTGCCTAGTATTTTTGCGTACATTAAAAATAAGTGCACACATATGTTTATATATAGTATGATTTTGAAAAATAATTTCAAAAATAACAAGCATGCCTCTCATATGTATACCTATCCCCGATGATCAAGCAACCTAAGCTCTGGCACCAAATGTAACAACCTGCTCCGAAATGAACATAAATTCTGACCTAAAATGGACCACCGAAACATAGCCCCTCTATGGCTGTTGGTTCAAACTTCAATAAAAGGCTTTCCAAATATAAACCTATAGCTAAGTTGCTATCATCCCAATAACCCATATCTACAATCAATAATGTCCTATCAATGCAAAAGATAGTACCCAAGTCACTTAATACCTTTTATGGGAATTAGACAGACTTCGACCAATTACTACCTTATATAAGGCAGATCCATGTCATTTACAACCTATAATCCCAAGGCGGACTCCTCACTAGTAACTATCTAGATGACATCGCACGAACTCCTTTCAGCCTCTTAAAACTTTCTATTGAAGCGGGCCTTCTACTAGGATATCCTCTACTGTGCCTAACCCATAACCCTGACACATTTATAGCTTCCTACATAGAGATGAGGCAGACCCTCACACAAACACTTAATACCTTCAATCTCTGAAGCAGGTTCTTCATCTTATGACCCATAACCACGGTGACATCTCATATTAGTCCGACATTCGTAGGTACTGGTAGCCAGAATAGATGGGCATATTTACCCTAAAAAATTTGGGACTAATCTCGCGTCCTCGTAGTTATTTGTTATAGACGATGTCCCACATCAGCCTCAAAGTCACACTACAGGTAGCCAGACTAGTTGGGTAGACTTTCATATGCATTTGACTAACTTCATATCCCTATGACTTAGTTATAATCTATATACACTCTACATATATTTTGTTTTTCAATATGACCAAGAAAATGTCATTTGAATGGTTGAAAGAATGCAGAGAAGCATTCTAGGAGCTAAAAGATCACTTGATCAAGCCGTCGATACTCTCCTATCTAGTAGAAGGTGAAGATTTGTTCTTCTATATGGCAATATTCAAACATTCAATCAATTTAATCTAAATAAGACAAGAAACATGAGTTCATTTACTAGTGTATTATATAAGGAAAAGGCTTAAGGATGCATATCCGATTATAGAAAAGTTAGCATATTGTTTGTTGTTATCAACTAGGAAATTAAGGTCCTATTTCCAAGAATATGTCGTTAAAGTTTTGACTAACTACTTGCTCAAACAAATTTTTAGTAAACCTTAAATGTTTGGAAGATTAATAAAATAGGGAATGGAGTTATGTCAATATGATATCGAATATCTACCATGGGTAGCAACAAAGAGACAAGCATCGAATGATTTTGAAACTAAATGTAAATGGTTAATTAAAGAACAATTTGAAAAGAAAAGAATGCTTGAACATAGGTGACAACTATTTACTGATGACACATCAAACGAACAAGGAGCCGGAGCTAGATATATGGTAATTACACACGACCGACATCGAATACAATATGCAACGAAATTAGGACCCACTACAATCAATATTTGTTTGAACACGTGTGAATGATAGGCGAACTAACTTTAACTCAGCAATTAAAGGTTCTTAGAACTAAGGTTTTTAGTGGCTTACGTTTAATAGTAAACCAATTAGACGAAACCTATCAAGCAAAAAAAGCATGATTAGCCCGATACGTGAGGAAGATCCATGAGATGTTAGCCCAATTTGAGGATTTTCCAATCCATCAAGGTGCTGAGGAAAAATAATGCTCAACCAGATTCTATAGAAAAATTAGTTTGTTCGTGTGGAGCACAAGAAGGAAAGATTGTTCCCATTGGATTCCAGCAAAGTCCAAGTATCGAATTTAAGGAAAAAGAATCACAATGTGAAGCGCTAGATTTAGTTTTAACTTGTTCACAAGTTTAATAGCTACAAAGTAACAAAGAAAATCCCAAGGGCAATAATGATCATGGGATTACTCATGAACAAATACGGAAGGATGATCATAAGGATCAATATGCAAATAACCGGACGACATCAATAGCAGAATATTTATAGAAAGGAATGCTACTAAAGGATAAGAGTGATTCAAAAAAAAAATATTAGACACTTTCTTATACCATGATCGAAGGGATATTGCAAAGAAATGATACTTAGTACCTTATTTGAGATGCATACCCTAAAGAATGGGTTGAAATTTTTGATAGAGTCCCATGAAGGGTTTTGGAGTAACCATTTCAATGACATGAAATTATCCAAGAAAATAGTGACACAATGATACTGTTAGCCTAGGATGAACGAGGATGCTTTAAACTATGTTAAAAATGTGACAAATGCCAGTGATTCTCAAGAATCCCATGCCAACCTCCAAGCAGATTGACCGGTGTCACAAGCTCATGGGCATTTAACATTTTAGGAATCGATTTAATATGACCTTATGGATTGAAGTAGAAATATTTTCGAACATAACTTCAGGAATATTCTTGAAATATGTGATAAAAAATATACTTAGCTTCTTTGGACCCTCAAATAAATCAATTTTTATAATGAGGCTCGATTTGAAAGTGAAGTGTTTACTCGCTTCTATGTGAGGAATGGAATGATAAAGAGTTTTTATTCAATGGCTTATCCAAAAGACAACGGAGCAATAACAATGGCAAATAATACCCTTATGAATATCCTACAAGAATGATTAGGCAAAGAAGAAAGAATTGGGTAGAGGAACTTCCACTTATGTTATGGCCATATAGAACTTCTTCGAAGACTATCACTGACCATACCCATATTATTTGACATATGGATTCGAAGCAATGTTTCTAGTTTAAATCGAAGTCCCATCACATCAAAAAATTGCATATGCGTACGAACCCGACCAAGAGATAAAAAAGGTATACTTAAATTTGTGTAATTGACAAAGCGATCGAGCTGCCTTAAGAATGGTAGAATATTAGAGAAGAATTACCAAGTATTATAACTCAAAGGTAAAGGAAAGAGCCTTCTAAAAAGGAGATTAAAAAGGAGATTTGTTACTCAGAAGAGTAAAAGCCAATACCAAAATCCAGCAGATGGATCGTTAGAGCCAAACTAGGAAGGACCCTTGGTTATCCGTGAAGTTATTCCACCACGAACTTGTAGAATAAGTATGCCTGGTGAGAATGTAATAGCATAAATATGGAATGCCGAGCATTTATTACCTAACTTCAATACTTTGGATGAATAAAAAGATAAAGCACATTTAGAAATATAATCTAAAAAACTTGTCCCTGGATCGAGATGTAACCTAAACGGACGAGGCAAACGTGATTCGTTGAGTATAAGAACCTCTCAACTTGGTAGAGGATAAATTAAGCCTATAGTATTTATTATTATACATGTAATTGTTAATAACAAGCACAATATGCATATATATTTGGTATTTAGTATTAATGCATATTACAAAGGAAATTATATACATACAAATATAAACTATACATATATACGCATATACATAAACAAATTATGTTTCGCCACAATATATACACACACACACACAAACACATTTATTTATTTACTTACTTACTTATTTCAAGCCGTTTGAAATATTATCTAATAAACTAAAAAATATATACGACTAAATGTATATTTAGTTAATTGTTTTCAAAAATATATATTTGCATGTATATTTTATATAAGATACATGTTGGGCAATGTTTATTAAACTTTCCTATTAAATAAGACCTCTCCATATGTATATTTTAGCATAATAACTAATTAGTCTTTTTGGTCAAGACATAATTCCTAATATATAGGATACACAATTGACTAAAATTAAAATTAAAATTAACATTACACAATATCTAATATGTATGTGTGTGTATATTGGGAAATTATTGGGACATGATAAAAAAACATAAAATTACATAGAACATATCACAACCGTCAAATGCTCAAAATCACAAACGTCTAGATATTAGTAGACCGTTGCTCCTTCTCCTCACCAAATACGTTATCTTTCGTGCTCTCCAACAGAAAAGGAGAAACCCATGCACTAACTAGGGTTTCACAAAAGCAACCATCACTTCTTTGAGCTAATGTTTCGATTACTATATAAGAGACATCCATAAAATTGATTATCTCTGGTAAATTTAATTCATTTAGTTTAGTAATATTTGAATCCATTAACTGATTTATCCTCAATTTCAAAATCAATATTTGGTGTGATGGTTTTTTGAATTAATCTAACTAGTTTACGTTCTAAACTATTATTACTTATTCATCAAATTTTAGTACTGCAGCACTATATTTAGATAGATGAAATTCTTATTTGTCAGATTTAGAACGAATATTTAACAAAGTTATTATGAACTAGGCTTTAACTCAGTTTCAAAGGATCGTCATTCTTTATTCATTAAACTTTAACATTTTGGCACTATTGTATGATACATATAAATCATTTTTGTCAAATTTTAACTCTGTATTGAACACAATATTTTTATGGAAATTTTACCAAATTAGGCTAGTTTTATAAAGTAATAACAACATTAGCCTAGTTTTAAAAGTAATTACAGAAACAGACCAGTTTTTGTTTTGCTGGTCTATACGGTTGGCGATTTTCCCAAAATCACCAACTGGCGTTTTTCCAAAAGTCGCACAGAGGAAATAACCCAACCAACAACCTACCTTTCTCTCTCACTTCGACCTTTTCCATAAAACTGAAACAAAGTTCTCTAATGGCGGCTCTATTCTAAAATCAATATTTATACTCTTTAAAACCTTGGTTTAGTGGTAAATCTATAGATCCAGTCGACGTTGCTTAGCAAATTTCATCTAGTTGAAGGTAAAATCACTAAACTCGAGTTTTTTTTGTCTAATTTCGGTACTTTGGTGAACTTAGTAATTGGTTGTATTAAGGTAAAAAACTAGTTTAATGTGTACATACTGAACGATTTGTATATTGATCTATAGAATGGCGAGAAATATGATTCCTACGCTTTGCTACTACGACGGCGAACTAATTGTCGATGATCAAAGGAATGGTAAATATGTTGGTGGTATTTGTAAACCAGGAAGAGTGCGAAAAGGTTGCAAATTGACGGAATTAAAAGAAGCTGTGTACAGAACGACGAAGATTAATAAAGAAGAATTTGAACTTGAACTAGTGGTTAACTGGCATACGGACTCGGGTTCTAAAGCAATAGCATTAGCGGACGATGACGATGTAGAAGTAATGAAAATCGGAGATGAGTGCATTATAGCGTGTCGAAACCATTTCACTTCTACCATGTCGTTACCCCTGACTTGTTATGGAGGCGAAGTAATACTGAGCAAATCCGTACACAACTGAATATAATCATGATGGTCATCACCCGACACTGGATTGCCTTCTACAAGCAAACCTAAAAGCACAGCCACATCCCTTAATGTGATCATCATCTCTCCGACAGGAAGATGGAATGTAGATGTCTCCGGTCTCCATCTATCGACAAGAGCTGTGACCAGATGATGATCTTACACGTGAACGAATGGAGAACTTCAGGAGGAAGTGTATATGGATCAACCACAGGGATACAAACAATCAAACAAGCATGTATGCAAGCTAAAAGCTATTTATGGTTTGAAGCAAGCTCCAAGAGTATGGTTTGACAAATTAAAAGCAACTCTCATGAAGCTACAATATTAACCAACAAAGTCAGATAATTCACTATTCATAAAGCATGACAAGGATGGAACAACATACATTTTGGTATATGTAGATGATTTTATAATAACTGGAAGCAATAACAAAGAAGTCAGTAACATCATAGAGTATCTTGACAGGCAATTTTCAATTAAAGATCTGTGTGATTTAAACTACTTCTTAGGCATAGAAGTGAAAAGATCATCAGATTCAACTATGCATCTAAGTCAAAAAAATAATATCACAGAGATTTTATGCAGAGCAAAAATGAACTTAGCAAAGTCACTGCCAACCCCAATGACAAGTAATCTAAGACTATCCAAATTCAAAGGTGAAGCAATTACCAATGACAAGCAGTACAGAAGCATTGTTGGAGCATTACAATATGCAACTATTACAAGACCAGAAATTTCGTACAGCGTAAATAAAGCGACCAATTTATGCATCAACCTCTCAATGAACATTAGAAGGCAGTTAAAAGGATTCTGAGATACTTAAAGGGTACTCTAAATTATGGTCTAACACTTAGGGCAGGTAAAACTCTTAATCTCAATGGCTTTGCTGATGCTGATTGGGCCACTGACCCAGATGATCGCAGATCAACAACCGGGTATTGTATTTATTTAGGTGAAAGTCCTATTTCATTGAGCTCAAAAATACAGGCTACTGTTTCTAGATCAAGTACAGAGGCTGAGTATAGAAGTGTGGCAAGTGCCACCACAGAAATCATATGGTTACAATCTCTATTAAAAGAACTACAAATTGAAACTACTAGCAAGCCTATTTTATGGTGTGATAATTTAAGCACGGTGTCACCTACTACTAACCCTATACTTCATTCTAGGACTAAACACATAGAAATTGATTTATATTTTGTTCGTGAACAGGTATTAAAAGGCAAGCTCAGTATCAATCATATAGCTGCAACTTACCAACGTGCTGATATTTTGACAAAGCCATTGTCAGCACCATATTTTAGCAAATTCAGAAAGGATCTGAAGATTGAAGAGCTTTGTCCTCAATCTTAACGTTCAGCTATTGTCACATGAAGCTATAGAGCCTCAGATCTGAAAAGCTTCAACAGAAATTCTTGCAGACTTACTACAAGCAGAGGATCAGATCTAAAAAGCTTCAGCAGAGATTCTTGCGAACTCATCACAAATCTGCTCATATTTTGGCAGATCTGCAATAGTTTTAGCTCCAAAAGCCATAACATCTCAGACTGATCAATCTCAAACAAGCTCCAGATCACAAGTTTGTCTCAAACAAGCCTCGAAAAGAATTATAGTCACAGATCTATGTGTTTCATGACTGATCTGTGACTATAACTCCAAATCCTCATGGATGAGTCACTCACTCATGGAAATCGTGCAACTATTTCATCTATCTGGCATCAAATTTAGATACCGCTATGATTCTAACCTCAGATCTCATGAGACTTAAAGCAACCATTGTATTTTTCACCCACAAATTGAAGAAGAAGTGAAGTCGGCAAAACCCTAGATCTGTTTGAAAGGGGGAATTAGTGAAATACTAGTGACCGAGTGTTATTACTTTACTGCTTTAGATTAGAATATATCGGGTATATGATAATGGACTGTAATTTGACATACTGTATTTATGTTTTAGACTGTATAAATACAAGTCTATTACAATAGACAAACAATCTATGAAAAAATATATATTTTCTCTTTTATTCCATTTCATCCCACAATTATTACAAAATAAAAGATCACTCAAATTTCAATTAGTTCAAGTATTTTTCTGCCAGGTTTCTTCATAATGATTGTTAAATGCTATCCCATCCATCATAGTAAACAATTAACAATAATAAAAGTTACATGGTGAATTGGCACAATGTGTGTATTTACAGTAAGAATGACATTACATTTTCACCTTTTCTTATTAGTGAACAGCTCAATAGAGCTTTTAATTCTTTCTTTAACACCACTTTGAACATATCTTTTATCGTTCCTCGATCTTCCCTTTGCTTGTGAAATATAAGGATCTTGAATTATCAAAGGAGTTTGATCATTGATTATTAGATATTTTGCATCATTTTTAGCCTTTCATCCAGCTTGGTTTTTTCATCACATACTCTTGTCACTTGTGAAAAGTTCTTCAATTCCATGCATCACTATTTAATATTTCATATATTGATGCAACGTATGAAAGTTGTGTTGTTCTTTGACATATATGACTAAGTCAAAATGCTTCGCTGGAACTGGAATTGGATTTACCTTCATACATAAAATCATCCATAATCCTAAACGAGTTAGCTCCTTTTGTCCACCTTTTTAAAATAAAATGAGAAGGTATTTCATCTACTACAAGTTTGATGATGATTTTTAATATATGCCTACATGGTAATCCTTTAAACTCAAATAATTGACGTTGACAAAAACCACTGTACGTACATACATTCATTTTCACAACAAAACTATCGTATTCACCAAATTTAGAAGACACAATATACAATGCCAGTTCTTCGATGGTTTCATTCTCAATAGATCTGAAACGAATGGAATCTTTAAGTTGTTTACAAAACTTACCAAACATATTTTGGGTGTATATACTAGTAGCATGTTTCAAAACAAAGTTATTTTCAACAATACTACTATTTTTATGCTTGGTCATAAAATCCTCATCAACGTCTCTTTTGATATATTTTTGTAATACTTGATCATATCAACTAACAAATTCCTTAAAATTTGTTTGGAGATAAACATATTAAAAAAACTATTAATCCTTTCACTACGACCTGTAGTGTTCATTTTGGCATAAAAGGTCAAACAATGAAACACGGGTACCCAATACTCACGCTATTCAAATTAATTTTCGCTGCCAATCATTATTTTTCGAATCATATTTCTCTATTAATTATTTCACTAATCTTCAAAATTAGGTGTTGAATATGTGAAGTTTAAACATTTTTTAAGATCTTTCTTGAAAGGAGAAATTTTGTGATGTATACAAGGTAAATTCCCTCCAAAAATATTCCTAATGTGCCAAAGGCATAAATGATGTTGAGTGCTTGGAACTACCTTTTGAATAGCTACACCCATTACATGCTCTTGATCTGTCGTTATTGAGATTGGATGGCTACCTCTAATTGCTTCAAGATTTGTTGTGAATAACTAGTAAATTGTAAGTTCTGTTTCATCACATAAAAGTGCACATCCAAAATATATTGTTTGGTAATGATGGTTTATATTAGTAAGTGGAGTAAATGGCATTGAATATTTATTTGTTATAAATGTAGTATCAAATTTAACCGTATCTCTGAAATGTTGGTAAGACATATGTGATCGTGCATCCACCCAGAAATAATTAGTACCGCATCCTTGTCCATCAGGTTGGATTGCATAAAAAAATTGAGTATTTTCGCTCTGTCTCATTTGAAAATAACCCAACGCACATCCCCCATTCCCAAATCATTAAGTCTAGCTGATTTTAAATGGTTATAACAATTTTTTGGTTGAATCTTGCATTCACACCACCAAAAATTACAAGAATTTTAGCTATTGGTAAATTTTGTTAATAAAATACCTCAGCCAAGTCTTTCGCAATAGATGGCATATTCCTATTAGTCCGTAGTTGGACTCATTTTATAGGAGATACAAATGAATGACTGTGGTCATCATTAAACTTTGTTGCTGACTATTTATTTGTCAACTGACTATAAACATTTCGCATTTTCACTTGACATCCACATTTGGTCATGTTGGTGCTTCTAGATATATGATCTATTCCAATTACATTATCATTTTTATGAAGAGGCCCTGAACGTGAACAAACTAATCTAACTGAAGTAATTTTATCGACATTAGGAATAGTCTTACTTGATGATCGAATAGGAATAGCAAAACCTTTTCATTAACCATACTCGATATAATAGTTTGTCGCCTTGTCTAAGAAATCGAAACTCATCCCAATATATGGTTCTGTCAAAATATACATACTTCTTTTTGGTGATGAAGATGAACAGATGGTGTCAGTATCATTTATTCTTTTGCCCCCTCCATTGGTATCATCTTGGGTTGATTCCTTTAAGATGCCATGAATGACCAACTCATCCATACTTGCCACTGAAAGTCGCATAAGATTTTACATATTACTTAAATGGAAAATGAGAATCAACTAAATATTGTTTTTAGGGAAATAAGGAGTAATGATTTTTCGATTAACTTAAACTGATAAATAATTCAAATAAAAATAGGAAATTCCAAATTAGGCTAGTTTTAAAAAGTAATAACAACATTAGCCTAGTTTTAAAAGTAATTAAAGAAATAAACCAATTTTTGTTTTGCTGGTCTATACGGTTGGCGATTTTCCAAAAAATCGCCAACTGGCGATTTTCCAAAAGTCGTACAGAGGAAATAACATATTTACTTTGGCGACTTTTCGAAAATCGCCAATGGATGAAAGGTTTTTGCTTTGGGCGATTTTTGAAAAATCGCCATAAAGCCTGCTATAAATCCAACCAGCAACCTACCTTCTTCTTCACTATCAACTTTACTAAACTCATCACCAAATTCCTGAAACTTTGCAAACCCTACATCTTCATAGAAAACCCAAAAAAAGTCTAATTCTCACAAGATATAATCAAAGCTTCTCAACAACTAGGTGTATTCTTCGGTACAAGGTAATGTATATCGATTTATAATATGTTTATGCTAACTAAAATCCTAATTCGGAGCTGTTGTGTATTCTAACCAATGTTGACGTACTCGTAGTTGAACTAGACATGGATGATTGGGAGATAGACGACGAGACGATGTCGAAATGTTACAGTGATTTTGAAGCTCAAAGGGACATTACGCATCTAAGTGATGTAGAATTTGTTCCAGAAACGCAATTTGGGCCGATACATCAAAAGTTCCATTCGAGAACATCATCTCTCAACACTCGCTTACGTGAAGTTGTAGCGAACCAAAGACCGGGCAAGCAAATTTCTATTGACGGTAAAATACTAAGTCCTGGTAATCCTGTAGGTCCTACGCTGCCATCCGGTGCATATCCAGTTTGCCGATGTGGCGATGAATGCGTGGTTGTCGTAGCCAAAACTGAAACCAATGCCGGACGAATATTTTACGGTTGTGCTTCGTACGAAGATCACATGATGAATCCTGGCGAAGTGGGGTGCTGTAATTTTATGAAGTGGATCGATCCTCCATTGTGTGCTCGAGGAGTGGAATACGCCCTCGAAATGCAAGATGAAGTTAGGCATTTGAAGAAATTAGTTGAAGAAATGAATAGAAAATGTTGGTAGAGAAGAAAATGTCATCTTTAGCTTATGTTCGCAATGGATAAGTTTGACAAACTATTTCATATCATGAACCCTATGTTGGGTAGTTTATTTATTTGCATGTAATCGATGGATATTTTCACCTTGCGTAGACTGTATGTTAATAGTTTTGTATTATTAGTTCTACATGTTGTTAGTACTCTATAATTGAGGGATAATCTCATGTTTCGTAGAATGTATGTTTGATTTTCTTTGAAATTGATGGTTATATCCTAGTATTTATCGTCGGATGAATTTCTATGATCATATAGAGTTGTTTGGAAGAATCTATATATCACTTCTATCTTGTAAGTCAAAACAATTGCCATTACATAGCCAAGCTGAAATTTTGACTATGTCGATTTTTGAAAAATCGCACATGGGCGATATTTGAAAAATCGCCCACTGTTTTGCCTGTTACAAAACAAACAGCCAAGCCCTCCCCCACTCACTCTTACAACATTCAACCTAGCTCCAAAAAAATCCATTTCGGGTTTCAGCTCTCTCCCTCCAAAAAATTTAAATTTTCATTGCTTTTTAATCAAATTCGAATCTCATTCGCACCATGGCTTCTACATCTGGAATAGTGGAGGATATTGGTAATGCACTCATCTCCAATTTTCATTACTTCTACATCGTCAAAATCAGATGTATATCGATGTCGATCCTGACCTCCAATATCTCTACTACCATCGTTTCTTCCACCAACATCCCTTCGATCTACATTCCTCCGTTCTCGACCATTCACATTCCGCTCATCAACATTTCTATAAAAATCTCGATCCATACTTCTATGATTACTATCGATACTTCTCTCTCGATTTGAATGTGGCGAAACTCTACTTCCCCCATGGTTAGATTCAGGTGAAACCCTTCTCTGATTTTGATTCATCTCTAACATCATCTTCTCTATTCGACCAATCCCTTCATTAAGCTTCTCATTAAAGTTTTCATTAATTCTTTGCTCCATCTCATCGGCCTCTTCACTTCTATATAATGCTTCAATATTTTGATGGCGATAAGCTCTTCTCGGCGGCATTTTCAAACTTCAATTCTCGGCTTGGATATTCAAAATGATACCAAATGATGTACAACTTCACTTGCTCGAATCTATACTTCAAACTTCGAATTTTGGCGCGCAAACTCCCACGGCCAAAATTCAAACACCTTTCCTCCTTAGATCCAAAATGATATGGATCGGAAACCCCACTCTTGTTGCAAATTTGCGATGAACACGACGAACACAAACTTCTCCAAATAATGCCACTTTCAATCTCCAACACTTCTACTTAGCTCGGCTCAACACTTCAAGCTCGGCTAACACTTCAACTTTGAAATTCTCGGCTCCAAGACTCGATTTAGCTATGATTGGCTAAAACAAGCTCTGATACCAAATGACGCAGCAGCGGAAAAACAAAATGATGATTCTGTGAAAGTAGCAATCGATGGGATGAAGAATACTGAAAGGCCCAAATTCGTTGATCCGAAGATACCGAATTCTAGCTATCCCAAACACGTTGATAGCGCACTATACCGTGTTTAAAGATCTACGATTCTTCGTACGTTGATCTAGCACACTAGATACCATGAATCGGCTTCAGCAATCGTTGAATCGAGCGCACTCGATTAACCGAAAGTGGAGATAGGAGATTACACTCAACTACCAATTTAAGAAGAGGCACAAAGCTCTCAAACAAAAGTTTTATTCAAAAATCAACAACCTTACAAAATGACACCACTTGCCTATTTATAGGCTACAACACACGCCACAGAAATTACACAACACTTAGGTCGGCTACCGACCTAACTCAACTCGACTTACGACTCAACACACACGGCCGACCTAACTCTTACCGACCTACCACTTATGAAATGTACAACATATTACAACACAATATCACGACATACGACTTAGCTTAGGTCGGTAACGAGTTAAGAGACATCTTCAGGCCAATTTTTATGTGACTTAGCTTAGGTCGTAACTCGTTTACGGTTTAAGGAAACAGCATCTTCATGCGACTTATAACAAGGACGACTTAGGGAATAAGACTTCAATGACTTAACCCAGTTCACGACTTAAGGATTTTAGATGACTTAACTAAGTCGTAGGTCGTAGATGACTTATCTTAAGTCGTTGGTTTTCTTCTTCCGTATAACTCGCTTCACCGCCTTGTTCTAGTCTTTCGTTAGGTCGTTCCATATAAGTCGTACGCGATCTAACATGCTCCAACGCACCTTGAATCTGTTGCTCCCCTTTATTATTCTTGTTAAATCGTGGACGACTTACATCCGCTTCGTTAGGTCGTGGATGACCTAAAACTTCTACTTCAGCTTCGTTATGTCATGGACGACTTAGGCCTTGGAAAATTATGGGTTGCGCTGCATCAAAAACTAATGTGATCGAGCAAGTGATCAGATCAGATATTGCGTATGGATGATCCATGTATCATACGAGCTTAAGCATATTTGTATACCATTTATTGTAGGCTTATGGAGAATTCAGGGAATAGTTCTTCGATTTGTTCTATGGTAGCATGAATAATCTTTTAAGTAATAACATGAGGTTTTCGAGTGTAAGGTACACTTAGTAGATTATTTATTATCCTTATGCAATGAGAGGGTTTCTAGACCTGAGAAAACCGTGAGCTTTGCTTGCTTGTGATTTTGAATACAGTTAAGTATTGATATGTGCTTGTTTCATTTGTTAATTGGACGTGTTGGCATTTTAAGGACGATCACATTAGTTACATCCCGAGACATCTACATTCCATCTTCCTGTCGAAGAGATGATGATCACATTAAGGGATGTGGCTGTGCTTTTAGGTTTGCCTGTAGAAGGCAATCCAGTGTCGGGTGATGACCATCATGATTATATTCAGTTGTGTACGGATTTGCTCAGTATTACTTCTCCTCCATAACAAGTCAGGGGTAACGACATGGTAGAAGTGAAATGGTTTCGACACGCTGTAGCTAATGATATACCTGCCGATGCTATAGAGGTTCAGATCCAACAGCGGGCTCGAGCCATTATTCTATACATCATTACATCCCGTTGATGTGCGATCATTCCAAAAATCGCGTGGACTTGAAATGGCTACCATATTTAGCCGATCTTGATCAATGTGCCCAGTACTCATGGGGTAGTGCTATTTTAGCGTACACCTATATGGAGCTCTCCAATCTCGCTCTTATGGTTACTAAGCTTATAGGCGGGTGTTTGACGCTTGTTCAGGTACACGTATAATTTATCTTGCTACTTCTGTGCTAGACCAAATTCGAAATATGTTTTAAGTAGCTAAATTGTTTTTTCCCTATAGATTTGTTCATGGACATATCTACCCGTCGGACGGATCCAAGTCCGAAATGTTGTCGCCGATCACACACACCCTCTTGGATCTCGGTATAACTTCTTGTCCTTTGAAAATTAATTTTCTAATTCGAAATTTGTTTACGCTAAAATATTGTTTGTTCGCTTGTTAGCAGAGGGGTTGGTCCAAAAAAGACATCTCAGACCCTTCGACGGAATGTACACTTTTACCGCAACGAGCTAGACATTCTAGACCCAGTTGCGGTGACCTGGACTCCATCCACGCAGGATGTATTGGAGGGTCTTCCGGCTATATGTACAGCCGCTAGATATTTGTGGATGCCCAGGCTTCCACTCATTTGCACTACTTGTTGCGCACGCCACCTACCCGATCGAGTAATGCGCCAGTTTGCAATGGCGCGGCATATTCCAGAAAACGCTCCATTTTATACCAACGAGTATCATGTCGGGGAAATTGCAAATGCTATGGAGATATGGAATCAGCGCCATTTGTTTATGCAATTTGAGAGAGAGCTAACCACCCCTCTAGAGACATATATGCGGTGGTATTGGCACATCACGCGTAGATATGTTCTTCGAGCACCTGTACAGGCTGTTCCCGACCATCCATACACCCCCCGTGCTCCTTTTGAGAGAAACGTTGTAAGTATACTTAACCCCGTTTATTTATATATATTTTCAAATAAAGATAACTAATTCTCTTTGCGTTGTAAAGGCTGATGGCATTTACAAGGCATTGGAAACCGCCTAAAAGCTCGAACAACGTCTATATCACGATGCGCAGTCGAAAGGGATGTGCATAAACATCAAAAACATTCTACGTGTGGTCTTGGGAAGAAACAAATTCGACAGGCCGAGACGTCCTTCCCCCTATACCTCCACCTCCAACAAACATACCACCACCTCAAGGGGGGCCACCACCTCTCCTACATACTTACAGGCGGTGACACAGAAGAGGTGAAGGAACTTCGTTCGAAGAAGGCCCTTCGATGTCCCAACAACCGGAAGATTTCACCCATGGACCTTCTCAACCACCATGTACATTTGATCCTTCCACCGAGATCGAGGAAGAAGAGTACATGTCCCAACGGCCGGAACGTCATCGTCGGCGTACGCCTATGGAACTTCATCACTTGCATAGATGATACATGCATTATATTGGATATGACTATGTACTTTTAACTGTGTTATGTACGGTATAATTGTGTTATTGTCGTAGACGTGGACATGTAGTTGATAGTTTATTATGTACATTTGAATGTGATTAAAGATGTTATTGTGTGTGATGTAGTAGAATGTGAATTAAGGATGTTGTTGTATGGTATGGACATGCTTTTGATATTTGTGTGAGATGTGGCATTCATGAACAACTTGCTGTTGTTTGTTTGCAGCAGGTTGGAGAGGCGATTTTTCAAAAATCTCCAGTTGGCGTTTTTTCATAAATCGCAGTTGGCGATTTTTCAAAAATCACAATTAGCTCTTTTCCTACTGCTGCTACCGGACAGCAGCAGGTTGTTTCGTATATAACAAACAAAGCACATGCCTGCAATATATAGCATTTGACAAATTGTCGAAAGCATACAACAGGGCTTGTAAAGCAGAAAGTAGAGTTCAATTACATAGAAGTTAAATACTACAAACACATCTACACAACATTAATACATCGCTTACGATCATGGCCTAGCACACCGCATTTGGTACACCTGTTTGATTTGGACGACTGGCCTTCATCCATCACACCTTTGATCCTTGTAGACCGTGGCCTCCCCGGTTGCCGTCTCATAGTCAGAGGCAATATCTGAGGACCATTATATGCTCCCCAAAATCTCCTATCATGCACGGGATGAAACTCCGGCTTATAAGCGGCTTTGTAGCTGTCAATGGAGTACCAGCTTGATGCTAAGTAATGGTGTGCTCTATTAGCCCCACCTGTTTGCGCCGAACAAGCTGCCATTACATGAGAGCATGGTATCTTCTGCAGTATCGGAATGTTGCATGTGCACAAGCAGTTGGTGCCGTCGATTATAAATTTGTATTCATCACCAAAGTAGTGAATTACCTACCATTCAGTTTGACTAAATCGTACTAGTCTGCAGCGATGCGCTTCACTGGCTCTTTCTGCTATTTTGGCTTCCCACTTTGGAGTCAAGCGTGTCGCTAGTTCATCTGCAATTTGGCGACGCTTGTAGAAATATTCAGCTGAGCGATAGAATGTTCGTGCAACCAATTCATCAAACAAAATTTACCTCGCACTCGTATTTGCATCCCTAGGCGGGTTGCAATAAATGTTGCTTTGTTGCGTAAATGGCTGCGAGTTTTCGTACGGCATAAATCCGTACTGCATAGATGGAGGACGGTATCTTCCATCGGTTGCAAAAGGATTGCTACAGCTAGGAGATACGTAGCCAGTAGATAGATTCGCAGTCTCCAACATCTGTGTATAGTATCCAATTCCAGTACTCACAACAGGAGATGCCACCTGCTGTTGTTGTTGTTACTTTGCAACTTTCCCTACGTATAACTTAATAGATTTTGCAACAGCAGAAATCATTACTTCTACATCGTCATCGTCCGCTAATGCTATTGCTTTAGAACCCGAGTCCGTATGCCAGTTAACCACTAGTTCAAGTTCAAATTCTTCTTTATTAATCTTCGTCGTTCTGTACACAGCTTCTTTTAATTCCGTCAATTTGCAACCTTTTCACACTCTTCCTGGTTTACAAATACCACCAACATATTTACCATTCCTTTGATCATCGACAATTAGTTCGCCGTCGTAGTAGCAAAGCGTAGGAATCATATTTCTCGCCATTCTATAGATCAATATACAAATCGCAGTTGATGGTGGTAGTGTTCGTGGACAAGGACGAGGTCAAGGTAGAAATTATTCAGAGTATGATCATAAGTGGGAATCAGGAATGAAGACTGAAATTCCAGAATTCAAAGGTGGTATGCAGGCTGAGAAATTTTTAGATTGGGTGGCTAATGTTGAAGAGATTTTTGACTTCAAGGAAGTTCTAGAGCATCGTAGAGTGAAGTTGGTTGCTACAAGGTTCAGGGGTAGAGCTTTGGCGTGGTGGCAGCAAACCAAACTTACACGTGAACGGATGGGAAAGTCAAAGGTTGAATCATGGGAAAAGATGAAGAAGTTAATGAAAGCTACATTCTTGCCATATAATTATCAATCTCTGATGTATCAACGTTTGCAAAACTTGAGACAAGGAACAAAGACTGTGAATGACTATGCTGGTGAATTTTATCAACTGATTGCGAGGAATGATATCATGGAGATGGAGGAACAATTGACAGCTAGGTTTGTTGGAGGGTTGCGAATGCAGATTCAAGATATGGTGAACATGTTTGACCCCAAATCTGTTGCAGAAGCACACCAAAAGGCGTTAGCTTGGGAGAAACAAGGCAGGAGAGGTGGTGGTGTGTTTACAAATTCCAACAATCAAGTGAAAGGGGCTAGTAGCAATGTAAATGTTTCGAAGGCTGTTGCAAAACCAATTGTTAATGAAATTGCTAAGACCAGGATCAAAAGTGGTATCAAATGTTTCAATTGTCAGGAGGTTGGTCATAAGAGCAATGAATGTCCAAAACCAAAGAAGAGAGCAATGATAGCTGAGGTTGAAAATGAGGATGAGGAGGCTGAATGTTCTAATTCATTACCGGTTGAGGAGGAAGAATTATTGTCAGGAGATGATGGGTATACATTAATGATGAGGAGGAATTGCTTGACACCGAAGTAGGAGGAAGAGACTAACTGGTTGAGGAGTAACATCTTTCAATCAACATGCACTATCTTGGGAAGGGTTTGCAAATTTGTCATTGATGAGGGAAGCTATGATAATATTATCTCTACAGAAGCTGTGAAGAAGTTGTCATTGAAGACAGAGAAGCATCCGAAACCTTACAAGTTAGCTTGGTTGAGGAAAGGTGGGGAGGTGAAAGTTAGTCGAAGAGCTTGTGTTACTTTTTCAATTGGGAAGAAATACAAAGACAAAATTTGGTATGATGTTGTGGATATGGACGTATGTCATCTGTTGTTGGGAAGACCGTGGCAGTATGATAGAGCGGTACAACATAATGGGCGTACGAACAGTTATAGTTTCATGTTTGAAGGCACCAAGATTACTTTAGTTCCCAAGAAGCGACAACAGGAAGAAAGCAAGTTGGAGGAGATTGAAGAGCTTAAAACTTTGCTATCTTTGAAGGAGTTTGTGAAGGAAGTTGAAGAGGAGCCTGAAGTATTCTTGTTGATTGGACGTGAGAGTCATGAAGTGGTTGAGATTTTTGAAGAAGTAAATCCAGTGCTGGATGAATTCGAGGATGTATTTCCTGAAGAGTTGCCAATGGAGTTACCGCCGTTGAGGGACATTCAACATCAAATTGATCTTGTTCCAGGAGCTGTGTTACCTCATAGACCACACTACAGAATGAGTCCAAAAGAACATGAGGAGTTGAGAAGGCAAGTGGAAGAATTGCTTGAACAGGGGCGTGTGCAGGAGAGTTTAAGTCCTTGTGCTGTGCCAGCTTTGTTGGTACCCAAGAAGGATGGGACGTGGAGGATGTGCACTGATAGTCGAGCATTGAATAAAATAACTGTCAGATAAAGATTTCCAATGCCGAGGCTTGATGATTTGTTGGATCAGTTAAGCGGGGCTATTATATTTTCGAAGATTGATTTAAAAAGTGGTTATCATCAAATTCGAATCAGACCAGGGGATGAATGGAAAACAGCGTTCAAGACACGTGAGGGGTTGTACGAATGACTGGTTATGTCGTTTGGTCTTTCGAATGCACCTAGTACATTCATGCGGGTGATGAACCAGATTTTTAGACCATTCATTGGGAAGTTTGTAGTGGTGTATTTTGATGATATACTGATATATAGTGGAAGTCCAGAAGAACACTTACAAAATCTGAGAGAAGTGTTAATGGTACTGCGACAAGAACAATTTTATGCTGCAACGAAGAAATGCGTGTTCATGACGCAGAGTGTCTTATTTTTGGGATATATTATATCGGGAGGAGGTATACAGGTGGATCAGAATAAAGTTGAAGCAATCAGAAATTGGCCACAACCCAGGACGATAACAGAAGTTAGAAGTTTTCATGGTTTAGCGTCATTCTACCGAAGGTTCATTCCACACTTCAGTAGCGTGATGGCTCCAGTTACTGATTGTATGAAGGGAAAACAATTTTTATGGTCAGAGGAAGCAGGGATTGCTTTTGAGCGGATCAAAGAACTTTTGACGACAGCACCAATTCTAGTATTACCAGATTTTCAGTTGTTGTTTGAGTTACATACTGATGCATCTAAAGTTGGGATTGGAGGGGTGTTAAGTTAGAAGGGACGTCCTATTGCATATTTCAGTGAGAAGTTATCAGGAGCAAAGATGAGATATAATACATATGATATCGAATTTTATGTTGTGGTGCAAGCTGTGAAACATTGGAGATATTATTTGTTTCATAAAGAATTTGTTTTATATACTGATCATGAAGCATTGAAGCATATGCAGGGACAGGACAAGATTGCAGCAAGGCTTGCTTCGTGGATTGCATACTTACAACAATTTATATTTGTGGTGAAGCATAAATCAGGAATTACAAATCGAGTGGCAGATGCATTGAGCAGAAGGAATCATGTGTTGACTACAATGCAGGTAGAGGTGATAGGGTTTGATGTGTTGCCAGAATTATTTGTTGAAGATCCTTACTTTGCAAAGTTTGTCGATAAAGTCAAGGAGGGAAAGACGGATGAGTATGTATTGGTGGATGGTTTTCTGTTTAAAGGAAATCGATTATGTGTACCAGATTGTAGTTTGAGAATGAAGATTGTAAAAGAACTACATGAAGAAGGCCATGTGGGTAGATATCGTACTTTGCAGTTAATTTCTCAGTTTATTTTTGGCCATCGATGAGGCGAGAAGTTGAGAGGTTCGTGGAGAGATGTCATATCTGTCAAGTTTCGAAAGGAACCGCGACAAATGCAGGATTGTATATGCCGTTACCTGTGCCTACTAAACCTTGGGTGGATGTGAGCATGGATTTTGTTTTGGGTTTACCTAGAACTCAAAGGGGAAATGATTCTATATTTGTTGTGGTGGACAGGTTTTCGAAAATGGCATATTTTATAGCATGTAATAAGACAGCGGATGCCGTCCATGTGGCGCAATTATATTTTAAAGAGGTGTATCGATTGCATGGGCTACCTGAATCTATTGTTTCAGATCGGGATACTAGATTTTTAAGTCATTTTTGGCTAAGTTTGTGGAAGATGGTGGGAACAAAGTTGAACTTTAGTAGCGCTTATCATCCGCAGACAGACGGTCAGACCGAGGTTGTGAATAGATCATTGGGGAATTTGTTGCGATGTCTTATGAAGGACAATCTGAAGAGTTGGGACATGAAGTTATGCCAAGCGGAGTTTGTACATAATCATGCAGTGAATCGTAGTACGGGTTTCAGTCCATTCCAGATTGTATATTCAAGTTTGCCAAGGGGACCGTTGGACTTAACGGTAGTACCACAACCAAAGGGGACCCTTAAACGAGCTGTTGATTTTGTTGATGGGTTGACTGAATGTCATAAAATCGTCTAGGAACGATTGGAGAAGGCGAATGAGAAGTATAAACGCTCTGCAGATCTGAAGAGAAGAAGTGTTGAGTTTAATGAAGGAGATTTGGTATATGTTGTGTTAACAAAGGACCGTTTTCCAGTGGGCGCTTATAACAAGTTGAAAGCCAGAAAAATTGGTCCTGTAGAAGTCGTGAAACGGATTAATAAAAATGCTTATAAGTTGAAGTTGTCGGAGGATGTGTACGCGTCTGACGTATTCAATGTTAAGCATCTCGTACCTTATCATGGGAAAAACAATCCGATAGGGAAGAGCTTACAAATTCGAGGATGAATTTTTCTCAACCTGGGGAGGTGATGCAGCGCAACCCATAATTTTCCAAGGCCTAAGTCGTCCATGACATAACGAAGCTGAAGTAGAAGTTTTAGGTCATCCACGACCTAACGAAGCGGATGTAAGTCGTCCACGATTTAACAAGAATAATAAAGGGGAGCAACATATTCAAGGTGCGTCGGAGCATGTTAGGTCGCGTACGACTTATATGGAACGACCTAACGAAAGACTAGAACAAGGCGGTGAAGCGAGTTATACGGAAGAAGAAAACCAACGACTTAAAATAAGTCGTCTATGACCTACGACTTAGTTAAGTCATCTGAAATCCTTAAGTCGTGAACTGGGTTAAGTCGTTGAAGTCTTATTCCCTAAGTCGTCCATGTTATAAGTCGCATGAAGATGCTGTTTCCTTAAACCGCAAACGAGTTACGACCTAAGCTTAGTCACATAAAAATTGGCCTGAAGATGTCTCTTAACTCGTTACCGACCTAAGCTAAGTCGTATGTCGTGAAATTGTGTTGTAATATGTTGTATATTTCATAAGTCGTAGGTCGGTAAGAGTTAGGTCGGCCGTGTGTGTTGAGTCGTAAGTCGTGTTGAGTTAGGTCGGTAGCCGACCTAAGTGTTGTGTAATTTCTGTGGCGTGTGTTGTAGCCTATAAATAGGCAAGTGGTGTCATTTTGTAAGGTTGTTGATTTTTGAATAAAACTTTTGTTTAAGAGCTTTGTGCCTCTTCTTAAATTGGTAGTTGTGTGTAATCTCCTATCTCCACTTTCGGTTAATCGAGTGCGCTTGATTCAACGATTGCTGAAGCCGATTCACGGTATCTAGTGCGCTAGATCAACATACGAAGAATCGTAGATCTTTAAACACGGTATAGTGCGCTATCAACGTGTTTGGGATAGCTAGAATTCGGTATCTTCGGATCAACGAATTTGGGCCTTTTAGTATTCTTCATCCCATCGATTGCTACATTCACAGAATCATCATTTTGTTATTCCGCTGCTACGTCAGTTTCACTTCTAAACTTGTATAGATCACTTGACCTCTCTAGTGCAGACTTCGATCGGGTTCCTTTATTAGGAATATATGTTTTCCTTACATAGCCATACACTATGATAGAAAACCTCGAGATCATATCAAGAATCCATTTCAAGTGTTTGCCATCGAGAATCTAGTGAAAAATCCTTGTCTGAACAAGTGTAAATCACCTAGAAATCATGTAATCGAATCTTGGATCAAGAACTGTCATGCGAGTAAAGTGATCTATGTACAACTTATGTATTAATCATATTGGTTTCTTAACTACAACAATTTTTTTATATCAAATTCATTTACACATATAATATATCATTTAATACTAAAATCATTTACAAAGCATTTCATAAAAAATTACCTAAGTTTATAAACATTTTATAACTTAAGTTCATACTCGTATAATACTCTACTATAACCTAAAAATATATACAAAACATCATATTCGTTTTACTTCCTAAAATTCCGATGGAGGCCTAAAATTAATCTTGGTTTCATAATTGAGTCAACCTTTAGACTTCTTTACCCGTCGGGTTAGATAAGTACTTAGGAAGAGCATGACACTGGTATACAAACTTAGGCTTGGAGTCTACTTTCCTTAGACACCCCTAAGTTAAAGACATTTATTAGTTGCCCCACCAACATCAAATGAATTGCTTAACATGGATGTTCAAAAAATTTAAAATTCGTTTTAACTTACTACCTTCTCAATTCAAGAGTAACATAAACTCAACTTTATATTCTCAAAAATACTTAGCTTCATGTTCTATAATGATCCGGAAGTTTCAAACTGTCGAAAATCGTCGAAAAATCCATTTCATTCTAACAAATGAAAACTATTAAACAATCATATCGTAATAAGATGGACATACCATGATATCCTAATGCATAAGATACATACATCAATAAAACAACTTATCAAAGTTTCACTTATTTATTAGATACGCTTTAACATAAAGGGAAAAAGGAAAAGATTTTGCAATAATTATTTGGCCTATGCCACTACCACTCGTGCACCGTACATAGCATATAAAAAAAATCTTTTCTACATAAAGTTTATATCAAAATGTGTATTATCAAAACAACTTTATAGCAAACTACTTTGCATTTTATCTAACATTTGTTTAAAGAAAACTTTAGAACCAAACTCTCAGATTTTTGTTTCAAATAATTTGAAATAATAATACATACATATACCTTTTGTATATTAATTCATACTTTCAGGATTAAACTAAAATCATTTTCAAAGCCATATCAAATGCTTCGTAAATATTACAAGTATCATGATCTCAATTTATAAACCAATTTCCCAAATATTTGCTTTAACATCATAGAAAATATACTTACAAATCGAGTAACACGAAATGATACAAACAAATGGGTCCTATAAGGTCGTACATATATTCCTTTACTAAGTAGGGTAATGCCCATTAAAAATGCATACCGACCGAACACATCTCTCACCCAATTTTACTACTCTCGAGGCACTCAAACTAGATAGCATAAAAATACTTCATTCCCAAATTGACTTGTTGATTCTAAGGGAAATCTCGAACTCGAATGGATCTTGAAACTACTTTCAATACTTTCAAATAATACTCTTATTATTTAATCCAAATCTTGAAAAACACTTTCGAAGTCAACGGGACTTAAATTCTCAAATTATCAATTTAAATCCTCTTTGTTTATAAACCATACTTGTAAAATCTATATTAAACTTCTTTTATTAGAATAAACTTCTAACCCAACATTATCATCGATCCCCTTAATCAAACTATGAATTTCCATGCACCCATAATTATTATCTACCCACCCCATGTAGTTAAAGGTAAATTGCTTATAAACTAGTCAAGCATAAATCAATAATCAATAAACAATAATAAATGCTTATTAATTGGTCGAGCATACCTAATCAATCTACAAATGATAACAATGCCCATAAACTGGTCGAGCATAACTAATCAATCTACAAATGGTAATAATGCTCATAAACTGGCTGAGCAAGGCTAATCAACCTAATAAAGGATAACAATGCTCATAAACTAGCAAAGCATGGCTAAACTATTCAATAAGAGATAACGAATGAACACATTAATCCTTACATTAATTGAACTATATTTTGATAATTCATACTTATATTAGTTACCTTATATAATATTTTTTAATTTTTCACGGTTGGAATTACATTTAAGGCATAAGTTTATAATAAATACAAATATGCTCTCATATATATAATACAGTAAACTCATTCTAGGGCATCACTTACCCTATCTCTAATGAGTTATACCTATCCAAAGCCAAGGTTCTCGCTTAACCTTCAGCTCCGATATCAAGTATTACGATCCGCCTTTTCGACCCTTAAATGTCGACAATAATACATCCATGGTATTCACATATCAAACATCCAATTGTCGAAAAGACAGATTGTTATGGTAAAATAAAAGAAAAAGGAACCAGAACAAGAAAAAAAGAACAAAACATCTGAATCTCACAATGAAACGATAACATTTAGTGTTAAAAAGAAAGTATAAAGTGTCACTCTAAGATACTTAGTATTTCAGAGTCACAATCTTTCTTGTTGTAATTATCTCTTCAATAAATCCTTTTATAAATTTTCCTTACCCATGAAATCCTTTTTGCTTTAACCCAAACATGTTTACAAAACATTTTTCAACCTCCATACTCATTTATGAGACTCTTTATAGATATTCAAACCCGTTTCTATAAACTTATTTGTAAACTTTCAAATCTTGTATAAAACTTCCCTTTATAGACATCCAAACCCATTTATAAAATCTTTTTATAAACATTCAAAACTATTTATAAGACTTTTTTATGAATATCCCAAAATTATTCATGAACTTCTTTATATAATATTCAAAACAATTATCAAATCATTCTTCAAATATCTTGTCAAAATAGAATAACCTTGAAGACCATTTTAAAAGAAAATGAAATATTAACTTTCTAAAACCAAATGGAGGCTTAATGACTACAATGGATCATTCAATTTGGGTTTACATATCCAAGTTATATCATGGCTATTGCCTAACATCAGTTATGTAAGGGATTCACACAAAACATACAGTCAATCATAGGTAGATTTCCAAGTTACGAACATGGATACATCAATTATCGGTGAAAAATGTACATATTGAAGCATATTCTATATGCTTAAGTTAACATGACCCGCTTATTGAAATTAACTTCCTTGTGTTTATCACGTTACCAAAATTCAACCTTTGTGCTAAACACAGGTCACTTACTTCCCATAAAACATGTCAACGTTTTATAATCACTACTTTAATTCATTTAGCTACTTAATGGTCCAAACGAGAGATCCTTAGATTTAAAATCAATTAACTTGAAAAGAAGATTGATTTAAAATATAACCGATTAAGTTTAAAAATAGCTTTGAAAAGATTAAAATATTTTTAATTAGCTTAAAACCAAATTATATCTTAATTAAATCAAGATTAATTCATAAGTAAACTTTAATTAACTTAATGGACTTGGTTAAGTCCTAATTAACTTCCTAACGCATCTTATTAAAACAATTCATTATTAGTTAAACCCTAATTAATTAAAAGTCAATTAAATAATCACTTAATTAAATAATAAATAATTAACAAATTAACTTAATTAAATAATAATTAGTGAAAATTAGTCACACATCCTTAAAACGAAACTTAATTTCAAATCGGGTCCCTGCCATAAAAAATATATATTCTACGTCCCTATTTCTGTTTTCCGCCAATTTATTCCCCAAATTACCCATGCTCTTCACTGCGAGCTCTAATTCTTCTTTTTATTTTTCGATTTAAATGGAAAATTGCAATTAAATTGAAGACTAATTAAGTTTTTTTTTTATAAAATATGATATTCTTAATATTTGAAGTTATAAATAATCGCAACAAATTTCTGCAAATATATGCGATAGTTGCAGAAATTTCTGCAACTATACGCAATAGTTGTAGACATTTCTGCAACTATACGCAATAGTTGCATTTGTGCAACTATATGAAATAGTTGCAGAAATGTCTGCAACTATACGTAATAGTTGCAGAAATTTCTGCAACTATTACAAATAGTTGCAGACAATTCTGCAATTATTTGCAATAGTTGCATTTCTGCAAACTATATGCAATAGTTGCAGAAATGTCTGCAACTATACGCAACAGTTGCAGTTATTTCTGCAACTATAAGCAATAGTTGCAGAAATTTCTGCAACTATACGCAATAGTTGCTGACATTTCTGCAACTATTTGCAATAATTGCATTTCTGCAACTATTTGCAATAGTTGCAGAAATGTCTGTAACTATGCAATAGTTGCAGATATTTCTGCAACTATATACAATAGTTGCATAAATTTCTGCAACTATACCCAATAGTTGCAGACATTTCTGCAACTATACCATATAGTTGCAGAAATATCTGCAATTTTTTGCAATTTTTATAAATTTGAAAAAAAAAATCGAAAATGTCCAATATTTGCTGAATTGTCTGCAAATATTTGAAATAATTGCACATTTAATACAAATATAAATTTTTGATATCAACAATGGATCACATTTTAAAGATCATAAAATTTGTGATTTTTTGGTGAAAATGGTATGTTGATCCGGTTTTTGTAAATAAAGTTATACACGTTTGAAAAGTTAAAAGCATAAAGGGTATTTGGGTCTTTTTACGTGCGTGAATTTGAAAATAGGGAGCGGAAACGTAAACGTTGGTTGTGAAGGATGTTTTATCTATTTTAAAACTTGTTAGGGATGTGAGCCAAACTATCCCTAATAATTATATCATTAAATTACTTCTTAACTTCGTTAATCACTAATTTATCCATTAACCTTCTTTAAGTGTTACTTAACCCTTAATCGCTTACTTAATTACCAATTAAGTACTAATTACTTTTAATTAATTTATTAAATAATAAAATATTAATTTAACTAAACTTAATATCTTTTTATATTACTAACTAAGTTTAAAAAACTTTTGCAAAACCATTTCAAAAGAAAACAATAAAAAATGAAAATCGGATTGGATCTTACGTCCATCTCAACATACAAAGTTTTTTAGACTAAGAAACAAAGATAGAAACTTTAAAACAATTTCCAAACTTTAAAACAAAAAACATAGTTGTGACGCCCCACCTCTATACTCACGCTAGCCAAGAACACTACTGGGTAATGCTGTCGACTAGCACGAAGAATAAGGCTGTTGAGGAGCGACCATCTGTGTAATTGCTTTGTGCGAGTACCGATATGTCAGAAAATATAACTTACACTTCATTTCAAGAGGAAATCCGACATACCGATACGAACTCAAAGCTACCACACAGTGGCTAGGTGGACCTCGGAAACAAATATAGAAATAAACATAACACAAATCAGTCACAGATGTTCATATCACAAAGGCGGAAACAGATATGAATATAACACATAAAAGTGTACATCAAAATAGTGGTCATAGAAGAGCCACTACATCATAAAATAATAGATACAAGTGCTAGACAAAAGGAAAATTATACATCAAGGAGTCTCTATCTCAAATGTATAATAACAAAAACTACTAAGCTAAAGTAGTTAGCCAAAAGAATCAGATGACAGACCCTGATAAGAAGTCAAGCAGAAGTACCTGAAATACCTTGGTCTGACCCGAGTATTATTTAAGAAGAAAATAATAAACGGATCAGTCTAGCTATAAATATCAGATAAAATGATATAGGATAAGAGATATGACCAAAAACGTATGATAACAAAAATGTCATACTGTGTCAAGTATACATCAAATAACAACAAAGATCATACAATATCTCAAATCATCTCGAAACTCCAAAAAGAATCACATTCTTTAAATTATTCACCAAAACACAAATATTGGCAAAACATATCAATGCCAATCGCATAAAAATTGGCGAAAAACAAATTCCAGAAATCACAACAAGAAATCCAGAAACCACAAAGGGGGAGGCCTATCACAAACGGGAGCATGAAAACTCCCAAACACGTGCAACATAAACAGAACGCTATTCCATGGACCGCTAATCCAAAAAATGAATCGAACATCGACGCACCCTAAAAAATACGACTCATGCACAGATTCGGTCGTGGTACATTCCCCACGCGGATAAATGAGCCGAACATCGACGCACCCTAAAAGATACGACTCATGCATAGACTCATTGAGCCGATTGCTCCACGAACGGTCCAAAGACCACGTATAACGCTCCTGACTCGACCTTCGAAAATCGGCACCCGTACTTCACTTGTACTCGAATGCCGCAGATTCAAATGCCGAATCTGGCTCGCCGGAGCTTATAACATAGTAAGTATAACAACACAGCGGAATAAAGAAATGGATAATATCATATACAAATCCAATGAATACAATATCCAGAATGATATGCAACAATGATTCAATATGATACAAGAATATCAGAGAAAAATAATGATACAGCGGAAAACATAAGTGATAACTCCAAATGATCCTCAAAAGAGAATGAGTCCAACAACTCCAACATCTGCTCGAACCACCATCACGTTTCACCAAGAGAAGCAAGGACAGTCGGCGTGAACTCCAAAAACTGAACTAGCTCCAACTAATCTACTAAACCTGACTATCTGAAAAACCCAACTCTAGACTGCCCGTGTGGGAAATTGTAGGCACCCAGAGTTTAGGAAGGGAACAATAAACTCCGAGTCAGTCATGGGTGTAACGACCCGACTTTCCAATCCCGGAAAATCGAACCATTTGTGTTAAAGAAGAAGAGATAGAAGAAGAAGAAACAGAAAATCAACAACAGAATCTCACATCGCAGCGGAATAAAATATAATATATACAAAACAGATCTTTACTCAAACAGAAAAATATATCTGTTTATACAATATATTTACAGAATACATCATCAGAGTTCATCACATCAATGACATACATCCAAATACACAGCGGAACAATAAACAAATACGAAAGTACGTATCGCCATCCAGCTCGTCTCCTGAGCTCCACAGCTACAATCTGAACCTGTTTATCTCGGTCTGACCCGAGCATCATATAAAACAATACCCGAGTCAGTCTGGAATACCAGCGTGAGAAAATCACACTCAATTGATTATTAAAGTTTCAAGAATCCTTTTGAAAACAAAAGCATCTCGTAAGACCACGCCACAAATAAACATGTCGGGTTTTTACCTTACGATAGCTAAAACACTTTTTATCAAAATCCTCTGGTATTATAATAGTGTCTATTCACAAATACTTATTAAAATAGCTGAAATTGTTACATGATTAAATTCCAGCATACTAGCCACAACGTGGGTAATACAAACAAATACCGTACAAGGCACGTAGGGAGAATGGATTTCCAACGAATGACTAGGCACTGGGGTACCACCTGTCACAGTACGTGGCCTAGATCACAGTACCGAGGAGTACGCCCGCTCCCCTGCAACACAAGACCGGAATCATCCCTTACTGGATAATTCCAAGCAAAATCACCCCACGGTTGTGATCAGCAACCGCACCACTAAGCCGAAATAAAAGGGACATCTAGACAGGGATGACCTTACTCTCAAGTGGGGGCTACCCACGAAGCCTTGCTGCATAACCCCTGATTTTCAGTCATTCCCGGTTGATGAGGCTTGAGGCTAAACGTTACCTTCAGAACGTTTCACTTAGAATGCCCATCGTCCCCTGACGATGTCCGAAAGCATTCGTCCATACAAGTCCGTTCCAGGTCCGAACAGAACTGATAACACTATCCCCTTATCAATATTACCCTCGTTTCCCCACGAAACGTACAACCGGATCGAAGTGGTTTTCGAGTCTCCAGACCTAGAATCCCGGTATACGGAAACCCGATCCCGGTCTCTTCGAAACGATCAGCGCATTTGGCCAATATTGATAGTCGGTTGTTTAACTATCAATTAACATCCATAACAACCATCAACAATCAATAATTACTCCAAATTATTTATATCCCTCAAAATATCTTCACAAGATATTATTTCCATTTCAATTCCCATTGGAAACAATTTCAAACTATATTCCTCTCACGGAATAATTTCCCAAATATTTATTTTCACTGGAATGCCAAGTACAAACCATTTTAGATTTTTAAAATAATTTTAAAATACTTTATTATAAAAATACTTTATAAGAACGCCTTTTTAAACTTCTTTAATATTTAAGTTAAATATATATATTTAAAGATATTTAAATAAAACCATTTTAAAGAATATAAACAAATTTCCTTTTATAACATATTATCAAATCTCATTTGTATTAACTACAATAATAGATTGAAAATTACTTACTTTAGAAATTTAACATTTGGAAATAATAGATTTTTAAACTTGACTTTTAAAAATAACAATAAATCTTTAACAAATATTTGAAATTTCTTTTCAAAACAAATTGTACTTGGCTATCCAGAAAATACTTCTCTTTCACAACCTTTAAAATAAATCTCTGTTTATTTATATTTTTTTTTAAAACAGATTCACAATCCTTTATAAATTCACACCTTGAATTTATATTAAAATCCGCTTCACTTTATAAACTCAGTTTATAGATCTCAAAATCTCATTTCTCTTTAAAATTTCCCAGTTTCAATATTTAGATCAATTCTACAATTTTATTTCAAATTTGCTTTATCTTGAAATAAAATTCCCTTATTTACCTTATTTATTTCAAATACAATTATTCGGGTTTTCAATTTTTAATTTCTAGTTAAAACCCCTTTATCTGAAAAATTCCTATTTTAAATTCCCAACATTCCTTATTAACGCTTTTAATTAAATTAACTCATTTAATTAGAAATAATTTCTTTATTTCTTTAAAAACCATATCACTTGAGTTTTAAATTTTTATTACTCCTTCGTAAATTTAAATTCCTTTTTCCCATATTTATTACAATTCCAATTCACTTTATTTTATCTTATTTTCAATTCACTTTTAAATTTATTCCAATTTACTTAAATTATTATTCTTTATTTTCTTCAAAAATTCAATTCCATAGATTTTCAAAATTTATTATATTGGAATTCAATCAACCACAACATCCAATATCAAATCATCACAGGATATCAATATTCAGATCACAGAATAATAAAATAAATTTTTGAGGGATCCAGTTGGATCCCTCCAACCTGTTTCCCTACATCCACAGACGTTAGCACAATACCAATTCCACTTCGAGGTGGAATATCGCGGTATATGGGAATTAAAATAAATCATCCGCTATTATGCGGCGCATAGGGTCTCATTCGCTATACACTGCGGGAATATCAACAATTCCAATATATACATATGCCAATATGTATATATTGCTATATACTACTATATATAATATAGCACATCCAAATCAATTCACCCATTCAATCAATTATTTAAATTTAACCATTTAAATTTAAATTCAACTGAGTGAGATTAACTCACCTTTGACTCCTGATTTGCAATCCATTTCCATCTTGACCATTTCCAAGATTTCAGACCTTGTACAAATATTTATAAAATTTTATTAACATTTGAATAAATCAAACAATTGATTACCATTTATTTATTTAGTTTCAACTAAAACTCTGATTTGTTTGATAATTAAATTTTGAGGTAAATTTCTTCAAATAAAACTATTTTTAGTAACTAAAATAAGTAAATAAGTTAATTGAAATAATTTAATCTCCAAATCCATTATTAAAAATTTAAACTAGTAGATTTAGAATGTGTATATATATATATTTTGAAACGATATACTTATATAAATAACTAGTTTAAATTTTAATTAAACTTTTAACATTAAAACTCTTATATTGTTTCCTTTACCGTACGTATAAATTTCCAATAGATATCCCAAAATGAATATGTCCTCAATTGAAATCATTATTTTGCTATTATATTATTTATTATTATATATATATATATATATTTTATATATAAATCTCTATTTCGTCCCAAAGTCTTAAAATTTCCTGTTAACTGTAAATATATCAGTTTACTTAACTAAAATGTTTTCCTGCTTAAGCTATATATTCTTCTCCTGTAAACAAGAACAAAAAAAATTATCTTGCTGCCTATATATACCCATATGCATATTAATCTATGAACTGAAAATAATTATTTGTTTTTATAAACTCATTGTATCAATTTCTCTTTTCTGTTTTATATTTCATACTTTATTTCATTTCAATCTGTAAACATATTTTATTAAATCAAGTATAAATGGAAAAGAAATAAAGCGAATACCCTAGTTCTGAATCACCAAATTGCAGCCCTTACCATCGAACGCCACCGCGACCTCGTCGATCTCCTCCAACCTGCCAACTGTCGAACTGCCGTACCTACTCCCCCAAACGCGAGTGAGCTTCCCTCTTGACCCAACATCAGTCGCGTGATCGAAAACGAACGCCGCCGCTCCAGAAACCCTAGCCTTCGACTGCGACATCAGCAAACCCACACCACGTCGCGCCTCGACCGCTGCTTCCAACCCAAGGACGACGAGCCCAGCCTAAACGAGGCGACTCACGTCTACACAAGCTCGAACGAGCCCTCCTCCCCTCTCTCGAAATTCGTGATTCAACCGCGAATTCAAATCCCTCCCCTTTTTCCTAAATCGCAGCTACCTCTCTTTTTTTTTCTTTTTTTTTCTTTTGAACGCAATTGATTTGAGGAGTTATAAGGGTGGAGGAAGAGAAGCTTCGTTTAGAAGAGAGAGTGATTTATTCGGCCATTATTATTTAAACGATAGATATTTTATTTCTTGAGGAGAAAGCTTTGTTTATTATCTTTGTTTTTCTGCGAATCTGAATTTTGTGAAGAAAGAATGGGCGTGTTTCAGAAGTAGGGTGGCTGGAAAAGATAGAAAGGTGGCTGATGTAATGGATTTACAAATTTATAAAAATTATTTAAATTGGATTTTCGATAGAATTTTCAACGCGTTTGTGTATCGTATGCTCACCCAACAACTCCAATTGCTACGAAAATTGAAATCCGATAATAATACACTATTACGGATCCAATGGAACTAGTTTCGTCAAATTCCAAGACTGTGCCCCGGAAGACTATTTTTAATTCAATTTAAACGATACAAAATTTCAAAACATAACAAACCATTTTTAAAGCTGATTCCAACACTTCTATCCATTTCAGTATTATCTATATAAATTTTATAAGTCTTCAAATTATTTTTAACAGGCTTAAAGCTCCAGATTCAATAATTTACCCCTTTTCAATAATTTAAATTCAACAATTACTTGTCTAATCAATAATGATATTTGAAATTAAAGTTAATAATTATCTTTTGAATATTTAAAATTAATTAAATATTCCTATTTCAAATGCTCAAAAATTCCGGGTCGTCACATTCCTCCCCCCTTAAAAGAATTTCGTCCCCGAAATTACCAGTTAAGAGAAATGATTCGATACCCGTTCTATCTCCCCAATCCAAATAGTTTTAACAACCTTCCATAACAATTCTTTAAATAAAGACACCCTATCCCTCTTACTAACATTCCCAAACCTATCCATAAGTCGTATCCCATATCACTTCTTATCAATTTAAATTTTATATTTGAATTCAAAATTTGAATTATCAAAATTTTCTCGAAATTTTTCTAACTCCCTAAATTTCTGAAAAATTTCGCCAGCGTCTCCTTTGCGCGGCTAGCTCGGTACTACTACAAAATGGCTCTACGGCCTCCCAATCTCAAAAAGAAACAAAAAGCCAAGTGGCTGGATCAAAAACCCAATCAAATTTCATATAGAAATTCAAATACATACCTTTTTGTCGGGCCATTTAAATTTTATCTTCAAAAAATCAAAATCCCAATTTATCCATTGCTTTTATACACCTGTATATCATACTAAGCAATAATATTCACTCCCAATCCCAAAGTCATTTTATACTTTTCTTTACAAATTTCCAATATTTGTTTTACTTAAGCCCATACGATGCACATATACCATCCGTACGCAAAATCACTTTCGATCGCTCAATCGATCACACAATTTCACTTCCGAACTAGTATCGTCCACCCGACTTCCTAGTGCGGACTCAGATCTGGTTTCTTGATCAGAAACCGTCATTCTCCTTGCATAGCCACAAACTATGATAGAGAATATCCAGAATCAATCAACAACCCATATCCAGGTTCGCCGTCGAAAATCGAGTGAAAAATCCCAACTCGGATCAGTATAATTACCTCGAAATTCTGTGCTCGAATCCGGATCAAATCACTATGCGAATAAAATAATATACGTACATCCTACGTATTAATTTCAATTGATTATCAGTTTTATCAATTTTTCCTTTATTCACATTCATTTTGACTACATTCACTTATCCACAATTTTCTCATTTCACAACTTCAAATTTTAATCGTCATTCAATTTTCCATCTAGAATAATTTTCCTCAATAAAATTATTTAAGAATTTCACCATGCTTCTTAAGTTCAATATAAATATTTTACATACTGCTTATACTTATTTTCACTTCATTATTGAAGTTCATATCCATTTCTATTTACTCTTGTCTTTACAATTCCATTTACTTTAAATTTGGCTTCCACTCGAATATTTAATTAGTTGCACTTACTAATTAATTTAAATTTCAATTAACAGTTTATTCGCAAACTTCACTTCTTTAGTTCCTTCGATTTCACTTCACTTTACATTCACATTTGAATTAGATTTCAATATCCAGTTTCAATTTTATTTGCTTAGCAAATTTAAATCATTTATCGTTAATGAAAATTTTCAAAAATTTCAAAAATTTTCTAACTCCCAAAATTTACGGAAAATTTCGGCAAAGTCCCCCTTGTACGGAGGGACTTCTGCGATATCGCAGGATGCACAAATATATATATACATCGGCCTCAGGCCGGAAAAAGAATCAAAACAGTTCATATTTCCTATTTTGAATTTTTGGCGTAGGCGTACCTTTTATTTAGCATTTTTAAAGCAAAGCGGTTTATTTATTAGCATTTGTGCAACCCAAATGCAATCAAACGGCTTCCCTGAACCTGTACTGACTCAATTTAAACACGTCAGTGACAAATATAAGAAAATCCCTTAACATTCCATTAAATTCCAATGGTAACAAGCAGTTTCCATAAGCAATGTACTTAAAATAATTTCCATTAGCCATTTATATGGTCTCAATACAATTTCAATCGTCTACAACCAATTCACATACCATTTCTATTCAATTCAATGTTTTGCAATACATTTTGTTCCATTCTATTCATTTTTGAGCAAAATGAATCCATATCCATTTCAATTGATTCAATTCAATTTAATTTGCATTTCACTTCCAAACTCAAGTTACGGTTTCCTTGTAAACAATTTATAATTCAAATCTTTGGTTTGATTTCCATTTGATCGAATCTATTACCTTTACTAATCCATTTAATTTGTCCATTCACTTATTCATTCTAAATTTCAATTTCCGTATTCAATTCACCGTGAATTTATTTAATCTTTAACAAGGAAATTTCCCATTTATTTTTAACACCATACCATTTTTAAAATTTAGCTGGTATACTTACTGAATCCAATATTAATTCCAACTCATATCCAATAATTTATCTCTAACTTGAATTTGATAGATATCAATCCATTTCACATCATTCCTACTTACTTGAATTTTATTTACAATTCAAATTATCACTCATATACTCCAATTCCAATGATCATTCACACTTTCAGCTTTTATTACCAATCCAAATTCCATTAACATATTTGATTTACTAATTTATTCCAAATTAGTTTACTTCCATTTTAACCAATATAATATTTGATATTTATCCTTACAAATCACCCTAGTTAATCTCCTCGGGTTTTATAATTCAAGTACTGGATCTTATTCATTCCCAAAATACCAAACAAATTTATTTACTTAGCTATAACTTCCCATTCAAGCCACAATTAATTTAATTTTCCAATAAATTTAATTCCTTTACCATTATCAAAGCTAAATTTAATTTAACCCAAATCTCTATTCCAAACTGCACATCTCTTATTCATCTTACTCTTACTTGTTAATGTAAGGATTTTAATTTCACTCAATATTATTTATAATTCAACTGAATTTCATTACAATTTAATTTTATTTAACTTAACTTCAACCAAATCATTTTATTCTCCTAATAACATTTACATCACAATTTATTTCAATTTGATTCCAACAATCCAAATACAACTGGATTAATTTGATTCAATTTTATTTAATTTTATTCGAATACGACTGGATATCATTTTCAACTTATTTAATTAATTTTCATCTAGTCAAAAAATTTCAATCCAAGTCAATTTCATTTTTGACCTTTCCCTTTTTTAAACCCCCGGCTTTTAATTTCAAACCATTTTGGAATCTCCAACATCTCCAAATCACATTTCTCTGATTTTTAAACCAATCCTGGCTTTTAATTCCAACAAATTTCCTTTGGAAATTTCAAAAACAACTAGCTTTTCTGAATAAATCAATTTGGCAGCAATTCGTCACTCAGAAGTTCGAAAATAAATTCTGAAGATGCGGCCGTCATCCTCCGAATTATTTCCAGCAACTGAAATGAATTTATTGCTATATCCCTTTCAAAAATTTATTTGAAACAATTTTCCTTCCAGAAATACTTTCCAAAATAATAATGCTTGTGTATCTTCAAAACACTTTGGAAACACTTCCAAATATCCAGGGTTTAAATTTACCGTTTGATTAAATCAAATTTTTAGTTATGATTCATTTGTACAATTCATATTTATACAAATACCCATTGGTTAAGTAAATCATTCTGATTTTACAATCTTACCATATTTTTGTTTTAAATTTTATTTGTTAGAATATTTTCATCCAAACATCCAAATATATAATAATTTAAAGAAATATTTCTTTTATATCAAAATACATTTTTCGGGTAAAATTATTTCATCTACCCGTTTCAAAACAATATTGTGTCGAATTGTTCTATTCGAGTGTTTAGAAACCCCTTCGATACAGTTGCGCAGACTGTGCCGACGAAGGTTCATATACCACTCAATAAATCAACCAACACAATATAAAACCATTTTATATTCACTAACAAATACGCGCTCATATCTATTTATACTCTCAAAATTCCCACCAGAGCCAAGGTTATCGCCAACCTTTGCTCTGATACCACTGTAACGACCCGACTTTCCAGTCCCGGAAAATCGAACCATTTGTGTTAAAGAAGAAGAGATAGAAGAAGAAGAAACAGAAAATCAACAACAGAATCTCACATCGCAGCGGAATAAAATATAATATATACAAAACAGATCTTTACTCAAACAGAAAAATATATCTGTTTATACAATATATTTACAGAATACATCATCAGAGTTCATCACATCAATGACATACATCCAAATACACAGCGGAACAATAAACAAATACGAAAGTACGTATCGCCATCCAGCTCGTCTCCTGAGCTCCACAGCTACAATCTGAACCTGTTTATCTCGGTCTGACCCGAGCATCATATAAAACAATACCCGAGTCAGTCTGGAATACCAGCGTGAGAAAATCACACTCAATTGATTATTAAAGTTTCAAGAATCCTTTTGAAAACAAAAGCATCTCGTAAGACCACGCCACAAATAAACATGTCGGGTTTTTACCTTACGATAGCTAAAACACTTTTTATCAAAATCCTCTGGTATTATAATAGTGTCTATTCACAAATACTTATTAAAATAGCTGAAATTGTTACATGATTAAATTCCAGCATACTAGCCACAACGTGGGTAATACAAACAAATACCGTACAAGGCACGTAGGGAGAATGGATTTCCAACGAATGACTAGGCACTGGGGTACCACCTGTCACAGTACGTGGCCTAGATCATAGTACCGAGGAGTACGCCCGCTCCCCTGCAACACAAGACCGGAATCATCCCTTACTGGATAATTCCAAGCAAAATCACCCCACGGTTGTGATCAGCAACCGCACCACTAAGCCGAAATAAAAGGGACATCTAGACAGGGATGACCTTACTCTCAAGTGGGGGCTACCCACGAAGCCTTGCTGCATAACCCCTGATTTTCAGTCATTCCCGGTTGATGAGGCTTGAGGCTAAACGTTACCTTCAGAACGTTTCACTTAGAATGCCCATCGTCCCCTGACGATGTCCGAAAGCATTCGTCCATACAAGTCCGTTCCAGGTCCGAACAGAACTGATAACACTATCCCCTTATCAATATTACCCTCGTTTCCCCACGAAACGTACAACCGGATCGAAGTGGTTTTCGAGTCTCCAGACCTAGAATCCCGGTATACGGAAACCCGATCCCGGTCTCTTCGAAACGATCAGCGCATTTGGCCAATATTGATAGTCGGTTGTTTAACTATCAATTAACATCCATAACAACCATCAACAATCAATAATTACTCCAAATTATTTATATCCCTCAAAATATCTTCACAAGATATTATTTCCATTTCAATTCCCATTGGAAACAATTTCAAACTATATTCCTCTCACGGAATAATTTCCCAAATATTTATTTTCACTGGAATGCCAAGTACAAACCATTTTAGATTTTTAAAATAATTTTAAAATACTTTATTATAAAAATACTTTATAAGAACGCCTTTTTAAACTTCTTTAATATTTAAGTTAAATATATATATTTAAAGATATTTAAATAAAACCATTTTAAAGAATATAAACAAATTTCCTTTTATAACATATTATCAAATCTCATTTGTATTAACTACAATAATAGATTGAAAATTACTTACTTTAGAAATTTAACATTTGGAAATAATAGATTTTTAAACTTGACTTTTAAAAATAACAATAAATCTTTAACAAATATTTGAAATTTCTTTTCAAAACAAATTGTACTTGGCTATCCAGAAAATACTTCTCTTTCACAACCTTTAAAATAAATCTCTGTTTATTTATATTTTTTTTTAAAACAGATTCACAATCCTTTATAAATTCACACCTTGAATTTATATTAAAATCCGCTTCACTTTATAAACTCAGTTTATAGATCTCAAAATCTCATTTCTCTTTAAAATTTCCCAGTTTCAATATTTAGATCAATTCTACAATTTTATTTCAAATTTGCTTTATCTTGAAATAAAATTCCCTTATTTACCTTATTTATTTCAAATACAATTATTCGGGTTTTCAATTTTTAATTTCTAGTTAAAACCCCTTTATCTGAAAAATTCCTATTTTAAATTCCCAACATTCCTTATTAACGCTTTTAATTAAATTAACTCATTTAATTAGAAATAATTTCTTTATTTCTTTAAAAACCATATCACTTGAGTTTTAAATTTTTATTACTCCTTCGTAAATTTAAATTCCTTTTTCCCATATTTATTACAATTCCAATTCACTTTATTTTATCTTATTTTCAATTCACTTTTAAATTTATTCCAATTTACTTAAATTATTATTCTTTATTTTCTTCAAAAATTCAATTCCATAGATTTTCAAAATTTATTATATTGGAATTCAATCAACCACAACATCCAATATCAAATCATCACAGGATATCAATATTCAGATCACAGAATAATAAAATAAATTTTTGAGGGATCCAGTTGGATCCCTCCAACCTGTTTCCCTGCATCCACAGACGTTAGCACAATACCAATTCCACTTCGAGGTGGAATATCGCGGTATATGGGAATTAAAATAAATCATCCGCTATTATGCGGCGCATAGGGTCTCATCCGCTATACACTGCGGGAATATCAACAATTCCAATATATACATATGCCAATATGTATATATTGCTATATACTACTATATATAATATAGCACATCCAAATCAATTCACCCATTCAATCAATTATTTAAATTTAACCATTTAAATTTAAATTCAACTGAGTGAGATTAACTCACCTTTGACTCCTGATTTGCAATCCATTTCCATCTTGACCATTTCCAAGATTTCAGACCTTGTACAAATATTTATAAAATTTTATTAACATTTGAATAAATCAAACAATTGATTACCATTTATTTATTTAGTTTCAACTAAAACTCTGATTTGTTTGATAATTAAATTTTGAGGTAAATTTCTTCAAATAAAACTATTTTTAGTAACTAAAATAAGTAAATAAGTTAATTGAAATAATTTAATCTCCAAATCCATTATTAAAAATTTAAACTAGTAGATTTAGAATGTGTATATATATATATTTTGAAACGATATACTTATATAAATAACTAGTTTAAATTTTAATTAAACTTTTAACATTAAAACTCTTATATTGTTTCCTTTACCGTACGTATAAATTTCCAATAGATATCCCAAAATGAATATGTCCTCAATTGAAATCATTATTTTGCTATTATATTATTTATTATTATATATATATATATATATTTTATATATAAATCTCTATTTCGTCCCAAAGTCTTAAAATTTCCTGTTAACTGTAAATATATCAGTTTACTTAACTAAAATGTTTTCCTGCTTAAGCTATATATTCTTCTCCTGTAAACAAGAACAAAAAAAATTATCTTGCTGCCTATATATACCCATATGCATATTAATCTATGAACTGAAAATAATTATTTGTTTTTATAAACTCATTGTATCAATTTCTCTTTTCTGTTTTATATTTCATACTTTATTTCATTTCAATCTGTAAACATATTTTATTAAATCAAGTATAAATGGAAAAGAAATAAAGCGAATACCCTAGTTCTGAATCACCAAATTGCAGCCCTTACCATCGAACGCCACCGCGACCTCGTCGATCTCCTCCAACCTGCCAACTGTCGAACTGCCGTACCTACTCCCCCAAACGCGAGTGAGCTTCCCTCTTGACCCAACATCAGTCGCGTGATCGAAAACGAACGCCGCCGCTCCAGAAACCCTAGCCTTCGACTGCGACATCAGCAAACCCACACCACGTCGCGCCTCGACCGCTGCTTCCAACCCAAGGACGACGAGCCCAGCCTAAACGAGGCGACTCACGTCTACACAAGCTCGAACGAGCCCTCCTCCCCTCTCTCGAAATTCGCGATTCAACCGCGAATTCAAATCCCTCCCCTTTTTCCTAAATCGCAGCTACCTCTCTTTTTTTTTCTTTTTTTTTCTTTTGAACGCAATTGATTTGAGGAGTTATAAGGGTGGAGGAAGAGAAGCTTCGTTTAGAAGAGAGAGTGATTTATTCGGCCATTATTATTTAAACGATAGATATTTTATTTCTTGAGGAGAAAGCTTTGTTTATTATCTTTGTTTTTCTGCGAATCTGAATTTTGTGAAGAAAGAATGGGCGTGTTTCAGAAGTAGGGTGGCTGGAAAAGATAGAAAGGTGGCTGATGTAATGGATTTACAAATTTATAAAAATTATTTAAATTGGATTTTCGATAGAATTTTCAACGCGTTTGTGTATCGTATGCTCACCCAACAACTCCAATTGCTACGAAAATTGAAATCCGATAATAATACACTATTACGGATCCAATGGAACTAGTTTCGTCAAATTCCAAGACTGTGCCCCGGAAGACTATTTTTAATTCAATTTAAACGATACAAAATTTCAAAACATAACAAACCATTTTTAAAGCTGATTCCAACACTTCTATCCATTTCAGTATTATCTATATAAATTTTATAAGTCTTCAAATTATTTTTAACAGGCTTAAAGCTCCAGATTCAATAATTTACCCCTTTTCAATAATTTAAATTCAACAATTACTTGTCTAATCAATAATGATATTTGAAATTAAAGTTAATAATTATCTTTTGAATATTTAAAATTAATTAAATATTCCTATTTCAAATGCTCAAAAATTCCGGGTCGTCACAATGGGACTGGTGTGAGTAACAAAAACAGTTGGCTTTGGAAAACAAAGTAAAATTGAAATTCGCAATATTTTTGGAAAATGAAACTACCATAAGACCTCCCGCCACACACACCATGCAAACGCAGAATTGGAGGAGATTTCCTCTTATGATAGTCAAACATGCTTACTACGCAAAATCATTGGATTATTATTATTAGTGCATAGTGGAAAACATTTCGAAAGTATAATATTAATCTTAGCCAGCATAGACATTCTGAACTATACCTACTATAGCTACCATCTAAACAGTGGTGACCACCATAAGTAAATGGCAGGTTCTACAACTAAAACCGTACTGGGTCCGTATTGGGAATTGGATTTCCATCAAATGGTTAGGCTAAGGAACTTCCTATGCCACGTAGGAACGCCTCTGGAGGGACGCCCTGAGAGACAACTGCTCTCTGCCAAAACAAGGCTGGTTACCCCCTTCCCGGGTAGTAAGCCTGAGATATGCCACCCTTGGTCGTTTGTGACCTTTATCCGAGGATCCTCGAGCACAAAGCAACAACCACACAGTAAATGAGATTGGAGCAACCACACAGGTAAATATTTGGGCTTCATACCATAATATCACCTTTTTCCAGAAGGAATGTACATACCCTAGGGGAGCTACCCCTGAAACCTTGCCGCATTTTTCCTGTTTCGACCATTTCCGGGGTGTGAGGTCCTGATGCAGTCTCGTCCACAAAGCTACGCTTTACACGAAAGCCATGCTTTGATCACAAATGATCAACAAATGATCAGCAACACACAGCAACATTTATCATGCTACATTACCAAATTGGGAATGTATCCCTAGTAACCATCAACTGCATAACCTCTGAGCTCGTACGTCTCAGAGAAGGGTGTTAAGCTAAGAGAATAAATTTCCGCCACCAAGCAGAAATGTATTTGATAGAAACCAGCTTTACATCTCAAAGTGTAACGTCAGACATACATCCATACAAGTCTGTTCCGGGTTCGAACAGAATCGAAGGCACTTCCTAAGAAGCCCTTGCAATCTGGGTATTCACAATCCCGATCGGACTTCCCATCACTTAGGGAATCTCTATACCGTAGCTACTCAGTGCAGAGACAATCGATAGGTTATCCTATCGTTCTCGCAAACACCCGGTCTTGAACACCGGTCTTCAAATGCTATCCATTCACGTCGTATCACTATTCGGAATGGGTTATATGACACAAAGTCCTCTCCCGGCTAAACCGAATAGTGAGCGCAATATTTTAAAACATATGGATATTGGTATTTCAATTAAGTCACAACTTATTACCCAAAACTTCTCTTCAAATGGTTTAAACAATTTACCATTTTAATCTTTTACACAAAAAGATTCATCTCACATAGGTCACCCAGTTTCACAAAGATTTATTCATAGATTTTCCAAATCAATTTCCATTTCAATTTGGATTTAACTCGTCCAATCTTTAAATCAAAGATTTATTTATAACTCGAAAAACCATTTTCATTTCAAACTTGAAATTCCTTTGACACAAATTGGAAATTAATTCCTTATATGAAAGCTTCTATTATTTGAAAACAAATAGTTTTCATTTCGGAAAATCTGAATCATTTATACGAGTTAAAGTCCTTGGGTTAAATTCAAATTCTCAAAACCATACCTTTAAAATGGTTTAAAAACCCATATAAAACACATTTATAACATCTTAACCATAATTTCCAACCATGGAATTCAATTCCAAATTTTGAATTCAAATTCAAATTAAATTATTTAAATTGAAAAACTTTACCAAGTTATTCAAAATAACTTTTATCTTAAAAACTCCTTTTCAAAAGCTTTAACATTTAACCCAAATCCATTTCCAAAATCAATTGAAATTAAAATTTCAATTTCAAAAAACATTAAATTTAAATCATCTGTGACTTAACCGATTTCCTCGTGAAATCCATATTTGTGTGTGTATGGTGTAGTCCAGGGGTTTCACACACAATAGTGCAACATTATTCAATCATCACAGGTTTAAGCATGTCAATATCGATAAGCGGTATAATTTATAACACTTATCTTCATTCACAGATTCACAGATATAACAACTTAGCACAAACCATTTCATATTACATAGCATCACATCACATATCAGATATATCAATCCATCACACAGCATTCAATAACAGTCAACCATCTTCAATTAAGATGAATAAATCGTGTGGTTTAAATTAATTAACCACATAATTATTTTCATTAATTATCCTTAATCAATGATTAATTACACTCTAATTACATTAAGTAATTATCCTTAATTAATTACACAAATTAATTATTCTTAACCAATTACAGTAATTAACCTTTAATCCTTCATTTATTAATTGACTAAAATTAATTACATTAATCCTTAATTAATTACATTAATTAATTACTTCATAATCACTTATCATTGATTAATCAATCTTAATTAACCAACCCTTAATTACAACATTAATTATAGGGACAGTTTGGCTAAAGTCCCTATTAAGTTTCAAAATACACCAAACATCCTTGTCAAAAAAAGTATGTAAATTAGGTCCCTAGAATTAAGTTACTGAATAATTTCATACATTTATGCAATTTTTCAATGAATAATTGCAGACATTTATGCAATTATATTCAAAAATTACAGACATTTCCACAATTATTCACTAAAGAATTGCGGAAATTTCCGCAATTATTCACCAAAAAATTACAGACATTTCTACAAATTTTTGAAAAAATTGCGGACATTTCTGCAATTATTCCCCAAAAAAATTGCGGAAATTCCCGCAATTATTCACTGAATAATTGTAGACATTTATGCAATTTTTAGATATAATTGCATAAATGTCTGCAATTATTCACTGAATAATTGCATAAATGTATGCAATTATTCAGTAACTTGATTCTAGGGACTTAATTTACAATCTTTTTTTGGGGAGGAGTTTTTGTGTATTAAGTTTGATTTTAAGGACCTGAGCCTAATATTCACTTAATTATATTAATTAATGATCTTTAATTACTTCTTCAATTAATTATTCTTTAAAGTAATTAACCCTTAATTACTTACTTCCATTAATTAACTTTAACCATAAACAGTAATTACCATCTTGTAATTACTTACCTTAATTAATTAACTTCTTAATTAATTAGATAAATCCTTTGATTAATTACACTAAGTAATAAATCTTTAATTACTTCTACTAAGTAATTATACTTTAATTACTTCTCATTAAGTAATTTCCTTTAATTAATTACATCTTGTGATTATACATTAATTACTTCACTAAGTAATTACACTATTCAATTCCATCTAAGTATTTATACTTAATCAACAATAAAATGATTATCTTTAATTAATTAACAAATTGATTAACTTAAATTTATCACATTCACTTCCTTGATTACAATTGGTAATTTATCCCTTTAAAACAAATTAATTAATCTTTAATTATAGATTAATTATTTTTTAATTATTAATTAATAAATCTTAATTATCAATTAATAAAACTTAATAAAAAATTAATTAATCCTTAATTAATCTCCATTCGATTAATTATCCTTAATTAATCATAATAACTAATTATCCCTAGTTACTTAATTAATCAATTATTAATTCGTAATTAACTTCTTAATTACATTATTAAGTTTTAAAATAAACTTTAAAATAAAGGTTATATATATATATATATATATCTTAAATACTTTTAAACTTAGTTAATTTAAAATAATTTAATTAAAAACCTTTTAACCAATTCAAAACTTGGATAAACATTTACTATTTACAAAAGAATTGGTTTTAACAAAATTGTTTTAAATAAAACTTTACTTTGGACACTTAACACATTTATGTTGGAAACTTATTTCATTTGGATAAACCTCAAACTAATCATGTTTCAAAAGAACCTGGTTGTAAGATTTTAATATCCTGAACCATATTTCTTCTCCAATTCCAAACCTGGTAACCATATTTGAACTGCACAAACCCATACAAACGAACACCCAAGTAAATTCCCAAAATCCCGAGATTGTCACTCGAATGCTTCGAGTCTTCCCCGAGAATTCACGTCTTCTTCCCAAAGCCTGAAATCGACAGGCACGCAAATGGAATCGTGCACGGTGCACGGCGAACCGCTCGACGCCGATCAACTGCGAACCCTTCCACACATCAATAATGACTTCGCCAAGCCTTCCCATCATCCAGATTCATCTGTTCTTCCTTGAATCGAAATCGAGTGCTTCAACCCAAACTGGAACCCCAAACTCGAATGGAAAACCACCCATCGCCGACGATCTAGGTGACCGAAACCCACGGCCTCCTTTCCATAGCAGCCTCACATCATCAAGTCGCGATCACCACCATCGCGATCGAGCCCGAAGCTCCATTGACGCCAAGATCACCCCGATCCTCAACCCCACAAAAACAACCCACAAACCCTACTACGCTGATCCTAGACCCCCACAATCACCAGAAAAATCCAACTATATTTTTCTGATGATCATCATCACTAAAACTACCATTGATCACAATCCCGAGTTTCACCTTGACATAGATCATCAGAAATCAACAGAAAGTCGAAAACCATCAACCCATCATTCCTCATCTAATTCTAATCTGAAAAATCATAATTCCTATCTCTTAATTCATGAATTTCAGTTTTGAATACGATTATAGACTTAATTTATAATTTCTTAACAATTAAATTTTTTTTTTCCAATTTTGATCAGGCCTGGATATTTCATATTTTGTAAATAAGAGTTCATGTATATCTATGGATTTTATTTTAAAAAAATCAAGTTTATATGCTTACATTCATTTTATGTTTACAAATTTTAGCCTATCCTTAGTTATCTGAAAAGATATAAATTTTTATTTTATAAATTTAGATGCCTGTATAGATGCATGTATATTAATAGAGACTATTTTCATACACAGAGTTTAAAACAGGCAAATATACATACATTCTTATGTATAAACTTTTACAAATCATACATTTTTTCATTTCTAAAAGCTACTTTCAAGTCATCTTCACAGTTGCACAAAATCAAGCAAACAATATGTAAATATATTCAAGGTTTAAAGTTTTCTCACAGGCATTTCAAATATCAAAGAAAACTGGGTTGAATTTCTCACAAACAAACTAAGTTTCAGAGATAAGCAGGCAACAAAACGATATATTTAAACCATTTAGATTGTGGATTTACTCACCTTGGTTTCAGAAAAAGAATAGAGCTTTACCTTTCTTTTGAAACAAGATTGTGAAAATTTGCAAGCTGAAGTCTTTCTTCTTTGATCTCTGGTTAATATTGATTTGTTCTGTTGTTTATGATTGAAGTTTGTTTAAGTTTGAAATATTATTTCCTTCAGATTTCTCTTAGCTTTGAAGATGAATGAACTGATGAAGGAGGTTGATATATATAAACTGAGTTGTACAGGTTGATGTTATTTTGTACACTTAAAGCAGAGATTTTTTTCATTTGTACGTTGGCTAATATATTCACTTAGTGGCTGAAGTGATTTTTGTAGTGTACTAATGCTTCATGCATTAATTAGCATTGTACAAATATATATTTATTTAATTTTATTTCTTTTGCTTTGTCTTCCTTTGCAAGCCATTCTCATGCATATGTTTTGTTTACTCGTGTACATATATTCTTTTTACAAGTTGATTAACATTTATCCTATATGTATGTTACTTGTTTATATTTTTATCTATGGGTTACTTTATATTTTACAACCCTATAATTCATCTTATATATCAATGTTTTTATTTTTAAACCATTTATTTACGATTTAAATTCAAATCAAATATATACATATATATTCAAATTTTCTCATATATGCCCGTATACATATATATTCACATATATAAATATATATATACATTATTTAAATTTTAAATGATTTAGCATAGAATTTATTTGAACTCGGGGAAACTCGCATCAATTTATCGATTAATTTCACAATTTTTATTCAAAAAATAAATTAATTATCAATTTAAATATATATATATATATATAATCTGGGGTCATTACAGGCTTCCCCCTTAAGAAATATCGTCCTCGAAATTTGCCAGGGAGACACAAAGATAGATGAAAAATATTTCATCAAATTAACTGAACTTCTATTCTGCATTTGGCTTACCAAATCATAATATCAATAATAAATACAAGAACGAATCTTTTTATTTTTTTTTCCACCCGATACTCAGGTTATCCGGATCTACGAAGTATGCAGGGGCATTGGTCAGTTCGAAGGGATAACTAACCATTCGTAGGATATATTGGGACTCAAAAATAGACAGATATATGGATACAATTCCAAAACTTTTAGTTTAGAACTAAAGTATATCTATCAACCATAGCAACCAAAGTAACCAATTCATCCAAACAAACAATTCTGACTGTTAATTCCTTTATCTCAGCGACCTAAAACTCTGCGACCTAAGAGAAGTTCGCGACCTAAGGAATTCTACGACTTAAGGAGCCTTGCGACCTAAGGGCTTAAGGAACCTTGCGACCTAAGGACTTAAGAGAAGCTTGCGACCTAAGGACTTAAGAGAAGCTTGCGACCTAAGGACTTAAGAGAAGCTTGCGACCTAAGGGCTTAAGGAACCTTGCGACCTAAGGACTTAAAGAACCTTGTGACCTAACTACAGGAAGAGCTTGCGACCTAAGGGACTCAATGACCTAAGGTAGCTTGCGACCTAAGGGACTTAACGACCTAAGGTAGTTAGCGACCTAAGGAACTTGATGACCTAAGGTAGTCAGCGACCTAACTATTAAAGCAGCTCAGTGACCTACGACCTAAGAGGCAAACGAGCTAGGACTTCAACGACCTAGAGCTCCACAGCTACCCCTTAATTCGCCTGCGACCTACCACTTGTTCAAATGAAGCAAAGTGCAACTTCACCAGCTAATTTCTTAAGTCGCAAGGAGACTGCGACCTAGCTTAGGTCGCTCGCGACCTACGACCTAACTAAGGTCGTACGCGACCTAAGACTTAGGCGAATTTTCTGCTCAGAAATCAGCTCCTATAAATAGGGCTCGAACTCCAACGAGGAGAGGACTTTTTGACCATTCATTTCTTCAAGCGCCGTTACTCTGTCGATGTCTCCATTCATCCAGCAATCAAAGATCTTCAAACATTCAAGACGCTACAACAAGCTTCAAGAGAAATTTCTTACATCCAACACGTATTCATCGAATTTCATCGACGAAGATTGAGCTAGTAGTCGAGATTGTTTCTTGTGATCAAATTGTACTGTTTTGATAAGAGATTTGTATCGATTTGTAACCGGATTCAGTAATAAAGAGATTCAAAGTGGATGTAGGCTTAATCTCAAGCCGAACCACTATAAATTGCTGTCTTTTACTGCTTTTCTGCCATTTTACTGCTTAAATTCTGTTCCCGTCACACGGGTAGTGCTTTCACGATTCTATTTCACACACCGGGTGTTAGCGTTCACTTTTTAACGTTAACATTTTGGTGCTTTCACTGAGAACCCAACTCAGGCTACTACTCACCATTGCTTCACAGAAGTTTGCTGAAAGAATTTCCTACAAAACCAGAAGTTTATCAGACATAATGGCTCCTGGAAGGAAACGAAAGTCTGTCAGAACTGACGATGACCGTGACAATACTGCCACTTCTCTCTCTCCAAATCAGGCAGCTCCAAGCGTCGGTGTGACGCGACAAGAGTTAGATGCTGCTGTATCCGGACTGTACCAGCAGATTGAAACTCAGAATAATCTGATGATGGAAAAGCTGAATGCTCTATTTGGTACGAATCAAAGACCAGTAAGTAATGAGGGAAACTTTGCTAATGCTGCTCCCAATTCCGAGGGGAGAAATATTCCTCACAGGGGATCAGGTGCTGCCGAAGGGGCACCCCTCCAGGCCGAAGGATCCAGGCTGTCACCAGTTCTTCGTGAGCATTTACCTGGACAAACCCCCAAAAAGATGGCCGAGGTCTATTCTGCGAAATCTCTGAACAATGAGGAATATCTTTCTGGTATGATCAAGCAAATAATGAAAGAGAGCATGCAAAGAGATGAAGATGAGAGCGAATGGGGATTCGCACCAAGTAGAACTCCGTTTACCGAGAAGATTCTAAAGGCTGAATTTCCTAGAAAATTTGTTCCCCCCACCATTCCTGCTTATCGGGGAACAAGTGATCCAAATCAGTTCTTGTATAAATACGACTGGCACATGACCGGCGCAAGAGCAACTGACGAAATAAAGTGCCGATATTTCCCTATTTATTTGGAAGGAGTAGCACTTCTCTGGTTTACCAAGCTTCCTGTCCGATCTGTAGATCAGTTTTCCGATCTGACCCGAAAATTCAAAGAGCAATTCAGGCTATACGCTTCAAAGGCAAAAGACATAATGTCATTGTCCAGTCTTGAACAGAATCCGGGAGAGCCTATTAAGTCATTCTTGAACCGCTTCAATTTAGCTCTGGCAGAAGTCGATAACGCAGAGCCACGAATGATCTTGATCTATTTAATGCGTGCTATCGACAAATCGAGCGAATTTGGAAAATGGCTAAAGATGAAGGAGCCAAATTCGCTTGAGAAATTCTACAAAAAGGCTGACGAATTTATACGCCTAGAGAATCTTTCTGCATCAGCTAAAGTTGTGACAACAGTGGTGGAAAATAGTGCTACAGTTCAAAGCAAGAAAGAACCTGCAAATCAGAAAAGGGAAAGTAATGGTGGGAAGAGGCAAAAAGATCTCAAAAAGCCCCGCTTCCTTAAACCTTCAGACTTTACTCCTCTGACCGATACCCCGGAGAATATTTTCATCGCCACTAAGGATGCTGTTGAATTTCCAAAACCACCGGCCGTGAAAGTTGGGAAGAATGCTGTTCAAAGCGGAAGATTTTGCAAGTTTCACAACCAACCAGGGCATGATACCAATGAGTTCCGCCATTTGAAAAGCCTGATTGAGGAATTGTTAAGAGAGAATAAGTTGCAGCAATACGTCAAGAGGAATAGAAAAGACCCGTCTTCATCTAACCAGGGGCAACTACCCCCAGCTCATTCATCTGGTTCAGAAGAAAGGCCTGCTGAAAAAGAAAGACCTGTTATCAATGTGATCACAGGAGGACCTCATCCTGCTGGCAGGAGTTGGGGTGAAATGGAAAGGTATGCTAGAGCTTTGAAGTATGCTCCGACTGAAGAAAGTGTCTTGATCTTGGAAGATGCTGCACCTCTAAAGCAGCAGAAGACTTTTCACGATGATATTATGTTCAGAACCAGGGATTCTATTGATGTGGAAGCTCCTACTGAGGACCCTTTAGTTGTTTCTGTCGGTATTGGGCCGGCTATTGTCAGAAGAGTTCTGGTTGATAGTGGCGCTTCGTGCAACATACTCTTTAAAAAGACATTTGACCAAATGAAAATTCCAATGACAGATGTACAAGCCTCTTCACACAAAATTGCCGGATTTACAGGAGAGCTGAAACAGCCAATTGGAACGGTGGACTTGTTTGTTGAAATGGGCGAAGGGCAGAAGAAGTTGGTTCGGAAGCAAACTTTTGTAATTGTTGATGGATTCTCCGCCTATAACGCTTTCTTGGGTCGGCCTACTCTTGCTGCTTTCAGGGCCGTCCTCGCTCCTTGGTGTTTAACAATGAAATTTCCTACTGATAATGGGATTGCTGTTATTAAAGGAGATCAGAACGCATGACGAGAATGTTATCTTGTAGAACTCCGAGAGGCCAGGAAAAGAGAAATGGGGAAAGATGCGGCAGCTCCGCTCCGCATCAAGGAACCAACCCTGTAGCAACTACGGAGTGGCCCCTGTACTGGCGAACACAGCAATGCAAGAAAAGAAATGGATCCCAGGAAAGCCAGTACAGGGGAGAATAGAGTGGTACCCGTGGAGGTAACGGTACCAATATCTGTTGACTCGAAAGACCCGAACAAAGTACTCAATGTGGGTTCACAGCTAAGCATAACAGTTCAAAACACGTTGATATCATTCTTAAAAGCCAATCTAGATGTGTTCGCTTGGTGTCACGCTGATATGTGTGGGATCTCCCCGGAAATTGCTATACATACTCTGAACATAGATCCAAAATTCACGCCAGTGAAACAGAAAAGAAGAACTCAAGGCCCAGAAAGATCGACAACACTAAAGGAAGAAGTCGATCGGCTCATGGAGAACGGCTTTATCAGAAACTCCACTTATCCAGATTGGGTTTCAAATCCAGTATTGGTCAAGAAGGCAAATGGAAAGTGGAGAGTATGCATAGATTTCTCAGATCTAAACAAAGCATGCCCCAAAGATTGCTTCCCGCTGCCCAGAATTGATCAATTGGTGGATGGAACAGCTGGGCATGAGTTGTTATCGTTTATGGATGCTTACTCCGGATACAATCAGATTATGATGCATGAGCCGGATCAGGAAGACACAAGCTTTATTACAGATGTGGGTCGCTACTGCTACAAAGTTATGCCTTTCGGATTGAAAAATGCTGGGGCGACCTACCAAAGGCTCGTCAATGCAATGTTCAAGCCTCAGATTGGTAGAACCATGGAAGTTTATGTCGACGATATGTTGGTAAAATCAAAGAAAGCTGTAGATCACATGGGACACTTGGAGGAAATGTTCGCAATTCTTCGAAAGTACGGAATGAAGCTCAATCCATTGAAATGTTCGTTCGGAGTAGAATCCGGGAAATTTTTGGGTTTCATTGTGAGCGCCAGGGGCATTGAAGCCAATCCTACTCAAATCACAGCTCTAAGGGAGGTCAAAGCCCCTAAAACAAAGAAAGAAATGCAAAGTCTCAATGGAAAAGTCGCTGCTCTGAGTCGCTTCATTTCCAAAGCCACAGACAAATGCATTCCCTTCTTTGACGCTCTAAAGAAAGGAAAGAAAATTTTTGAATGGACTCCCGAATGCCAGAATGCTTTCGATGAACTAATTCGTCATATGGAAACACCTCCGGTTCTTTCCAAGCCCACTGACGGTGAAGACCTTTTCATCTATTTAGCAATTTCATCTCACGCCCTCAGCGCAGCACTTGTACGGGAAGATCTGAAAATACAGCGTCTAGTCTATTACATCAGTAAACAGTTCACTGGGGCAGAGATGAATTATTCGAAGATAGAAAAGCTCGCCTATTGTTTGCTAATTGCTTCCAGGAAATTGAGACCATATTTTCAAGCTCATCCTATCAAAGTTCTTACTGATCAACCTCTAAAGCAAGTCCTGTTTCGTCCTGAAACTTCGGGTCGTCTTTTGAAATGGAACATTGAACTTAGCCAGTATGACATCACTTATCACCCCCGGAGAGCAATCAACGGACAAGCTTTAGCAGATTTCATCGCAGAATCTACTGACAAAGGCGATAGTGAAAATGAAACAACTGACGGCATTCCAATCCAGTGGAAGTTGTATGTTGACGGATCAAGAAATGATTACTGTTCTGGGGCAGGGGTTGTGCTTGAAACCCCCGAAGGACGATCATTGTGTTATGCATTGAGACTGGAATTTCCTTCAACAAACAATGAAGCAGAATATGAAGCACTTATTGCCGGTTTAAAAATCGCCAAGGAACTAAACATCAAAGTGTTACAAATTTTCAGCGATTCTCAGCTTATTGTTTGCCAGGTGAAGAAAGAATTTCAAGCCAAAGGAGGAAATTTGCCTGCATATTTGACAAAAACTTCCGAACTCCTCAATGATTTCGATCACTATTCAATAAGCCACATAACCCGAGAGGAAAATATGAAGGCAGATTCTTTAGCAAAGTACTCAAGTTCCGGAGAAGCTCAGTTACTAGGATTAGTTCCTGTAGAAGTTCTGTCAGCTCCAAGCATTGATGAAATGGATGTTGATTGGATTATGACTACGTCACAAGAGCATGAATCATGGATGACTCCAATCAAAGAATAACTACTCAGTGGTTCCCTACCAGAAAGTTCTAAGGAACGTCGAAAATTATTGAGAAAAGCATCAAGGTATATAATTCAAGATGGCCGATTTTACAGACGGGGATTTTCAATGCCTCTGCTCCGATGTGTAACTAAGGAAGAAGCCAAGACAATTCTAGCCGAGATACATGGAGGAGAATGTGGAGATCATTCAGCTGGTCAAACTTTAGCCAAGAAAGTTCTCCGATATGGGTATTTCTGGCCTGACATTAACCGAGATGCTGCTATTTACTCTAGAAAGTGCGACAAATGTCAAAGATTTGCAAAAATCCCAAAAGCACCTTCCACCGAACTCACACAGATGGTCAGCCCATGGCCATTCGCCATTTGGGGGATAGATCTAATCGGACCATTACCAGTTGCCAAATCAGGAATCAAATATGCCATCGTAGCCGTTGATTATTTCACCAAGTGGGCTGAAGCAGAACCTTTGGCCACCATTACTTCTAAAAAGATGATAAATTTTGTAACGAAAAATATCATTTGCAGATATGGTGTGCCACAGAAAATAATCACAGACAACGGTACTCAGTTTGAAAGTGAAGAGTTCCAGGATTTTTGCAAACGGTTCAGAATTCGAAAAAGCTTTTCAGCAGTGGCTCATCCGCAGGCAAATGGGCAAGTGGACGCAGTAAATAAAATCATCAAGTCAACCATCAAAAAACAACTCGAAAGAGCAAAAGGTGGTTGGGTTGATAAGCTTCCATTAGCACTATGGGCATACAGGACTACTCACAAAACTACAACTGGGCACACTCCATTTTCACTGGCATACGGATCAGAAGCAATGATTCCAATGGAAGTAGAAGTTCCTTCACATAGAAGAGTTCATTTCAACGAAGCTGAAAATGAAAAGCTACAACTTGAAGCACTTGATTTTCTTGATGAGAAAAGAGAAGAAGCTAGGCTCAGAGTTTCATCTTATCAGCAAAGGATAGCCATGCACTTCAACTCTAAAGTCCGCCAACGCAGCTTTGAGGTCGGAGACTTAGTTTTGAAAAGGATCATGACGGCAACTGGTGTGTTTGGACCAAACTGGGAAGGACCATATGCCATTGGCAGTAAACTTCTTGATGGCACTTTCAAGCTCATAACCGTTGAAGGAGATCCAATTCCAAGAGCCTGCAACAGCAACCACTTACGTCCTTATTTTACTTGAAAGAAAAAGCTTTGTTCAAAATTGTAAAATAATGATGAATGTATCAGTTGTATTGTAAAAACATTGTAAATCAGTGTGAATGAATGAAAGCTATAAAGTGGATGTAGGCCCGATTCTTGGCCGAACCACTATAAATCTTGTGTTCTTTACTTTTTCATAATGTCTGTTTTATTTCGATATGTAAATACTTTAAATGTATTGCTAAAATGTCGATTCAAAATTGCAGGACATCAAAGCAAGGCTTGCTCGTCACAAAACCAAGCGACCTCTATAAGTCACCTGTTATGCAAATACCAAGCGACAAGAAATTCCAAATACAAATCCTATACAAGAAGAACTTCACATAAAAAGTTGGCGACTCCACTGTGACAAACCTTTGTTAATTGGTTGAGATTGTCGATATAAACAGACATCCAACTAGATAACTTGCGTTTGTCCCGTGAAGTCGTTCAACAGTGAAGTCCACTTCTTCGAACATAGCAATGTAAGGAAAGAAGATGCGCTTGGAAACGATAATAAAAGATCGCGAATGAGCAGATGATGAGAGAACATTGCCAAGCAAACAAAGGAGCAGCCAAAAGGAGGTATGCTTCTCGATAAAAGGGCCAGTAAGAACCACCGAAGGGACACCTTCCCAAGCAGAAGGAACAGGGCCCTTGCTGACTGATCGTGATGCATCCGATCAGGCAGCTTGCGTCCGTCCTGTGGATCTACTTGCCCCTGAGACGCAACCTTCCTGGCACCCCAACCAACCAATGCTCCTTCTCAAAGGTCAACAAAGCCCTCTGACGAGGCACGCCAAAAAATGAAAGTACTTCTCTCAGTTAAAAAAGATTGATGGAACCACCGGAGGGGCACCTTCTTAAACTGAAGGAACAGGGCCCTTGTTAATTGATTGCGATCGTTTGTGCAAACGAGCATCCAATCAAGCAACTTGCGTCCGCCCCGTGGATCTACTCAACCATGAGAAAGTAATTCCCAGGCAATCAAAAAGCCCTTTACGGAGGCACAAGCCCTCTTCGAAGGCACATGACCTCTTCGGAGGCAAAAGCCCTTTCCCAAGGCACCACAAGCCCTCTTCGGAGGCACATGACCTCTTCGGAGGCAAAAGCCCTTTCCCAAGGCACCGCAAGCCCTCTTCGGAGGCACAAGCCCTCTTCGGAGGCACAAGCCCTTTTCGGAGGCACAAGACCTCTTCGGAGGCACAACTCTTTAAGAGGAGCCCTCTCCGGAGGCATGTCCCAAAATAGAATACTCGAACGAAAAGCATTCTCCGGAAGCACAATTCAACTCTCAAAGGAAGGATTAACTTGTTCATCTCAAAAAATTCCTCCTAAAAAAGTTGAAGTACTACAAAATTCTTTAAGAAAAATTCATTTCACTTCATAGGAAAATTCACTTTTTAATAAATAAAAGTGATTATCCCCGAAAGTTGAAGCGTTCTTCAGAAAGAGAAAATAAAAATTTCTCTAAAGACTAGATATACTCTATTAAAAGCAGAATGATTCTTCCCTTAAAAGCGGAGTAATTATTCTCTGAAATAAGAGTATTAGTCTTAAAAAAAGGCTAGGAATATTGCAATGCACTTACGGTATGGGGGCAATACTATACAATTCAATTATATTAATAAAAGCAACATGCCACAAGTTCATTGCAATATCACGAAAAATAGATGTGGAATAAATGTATTCCCAAACACAGACAAAAAGTTTGTACAAGTAAAAGGAATCATTTATTCTACACTAAAAGAGAAACAGATGCGTTCTCACATACACAAGAAGTTGTACAAGTAAAATTACTATTTTATTTAGTACTATGAAAATTCTTTACATGTGCAGATATCTCAAAAAAAAGCAAAAGCAGGGACCGGTACCCGCACAATCTCCGGTCTATACAAGTAAAAAACAAAATAAGAAGTAGAAAGTCCAGCTTGTCACTCTTTCTTCCCGCCACCCTTAGAGCCTTTGCTTGGCCTAATAGTTAATTTCGGAATCCGATGTGGACGGGACGGAGAAGGAGGAGTGGTTGGGTCTTCTTCTGTTTTGTCTTCCCCAGTCGAAGCACTTCTCTTCTTCTTCCTTACGGCACGCTTCCCCTTCCTCTTCGAAGAAGATTCGCTCCCCGGAGTAGCAAGCAATGTTGAAAGCTTCGGGTCATCATCTAGAGACCGCTCAGGGGTCTTCTCGATGTCTTCAAGATCCTCCGCCTTCTGCTCCTGCGAAACAGCCGGATCGTCCAGGCCTTGAAGAGCTTCGATTTTTTCTGCCTGCGATCCCTGTTGGGAAGCAGAAGGAGGAGTAATCTGTAAAGATGGAGGGACAGCAACTGAAGGAGTGGAAATTTGTGCCGTGTTTGGTGCTTCCGCTGTAGAAGAAAAGAAGTTAAAATCAATCTCACGAAAATAGAGAAGGTATCGGTTCACCAAAGTTTAAGTAACAAGTAAGAAGGTCATCAAACTCGGTTAAATCAAATAACTGGTTCATTGGGCCCGGGACGACGCCAAAATTACCTGGAGGAGTTGGCTTCGCAAGGTCAATCTCGAATTTCTAGGCCTCAGTATCGTCCGGTGCCTCATCCTCAGTGGGAGTGGTCGTAGTTTCTTGGGCAATTATAGCTGGGAGTGAAGAATGGGAGCCGGAATCCATAATGTTTACATCGGCTGAAGTGGAAGTATGAACAGGGGCAGTTAAAGGAGCTTCCTCTTTTGAAAGCTCTTCTCCCAGTGATTCAGCCCGTGCTTTAGCAAGCTGCTCCTTCCCCTTAACAAGAGCGGCACGAGCCTCATCATCAAGATAGCGCTCCTCAAGTTCCGACTCATCATAGCCGGCACCGCCAAGCATGTCAATTGCAACTTCCCACACTTCAGCCAGTGTAATTTCATAATCAGGACCCAGAAAAGCGAGGCTCCCACGACCCAGAACGCTATGCAGGTAAAAGTCAAATAAGGTAGAGCTGACATTGGCTTTTGTTTCCGCATAAGCTTGCTCGGCCGCTTCTTTTTCGGCAACGGCAGCAACCCGACCAGTAATAGCCTCATCACGCTCTGTCTCAGCCTTAGCGAGTCGAGACTTTAGTAACTCAATCTCCACGTTCTGGGAAGTGACTTTTTCTCGCAGTTCTGCGTTTTCTGTGCAATATTTCTCAGTAATGTGCTGCTCAGCGGCAAGCTTCATTTCGACATCTCTTTGTGCAGCATGTGCATCCCGCAATTGCTTCTGAAAGACTTCTTCTTTTTGAGTGTGCGATGCAGAAGATGAGGCGAGATCTTCCTTAAGTCGCTTGACTTCAGATGCAAGCTTTGCGTTGTCGTCTGCAATGCTCGTCATCTACGCATCATGCTGCTTATGCCATTTGTCCCATTCTGATTTATCGTTCTCCATGGTCATCATCGCCTCAAGATTCATGTGGTTGACTCTCTGGAGTTCATCAACAAGTTTCTGCCATTGCGACATCCTCTCAATATTAAGCCTGACCGCGTCAAGACTTTTAAGCATGTCTTGCTTATCAATCGGAACCAAATCCTAGTCAAAGCGCACTCCTTTTAGGCACCAATTCGGAAATCGGCTCTGAAGCGTTAGAGGGCCGTCTTTAACTTGATATTATGGCCTGTTAATGATTGTTTGAATATCAGATTCCTTTAGAGGAGGAGAGCCGGCTGGAATATCAAAAGAAATGGGAGCGTTAGTCTTCTCAGAAATAGCAGACGCGTCACTTGGCTTAGACCGTTTGCTCGATTCGTCAGTAATATGATTTTTTCCCTTATCATCATAAGACTTTCGCTTATAAGAATGGTCACTTCTGTGAGAAGAATCATATCATTCAGCATCTTTTCTTCTCTGCCACTGATCATAATCCCGCTTCTCTTGAGCTTTCCTTCGAGCTCTTTCCTCATCTGTCTCGCTCGGGGCATCGAGATATTTCCTAAAGTTATAAGATCCACGGCCTCCATAGCGATGAAATGAGTCATAATATGAGCCAGTACGCCACATCGGAGAATCTGAAAACAGAAAAGAAGTAAAGTATAGAAATTTCCAGAAAAGAAGGATAAGTGCTTATAAGTGCTGAAAAAATCCTAAGTGTGTGCGGCGTGCAAACTATATGCGTCAAACTACAGACCACGCTTTAGTGTGGAAACAGGAACGACTGGCGTAGAATGCATCAGGGCCTGTTTAAAGGTGGAAGTCGCTTCAACGACGGGAGAAGTCGCTTTTGGAATATTATCCCTGAAAAGCTCTTGAGAAGTTATCATTATATCACTCAAGTCATCAAAGGTGTCATCACCCTGGTATTCAGCAGACTTCTCTTTTTCAACTTCCACATCAATTGATTTTTCAGAAAATCGAGGATTTTCTTCCTCTTCGATAATTGGGGCAAGTGCCGACTTGCTGACTGACCCTACAACATTAGTGGATGCGGAACACTTTATCAAAGCAGCCTCTACGACGGGTGCTTCTGATTCAATTTCTTCTACAGAAGCTGGGGCATTCGAGGCCTCTGCTCGAGAGCCCGAAACAGCTAACGTTTCCGCATCAGAACTAGAAATTTCATGAATCTGGGTCGATCTAGAAGGATGTAAAAGACCAAACTGGTGCAGAAATTCATCTTTCAGCAAGAATTTGGCACTCCTCTCTTCAACATCAACGGCACTCAAAGTATCTAAAATTAACTTGTGACCGGTATCTCGAAGTGGAGGAGGAAGTGCTGCAAAAAGAAAGAATGGAGTTAAGCATTTGACAGTTCGAGTTCTGAAAAGTCCTAAAAACAAATAGTAAAGAGGCAATCTTACTTCCGACTCTCTAGATGGCATAAAATCCCAGAGGACAGCGGACGTAAAAGAATTGAGTCAAGAACCCATGGGCACTTTCGGGCAAGTCCAGAATTAGTTTACGGTTCCTGGCACTCCTCACAAGTGTAATAGAGGGATGATCTTTGTTCTTTGCAAAAGTGCACAAGAAGCGAATTTCGGCAAAACTGGGAAAACGGTCCAATGTTCTCTTGAATAGCACACACAGTCCCAGCAGGATGGAGTATCCATTAGGGTGCAGTTGAAAAGGGAAGATAGATAGCCGAAGGAGAAGTTCTCGAAGACAGTCGTTAAATGGGGGAATAGCTCCACTCGAACACATTTGACGGTTGACTGCGACAAAGCCACGGGGCGGCCTATCAGCAGTATCATTTATTCCAGGGAACAAAGCGTCAGCTTCGGCAATGCCAAATTGGATGCATAATTGACAGAAAACTTTATGACTCAGAGTAGTAGAAGTCCGTTCCGGAGGGTCGTTCAGTGGAGTAGCAATTGGAAAAGCTTCTCCAGCTATTTCCAAGTCTTCCTGTTGAGATGCCATTCTACACAAGGAACTGGACGATCAAATATTAAGGTGCACGTTTCCTAAAAAAGAGTGAAGTGTTGTGCAAAACTAATGCAATAACAAGCAAACATAAATGAAACTAAATTAATTGATACTTGTCGATTATGAAGTTTCAGGGCTTGATATCTTAAGTCCGAGAACAGTGTTGTATTGATACAAATAAATCAGCTTTAGTTGATCATTTAATACTTCACTTAGATTTGTTAGTTCACAGCATTTCATTCACAAAGTTCATTTAAGTTTGATATTCTTTGTCGACTAATCTGTCAATTGAAGTGGGCAATCAATGGCAGTATATTCGTCCCATTTTTCTATGAATGTTGCTTCTAAACAGGTTATCAGCGTTAAAGTTAAGGCAATCTGAAAAGAAGTTCAACAAAGTCCAAAACAATTCAAATTCAAAATCTGTCAAATTCTGCTCAAGATTCTAAGTATTAGGGCGCTCACGACCTAACATAGGTTGCAGCGTTCTTAAGTCGTGTTGTTCAGATTAAAAGTTCAAGACTGTGAAAATTGTTTAAGTGCTAGGTCATTCAGCGACCTATTATAGGTCAAGATGTCTGTAGGTCGCGCATTGCAACTGTGTGGATTAAGATGATGCAATTTTCTCTAAGTCCTAGGTCGTGCACAACTATTCTTAGGTCGAAGTCTCTTTAGGTCGCAAATGTTGTCAGATCGCAAAGGCTTAAGTCGCTAAGCATTCCCACGCAACCTAACTCTTAGGTCGCCCAAATCTGGTAGGTCGTTGACTTCCTCTCCAAGCAACATCATATTGGATCCGATAACCCAACACCGCCAATTCAGAGGAATTCATCTTCCCCTTCATTCTACCTCAACATACCATCAAATGACTAGCAACTCGATTGCAAACCCCGCAGATCTATAGTGAAAGCTTCCAGATGATCACGAATCACCACAACGCGTCAAACGATGAACAAAAGACAATTGAAACCACCATTCAGAAAGCATGATGCACAAAATTAAGCTTAGAACAGGTGACATCGATTCGCGATCGAGTAGTGATTATGGATGAATAAAGATTGATCCACTTACGAATTATGTTGGAGAGGAAAAATCGACGACAGACTGGGTCGAATTTGTCTTTGGAAGCTCGAAGAATCGTCAATGGCAATGGAGGCTCAAAATAGTAAGGTGAGGAAGAAGGAGCGACCTAACCAATTTATATGAAACTGAGAATGGGAGGCGAACAGGCATGCGAGTTCTAGGTCGTTCGCGACTTAGCAAGGTTGAGTCGAAGTATACGACCTATGGCATAGTCATATACCTCAAGGGGCAAATGTTAATTCCTTTATCTCAGCGACCTAAAACTCTGCGACCTAAGAGAAGTTCGCGACCTAAGGAATTCTGCGACTTAAGGAGCCTTGCGACCTAAGGGCTTAAGGAACCTTGCGACCTAAGGACTTAAGAGAAGCTTGCGACCTAAGGACTTAAGAGAAGCTTGCGACCTAAGGACTTAAGAGAAGCTTGAGACCTAAGGGCTTAAGGAACCTTGCGACCTAAGGACTTAAAGAACCTTGTGACCTAACTACAGGAAGAGCTTGCGACCTAAGGGACTCAACGACCTAAGGTAGCTTGCGACCTAAGGGACTTAACGACCTAAGGTAGTTAGCGACCTAAGAAACTTGATGACCTAAGGTAGTCAGCGACCTAACTATTAAAGCAGCTCAGCGACCTACGACCTAAGAGGCAAACGAGCTAGGACTTCAACGACCTAGAGCTCCCACAACTACCCCTTAATTCGCCTACGACCTACCACTTGTTCAAATGAAGCCAAGTGCAACTTCACCAGCTAATTTCTTAAGTCGCAAGGAGACTGCGACCTAGCTTAGGTCGCTCGCGACCTACGACCTAACTAAGGTCGTAAGCGACCTAAGACTTAGGCGAATTTTCTGCTCAGAAATCAGCTCCTATAAATAGGGCTCGAACTCCAACGAGGAGAGGACTTTTTGACCATTCATTTCTTCAAGCGCCGTTACTCTATCATAGTCTCCATTCATCCAGCAATCAAAGATCTTCAAACATTCAAGACGCTACAACAAGCTTCAAGAGAAATTCCTTACATCCAACACGGATTCATCGAATTTCATCGACGAAGATTGAGCTAGTAGTCGAGATTGTTTCTTGTGATCAAATTGTACTGTTTTGATAAGAGATTTGTATCGATTTGTAACCGGATTCAGTAATAAAGAGATTCAAAGTGGACGTAGGCTTAATCTCAAGCCGAACCACTATAAATTACTGTCTTTTACTGCTTTTCTGCCATTTTACTGCTTAAATTCTGTTCCCGTCACACGGGTGGTGCTTTCACGATTCTATTTCACACACCGGGTGTTAGCGTTCACTTTTTAACGTTAACACTGACCTATTTGGAGTTTATGTCCCATAGAAATATATCAAATATTCTTCCTGGATCTACCAGGAACTATCGAAGAATTGAGAAGAGATGTTGAACAAAAGAGATTGATAGAGAAAAGATTGGTTCCTTGTTGTTACAGGGTATTGACCATTTATAGTCGTATTCCCCTGTCCCCTATCTCATCCTCTTCTTGCACTCATAATTACAATCACTGGATAGCAAGAGAATTTACTGAGGTATACGGACAGATATCTTAGGGATTACTCATTCTAGGGTATACTTCACCCTATCTCTAATGAGCTACTTAATGTGTTATACTCCTGAGCTAAAGTTTAACCTTAGCTCTGATACCAATTATAACGCTCCTGACTCAGCCTTCGAAAATCGGCACCCGTACTTCACTTGACCCGAATGTCGCAGATTTAAATGCCGAATCTGGCTCACCGGAGCTTATAACACAGTAAGTATAACAACACAGCAGAATAAAGAAATGGATAATATCATATACAAATCCAATGAATACAATATCTAGAATGATATACAACAATGATATCAATATGATACAAGAATGTCAGAGAAAAATAATGATACAGCGGAAAACAGAAGTGACAACTCCAAATGATTCTCAAAAGATAATGAGTCCAACAACTCCAACATCAGCTCGAACCACCATCACGTTTCACCAAGAGAAGCAAGGACAGTCAGTGTGAAATCCAAAAACTGAACTAGCTCCAACTAATCTACTAAACCTGACTATCTGAAAAACCCAACTCTACACTGCCCGTGTGGGAAATTGTGGGCACCCAGAGTTTAGGAAGGGAACAATAAACTCTGAGTCAGTCATGGGACTGGTGTGAGTAACAAAAACAGTTGGCTTTGGAAAACAAAGTAAAATTGAAATTCGCAATGTTTTTGGAAAATGAAACTACCATAAGACCTCCCGCCACACACACCATGCAAACGCATAATTGGAGGAGATTTCCTCTTATGATAGTCAAACATGCTTACTACGCAAAATCATTGGATTATTATTATTAGTGCATAGTGGAAAACACTTCGAAAGTATAATATTAATCTTAGCCAGCATAGACATTCCGAACTATGCCTACTATAGCTACCATCTAAACAATGGTGACCACCATAAGTAAATGGCAGGTTCTACAACTAAAACCGTACTGGGTCCATATTGGGAATTGGATTTCCAACAAATGGTCAGGCTAAGGAACTTCCTATGCCACGTAGGAACGCCTCTGGAGGGACGCCCTGAGAGACAACTGCTCTCTGCCAAAACAAGGCCGGTTACCCCCTTCCTGGGTAGTAAGCCTGAGATATGCCACCCCCGGTCGTTTGCGACCTTTATTCGAGGATCCTCGAGCACAAAGCATTAACCACACAGTAAATGAGATTGGAGCAACCACATAGGTAAATATCTGTAACGACCCATAAATTTTAATGGTTTTAATAACGTAATTAACTGAGATTTTGTGATATTTTAAATGATAAAATTTTGAAATAATTTTTTTTTTGATATTTTGAATACGTCTATATAAACATAGCAAATAGTAAATTTTCATCTGATAATATGGAAGTTTATTTTCTGGTGTAATTTTATTTCAATTCAAATTAGTTAAAAAGTGATGATAAAAATGTTTTCCAAACCTGAATATTTTTTTATAATAAATTTGTAAACCATCCTCTGAGTGAGACGTTATATTTCGTTTCTTCAAATTTGAACCGCTATTGCTTCGTTTATCTTGTTTTCGATAAGATTTGCAGCATTTTCGGTACCGATATCGACTTTTGATAGTTCGGTCGTATCACTGATATCTGTATACCGTTTGATCGTCTCGTCGTGCTGATCTCTGTGGTATATTCCATTCTATGTTTTGAAGTCCGGTACGCAGCAGAATCTGTAAAACGTCGGACCGTATCGGTAGCCGTTTTAAAAACCTTTTGTTTCCATCTATCTTTTCATCTTTTTACCTGCTCACATCCAACAGCTGTTTGCATTTAATATTTTCCGAAATTTTCGCTCGTCACTTAATATTTACTGTGCACTTTATAACATTCGCTGGTTCATTTCAGTTTGGTTCGTTTCTTTCTACTTTTGTCTTTTCATTTTGCGCATATAAACCAAAATATATTATATATTATGGTTGTATATTATAAAGCCTATTCACTTTCTTTCACTTCAACTTTTCCCTGCTTCTCCTTCTCTCCACGCAACCATCCCTTCCACTCTTTTTCTTTCTATTTTTCTATTGTACTGGCCAGAGAACAATATAAAATTTTTGTAAGATATAAACATATCTAGTTCATATTTAGTTTAACCCACCACTCCTTCATTCCATCCCGACCCTGACCCGCCTCCAATGCGGCAGCAACCACCACGCCAACTCATCCACTTCCACCAGCAAGTGCTACCACACAATCCACCTTGACCTCGCCAACCTGCCGTGAAACCCACCATTATTTGCCGCTCCTCCTCACCCCAGGCCGATCACTTCAACAACCCGACCCTTCCTCCACGCCGAGCACCACCAAAAGGCCGAATACCCACACCTGACAACGCCTGTGCCTCCCACCACCGTCCACTTCCTCCCTCACGCGACCCATGCCTGCACCAATTGCCGAGCCTTCCACCCACCTCCGCGACCTCACCCTTCTCCTCTGTTAGGCCGGCAGCTCTTCTCCCTCCGTCGTTCTTTTGTAAGCATGGTTTCCTATATGTTCATTTTGTTATATACTTATATATATAGTTAGGCCTTTGTATACTTGCTATATATATACATTAGTATGTGTTATATATTATATAAGCTTAGATTTCCAGAATATCACATAAGTATGTGTGCTTGTATATGAAGTTTGCACATATGTGTACCTATATCTAGTATATGGTAGTCGCCTATTTACATATATGTCAGTATATGTTTTTTTTTCTACTTTCGGCAGTGCTTGTATATATATATATATAATATGTTATATAGAGTTATATATGTATTTGCTAGTGTATATTTTGCAGCAGGGTAGTAAGTATAAGTTATGTTGGTATATTCATATTGATTTAAGTATTGTATATATTGGAAGTTTGGCCTCTTGTTTATTTATATATTATCTAAGAAGTTGTCAGCCAAGTTGTTTTTTTTCTTTTTTCTTTTTTCTTCTCTTTTATAAGTTTATAATATGTCTGGGTAAGTATATTATATGGTAAAGTATTTATTTGGAATGTATGTTAATACTTTAAAATAGAGGTTGAAATAACTTTACATATTTATATACAGTGATAAGAATTTTTGTATACAATATGTTGCTAGGTACATAAGTATATAAGCCATATTTTACCGGTATGTAAGTTTGTGTACATTTATTAATATATATAGGAACTTGATTTCCAAATTTATATTGGTATATATTTGTATTCAAAGTGTTATATATATAAAGTTGCAGTATTATATATGTATATTGTATTATAATGTTTCGTGCTTTGATAATAAAACTTTTGTATGTGATACGTTCTGTAAGATATATACTGGTTCTATATACATCAGGTTGCTTATTTATATTTTTATTAACATTGAACAGATTTTGTAATAAATTACTAATATACATATATACTCGGTTTTCCAGAAATTTTGTCTGCATATATCTAGTTTATGATTCGAGTTAGAGGTATACATGTTTTACATGTCTTTTGTCCAATGTCTGAGTTGTATATATATTGGGTAATATGAGATATGTATGGTCTGGAAGCTTATAATGTCAGTATTGTAAAGTAGCACATGATTTATATTAGTTTATTTATGTAAAGTATATATATAGTTATATAGGATCTGTTGTATAAGATGTATATTCTGTTGTATTGAAATTATATTATTTAGAGCTTTATATTATGAGATAGTCACATATTTTATATGTGAGTTGTAATAACTTGTTTGCAAATATTTGCATTTTTTTTAGTATATATATGTGTACTTATTTCAAACTACAGTATGTAGATGTGTTAGTTTTATTTTATGGGTTTATTTAAAAACAATGATTTTGATATATATATTTAATTTAACATGTGTTTAAATTAATATTGATTTGAAATTAAATATATGTGTGTGTGTGTGTGTGTGTGTATATATTCTGTTTCTATCTAAATGATTCTGATTTATTTCATCAATTCCTTATCGATCAGCTTTGTCCATCGAATTCGTACCCATCTCACTGTGCTTTGGAATTCGTAGCTTGCTTTGTTGTCAAATTCTCTAGCCTTGAAAGGTGAGCAATCACTCACGATTAACGTTTTTATATTTATTAAATTTGATTTCAATTAAAACGACAATTGAAATATGCTGCTGTTAGTTATTTTTATTGCTATATCTATGCCAGCATCTGTATCTGTTCACTTGTGACACCTGACACCATTATCTGTTATATATATTGATATATATAGGCCATCATCTGTATCTGTTCACTTGTGACATCTGACACCTTATCTGTTATTTATACCGATGATATATGCCTATACCGTTATTATATTATTATCATATCTGTTATCACTCTGCAAGTTCCCTGTTAGTATAGAATTCACTATGGGTTGAAATGATACATACCCGAACGATCTGTAGACTAGGAGAAAATCGTTATGGGTTGAAATGATAAACCCAAGCGATTTTCAATTTATTTGAATTTGGGATTGCGGGTTGAAAAGATATATACCCGTATATATTTAAATTGCGGATTGAAATGATAAATATCCGTACCACTTGACCATAGGGTAGAAAATTATATACAGACACCGTTAGTCTATATATAAATATTTTGAACATGATTTCTATGGTTTTGAAAAGAAATATATGGTTTTGCTAACTATTGATTTTAAAGATTCATTAAAGTTGATTTAATAAAGTTGATAAATAATATGTTTAAGTATTTATTTAATATCTATATTTTCAAATATAGAGTTTATAATGATTTGAAATTGATTTGAAATTATATTTATTTAAGAATTATACTTAAATAAGTTTGATTTGAAATTTATTAAATTTGAAATTCTAAAGATATGTTTTTAACTTGAATTTGATTAAAAGTGACTTTAATGAATATTTCAAATTTATATAAATTTAAATGGGATATTTTGTTTATTTAAAATTTGTGAATTGAAGTTGTATTAGATGTTATTGAAATGTTGAATATTTAAAGCTTTGAAATATATTGAAATTGAAATGGCTTATTTTATGGTTTAAATATGAATTTGAAATCGATAGATTGAAATGGTTATTTAGAAACTGAATCGAATTGAAATTGATGATTTGAGATTTGATTAAATTAAAATTTTGGAATTCGAGTTAATTTGAATCGATTTGTGAAATTTGAGGAAACTATTTTATTTTATAAAGTAATTTTAAATTATATTTAAACTATTGATATTTTACTTTATAAATTATTTTAATATAAATCATTTTAATATAAATTATTTTATTTATAAACTATTCTATTATATATACTAATTTTAATATCTAAACTGTTTAAAAGAAAAGTGTTATGATTTCCAAAATGCTATAATTTCAAAGTGTTATGATTTCCAAAACGCTATGATTTCCAAAATGCTATGATTTCCAAAATGCTATGATTTCAAAGCTGTGATTTCCAAAATGTTTTGATTTTTTTTTTAAAAAAGACTATGATTTCGAAAGCGTTATAACTTTGGAAAGTGATATGATTTTGGAAATGGTTTTATTTAAAGTGAAAGTGATATCGTATTGATATGGTTTTGAAATGGCAATGATATGTCGGTTTGGAAATATAAATATTTTGAAAGTTTATTAAATGACCATCGGTGTAATAATACGTAGTTATTAAAGAGACCGGGATCGGATATGGACATACTCTCCGTCGATACCGAAACCACTTTAATAACTAATATACGCGGAGTGTTGATCCAGAACGAAGTGGATGGTTTGACGAACGCGTTGACTGAAGAAAGAGAACGATTTTGGATGACCCCTGACATGACTAAAACAGGAGCCGCGCCGGGCCATTGAGGTTCGCCACCTCTAGCGGACACACTTCTTCGATACCATATCTATTACTTTTGTGATTCGATTTGGGTGCACCCCTCGATTATGGGAGTGTTGTTTCGCGGTGATGGGGTAGTAGCTGCTATGCCCAACATCAGTCCAGATCACGCAACTACTAGTATCCTAGTTGGTATCACCTCATGTACCTTCTCATACTGTTTACTATCGCGACCACTACGTTTTGGTTTGTACCTTTAGTATATGGATTGCCCTCTGGTGACTTCCGGTTTTGGGGAAACTACGGTCTTGTATATGCTCTTGGGAATAAAATGTGTTAAGGGTGGAATGGGCCATGACTTAACGCTATTTTGATATCGTACTTTATTGATTAGACATTATCTACTTAGCGTACACTACTACATAGTAGATAGTTTAACGGATCCTTAGAGGATGGTTATCCCAAACATCCTTTGAGTTACTTGTATTTCAGTTGATATTTCACTTGAGTTGGATTTATTGATACAAGAATGTTAATCCTGACTCGAGTGTTTTGTGTTTTGTGTTTTCTTTACGCTTGGGTCAGACTGAGTGTACCAGTATTCGAGACTCACCTTTGGAGTTAGAGCTTCGCTTGGAGATCCAGCTATCTATCGATTCTACTATCTGTTATTCAGTTGATTCCAGTGATGTATTCAGATCTTGTATTTGACTATTGTATTGAGATATCTTTGTATTTGAGACTTCTATTGCATCTTGTTTAACTCTGTTATATATATAGTAGCTTCATGAACTACTATTCTTTGCTTCCGCTGCATTATTGTTATATTACTCTGTGTCTGTGATCTGTGATTATTTATTTACTGTATATGCTGAGTTTTGCCAAATATATATTTACAATCTGATATTTTGAGAAATTCAAGTCCGACATGTGCGGATGCGAATGGTTGAAATTATCGGGTCGTTATAGTGGTATCAGAGCTCTGGTTTAGGCAAATCTTAGCATATAGAGTAAATTTAATAATAGAATCACCTTCATTCGAGCTTGAATTTCTTCCTCCTTGATTCGGATTTCTTTCGAACTTTGGAAACCTCCCCTTTGTTCTGAAATCCATCCTTGTTTCTCCCAAATCGTGTTTCCTTGATTTCGGAGCATCCCATAGCTCCACTGAATGATTTGTAAAGGGGTGAATCTCCTTTACAACCATCTTTGATTCACCGAAGATTTTTGTATCATCAGTTTAGATGCTGCTATCTCTTGCTATGCCTGAATGTTCTTTAATAGACGACCAGGGTAATTCTCTTGTGATCGGATGCCGATTTGCATCAGAATTCTTCATCAATCTTATTTCTAAAGTCTCGGTTGACCCGGTTAAGGTCACCCGCGATTAACATTAGTATATCCATCTTTCTATTTTGTAATTTGATTGTCTTATCTCCCTTTTGAGCCTATCTTCTTAGCTTGAATTCTGTTTGATTTGGGTTCCTCTAATTAGGACCTCTATCCCCGTTTTGAAAACTATTCTATAATCATTGAGCGATGGAGTGTATTTGTATGTATATAAAATGTTTTATATTGTGTTGTTTGAGTTGTTAAGTTTGAATTTTGGGTTTCGATCGATGCGTCTAGCTAACGATATCGATAGGAATTCCAAAACACTTGAACAGAGCAAATTGACACAATATTGTTTCTAAAATTTGTAAATTTTGTATGATTGTATTTTATCTACAAAAGTATAGTTTTCTGAAATTTGATAACTAAAGGAATTGGTTGTTAGGAATGATAATAATAGATTATCATTACTATTTTGTCTATTGTTTTATGTTATAAGGTGTTCAAATTTTATAAACAGGGTTTATTTGATTTGAAAATGTAATAAATTTAAATTATGGATTTGAGAATTTAATTTCCAGTACTTTTCAAATTTTGGTTTTCAATGTTTTAATATATATATATTATTTGGAAGTATTTTTGAATGGAAATTGTTTCAAAAGGATAATTTCAAAGGAATTAAGTTTGTACCCTCTTCGTTTTGTCGCTGGAAAATAATTTCGGTGATGACTGCAGCATCATCGACATTCATTTTCGAGTCTCGAAGTGGAGATGCCATTTAGTAGCTTTGCTACACTTTTGTTTAGAAAATGGATTTGATTTGAAATTCTTGAATATGATTTAATTTATAAATTTCAAAATAATTTGAAGTGAAATCGAAAATTTGAATCTTAATTTTTATATTAAGAAATGGTTTCAATTATTGAAATAAAGTGAAGTTTTGAATAATTGGAATATCTAAAATGATCAATGAAATCAAACCAACTTGAAATAATGAATTTTAACAAACTTATTTGTATAACCTTGAATTGCATTCTAATATATATAACTTTCCTAAAATGTTCAAAAGGTTAAAAAAGTAGGATATAATAGGGTTGTACAAGAAGAAACTTAAGAAATAAATTGTTCAAACTGAACTCTGGCTTAATATAAATGTTGAAAATAAAAGAAAATTTGTGTAGTGTTTAATTGCACTCAGAAAACATTAATATAAATTACATAGAAAAGTTTAAATGTAATTAGAATGTAATTGGATAGTATACACTATGATAAGTAATAGGCTATCAAAATTATATTTTGATAAGGAAATTTACTAATAATAAATTGGATAATAAGATTGGATAATAAAATGAAAAAATTATTTGTTGAATAATATGGTTATAAGGAATGTTTATACACGTAATATATGTTGCAAATATATATATCAAGTGCTATTCATTCAATAAATAAAGGGGAATGATAGTTAAATAAATAAATATGGACCTAAGAATAATGAACTTGAATTTTAGGGGAGTCAACTTAGCTGAAGATGAATGGATAAAATAAAGTGAATATTAGGCTCAGGTCCCTAGTAAGTTTCAAAATACACAAAAACCCCAGTAAAAAAAAGTGTGTAAATTAGGTCCCTAGAATTAAGTTACTAAGTAATTGCATATAGTTATGCAATTTTTTTGGTGAATAATTGCGGAATTTTCCGCAACTTTTTGAAAAAATTGCGTAAATTTCCGCAATTTTTGGGTGAATAATTGCGGAATTTTCCGCAATTTTTTGAAAAAATTGCATAAATTTCCGCAATTTTTTGGATGAATAATTGCGGAATTTTCCGCAATTTTTTGAAATAATTGCATAAATGTCTGCAATTATTCACTGAATAATTGCATAAGTGTATGTCATTATTCAGTAACTTAATTCTAGGGACCTAATTTACAAACATTATTTTACTGGGGTTTTTGTGTATTTTGAAACTTATTAGGGACCTGTGCCAAACTATCCCTAAAATAAATGGGTTAATTTAAAAAAATTAATTTTTTTTGAAAGAAATGTTGATAAAATGAAGGAAAATCAAATTTTAAATTGAATGACTATTTATTAGTTGAATAAAATGGATTAAACCATAAAATGAAGATTATTTCAAAGTTGTTTATTTTTGATCGGCATATTCTCATCCAATCAATCCTATTATAAACTTTGTGAAAGAAGATATTTTGATTGAAGATGTGGTTGTAGCACCTCCTAAAGGTAGACGAATGCCTGGTCGACCATCTACATTTAAGAGGATAAAATCTGCTGGTGAAATTTCAAAGACTATTAGATGCAGCATATGCAAGAAGTTGGGTCATAATAAAAGGACTTGTTCAATGAAACACATGTACTCTTTTCTTTAATATAGGAAAGCTAAAATGTATGGAGTTGAGTTTATGTTTTTCTTATTCATTTTAATGGTATTTTCTCTATTCTTAGGTTGGATGTTTACTGTCTGTAATGTATTAATCATGGTTTGCTTTCGATTAATCATTGTTGCAGTATTTTCTGCAATTATTACTGTTAATTGCACATATTTCTGCAGTTTTTCTGAATATTTGTTTTCTTTTTATACCCCTTTTGTGAATAATGCTTTTTATATGAAGATGATATTTGTATAATTGTTTGGAACGAAATAAATAAGATGTATCCATAAGTATGTGCAATTTTTGTTTATAAATATGGAGGTATCGGCAATTATCTATTTCTTATGCTGAGATTTCTGAAATTATCTGGTTCAAGAAATTCGAATATCTACAAATTTGTGGACATATCTGTGGATATATGGTTTTATTGCTGAAATTTCTGCAACTATTTGTTGAAAGAATTTCCAATAGCAAAATATTTTTGGAGATATCTGCAGATATGTGCTTCATTTGCTGACATTTGTGAAATTATTATGAGTAAGAATTTGGAAAAAATAAATATTTATAGAGATATCTGCTGATATATGTTTTTATTGCTGACATTTCTGCAATTTTTAAGAGCAAGTATTTAATTACCTATACATTTGTCGAGATAACTGCAGATATGTGCTTTTATTGCTGAATACAATTGTTAGAAATTTATATATAAATTTTTTTGTAATATACTCTAATATTGTGGTAACACAGTAATATTGTCTTTCAACTACATAAGTTTAGCAAAATATGTACATACATTTTAGTATTCTTACAGAAAACATTACAGTTTGATACATCAATTATTTTGATTTGCTTCAGAAAGTAAAAACTTTTGTGTCAAGCTTTCTTCTAAGCTCCAACTGTAAGGTTTGCAAGAAAGAATTTGATGTGCTAGTTCAGCTCTTTGTAAATCCATAGCTTCATATGAGAATTCAGGGTCTTCATTGTTGATTTCTTTGTCTTCACTTCTTTGTTTCATAATGCTCATTACAAACATGCCACAATCAACTCTGCAATGATTGACAAATATTACATAATTATTAGAAGAAATGTTCTATGATATGGAAATATTTGTACATTTTTTTGTTGTGTACTTACGTATCAGAACGTTGTTGTGGGCTGTTAGCAAAAGTGATTTGCTTTGATGGTTCATGCTCTGCTTTTTCCAATTTCTTTAGTAAGGCAGTGACATAAACTCTCTGTACAAAAAAACAAAGATTTTTTTAAATAGTTTATTTTTCTCTGATTTATTCATTTTTTAATTTAGATACCAGCTTTCTTGCCGCCTTCTGATGATCTGCTTCGTGCCGTGGTTTTATGGAATCGTAGTGAACCCATATTCTACCTTGTTTATTAAACTCCAACAGTGTAAAATGTGATTTTTGGTGGATAGGGAAGAACATTTTATTGCAGTTTGCAAAATGTTTAGCAACTACATTATCGATTAGGGCTTGTGTTACATTCTTTGAATTGCTCAGTAGAAATGTCTGTAGGATAATATATTAGACAATTGAATTTATGAACATTTAAACAAATTCTTCAGTAGAAGATTATAAAACTTACAGTAGCGTAAACTTTGAAGTACAAGTTTTCTGGATGAACTTTACGCAATTCATGTGAATACCAGTCAATGATCTACAAATATTATTATAAGGAAATAGTGATAGTATATTTGTTTACAGAATAATATAATATGATTAGCAGAAAAAATAATAAGTTCTTGAAATTTTGCATAAAAACAACAGGTTTGATTAAATGTTGCTGAAAAATCTGGAGATAAATGATATTGTTTTGGATAAATGGAATTTTACTGACAAAACAATAAGTTTAAAGAAATATTGCTGATAAATATGCAGATAAATGGAGTTATTGCAGATAAATGGGTTTTTGCAGATAAAACAGCAAGTCTAATTAAATGTTGCAGATAAATTTGTAAATAAATGTACTTTTGAGTAAAGTTGTACCTGGCCATCAAGAAATCTTCCTATAATTAGTTCACCAAGTATTGTTCCAGTTATAATTATGTCATCGTCTCCATTTAAGTATGCACTTTTGCTGTGATATAATGATCAATAGTAGTAAATGTTTGTATTTTTCAAATATTTGCTGATATCTCACCAGGAAATTTAAATAATTACTTTTAGTTACGCAATTATTGGTATACTTGGCTACTAAAAGAATTATACAGTTTTACATGAGGTCAGAGTTATTAAAGAAGTCCTCAAGCAGATTGATTTTTTCTTCAGATAGACTTCGTACATTTGACCTCCTTCTGACATTTATTTTTGTACTGGTAGATAATTCTTTTGATCTAGGTTCAGATTCATATTCTTCAATTATTATTGGTAGGGTTTGTACTTGCTGTTTTTCCTTTTTTTCTTTCTTTTCAGTTTGAAAATTCACTTCTTCAGCTAATTTAACCCTTTTTTGGATTTTCAATTTCCAATGTTTTTTCTTTGATTTCTTCAGTTTTTGTTTCTCCTGAAGTAGATATTTCTTCGGTTTGTTTGCCTTGTAACTGTGTATAATTTTGAATGCTTTCACCTGAAATTAATTTGAATGATGGTTAATATTTCATTATTGGTTTTTGGAATACAATTATTGGTTGTTGGTTAATAAAAATTTTGTGAATAATTGTGAAAAAGTGAAGAATATGCTGCACTTTACAACAGTTGTTGCATTAATATATGCAATTATTCTTCATATTATTAATATATAATAGGAAAAATATTTGCGGATATATCAACAAATATGTTAAATTTTTACAGTCTGGTTGAAAAACTATAGTTATTCAAAGCATTACCAAATGAAGGATCTTGTTCAATTGCTTTATCTTCCTCAACTATTTTTGTTTCTTCACCGTCTTCTCGGTCTTTCTGATTTGCTTCAAAATTTATTTTTTCCCCATTATCAACATCTTTTTCTTTTTGTTCTTCTTTTTCTTCATCTTTCTCCATTAGCTGAGATTCATCTTCAACAGTTTTGTCTTCAGTTTGAATATCAGTTAAATTTTCATTTTCTTCTGTCCTTTGAGCTGAAATATATGTTTGCAATTCAACTCTTTAGTATTTTTGACATAGTTATAGATTTTGTGTTATGTTACAATGTGTTATGTAAAAAATGAAGAATGTGCTACAGTTTTTAATACTTATTGCAATGATATCTGCATTTATTCTTTAAAAATGCTTTTTTCATTTAGTAAGAATATTTGCAGATATATCATCAAATATTTTAAATTTTTACATTCTTGTTGGAAAACAATATATTACTGAAAGTATTACCAGATGACGTATTCTCTTCTGTTTCATTATCCTCACTTTCTTTGTTTTCTTCACTTTCATTTTCATCTGAGGAGTTTAGTTTGCTACCAGATCTTTCTATTAGTTGTAGCTCTACATTCTCAGATTCTGTGGATGATGATGTTTCCACATTTTGTCTCAATTGCTTTTTTAGCAGCGTATTTTCAGCTTGAAGTTTCCTGTTGTCCAATTCAAGTTTTCTTATTATTTCTTTATATTTTTCTTCTCTTTTCTTGTAGAATGCTTCATATTCTTCATATTTTTCAACTGCATCTTTCAACAATTTTAGTTCCTCTCCTTGAAAATCCTGGAATAAATAATTCAATCAAAATTGAAGCTTAAGAATATTTGTATGTAATTATGTAAGAACTGTGAATAATTGGAAAAATGAATATAATTTTAATTATGATTGGTATGTATGTCCATAAATATTTTTAATAATGGCATGCAGAAAAATCTGCAAGTATTATACAAAATTGTAGATATATCTTTAATTATTGTAAATAATTGTACAACTATGTTCAGTTTTGTTATTTTAAGTGCAGATAAATATGCAATTGTTTATAAAAATTGCAGATAAGTCATCATATGTAGTGAATAATTGCAGCCGAAAAAAGCTCAACTGCTGCTAATAAATGCAGATATATCTGCAACCATTGTTAAATGTTGCAGATAAGTTTGCAAACAAATAGAGTACTAGCTATTTTTTTACTAAAGCTGAACAATTCTATAAATTAAATTGCAGTTATACTTACTGAATTGTATTCTATGGTCAATAACATTATTGGCTTGAGTTTTGATATATCCCATTTGCCAGGCAAGGGATACGAGTTGTTGTATTGCAATTTAGCAGATTTCAAAATTTGTGTTTTCTCACAGATCCACCACTTCAAAAAAGACAATTAGTATTAGAAAAAATTATTAATTAATAGGATATTTATCTAATTAATTAAAAATTTAATACCAGTAATAATGTAACGCATGCATTTATTTTCCTTGGGGTGTCAATATATTTTTCAATTTGATTTATCAAATGCTTGTGAATCGTTTTTGGCCATGATATCTGCTGCATTTTATCTTCACAAACACAATATGGAATCATAATCCATGATATAGTTGAGTTTGGATTTGATATTAAGAATGTTGCAACCAAATGCAATTGCAAAAGCTTTGCCGTATCTGCTTTTTCTTCTTTTGATGTTCCTTTTATTGTTGCAAACAATTCCCTTTCTATGTTTTTTTTGTTGACACTTGTTTCTCCTTCAAAGTGTTTGCTGATGAATGATGTCAACTGAGCATTGCTTTTACCCTCTTTTTTCATATGGCCAGAAGTTTTGATTTGCTGACCCTCTGTAGGAATTGATAACAATTAGCTTATATCATCCTCTGTGAATGTTAGTAACATATCTCCAAATTGGAAACAGTTCAAATTCTTTCTGTATGCTTTGATGATTATGTCTATTGTTGTTGAGTTTTTTGTGTTTTCTTTTGCAGGTATAATTCCAACATAGATCATATGAATGAACTTGTAGAAAGGTAAATTCTGGAGATATTTTGTATGTGATACTGTCAGCAATTCTTCATTCTTAATCCTGCCAAGAACATCGATGAAAGGCCTCAAATTATTTCTGTAATTATCTTCTGTTGATTTGATTTTCCCTTCACTGATTGTTTTTCTTTTTTCTGTAGAATATTTGATCCTGGTTGTTGTTCAACAGGAACAATTGATGTTTCCAACATAACTTTTTTTCCTTCTTTTATATCTTCTTTTGTGTTCTTCTGTAAAAGTAAATTAAAAATTATGAAACAAATATGCACAATCTAATAATATGATAGGTAATGTTAAATACTTGCAGTTATAATGAATATGTAGAAAAAACAGAAATGTATGCAATTATATTAAATAATTGCAGTTTGTTCAGCAAATTTTAAGGTATATGAAAATTTTTATATATTTGGAATTGTTGCATATAATTTAGCAGTTTTAAAAAACAATTGCTTATATTTCAGCAATTATTTCAATAACTGTTATAATTTTTTTTTATTGTTTGTAATCATACATATTTCCCGAATTTTCTTCACTTTTTGGAAATAGAATGGTAATCCAATGAAAGTATTGAAAAAATTGTTAGCTTATAAAAACTTTTCTTCAATATGTTGCACTTGCATATATGTCAGCATGATTAAAAATTAGGGACAGTTTGGCACAGGTCCCTAATAAGTTTCAAAATACACAAAAACCCCAGTAAAATAAAGTTTGTAAATTAGGTCCCTAGAATTAAGTTACTGAATAATGACATACACTTATGCAATTATTCAGTGAATAATTGCAGACATTTATGCAATTATATCAAAAAATTGCGGAAAATTCCGCAATTATTCATCTAAAAAATTGCGGAAATTTACGCAATTTTTTCAAAAAATTGCGTAAAATTCCGCAATTATTCACCCAAAAAATTGCGGAAATTTTCGCAATTTTTTCAAAAAGTTGCGGAAAATTCCACAATTATTCACCAAAAAAATTGCATAACTATATGCAATTACTTAGTAACTTAATTCTAGGGACCTAATTTACACACTTTTTTTTACTGGGGTTTTTTTTGTATTTTGAAACTTACTAGGGACCTGAGCCTAATATTCACTAAAAATTATCTGCTTAATTTTCAGCAAAAATTTGAATAACTATAAACTTTAAAATATGACTTTTGTTATTATAAATATTATCAGTTTTTTTTCGTTTTTTTCCAAATAAATTGGTATTTCAATGAAACTGTTCAAAGAGTGGCATATAAAAATGAGATTACTCTGTTTAATTGAATTATTGCTGAAAAGTAAGCGGTTAAATTGAATTGTTGCTACTATATAAGCAATATTGTTAGTAATGCTTATTTTTCTTCATACTTAAATGTTGCAAAGATATTCAACAGTGCTCAGTATAGTTGCATATCTGTCAGCAATAATATGAATAATTGACATTAAATTATTCTAAAAATTACAGATAACACTAAGTTTATTCTGTTTAACTACTTTATTACTAAAAAGTAAGCAATTAAGGTTAATTATTTGCAATGTGATATTTTCAGTAATGTTTACTACTTAATTTCGTTTAAACACAAATGTTGCAGAGAAATTCAAAAAAAATTCAACACAGTTGCATATTTGTCTGCAATAATTGTGACTAATTGACATTATTATGATATTAACTGTTAGATTTGTAATTATTATGAAAAATTGCAGGAAAATACAGACATTGAACGAATATATTGCTTAAAATATGCAAAAAACACATTAATAACATCTGCTTAAAATTTGAAGAGCGGAAATAGTTTTTTGAACAATTTTTTACAAAAATTGCAGTAATTACAGAATGTTTTTTAGTATATCATCTGCATTCTCATTTTTCTTTGTATTATCTTAAAAAAGCTCGATTACATGCCTGGCTAACTCGAAAATCTCTAAAATCCTTGCAAAAACCCTAAGATCTATCGATTTAAAACAGTGGAATATAAATCGACTACTTATGAAATTGAGATATATCACCTTCGATCTTCCCATTTTGCCGCGTGTGAGATTTTCGACTTGATTTTGGTTGTTCTGTTGTTCGATTTTATAGAATTTTCGGATTTTGTTGAAGAAACTGTGATTTCAATTGTATCAAAGGTTGAACGATAAAAAAAGCGTGGGTTCAGGGATTTACAATGATTTTTTAGGGTAGTTTGGGAAAAGAAAAGGCTGTGTTTAAAAATAGGGATGAAATTTTTATGTTTTGTATCTAAGGGATGTTTGGTGAATTATGAAAGTTATTAAGGATGTATGGCAAACGTTCCCTTTAAATTAATTGTTATATTTGGTATTTCAATCTTTTTTTTTAGTTGTTTCTATTCTCCTACCTTCTTCCTTTTCGGGGACGAAAAGTTTTGAGTGGGGGAGAGTGTAACGACCCATAAATTTTAATAGTTTTAATAACGTAATTAACTGAGATTTTGTGATATTTTAAATGATAAAATTTTGAAATAAAAAAAAATTGATATTTTGAATACGTCTATATAAACATAGCAAATGGTAAATTTTCATCTGATAATATGGAAGTTTATTTTCTGGTGTAATTTTATTTCAATTCAAATCAGTTAAAAAGTGATGATAAAAATGTTTTCCAAACCTGAATATTTTTTTATAATAAATTTGTAAACCATCTTCTGAGTGAGACGTCATATTTCATTTCTTCAAATTTGAACCGCTATTGCTTCGTTTATCTTATTTTCGATAAGATTTGCAGCATTTTCGGTACCGATATCGACTTTTGATAGTTCGGTCGTATCACTGATATCTGTATACCGTTTGATCGTCTCGTCGTGCTGATCTCTGTGGTATATTCCATTCTATGTTTTGAAGTCCGGTACGCAGCTGAATCTGTAAAACGTCGGACCGTATCGGTAGCCGTTTTAAAAACCTTTTGTTTCCATCTATCTTTTCATCTTTTTACCTGCTCACATCCAACAGCTGTTTGCATTTAATATTTTTTAAAATTTTCGCTCGTGACTTAATATTTGCTGTGCACTTTATAACATTCGCTGGTTCATTTTAGTTTGGTTCGTTTCTTTCTACTTTTTTCTTTTCATTTTGTGCATATAAACCAAAATATATTATATAATATGGTTGTATATTATAAAGCCTGTTCACTTTCTTTCACTTCAACTTTTCCCTGCTTCTCCTTCTCTCCACGCAACCATCCCTTCCACTCTTTTTTTTTTCTATTTTTCTATTGTATTGGCCAGAGAACAATATAAAAATTTTGTAAGAAATAAACATATCTAGTTCATATTTAGTTTAACCCACCACTCCTTCATTCCATCCCGACCCTGACCCGCCTCCAATGCAGCAGCAACCACCACGCCAACTCATCCACTTCCACCAGCAAGTGCCACCACACAATCCACCTCGACCTCGCCAACCTGCCGTGAAACCCACCATTATTTGTCGCTCCTCCTCACCCCAGGCCGATCACTTCAACAACCCGACCCCTCCTCCACGCCGAGCACCACCACAAGGCCGAATACAAACACCTGACAACGCCTGTGCCTCCCACCACCGTCCACTTCCTCCCTCACGCGAACCATGCCTGCACAAATTGTCGAGCCTTCCACCCACCTCCGCGACCTCACCCTTCTCCTCTGTTAGGTCGGCAGCACTTCTCCCTCTGTCGTTCTTTTGTAAGCATGGTTTCCTATATGTTCATTTTGTTATATACTTATATATATAGTTAGGCCTTTGTATACTTGCTATATATATACATTAGTATGTGTTATATATTATATAAGCTCAGATTTCCAGAATATCACATAAGTATGTGTGCTTGTATATGAAGTTTGCACATATGTATACCTATATCTAGTATATGGTAGTCGCCTATTTACATATATGTCAGTATATGTTTTTTTTCTACTTTCGGCAGTGCTTGTATATATATATAATATGTTATATAGAGTTATATATGTATTTGCTAGTGTATATTTTGCAGCAGGGCAGTAAGTATAAGTTATGTTGGTATATTCATATTGATTTAAGTATTGTATATATTGGAAATTTGGACTCTTGTTTATTTATATATTATCTAAGAAGTTGTCAGCCAAGTTGTTTTTTTTCTTTTTTCTTTTTTCTTCTCTTTTATAAGTTTATAATATGTCTGGGTAAGTATATTATAAGGTAAAGTATTTATTTGGAATGTATGTTAATACTTTAAAATAGAGGTTGAAATAACTTTACATATTTATATACAGTGATAAGAATTTTTGTATACAATATGTTGCTAGGTACATAAGTATATAAGCCATATTTTACCGGTATGTAAGTTTGTGTACATTTATTAATATATATAGGAACTTGATTTCCAAATTTATATTGGTATATATTTGTATTCAAAGTGTTATATATATAAAGTTGCAGTATTATATATGTATATTGTATTATAATGTTTCGTGCTTTGATAATAAAACTTTTGTATGTGATACGTTCTGTAAGATATATACTGGTTCTATATACATCAGGTTGCTTATTTATATTTTTATTAACATTGAACAGATTTTGTAATAAATTACTAATATACATATATACTCGGTTTTCCAGAAATTTTGTCTGCATATATCTAGTTTATGATTCGAGTTAGAGGTATACATGTTTTACATGTCTTTTGTCCAATGTCTGAGTTGTATATATATTGGGTAATATGAGATATGTATGGTCTGGAAGCTTATAATGTCAGTATTGTAAAGTAGCACATGATTTATATTAGTTTATTTATGTAAAGTATATATATAGTTATATAGGATCTGTTGTATAAGATGTATATTCTGTTGTATTGAAATTATATTATTTAGAGCTTTATATTATGAGATAGTAACATATTTTATATGTGAGTTGTAATAACTTGTTTGCAAATATTTGCATTTTTTTTAGTATATATATGTGTACTTATTTCAAACTACAGTATGTAGATGTGTTAGTTTTATTTTATGGGTTTATTTAAAAACAATGATTTTGATATATATATTTAATTTAACATGTGTTTAAATTAATATTGATTTGAAATTAAATATATGTGTGTGTGTGTGTATATATATATATTCTGTTTCTATCTAAATGATTCTGATTTATTTCATCAATTCCTTATCGATCAGCTTTGTCCGTCGAATTCGTACCCATCTCACTGTGCTTTGGAATTCGTAGCTTGCTTTGTTGTCAAATTCTCTAGCCTTGAAAGGTGAGCAATCACTCACGATTAACGTTTTTATATTTATTAAATTTGATTTCAATTAAAACGACAATTGAAATATGCTGCTGTTAGTTATTTTTATTGCTATATCTATGCCAGCATCTGTATTTGTTCACTTGTGACACCTGACACCATTATCTGTTATATATATTGATATATATAGGCCATCATCTGTATCTGTTCACTTGTGACATCTGACACCTTATCTGTTATTTATACCGATGATATATGCCTATACCGTTATTATATTATTATCATATCTGTTATCACTCTGCAAGTTCCCTGTTAGTATAGAATTCACTATGGGTTGAAATGATACATACCCGAACGATCTGTAGACTAGGAGAAAATCATTATGGGTTGAAATGATAAACCCAAGCGATTTTCAATTTATTTGAATTTGGGATTGCGGGTTGAAAAGATATATACCCGTATATATTTAAATTGCGGATTGAAATGATAAATATCCGTACCACTTGACCATAGGGTAGAAAATTATATACAGACACCGTTAGTCTATATATAAATATTTTGAACATGATTTCTATGGTTTTGAAAAGAAATATATGGTTTTGCTAAATATTGATTTTAAAGATTCATTAAAGTTGATTTAATAAAGTTGATAAATAATATGTTTAAGTATTTATTTAATATCTATATTTTCAAATATAGAGTTTATAATGATTTGAAATTGATTTGAAATTATATTTATTTAAGAATTATACTTAAATAAGTTTGATTTGAAATTTATTAAATTTGAAATTCTAAAGATATGTTTTTAACTTGAATTTGATTAAAAGTGACTTTAATGAATATTTCAAATTTATATAAATTTAAATGGGATATTTTGTTTATTTAAAATTTGTGAATTGAAGTTGTGTTAGATGTTATTGAAATGTTGAATATTTAAAGCTTTGAAATATATTGAAATTGAAATGGCTTATGGTTTAAATATGAATTTGAAATCGATAGATTGAAATGGTTATTTAGAAACTGAATCGAATTGAAATTGATGATTTGAGATTTGATTAAATTAAAATTTTGGAATTCGAGTTAATTTGAATCGATTTGTGAAATTTGAGGAAACTATTTTATTTTATAAAGTAATTTTAAATTATATTTAAACTATTGATATTTTACTTTATAAATCATTTTAATATAAATCATTTTAATATAAATTATTTTATTTATAAACTATTATATTATATATACTAATTTTAATATCTAAACTGTTTAAAAGAAAAGTGTTATGATTTCCAAAATGCTATAATTTCAAAGTGTTATGATTTCCAAAACGCTATGATTTCCAAAATGCTATGATTTCCAAAATGCTATGATTTCAAAGCTGTGATTTCCAAAATGTTTTGATTTTTTTAAAAAAAAAGACTATGATTTCGAAAGTGTTATAACTTTGGAAAGTGATATGATTTTGGAAATGGTTTTATTTAAAGTGAAAGTGATATCGTATTGATATGGTTTTGAAATGGCAATGATATGTCGGTTTTGAAATATAAATATTTTGAAAGTTTATTAAATGACCATCGGTGTAATGATACGTAGTTATTAAAGAGACCGGGATCGGATATGGACATACTCTCCATCGATACCGAAACCACTTTAATAACTAATATACGCGGAGTGTTGATCCAGAACGAAGTGGATGGTTTGACGAACACGTTGACTGAAGAAAGAGAACGATTTTGGATGACCCCTGACATGACTAAAACAGGAGCCGCGCCGGGCCATTGAGGTTCGCCACCTCTAGCGGACACACTTCTTCGATACCATATCTATTACTTTTGTGATTCGATTTGGGTGCACCCCTCGATTATGGGAGTGTTGTTTCACGGTGTTGGGGTAGTAGCTGCTATGCCTAACATCAGTCCGGATCACGCAACTACTAGTATCCTAGTTGGTATCGCCTCATGTACCTTGTCATACTGTTTATCCTATCGCGACCACTACGTTTTGGTTTGTACCTTTAGTATATGGATTGCCCTCTGGTGACTTCCGGTTTTGGGGAAACTACGGTCTTGTATATGCTCTTGGGAATAAAATGTGTTATGGGTGGAATGGGCCATGACTTAACGCTATTTTGATATCGTACTTTATTGATTAGACATTATCTACTTAGCGTACACTACTACATAGTAGATAGTTTAACGGATCCTTAGAGGATGGTTATCCCAAACATCCTTTGCGTTACTTGTATTTCAGTTGATATTTCACTTGAGTTGGATTTATTGATACAAGAATGTTAATCCTGACTCGAGTGTTTTGTGATTTCTTTACGCTTGGGTCAGACGGAGTGTACCAGTATTCGAGACTCACCTTTGGAGTTGGAGCTTCGCTTGGAGATCCAGCTATCTATCGATTCTACTATCTGTTATTCAGTTGATTCTAGTGATGTATTCAGATCTTGTATTTGACTATTGTATTGAGATATCTTTGTATTCGAGACTTCTGTTGCATCTTGTTTAACTCTGTTATATATATAATAGCTTCATGAACTACTATTCTTTGCTTCCGCTGCATTATTGTTATATTACTCTGTGTCTGTGATCTATGATTATTTATTTACTGTATATGCTGAGTTTTGCCAAATATATATTCACAATCTGATATTTTGAGCAATTCAAGTCCGACATGTGCGGATGCGAATGGTTGAAAATATCGGGTCGTTACAATATCTGGGCTCCATACCATAATATCACCTTTTTCCAAAAGGAATGGACATACCCTAGGGGAGCTACCCCTGAAACCTTGCCGCATTTTTCCTGTTTCGACCATTTCCGGGGTGTGAGGTCCTAATGCAGTCTCGTCCACAAAGCTACGCTTTATACGAAAGCAATGCTTTGATCACAAATGATCAACAGATGATCAGCAACACTTAGCATGCCACATTACCAAATTGGGAATGTTTCACTAGTAACCATCAACTACATAACCTCTGAGCTCGTACGTCTCAGAGAAGGGTGTTAAGCTAAGAGAATAAATCTCCGCCACCAAGCAGAAATGTATTTGATAGAAACCAGCTTTACATCTCAAAGTGTAACGTCCGACATACATCCATACAAGTCTGTTCCGGGTTCGAACAGAACCGAAGGCACTTCCTAAGAAGCCCTTGCAATCCGGGTATTCACAATCCCGATCAGACTTCCCATCACTTAGGGAATCTCTATACCGTAGCTACTCAGTGCAGAGACAATCGATAGGTTATCCTATCGTTCTCGCAAACACCCGGTCTTCAACACCGGTCTTCAAATGCTATCCATTCACGTCGTATCACTATTCAGAATGGGTTATATGACACAAATTCCTCTCCCAGCTAAACCGAATAGTGAGTGCAATATTTTAAAACATATGGATATTGGGATTTCAATTAAGTCACAACTTACCACCCTAAACTTCTCTTCAAATGGTTTAAACAAATTACCATTTTAATCTTTTACACAAAAAGATTCGTCTCACAAAGTTCACCCGGTTTCACAAAGATTTATTCATAGATTTTCCAAATCAATTTCCATTTCAATTTGGATTTAACCCGTCCAATCTTTAAATCAAAGATTTATTTATAACTCGGAAAACCATTTTCATTACAAACTTGAAATTCCTTTGACACAAATTGGAAATTCATTCCTTATATGAAAGCTTCTATTATTTGAAAACAAATAGTTTTCATTTCGGAAAATATGATTCATTTATACGAGTTAAAGTCCTTGGGTTAAATTCAAATTCTCAAAACCATACCTTTAAAATGGTTTAAAAACCCATATAAAACACATTTATAACATCTTAACCATAATTTCCAACCATGGAATTCAATTCCAAATTTTGAATTCAAATTCAAATTAAATTATTTAAATTGAAAAACTTTACCAAGTTATTCAAAATAACTTTTATCTTAAAAACTCCTTTTCAAAAGCTTTAACATTTAACCCAAATCCATTTCCAAAATCAATTGAAATTATTCAAAAAACGTTAAATTTAAATCATCTGTGACTTAACCGATTTCTTCATGAAATCCATATTTGTGTGTGTATGGTGTAGTCCAGGGGTTTCACACACAATAGTGCAACATTATTCAATCATCACAGGTTTAAGCATGTCAATATCGATAAGCGGTATAATTTATAACGCTTATCTTCATCCACAGATTCACAAATATAACAGCTCAGCACAAAGCATTTCATATTACATAGCATCACATCACATATCAGATATATCAATCCATCACACAGCATTCAATAACAATCAACCATCTTCAATTAAGATGAATAAATCATGTGGTTTAAATTAATTAACCACATAATTATTTTCATTAATTATCCTTAATCAATGATTAATTACACTCTAATTACATTAAGTAATTATCCTTAATTAATTACACAAATTAATTATTCTTAACCAATTACAGTAATTAACCTTTAATCCTTCATTAATTAATTGACAAAATTTAATTACATTAATCCTTAATTAATTACATTAATTAATTAATTCATAATCACTTATCATTGATTACTCAATCTTAATTAACCAACCCTTAATTACATCATTAATTATATTAATTAATGATCTTTAATTACTTCTTTAATTAATTATTCTTCAAAGTAATTAACCCTTAATTACTTACTTCCATTAATTAACTTTAACCATAAACAGTAATTACCATCTTATAATTACTTACCTTAATTAATTAACTTCTTAATTAATTATATAAATCCTTTGATTAATTACACTAAGTAATAAATCTTTAATTACTTCTACAAAGTAATTATACTTTAATTACTTCTCATTAAGTAATTTCCTTTAATTAATTACATCTTGTGATTATACATTAATTACTTCACTAAGTAATTACACTATTCAATTCCATCTAAGTATTTATACTTAATCAACCATCAAATGATTATCTTTAATTAATTAACAAATTGATTAACTTAAATTTATCACATTCACTTCCTTGATTACAATTGGTAATTTATCCCTTTAAAACAAATTAATTAATCTTTAATTATAGATTAATTATTCTTTAATTATTAATTAATAAATCTTAATTATCAATTAATAAACTTAATAACAAATTAATTAATCCTTAATTAATCTCCATTTGATTAATTATCCCTAGTTACTTAATTAATCAATTATTAATTCGTAATTAACTTCTTAATTACATTATTAAGTTTTAAAATAAACTTTTAAATAAAGGTTATATATATATATATATATATATCTTAAATACTTTTAAACTTAGTTAATTTAAAATAATTTAATTTAAAAACCTTTTAACCAATTCAAAACTTGGATAAACATTTACTATTTACAAAAGAACTGGTTTTAACAAAATTGTTTTAAATAAAACTTTACTTTGGACACTTATCACATTTATGTTGGAAACTTATTTCATTTGGATAAACCTCAAAATAATCATAATTCAAAAGAACCTGGTTGTAAGATTTTAATATCTTGAACCATATTTCTTCTCCAATTCCAAACCTGGAACCATATTTGAACTGCACAAACCCATACAAACGAACACCAGAGTAAATTCCAAAAAATCCCGAGATTGTCACTCGAATGCTTTGAGTCTTCCCCGAGAATTCACGTCTTCTTCCCAAAGCCTGAAATCGACAGGCACGCAAATGGAATCGTGCACGGTGCATGGCGAACTGCTCGACGCCGATCAACTGCGAACTCTTCCACACATCAATAATGACTTCGCCAAGCCTTCCCATCATCCAGATTCATCTGTTCTTCCTTGAATCGAAATCGAGTGCTTCAACCCAAACTGGAACCCCAAACTTGAATGGAAAACCACCCATCGCCGACGATCTAGGTGACCGGAACCCATGGCCTCCCTTCCATAGCATCCTCACATCATCAAGTTGCGATCACCACCATCGCGATCGAGCCCGAAGCTCCATTGACGCCCAGATCACCCCGATCCTCAACCCCACAAAAACAACCCACAAACCCTACTACGCTGATCTTAGACCCCCACAATCACCAGAAAAATCCAACTATATTTTTCTGATGATCTTCATCACTAAAACTACCATTGATCACAATCCCGAGTTTCACCTTGACATAGATCATCAGAAATCAACACAAAGTCGAAAACCATCAACCCATCATTCCTCATCTAATTCTAATCTGAAAAATCATAATTCCTATCTCTAAATTCATGAATTTCAGTTTTGAATACGATTATAGACTTAATTTATAATTTCTTAATAATTAAATTTTTTTTTGCCAATTTTGATCAGGCCTGGATATTTCATATTTTGTAAATAACAGTTCATGTATATCTATGGATTTTATTTTTAAAAAATCAAGTTTATATGCTTACAAACATTTTATGTTTACAAATTTTAGCCTATCCTCAGCTATCTGAAAAGATATAAATTTTTATTTTATAAATTTAGATGCCTGTATATTAACAGAGACTATTTTCATACACAGAGTTTAAAATAGGCAAATATACATACATTCTTATGTATAAACTTATACAAATCATACATTTTTTCATTTCTATAAGCTACTTTCAAGTCATCTTCACAGGCGCACAAAATCAAGCAAACAATATGTAAATATATTCAAGGTTTAAAGTTTGCTCACAGGCATTTCAAATATCAAAGAAAACTGGGTTGAATTTCTCACAAACAAACTAAGTTTTAGAGATAAGCAGGCAACAAAACGATATATTTAAACCATTTAGAGTGTGGAGTTACTCACCTTGGTTTCAGAAAAAGAACAGAGCTTTACTTTTCTTTGAAACAGGATTGTGAAAATTTTCAAGCTGAAGTCTTTCTTCTTTGATATCTGGTTAATATTGATTTGTTCTGTTGTTTATGATTGAAGTTTGTTTAAGTTTGAAATATTATTTCCTTCAGATTTCTCTTAGCTTTGAAGATGAACGAACTGATGAAGGAGGTTGATATATATAAACTAAGTTGTACAGGTTGATGTTATTTTGTACACTTAAAGCAGAGATTTTTTTCTTTTGTACGTTGGCTAATATATTCACTTGGTGGCTGAAGTGATTTTTATAGTGTACTAATGCTTCATGCATTAATTAGCATTGTACAAATATATATTTATTTAATTTTATTTCTTTTGCTTTGTCTTCCTTTGCAAGCCATTCTCATGCATATGTTTTGTTTACTCGTGTACATATATTCCTTTTACAAGTTGATTCACATTTATCCTATATGTATGTACTTGTTTATATTTTTATCTATGGGTTACTTTATATTTTACAACCCTATAATTCATCTTATATATCAATGTTTTTATTTTTAAACCATTTATTTACGATTTAAATTCAAATCAAATTTATTCATATATATTCAAATTTACTCATATATGCCCGTATACATATATATTCACATGTATACATATGTATACAATATTTAAATTTTAAATGATTTAACATAGAATTTATTTGAACTCGGGGAAACTCGCATCAATTTATCGATTAATTTCTTTTATTCAAAAATTAAATTAATTATCATTTTAAATATATATAAAATCCGGGGTCGCTACCCCGCCAAATTTGAGCCAAAGCTCCCCAAATGGGTTTTAATCCCCATACCAACAAAGAGACATCGCTCAATTGCTAGTCTAAATCACAAAATGATCATCAATGATCGATAAGTGTAAATTACACTAAGCTAGTAAATATAAGAGTTTAGCTTCATGTCCCATAACCACTAGCTTAACTCAAATATTTACGAACAAATTGTAGACTTCCACTCGAAGTTAAGTGTAAATTACACTAAGCCAGTAAATATAAGAGTTTAGCTTCATGTCCCATAACCACTAGCTTAACTCAAATATTTACGAACAGATTGTAGATTTCCACTCGAAAATTGTCACAAGAGTTTCAATCGAACAAGTCCAAAAATTAACCGATGAAGTAAACGCAAGCATTTCATACCATTTGTTTTGCTAAGCCGTTTAATTATATTTTCTCATACGAATGAGGTAAAGGTTTGTATATACTAATAGATTGGAAAACGGTTTTGAAAACAAGCTTTATATTTAAAATAGAGTTGAAATCATCTTTGTAAAAGAGTTTGAATATTTACTACTAGTATAGAAAACCTTTATATTTTAAAGTGACAAATCACAGAAATGATTGTAGAAACAATCAATCACCAAAATCCACGTTCGAAGATGTGAATCAAATCCAAAGAAATCGATACCAATTCCATTAAAATGGACATTCTCAAAAATCCCGAAAAAGAAGTCGTCAAAGTCAATAATAAATGATAACAATAAATCGGATAATCACGAATCGATAAAAGTTGAAATCTCAAGTTAAATAGGCAAAATAAGCTAGTCGACTGACTACAGAGGGTCAGTCGACTGAACCAGAAACCTGAATGTTTCATTTCCTGCAGTCAGTCGACTGACTGCAGAGGGCCAAACGACTGACTGCAGAAAACAAAGACTTCTGTTCTCTGCAGACAGTCTCAGATTTGCCTGGTTTCTACAGCCAGTCGACTGACTACAGAGGGTCAGTCGACTGACTGACATTGGGAAGGTTTTTAAACCTTTCCAAATGAAGAACAAACTCATCCGAATTGCGATCGGACGAGCAATGGGCGCTAGGGGTTTATACCAATCGACAACCCAACCCTATAGGCTCTTCGATACACCACCAAAAGCATGATCAAACATCAAAGCTAAGATTTTTAGAGTTTTAGACTTCAAAACACCAAAAATTGAAATGTTAACCAAATCAATCCAAATCAAAATCAAATTAACATGTAAAGATGTTAGGAATTCATACCTAACAATCAAGGATAGTTATAGACATAGATGTGAGATAGAAATCTCACCTTTAAATCCAAAAATGATGAAGGAGAAGCTTGAAAGCAAAGGAAGAACAACTACTGTAACGACCCGCTATTTTTGGACCATTCGCATCCATTATAAGTGTATAGGTAGACACTCATGCCGGAATTGAATTGCTCAAAATACCGCGTTGTTAATTTAAATTTGGCAAAACTGAACATATACAGTGAATAAATATAATCATAGATCACAGACACAGAGTAATAAATGCAGTAGAAATAAAAGAGATAGTAGTTCATGAAGCTACTATATGAATATATAAGATACATCAGAGTTTATAACAGAAGAGTAATACGATACATCAGAGTTAAACCAGATACAACGGAAGAGTAACACGATACATCAGATACGAATCAGAATACATCACTGGAATCATCAAATACTGAAAGCAGAATAGATGGCTGGATCTTCAAGCAAAGCTCCAACTTCAAAGGTAAGTCTCGAATACTGGAACACTCAGTCTGACCCGAGCGTAAAGCAAAACACAAGACACTCGAGTCAGGATTAACATTCTTATATTAATAAATCCAACTCAAGTGAAATAGCAATTGAAATACAAGTAACTCAAAGGATGTTTGGGATAACCATCCTTTAAGGATCCGTTAAACTATCTACTATGTAATAGTGTACGATAAGTAGATAATGTCTATCAGTAATATAAGATATCAAAATAGTGTTAAGTCATGGCCCATTCCACCCTTAACACATTTTTATTCCCAAGAGCATATACAAGACCGTAGTTTCCCCAAAACCGGAAGTCACCAGAGGGCAATCCATATACTAAAGGTACAAAACAAATCGTAGTGGTCGCGTATAGGATAATCAGTATGACAAGGTACATGAGGCGATACCAACTAGGATACTAGTAGTTGCCTGATCCGGACTGATGTTGGGCATAGCAGCTACTACCCCAACACCACAAAACAACACTCCCATAATCGAGGGGTGCACCCAAATCGAATCACAAAAGTAATAGATATGGTAACGAAGAAGTGTGTCCGCTAGAGATGGCGATCCTCAATGGCCCGGCGCGGCTCCTGTTTTAGTCATTTCAGGGGTCATCCAAAATCGTTCTCTTTCTTCAGTCAACGCGTTCACCAAAACCATCCACTTCGTTCTGGATCAACACTCCGCGTATATTAGTTATTAAAGTGGTTTTGGTATCGACAGAGAGTATGTCCATATCCGATCCCGGTCTCTTTAATAACTACGTATTATTACACCTATGGTCCTTTAATAAATTTTCAAAATAGTTATATTTCAAAACCGACATATCATTGCCATTTCAAAACCTTATAAAATGATATCACTTTTCCTTCAATAAATCCATTTCAAAATCATATCACTTTCCAAAGTTATATTGCTTTCGAAATCATAAGTCTTTTAAAATCATAACACTTTGGAAATCAAACTTGAAATTCATAACACTTTGAAATCCTAGCACTTTCCTCTTAAACAGTTTAGATATTCACAAATCAATTTACATAAACTCGAATTTCAAAATTAAAATTTAATTAAATCTCAAATCATCAATTTCAATTCAATTTAGTTTCTAAATAACCATTTCAATCTATCGATTTCAAATACATATTTAAACCATAAAATAACCCATTTCAATTTCAATATATTTTAAAGCTTTAAATATTCAACATTTCAATTATATCTAATACAACTTCAATTCACAAATTTTAAATAAACAAAATACCTCATTTAATTTTATATAAATTTGAAATATTCATTAAAGTCACTTTTAATCAAATTCAAGTTAAAACATATCTTTAGAATTTCAAATTTAATAAATTTCAAATCAAACTTATTTAAGTATAATTATTAAATAATTAAGAATTCCAAATCAATTTCAAATTTATCTTTCAACCTGAAACATTTTAAACTTTATATTTAAATATAAATTTTCATAAATACTCGAAACATATTTTTATATTGATTCAAATAAACTTTAATAAATCTTTAAAATCAATATTTATTAAACCATATATTTCTTTTTAAAACCATAGAAATCATTTCAAATTATTTATATATAGACCAACGATGTCTGTATATAATTTTCTACCCTATGGTCAAGTAATACGGATATTTATCATTTCAATCCGTAATTTAAAATATATTCGGGTATATATCTTTTCAACCCAAAATCCCAAATTCAATTTAATTTGAAAATCGCTTGGGTTTATCATTTCAACCCATAACGATTTTCTCCTATTCTAAAGTCCGTTCGGGTATGTATCATTTCAACCCATAGTGATTCTATACTAACAGGGAACTTGCAGAGTGATAACAGATATGATAATAATATAACAACGGTAACAGACATATATCATCAGTATAAATAATAGATAACGGTGTCAGATGTCACAGGTGAACAGATACAGATGATGACATATATATATATATCAATATAAATAACAGAAAATGATGTCAGGTGTCACAGGTGAACAAATACAGATAATGTCATAGATATAGCAATATAAATAACTAACAGCAGCATATTTCAATTGTCGTTTCAATTGAAATCAAATTTAATAAATATAAGAATGTTAATCGTGAGTGATGCTCACCTTTCGAGGCTAGAGATGCACGAGAAGATGACACGGATACGCACACTGATACGGACATAGAGATTGAGTTACGAATCCAAGTAAACAAATCGGCACGAATTCGACGATCAAAGTTTATAAAAGAACCCGGAGAGTAGAAGATGGCGAGGCTAGCGGAAGGGAAGGAGGGAGAGTGCTCGGCCAGGGGTGGTTGATGGCATGGCCGGTTGCTTGGTGGTGCGGGCTGACTGCGCCGGGAAGGAAGTGGGATAAGGTGGCACGCGATCAAGGTGGAGCATGGATCTATGGACGATGGAGCAAAGGTGAGGAAGGCGGACACTACAATTGCTCGGAGGTTGACGAGGTGGTGGACATGATGGGTAAGGGAAGTTCGAAGGTAGGTCGAGGGAGGGAGATGCAGCGGATCTCGTGTAGAGGTGGGTCAGACGTGGTTGTGGCGGTCGAGTATGGTCAGTGATGAGTCAGAGGGACTGGGTTGGATCGGCGGTTGTGGATGGTGCTCGGCCAGTTCTGTTGAAAGGTTTGCTAGGTGTTGAGTGGGAGAGGGCCGAGGCGGTTGATAATATGGGGAGAATGATGGACGAGGTGACTGGCAGAGGTTGGAGGTCGTAAGGTGGCCGGGGCATGCAAACTAGGTGGACGGGCAAGAACGTGAGGGAGAGGCCATGAGAAACTATAGCAGGATGAAGCAAATATCAACAGGCTTGATAATATAACCTTTTACATTGTTATATATCTCTCTGAAAGGTAAAACAGAAATGGTAGGGGAGGAGTATGAATGCAACTTGTATTGTATATTTTATTTTTCAAAATGGAAGAGGTGAGAAAGAGAATAGACATGAGCAAACAATTAGTGAATGAAAGTAATACTAGTATATTATATATTTATTTTAGAACGTAGCCAAGAAGGCAAAGAGAAATGAACAACTTATATTTTGAAACTAGTGGGATATAGAAAGTAAAAAAAAAATGAATTGATGGGAATATTAAAGGTTGGAGCAGGTTCTAGGCTGTAAAGAACGTGCAATTCATTTCAAAAGTAACAGCAGGACACTTGATTGATGGACATATAATTAAAGCAATTTGTTGCCTAATAGGACAGTACGCTTCAAAATTTGAAACCAAAGGAGAATTAACGGTCATAATTAAAGGTACCGTTACAATGAACAGTTTATTCTTTTCGGCATGTACCGGATCTAAAAATGCATAGTTGAATATACTGTGGAGATCAGCACAACGAGACGATCAAAACGGTATACAGATATCAGTGGTATGATTGAATTATAAAAATTCGAATTTTTCTACTGACGGAAAATGCAAGAAAAACGTAGAAAAATAAGATCGACGGAGCCAAAGAAGTCCGAATTTGGAAAAACAACAAACTGAAATCTTTCTCAGAAGATGATTTAGAATTTTTCTATGTAAAAATATTTAGGTTTCGGAATCATTTTATTTTCATCGCTTTTTAACTGATTAAACTGAAGCAAATTTACGCACGAAATAAACTTTCATATTTTCGGACGAAAATTTACCAGTTGCTATGTTTAACTAAACGCATTCCAAATATCAAATTTATATTTCAAAATTTTATCGTTTAAAATTTCACAAAATTTCAACTAATTACGTTATTAAAACGGTTAAAATTTACGGGTCGTTACACTCTCCCCCACTCAAAACTTTTCGTCCCCGAAAAGGAACGAGGTAGGAGAATAGAAACAACCAGAAGGAAAACAGGTTTGAAATACAAAATAACAATTAATTTAAACCATATAAATTCAAATTCAAATTAATTGATATTCAATAATTGATTTAATCCAATTGATTTCACTAAAATCAATCTCACAATTTCTAAATTCATTATCTTATTATCCCATTTTCTTCAATTTACAATTTCTAAAACCATAAATTTGAATAGTCTTTTATTATAATCATATTTTCTTCAACAATTTTAAATTCTTCTTTATTCCAAATTGCTGTTAAATTTTTATTCTACTTAATATATCTAATCACCTATATTTAACCCATATAAATTAATTTATAACATAAAAGTTTCGATTTAATTTAATTTATATTCACTAATTGCTTTTAAATTCAAGGTATTTCCATAAGTTGATCTAATTTCAATTTATTAATTAACCTTCAAAACAAAATTTATTTTCCTACTATCTTATTATTCTATTTATCTCTATTAACATTTTATAATTAAAATTTAAGTGTATAACATTTGTTATAACCACTCACATTTTATTTATAAATTCAATTTATATTATATATATTATCCAATTTCATATTCAACTCTTGAATGATTTAGGTAAGTTGTATTAGAATGTAGTTGAACAATATACAAATAAAATTTTTCCCAATTCAATTATTCAAGTTTAAGTATTTATTCCAAATTTTGGTTTTATTTATAATTAAAATCATCCTTTAACAAAATTTAAGAATTATATTCCCGATTTACTTTAAACAATTTAGAGATATATATAATATATTTATATCAAATCAAATTAAATTTTAAAATAAGATACCTATATATATATAAATCAAATTATACTAATGAAATTCGAATCAAAATATTTTTCAAAACAAAACCGTAGCAAAGCTACATAATAGTATCTCCACTTCGAAACTCGAAAATGAATGTCGATGATGCGGCCGCCATCACCGAAATTATTTTCCAGCGACAAAGAGAAGAGCACTGATTTCAACATTTTTAAAAATTCTTTGAAAACGATTTCTATTCGAAAATACTTTCAATAATATATACTTTAAAATTTTAAAACCAAAGTTCGAAATCACCGGAAACTAAATTCTCAAATTTCTGAATTAAATTCATTTCAAATTCCAAATCAATTTATAAACCATATTTATAAATTCATTTAGAACAATAAATGATAATCAAATATTATCATTTCAAACATTTAATTACTTATTAAATTCCAGAAAAATTTACTTATATATATATAGTCATACAAATTTATTTCATTACTAAATTTGAAAACCACATTGTGTCAGTTTGCTCTGTTCAAGTGTTTTGGAAATCCTATCGATAGCGTTGATCAGACGAATCGATCGAAAACCCAGATCAACATCAACAACTCAAACAACAAAATATATAAAACATTTTAATATTAATTTACAAATACACTCCCTCGCTCGGATATTCAAGAATGGATTTCAAAGCAAAGATGGGTTTCAAAGTAGAGGAACTCTAATCAAATAGAATTCAACTAAAAGATAGACTCGATAGGGGAATAAGATGATTGAATTTCAGATTGGAAGATGGATAAATTTATATAAATTGCAAGTAACCTTAACCGGGTCAACCATGGCTTCAAGAATACGATCGATGCGGAATTCTGAATCAAATCGACATCCAATCACAAGAGATAGAATTTGGGTATAGCAAAAGATAACAGCATCGTAAACCGAGGATACAAAATCTTCGGTGAATCAATGCTGGTTGTACAAGAGTTTCACTCTTTTACAATTTATTCAAAGATCGGCGAGACCGCCGATTTCTTATAGAGATCATTCTAAGTGGAGTTATGGAATACTCCAGAATCAAGAAGACGCGAATAGGGGAGACAAGGATAGATTCTGGAACCAAGGGGAACGTTCCAAAATCCAAAAGAAACCGAGTCAAAGAGGAAGAGATTCAAGCTCGAACGAAAAACATTCTGTAAATAAATTTACCACATATGCTAAGTTTTGCCTAGAGCCAAAGCTCTGATACCAACTGTAACGACCCGCTATTTTTGGACCATTCGCATCCATTATAAGTGTATAGGTAGACACTCATGCCGGAATTGAATTTCTCAAAATACCGCGTTGTTAATTTAAATTTGGCAAAACTGAACATATACAGTGAATAAATATAATCACAGATCACAGACACAGAGTAATAAATGCAGTGGAAATAAAAGAGATAGTAGTTCATGAAGCTACTATATGAATATATAAGATACATCAGAGTTTATAACAGAAGAGTAATACGATACATCAGAGTTAAACCAGATACAACGGAAGAGTAACACGATACATCAGATACGAATCAGAATACATCACTCGAATCATCAAATACTGAAAGCAGAATAGATGGCTGGATCTTCAAGCAAAGCTCCAACTTCAAAGGTGAGTCTCGAATACTGGAACACTCAGTCTGACCCTAGCGTAAAGCAAAACACAAGACACTCGAGTCAGGATTAACATTCTTATATTAATAAATCCAACTCAAGTGAAATAGCAATTGAAATACAAGTAACTCAAAGGATGTTTGGGATAACCATCCTTTAAGGATCCGTTAAACTATCTACTATGTAATAGTGTACGATAAGTAGATAATGTCTATCAGTAATATAAGATATCAAAATAGTGTTAAGTCATGGCCCATTCCACCCTTAACGCATTTTTATTCCCAAGAGCATATACAAGACCGTAGTTTCCCCAAAACCGGAAGTCACCAGAGGGCAATCCATATACTAAAGGTACAAAACAAATCGTAGTGGTCGCGTATAGGATAATCAGTATGACAAGGTACATGAGGCGATACCAACTAGGATATTAGTAGTTGCCTGATCCGGACTGATGTTGGGCATAGCAGCTACTAACCCAACACCGCAAAACAACACTCCCATAATCGAGGGGTGCACCCAAATCGAATCACAAAAGTAATAGATATGGTAACGAAGAAGTGTGTCCGCTAGAGATGGCGATCCTCAATGGCCCGGCGTGGCTCCTGTTTTAGTCATGTCAGGGGTCATCCAAAATCGTTCTCTTTCTTCAGTCAACGCGTTCACCAAAACCATCCACTTCGTTCTGGATCAACACTCCGCGTATATTAGTTATTAAAGTGGTTTCGGTATCGACAGAGAGTATGTCCATATCCGATCCCGGTCTCTTTAATAACTACGTATTATTACACCTATGGTCCTTTAATAAATTTTCAAATTAGTTATATTTCAAAACCGACATATCATTGCCATTTCAAAACCATATAAAACGATATCACTTTTCCTTCAATAAATCCATTTCAAAATCATATCACTTTCCAAAGTTATATTGCTTTCGAAATCATAAGTCTTTTAAAATCATAACACTTTGGAAATCAAACTTGAAATTCATAACACTTTGAAATCCTAGCACTTTCCTCTTAAACAGTTTAGATATTCACAAATCAATTTACATAAACTCGAATTTCAAAATTAAAATTTAATTAAATCTCAAATCATCAATTTCAATTCAATTTAGTTTCTAAATAACCATTTCAATCTAATGATTTCAAATACATATTTAAACAATAAAATAACCCATTTCAATTTCAATATATTTTAAAGCTTTAAATATTCAACATTTCAATTATATCTAATACAACTTCAATTCACAAATTTTAAATAAACAAAATACCTAATTTAATTTTATATAAATTTGAAATATTCATTAAAGTCACTTTTAATCAAATTCAAGTTAAAACATATCTTTAGAATTTCAAATTTAATAAATTTCAAATCAAACTTATTTAAGTATAATTATTAAATAATTAAGAATTCCAAATCAATTTCAAATTTATCTTTCAACCTGAAACATTTTAAACTTTATATTTAAATATAAATTTTCATAAATACTCGAAACATATTTTTATATTGATTCAAATCAACTTTAATAAATCTTTAAAATCAATATTTATTAAACCATATATTTCTTTTTAAAACCATAGAAATCATTTCAAATTATTTATATATAGACCAACGGTGTCTGTATATAATTTTCTACCCTATGGTCAAGTAATACGGATATTTATCATTTCAATCCGTAATTTAAAATATATTCGGGTATATATCTTTTCAACCCGAAATCCCAAATTCAATTTAATTTGAAAATCGCTTGGGTTTATCATTTCAACCCATAACGATTTTCTCCTATTCTAAAGTCCGTTCGGGTATGTATCATTTCAACCCATAGTGATTCTATACTAACAGGGAACTTGCAGAGTGATAACAGATATGATAATAATATAACAACGGTAACAGACATATATCATCAGTATAAATAATAGATAAGGGTGTCAGATGTCACAGGTGAACAGATACAGATGATGACATATATATATCAATATAAATAACAGAAAATGATGTCAGGTGTCACAGGTGAACAAATACAGATAATGTCATAGATATAGCAATATAAATAACTAACAGCAGCATATTTCAATTGTCGTTTCAATTGAAATCAAATTTAATAAATATAAGAATGTTAATCGTGAGTGATGCTCACCTTTCGAGGCTAGAGATGCACGAGAAGATGACACGGATACGCACACTGATACGGACATAGAGATTGAGTTACGAATCCAAGTAAACAAATCGGCACGAATTCGACGATCAAAGTTTATAAAAGAACCCGGAGAGTAGAAGATGGCGAGTCTAGCGGAAGGGAAGGAGGGAGAGTGCTCGGCCAGGGGTGGTTGATGGCATGGCCGGTTGCTTGGTGGTGCGGGCTGACTGCGCCGGGAAGGAAGTGGGATAAGGCGGTACGCGATCAAGGTGGAGCATGGATCTGTGGACGATGGAGCAAAGGTGAGGAAGGCGGACACTACAATTGCTCGGAGGTTGACGAGGTGGTGGACATGATGGGTAAGGGAAGTTCGAAGGTAGGTCGAGGGAGGGAGATGCAGCGGATCTCGTGTAGAGGTGGGTCAACGTGGTTGTGGCGGTCGAGTATGGTCAGTGATGAGTCAGAGGGACTGGGTTGGATCGGCGGTTGTGGATGGTGCTCGGCCAGTTCTGGTGAAAGGTTTGCTAGGTGTTGAGTGGGAGAGGGCCGAGGCGGTTGATAATATGGGGAGAATGATGGACGAGGTGACTGGCAGAGGTTGGAGGTCGTAAGGTGGCCGGGGCATGCAAACTAGGTGGACGGGCAAGAACGTGAGGGAGAGGCCATGAGAAACTATAGCAGGATGAAGCAAATATCAACAGGCTTGATAATATAACCTTTTACATTGTTATATATCTCTCTGAAAGGTAAAACAGAAATGGTAGGGGAGGAGTATGAATGCAACTTGTATTGTATATTTTATTTTTCAAAATGGAAGAGGTGAGAAAGAGAATAGACATGAGCAAACAATTAGTGAATGAAAGTAATACTAGTATATTATATATTTATTTCAGAACGTAGCCAAGAAGGCAAAGAGAAATGAACAACTTATATTTTGAAATTAGTGGGATATAGAAAGTCAAAAAAAAATGAATTGATGGGAATATTAAAGGTTGGAGCAGGTTCCAGGCTGTAAAGAACGTGCAATTCATTTCAAAAGTAACAGCAGGACACTTGATTGATGGACATATAATTAAAGCAATTTGTTGCCTGATAGGACAGTACGCTTCAAAATTTGAAACCAAAGGAGAATTAACGGTCATAATTAAAGGTACCGTTACAATGAACAGTTTATTCTTTTCGGCGTGTACCGGATCTCAAAATGCATAGTTGAATATACTGTGGAGATCAGCACATCGAGACGATCAAAACGGTATACAGATATCAGTGGTATGATTGAATTATAAAAATTCGAATTTTTCTACTGACGGAAAATGCAAGAAAAACGTAGAAAAATAAGATCGACGGAGCCAAAGAAGTCCGAATTTGGAAAAACGACAAACTGAAATCTTGCTCAGAAGATGGTTTAGAATTTTTCTATGTAAAAATATTTAGTTTTCGGAAGCATTTTATTTTCATCGCTTTTTAACTGATTAAATTGAAGCAAATTTACGCACGAAATAAACTTTCATATTTTCGGACGAAAATTTACCAGTTGCTATGTTTAACTAAACGCATTCCAAATATCAAATTTATATTTCAAAATTTTATCGTTTAAAATTTCACAAAATTTCAACTAATTACGTTATTAAAACGGTTAAAATTTACGGGTCGTTACAACTACTCTTCAACTTCAACTTTAGAAGCTTGAATCTAAGCTCAAAAGAAGAACATTTCCTAAGTTAGGTTTAGGAAATAACTGAAATTAAAGAGAGAATGAGTTGGGGAAGATGAAGAGGATGCTTACCAAAGCTTCACTTTGAATTTTGGAGCAAGAATTTGAATTTGTTAGAAGAACTAGGGCTTTGAATATTAGTTTCCCATTCCTCTCCCCATTTTCAGTTGCTTGAGTGTTTAAGAAAATAGAAATGAAGTGAAGAGGAGAGGAGAGGGGTTGAACTAGGTTATAGAGTGAGTTGGGTGAAACCCAAACACAAAGCCCAATAGAAAATAGCAAAATTCAACTTACTCCAAACATATCGAAGCTTATACTCAAAAAAATCGCAAATGCCATTTTGGACTTAATGGAAGTGGTCTCGAGTCCCAATTCGACTGTTTGCAAAAAGTAGCTTTTCGGACTTCAATCCGATTAACGATTCTATATTTAAATAAAATATTTAAATACACAATCGTAAAATATGTAGGTTGTTACAGACTCCCCTCCTTAAAGAAATTGCGTCCTCGCAATACTTAAGAAGAAAATATAGAGTAACAACCATAAAAGCATATCAACACAAAAGAAAATTTTGAAATAAGAAGTTCACCATAAAGAGCACGAAAGAGTAAGTCCGGATGTGTTTGCTCGATGAATTCTCAAGATTCCCAAGAGAAATCCTAAGGATTTGAGGACTCTTGAACTTTCACAAGAAGAACATCTTTATTTCGAAGGCGTTCAACCTCCAAAGTAATGATACGAATAGAATATTGCTCATAAGTCAAATTTGGTGAAACTTCAATTTCTTTAATTTACACCGGGCTCAAGAATAAAAATCGGAACCATAAGGTATTTCCATAGCAGAGAGACGTGAAAAACATCATGAATAGCAGAAAATTGAGCCGGTAACAAAAGGCGATAAGCCACGGAACCAATACGTCCGGTCGTGGGAAATGGACCAACATATCGAGGTGCTAACTTTCCCGATCAACTGAAATGCACATCACCCACCATAGGTGAAACACAAATGAATACCAATAAAATCTGGACCAAAAACCAGCTTCTCACCAGCTTTAAGCCAACACGAAGGAAAACGACACGGCCTTCCGTAGAGTGCCTCGAAAGATGCCATACTAATACAAGATTGGAAGCTATTATAGGAAGAAAACTCAACAAGAATACGATCTTCCCAACTTCCACCAAAATCAAGAATACATGCATGAAAGAAGATCTTCAAGAGTTTGATTCACACTCTCGGTTGTCCATCGGATTGAGGATGATAAGCGGTGCTAAAATTAAGCTTTGTTCCCAAAGCCTTTGAAGACCTTACAAAAATCTACTAGCAAAATAATGGATCTCGATTGCTAACAATAGAAGTAAAAAGAGGTTCGGTCCGATTGGACCGAACGGGAAGAAAATGGGCGGATTTTGTAAGTCTATCTACAATCACCCATAGATTGTCATCATCCGAACGAGAACGGGAAAGACCATCAATAAAGTCCAAGGAAATATGATCCCACTTCCAAATTAGAATGTCCAAAGGTTGCAATAACCCACCGGGCCTTTGATGCTTGGCCTTTATGAGTTGGTAAGTCATGCAACGCTTAATGAAGTTAGCAATATCAGATTTCATTCCATCCCAATAATAAAGTCGCTACTATTACCGGGATGAATGGTAAATTTAGAACGATGAGAATCTTCTTAAAATGTCTTTACGAAGATCAAAAATATTTGGCACAATAAGTCTACCAAATTTTCGAATGCCACCACGAGCATCGATTTCAAAATCTTTCAAACCATCAACCTTATTTGGATACCTACAACTTTGGCTAAGAAATACCAATTCGGGATCTTAATATTGAGCTTCAAGGATGCGGTTCAAAAGAGAAGGATGAGCCTCAAGGCTATGCAAAACAAGAGATGAACATAAATTGGATTCACGATCTCGAATCTTACAAGTGGATAAGGTCTCGAGATCATTCCATTTGAATATCAACAAAGAAACATCCGTTGTTGCTCTCGGCTGAGGGCATCGGCAACTCGATTACCCTTTTCTGGAGTACAAAGAATATCAAGATCATAAGATGCAAGGAACTCGAGCCAACGTTGTTGACGCAAATTAAGTTCCTTTTGAGAAAATAAATATTTCAAAGATTTATGATCGGAGTAGAGAACAAATTTCTCTCCCAAAAGATAATGAGCCAAATTCTAAGAGCAAAAACAATAGCCGCGAGCTCTAGATCAAGAATGGCATATCTAGTCTCGACAAGCTTTAATTGTCAAGAAGCATATGTGATAACACATTCCCTTTTGCAAGAGAACGACACCAAAACTAATACGACTAGTATCGGTATAAACATTAAAGTCTTGATTCCCTTCGGGAATCGAAAGAATAAAAACATCGGAAAAGAGTTCTTTTAAATGATCCTTTTTCCCGAAAAGCTAAGACTCTCAATATTATAATTAACTTTATGTAATCATTTTTTTAGAAAAAATTACTTTTTACAAGTCAGTTTATTGTGTCTGACTGTCTCATCATAGCGTTTAGGAGATTCCTATCGATAACGTTGATCAAGCGCATTGACTAGAATTCTTAAAGCACTCAATGTGCAAAATAACACAAAATCATCTTTTATATGATAAACATGCCTCTTATAAAATTTACAAATATTCTTTGTTCGTTTTAAGTACAAAATCCAATTATACTTATAAATATCTTATTAAAAAGATTTGCAAATTTTAAATTGTTGTTTTCATCCATAATCAATAAATACAAGGATAGACTAATCGAGATATTTGTAGAATATTCAATTCACAAAACGGATGAAATAAGGTAGAAGGTTCGTCATACCGAATGACATAACGAACCAAACACAAAAATCACAATGACTGCAGAATGCGGTAAGCGGATGCTACCTTCCGCAACTCGTAGCAGATGAAAACCGGTGGCAAGGTCGAACTGAAAAGACCTTAGCACCATACAATAGATTGCTAAGGTGATAATCCTAAGACAAGCTCAAATATGTTCCGGAAAATTCACAAATTACTTGAATGAGAGAAATATCATCTTCCTCATCAAGTGGGTTTAAAGAATAAAAATGTTGCCACCAAATTTGGAAATCAAAATCTTTAAAAACTATAGAAATCTGCTTAACAGATTAAGAATGTCGAAGATAAATAGTCCACATTGGACATAGGATATGGGCTTTATAATGATTAAGCCAATCCTTTCCCAAAATCAATCTCGAAGCCTAAGTAACGCATAACATGCAAATCGGCTCGAAAAGAATAATCACATAAAAATCTCGACATTTTCACAAAGTAAACTGAGTGTTGCGGATCCACCAATCGGATTCGCAATTCTCAATGAAGTCATCAAGCCCATAATATTTTAAAAAAAAGAATCAACAAGTTCTTTTGATATAAAATAATGAACCCGTATCAAAAAGAACTGGAATAGGATAATCACAAAACAAATTAATGTCATCAAGGATAGAAGGAGAATTACCTTGACCAAGAGATGTGCTAGTAGAGGCTTGCACAACATTCAACTCTCCCTTTCTCCTACTTTGAAGTTTGGGACATGAAGATAAAGATGACCCAAACCTTTGCAATAGCGACAAGAAAAGGGTTTTGGACACTTATTTGCATAGTGGTCCTTAGAATTACAATTGTAGCATCCTCCACGATTAGGGATTGGAGTCTTTGCTACAGAGGTTGCCAGCTTCCCCTTTTTTGTTGGGATTTAGGCTTTTGAATTTAATATGCCTCTTCTTGTTGATGTTGAACTTTTGTTTGGCATCCACGATTTCAACATCATTTTCTTTATCGGCCTCTTCAAGTGGAAGAGCGATGTCTACAAGCTGATCGAAAGGCACTACAAGTTTCAGAGGTAAAACCTTTTCGGGGTTCTTACTCAAAGCACAGATAAACCTTTGATTCTTTACAAGATCCAAAAGTTGTTGGGCAGTCATGAATATGCCATCCAGAGAAGGACTACTGGATTGACCAGCGTTGGGACTGCCAGATCTAACCATCTCTTCTTCTTTAAGAAAGAAGAAAAAGAAAGAAGAGGAAAAAGGTTATTCTCAGAATAAATATCAAACAAACTTGATTGATAAAACAAGGCATCATAAAAAGAAATAGGATAGAATGGTACGAAGACTCGAATTAAATCCTATGGCACGATTCCTAAGAAAGATTTAGGACAATGATCCTTGCTAGATTATTCTACATTGTTCCGAAGTTTGGCTCTGATACCATGCTGTGACGCCTCACCTCTATACTCACGCTAGCCAAGAACACTACTGGGTAATGCTGTCGACTAGCAAGAAGAATAAGGCTGTTGAGGAGCGACCATTTGTGTAATTGCTTTGTGCGAGTACCGATATGTCAGAAAATATAACTTACACTTCATTTCAAGAGGAAATCTGACATACCGATACGAACTCAAAGCTACCACACAGTGGCTAGGTGGACCTCGGAAACAAATATAGAAATAAACATAACACAAATCAGTCACAGATGTTCATATCACAAAGGCGGAAACAGATATGAATATAACACATAAAAGTGTACATTAAAATAGTGGTCATAGAAGAGCCACTACATCACAAAAGAATAGATACAAGTGCTAGACAAAAGGATAATTATACATCAAGGAGTCTCTATCTCAAATGTATAATAACAAAAACTACTAGGCTAAAGTAGTTAGCCAAAAGAATCAGATGACAGACCCTGATAAGAAGTCAAGCAGAAGTACCTGAAATACCTCGGTCTGACCCGAGTATTATTTAAGAAGAAAATAATAAACGGATCAGTCTAGCTATAAATATCAGATAAAATGATATAGGATAAGAGATATGACCAAAAACGTATGATAACAAAAATGTCATACTGTGTCAAGTATACATCAAATAACAACAAAGATCATACAATATCTCAAATCATCTCGAAACTCCAAAAAGAATCACATTCGTTAAATTATTCACCAAAACACAAATATTGGCAAAATATATCAATGCCAATCGCATAAAAATTGGCGAAACACAAATTCCAGAAATCACAACAAGAAATCCAGAAACCACAAAGGGGGAGGCCTATCACAAACGGGAGCATGAAAACTCCCAAACACGTGCAACATAAACGGAACGCTACTCCATACACCACCAAAATCCACGTTCGAAGATGTGAATCAAGTCCAAAGAAATCGATACCAATTCCATTAAAATGGACATTCTCAAAAATCTCGAAAAAGAAGTCGTCAAAGTCAATAATAAATGATAACAATAAATCGGATAATCACGAATCGATAAAAGTTGAAATCTCCAGTTAAATAGGCAAAATAGGCAAAATGAAGTAGGTCAGTCGACTGACTGCAGAGGGTCAATCGACTGAACTAGAAACCTGAATGTTTCATTTCCTGCAGTCAGTCGACTGACTGTAGAGGGCCAGTCGACTGATTGCAGAAAACAGAGACTTCTATTCTCTACAGACAGTCCCAAATTTGCCTGGTTTCTACAGCCAGTCGACTGACTACAGAGGGTCAATCGACTGACTGACACTGGGAAGGTTTTTCAGCCTATCCAAATGAAGAACAAACTCATCCGAATTGCGATCGGACGAGCAATGGGCGCTAGGGGTTTATACCAATCGACAACCCAGCCCTATAGGCTCTTCGATACACCACCAAAAGCATGATCAAACATCAAAGCTAAGATTTTTAGAGTTTTAGACTTCAAAACACCAAAAATTGAAATGTTCACCAAATCAATCCAAATCAAAATCAAATGAACATGTAAAGATGTTAGGAATTCATACCTAACAATCAAGGATAGTTATAGACATAGATGTGAGATAGAAATCTCACCTTTAAATCCAAAAACGATGATGGAGAAGCTTGAAAGCAAAGGAAGAACAACTACTCTTTAACTTCAACTCTAGAAGCTTGAATCTAAGCTCAAAAGAAGAACATTTCTAAGTTAGGTTTAGGAAATAACTGAAATTAAAGAGAGAATGAGTTGGGGAAGATGAAGAGGATGCTTACCAAAGCTTCACTTTGAATTTTGGAGCAAGAATTTGAATTTGTTAGAAGAACTAGGGCTTTGAATATTAGTTTCCCACTCCTCTCCCCATTTTCAGTTGCTTGAGTGTTTAAGAAAATAGAAACTAAGTGAAGAGGAGAGGGCCTGAACTAGGTTATAGAGTGAGTTGGGGTGAAACCCAAACCCAAAGCCCAATAGAAAATAGCAAAATTCAACTTACTCCAAACATATCGAAGCTTATACTCAAAAAAATCGCAAATGCCATTTTGGACTCAATGGAAGTGGTCTCGAGTCCCAATTCGACTGTTTGCAAAAAGTAGCTTTTCGGACTTCAATCCGATTAATGATTCTATATTTAAATAAAATATTTAAATACACAATCGTAAAATATGCGGGGTGTTACAATAGTTTTTTATTCGAATCGGATATCACGTTCATCGCAACACACAAAGTTGTTAACTTTGTTTCAACTCAACATACTTTGGTTCTTAGATCACAACCATACATCCATACTACCATACTTTTAACATCACAACATTTATAAACATAAGGTGATTACCTTGGTTTTTAGAAGATAGGACGTTGAAATGAAAGTATAAGAAGTATAGAAGGTATGGAAACAAGTTATAGCATAAAAGGCTAACATTTTCTAATTTTTTAGAACTATGGAAGCCATGGAATTTCTTTGGAGAAGAAAGTTTAGAAAAAATGAAGTTGGAATGTAAATGAAAATGTGTGTGTGAGGGTGTGTATTTATAGACGAAAGAAAGTAGGAAAATTACCATTTTAACCTTAGTTTTTAAAATATCGTAACATGTCATTATTTTGACAAGTCATATCACCACCTTTTTTCCCCTCATATGCCATGTCCTCCCCTCTCTATCCATATCCTCTAGGTCATGATAGATAATGATGATAATGGTAAGATATGACAAGAGATAATGATATATACTTATATATACAAGTTATTATTTTTAAAACCATGACTTGTCACATTACTTGCTAAACATAATTAACATAGGATAATATACTATTAGTGTATTATTATTATTTTGTTAATTAACTCTTATATATGTTTATATATAGTGCATAAAGGCGAATAACGTTCCCGAAAACTTTCCGGTGGTGAAATGTCGAAATTCTGGAAAATGTTCTTCGATCACATTTCTATTTTTCTACGAACTATCTATTTTGGTAAATAAATTTTAAAACCGATTTTACCATCATTATTAAATAATTAAAATAGGTTTATTTGTAAATAAAAACCCAATTATTTAATATTTAAAGTTAACTTGAATTTCCGAAGAAATATATAAAACCGATGATATCGACTATCAATAGGTTTGACTACATATATTTGTGTATATATCTAGAGCATTACACGATCCTTAATGTTTAAAAGCAGTTTTATTGATAAAACGATTACCGGCTGTTTTATCGATATTTTACCTAAGACGATATATACAAATTATCAATATTTTACCTCGGTAATTTGTCCGCAAATATTTTTCTCAAACAAAATAACTATTATTATTTACCACTTAAAACATGATTATTTCTTACTTTTAAACCCATGTCTAAATATTTTTAAAATAAATATAATTTATACAAGTGATAAATTTGCGGGTCGTTACATTCTTCCCCCTTAAAATAATTTCGTCCCTAAAATTATACCACATCCCTATTTCCAGAAATAATTAAAACTATTCATTAATCTGTATGATGCACATAGACCATTCCTATATAAAAATCTTGTTCGATCACTCACTTGAACACATAACTTTCCTTCCAAACTAGTATCGCTCACTCGACTTCCTAGTGCAGACTTTGATTAGGCTTCTTAATTAGAAACATCCGTTCTCCTTGCATAGTCATAAACTATGATAGACAACTTTTGGTTCCACATAAGAACCCTCATCAAAGCTCGCCATCAAAAATCAGGTGATAAATCCCTATTCGGAATGGTGTGAAACACCTCGAGTCATGTACTCGAATCTTGGATCGAGAACTATGTGAAAAGGAGAAATGATCTATGTACAACCTACGTACTAATCCCATTAGTTCCTACTTCCAAGATTATAATTACCCTTTTTAAAGAATCATCATTTTACTTAAGAACATTACTTAAGTTTATTAACATTCTACAACTCAAATTATTTTAGTATGATACTCTTCTATATCCAAAAGAGTATATACAATTTCAAATCTTAAATTGGCTTTACTTAACCTAGGATATTCAAAAAATTTAAAACTTTATTTATTAACCCTTTCTTAATCAAGACATCATTTTGTTTTTGAAAACTCTATTCTTTTAAGGGATTCGAGCGCACAATATCCAGGTTTTATTTCAAAAACCTTTCGAAATGGTACTTTATATTTAACCCTTTTGAAAACATAATATATAGCCCAAGTAACTCTAAAATGATATCAAGGAACCGAACACTACCAAATAGTACTATATATCCCTTTTACTAAGTAGAGAAATACTCAAGAGAAGTTTTTACCATCCGAACACATCTCTTACCCATTTTTAGTCATTTCCAAGGCACTCGAACTAGTTAATCATTAAAATATTTCTTTCTTCACAAGTTCCCTTCTGAAACAATAATATTTATAGATAAATAGTTCTTTAATAAAATCATCCACCAGCTTTGAATTCATTCGGGTTCGAACTTGTTTTGATTGTACAATGACAAAGAGGATAATTTACTAAGTGCACTATCGTATATGCCTAAGCAAACAATCGATTGTCACTTAGAAGATTATTCTGATTATCATAAAACAGATCGAAACTCCTTCTCGAACTATCCAAAGAAAACTTAACTTTCAAATCCATTTAAAAATATTTATATCTTAAAATCTCTTTAAGTACAATTACTACAACTTTTCCAAATAATTTAAATCTTTATCGAAGCCACGGGGATTTAATATTCTCACAATCCTTTTCTTTTTATTAGGTCATCTAAAGATTTTCTTTTAACTAAACACACTCTATTCTAAATCCAATTTTAACTCTACATCTCATCGATAACTATATAGACTTTTGAAAATCATTCCTTTATATATAAAATATTTCCTAGGTAATATCTCATTTACCAATATTAAACAATATTATGTCTATTAGACTTGTTCAAGTGTTTAGGAAATCCCTATCGATAACGTTGGCCAAATGCATCGACCAGAATTCTTAAACCACTCAACAAATCAAACAACACAATATAAAACATTTTTACTCACTAACAAATACGCACTCATATTTATAATACACTCATGCTCATTCTAGGGTCTCACTTACCTAATTCTAAATGAGTTTACCCCCACCAGAGCCAAGGTACTCGCTTAATCTTTAGCTATGATACCAAATGTAACGAACCGGATTTTTGACCCTCGAAAATCGACACTAATGCGTCCACTACATTACATGTCGAACATTAAAGTGCCGAAAATACCGATTTGTTAGCGTGAAAGAAGAAGGTGGAAGATAGAAGAAAACTAAACAACACATAATATCACAATGCAGCGAAAAATATATAATACAACAATGATCTTTACAAAAGGGAAACATCTTTATTCATATATACAACATCAGAGTACATACATACTCTATAATACAGCAGAAGAAAAATATACGTTAATACATCTTGACCATCCAGCTCCTCTCCAACTCCAAAGCATCCAGCTTAACCTAGGAAAACATGCTCGGTCTGACAAGAGCATTACATGGAAGAACACCCGGGTCAGTTTGGTGAACCAGCGTGAGTAGTACTCGATGACAAGTAACAACCAAACTGATTTCTACATTTGAAAACTTTTCAAACAAAGGGTACCTCATAAGACTACATTGCTGAAATGCTTGCATCTAACATTCCGACATATTAGACTCTACAATCGAAAACGTAAGGCACGTATTGGAGATTGGATTCCAACTAATGACAAGGTAAGTGACTATCTTTCGATGATATACCTCTAGAAAATGCACTGATGCTAACACAGACCGGCTACCCCTTTAACAAGGTAGATCGAATTACCTCACCCTTTTGACACTGAGGCCTTATACTACCACGGTGTTTGTGCGCAAACCAACTTTGAAACAGACACCTTGAATGGGGTGACCACTCCTTATGGTAGCAATCCATCTTTCCAAATAGAAATCCATCTTCGAATGCTAACAATGCCCTCCAGGCGTCAATGCAATGCCAGCATTCAACCATAAAAGTTCATTCTGGGTCTGAATGAAACTGAAGGCACTAACTCTACAGCATCCATTTTGGATCACCCTCAGGATTAGTAGTAGTAGCCCTTGCACTTCAATGAGCACCATCTCCAATCATCATCAAAATGTCTTCCGCTCGAACGTACATGTTGGTTCAGAGTGGTTTTCGAATATATAAATCTGATCGTTGACCCTCTAAACCAACAATCGATAATTTCTGGTTGACTTGTTTCCGGTTCTTTTGGAAGTATTCGAGTCCTTGTCGAAAAATTACATTTTACATTCATACTTCCTAAGTCAAATTAGGCCAATTTGATAGTTGGTTATTTAACTATAAAATAGCAACAACAAAATCTAGAGATTTAATTACCCAAAGCAATCACTAAGCCTCAAAACCATTTTCATTTATAAATCTCCTTTCCTAAACATTTATCAACGTTCATATACTTATCTCCTTTACATGAGTATTTTCATAAAACATTTATAAGATTTCCCATTTCCAAATCTCTTAAATGAATTTAACTACATTATTTAAATTGGAGAGAAGGATAACTCTAAGCATTATTCCTTCGGTGTTAAGTGTGGAACGGATGTTCCTTAACACCATTTTTTTAAAAGGTCAACCTCAAGAAACCAAATCTCGAATTCCTATTGTAATCCATGGAATCCTTTTTGCTTTAACCCAAACCCGTTAACAAAATATTTTTCAACCTCCAGACTCATTTATGAGACTCTTATAAATATTCAAACCCGGTTCTATAAACTTCTTTATAAACTTTCAAATCTTGTATAAAACTTCCCTTTATAGACGACATCCAAACCCATTTATAAAATCTTTTTACATACATTTAAAACTATTTCTAAAACTCCTTTTATGAATACCCCAAAATTATTCATGAACTTCTTTATATAATATTCAAAACAATTGTCAAATCATTCTTCAAATATCTTGTTCAAAATAGAATAACCTTGAAGACCATTTTAAAAGAAAATGAAATATTAACTTTCCAAAACCAAATGGAGGCTTAATGACTACAATGGATCATTCAATTTAGGTTTACTTATCCAAGTTATATCATGGGTATTGCCTAATATCAGGTATGTAAATGATTCACACATAACATACAATCAATCATAGGTAGATGTTAAAGTTACAAACATAGATGCATCCATTATCGGTGAAAATTGTACATATAGAAGCATATTCTATATGCTTAAGTTACCATGACCTGCTTATTGAAATTAACTTCCTTGTGTTTATCATGTTACCGACATTCAACTTTTGTGCTAAACACAAGTCACTTACTTCCCATAAAATGTGTCAACGTTTTATAATCACTACTTTAATTCATTTGACTACTTAATGATCCAGATGAGAAATCCATTGATTTAAAATCAATTAACATGAAAAGAAGATTGATTTAAAAATATAATCGATTAAGTTTAAAAATAGCTTTGAAAAGATTAAAATATTTTTAATTAGATTAAACCCTAATTATGTTTTAATTAAATCAAGATTAATTCATAAGTAAACTTAATTAACTTAATGGACTTGGTTAAGTCCTAATTAACTTCCTAATGCATCTTAGTTAAGGTTAAAACAATTCATTATTAGTTAAACCCTAATTAATTAAAAAGTCAATTAAATAATCACTTAATTGAATAATAAAAAATTAATTTAATTAAATAATAATCAATCATTAAATTACTTCTTAACTTCATTAATCACTAATTAAAAATTTATTAATCACTAATTAAAACTTTATTAATCACTAATTAAAACTTTATTAATAATTAATTAGTCTATAACCTTCTTTAAGTGTTACTTAACCCTTAATCGCTTACTTAATTATCAATTAATTACTAATTACTGTTAATTAATTTATTAAATAATAAAATATTAATTTAACTAAACTTAATATCTTTTTGTAGTACTAATTAATTTTAAAAAACTTTTGCAAAACCATTTCAAAAGAAAACAATTTAAAACGAAAATCGAATCGGACCTCACGTCCATCGTAGCACACAAAGTTTTTGAGACTAGGAAACAAAGATAGAAACTTTAAAACAATTTGCCGAACTTTAAAACAATTTCCCAAACTTTAAAACAAAAAAACATAGTTTTTTATTCGAATTGGATCTCACATTCGTCGCAACACACAAAGTTGTTAACTTTGTTTCAACTCAACATACTTTGGTTCTTAGATCACAACCATACATCCATACTACCATACTTTTAACATCACAATGAAACACATTTATAAACATAAGGTTATATGCTTACTAACTCGACAACATCACATTTAAATCTCAAATTCAACACCAAACGCAAACATCCATCAAATCACCATCGATCAACATAATAACCATTCAATTTTCACATCCACCACAATAACACATTATAGTAAAGTCAAAAATCTTTCCAAAATAAATTAGTTTACTCACCTTTATGCTAACTAACTGCGCCCGAACTTCGACTATAACTCGGCAACTCCTCTAAGCTCGACTCTAGCTTAAAAAGTTGAAATTTTGGAGGGGCTAAGGCCTTAGGATGGGTTCGGGCAGAGGTGATTTGGGTTGGCTAGGGCTTTGTGGAGTAGTGATTACCTTGGTTTTTGGAAGAGAGGATGTTGAAATGAAAGTATAGAAGTATAAAAGGTATGGAAACAAGTTACAACATAAAAAGCTAACTTTTTCTAATTTTTTTGAACTATGGAAGCCATGGAATTTTTTAGAGAAGAAAGTTGAGGAAAAATGAAGTTGGAATGTAAATGAAAATGTGTGTGTGAGGGTGTGTATTACGGATGAAAGAAAATAGGAAAATTACCATTTTAACCTTAGTTTTTAAAATATCATAACATGTCATTATTTTGACAAGTCACATGATCACCTTCTTTCCCCACATATGTCACGTCCCCCCCTCTCTCTAGCCATCCTCTAGGTAATGATGGATAATAATGATAATGGTAAGATATGACAAGAGATAATGATATATACTTATATATATAAGTTATTATTTTTAAAACCATGACTTGTCACATCACTTGCTAAACAAAATTAAAATAAAATAATATACTATTAGTGTATTATTGTTATTTCATTAATTAACTCTTATATATGTGTGTGTGTGTCTAGTGCATAAAGATGAACAACGTTCTTGATAACTTTCCGATGTCGAAATGTAGAAATTCTGGAAAACGTTCTTCGGTCACATTTTCTATTTTTCTACAACTATCTATTTTGGAAAACAAAATTTAAAACCAACTTTACCATCATTATTAAATAATTAAATAGTTTTATTTGTAAATATAAACTCATTTATTTAATATTTAAACTTAACTTGAATTTCCAAAGAAATATATAAAATTGATGATATTGACTGTCGATGTCATAAATAAATTTTATTTTCCAAAAATAAAATAAATTATTTTATTTCATAGTCTTGTTTGACTTTATATATTTGTGTATGTATCCAGAGCCATGCACGATCCTTATTATTTAAAAGCAATTTTATTGATAAAACTATTTCCGCCTGTTTTATTGATATTTTACCTAGGACGATATCTATAAATTATCAATATTTTACCTTGGTAATTTGTCCGCAAATATTTTTCCCAAACAAAATAACTATTATTATTTACCACTTAAAAACTAATTATTTCTTACTTTTAAACCCATATCTAAATATTTAAAAATAAATATAATTTATCTAAGTGATAAATTTGTGGCTCGTTACATTTTTTAATATAAAACTTCTTCCCTCGCATTTAAAAATCACCTTCCCCTTAACCGTTCAAATTTAGCCAAAATGATCAACTGGAAAGTTGTTCGTCTTAGTCCCTAGTTATTTTTAAAAATAGTCAGGGTCGTTTTGTCAAGTGGTGTGTGAGATATTGGTCGAAAACAGTAAGTGGTCAAATGATGTGGTTTTTCGTCGAGCGTGAATTGATGAACGAAGAGTATGGCCGCATTCGTCTTGGAAAATCATGATTTTTAAGGCAAGTCGTGATTTTACGGGTTGGGGTTGGGTTGTGGAGGTGAATTGATCGGATTCCAGCCATTTAGTAAATTCTAGTGATCTAAGGGTTTTGAGGCGAGCGGTGGTGTTGGAAGCAAGCTTGGGGATGACCGAGATGGGGTGGTGATCGCGTGGACAATGGTGGTCTGAGGTAGTGGTTCGAGCTTGCTCTAGGGTATAGGCAAACTTTTTTTTGGCATTCAAATTTGGGGTCGCGGGCGACATTGTGGCACAGAGTGGGCCAGGCTTGGGGCTAGAGTGGGGACGCATGTGGGAGTTCCAACGATGTACGTGGCGAGGTTTGGAAGGGGTGTGGCAATGCTGACGTGGGGAGTAACGTGGTTGGGTGGTTTCGATTTTGGGTTAGATGGGTCGGATTTTGATTGGGATCCATCGAAGGGACGACGGTGATGTATGCAAGTTATGTGAGGCCAATTGGATTTGTGGAGGTGGTCGGTGCGGCCGTTGGAACGGAGGTGGCGTTTGTTAGAACTTCTCTTGTTGGATTTTAATGACAACAACTATACAATTATACCATAAAACCTCTAAGCTAACTTACAAGAACATGAGTATCATAAAAAGAGAAACAAATAAACGAATTGAAGACAAAAGTCTATACATGGAGATACTACAAGAGATACAATAATGAAGCCAAGACGACGATGATGAATAAAGTTATATTAGTCATAGTATTTTGTGTCTAGAAGTATATGATTATTAAAATCTCTTCAAAGTGGTCTAAGCACACAATTAAAATATTTTATAAAAGCATTACATTTTCAAAAATGCATGAAGCAAGACCAAACTTGGGTTATTGGTGCACTCATAATTTAAATGAAAATGAAAAATGCATGAAGCAAGACTCGAACCCAGGACACTAGTTTAGAAAGAAAATGCTCTAACCAACTAAGATGAGACAACTTTTATTTATATATGGAATGCAGTTGACGAAAACGTTTAATTCAGTCGATTGAATCCTGTATGTATCATTTTTAATAAACATAATCCAATCAAGTGAATCAACATTTTCAGTCGACCGAAACATATCTTTTCTACACTATTCACTTTTGGGAAATTTTTTACTGTAAATTAGTCAACTGAAATATTTTGTTCAGTCGATTGAATGTCACAACTATCATTTTTATTTCAAAAATCTGAAAGGATCCTCTTCTTCATGAAGAGTCACTTCCCCTAGATAATGCCTGCAACTCTTCTAATGGTTATCACTCTTAACAAATACTTGCAACCATTCATTTTCTATATAAAGCAATCTCTATTCTTGAATTCATAACTTAATATACTACTTTCTATCTATAATCTTATTTGAATTCGCTAATTATTCAAAATATTCAATTGCTTTCTATTTGATGACTTGATCTTACAAATCTATTTTTTAAAGTGATTAATCTACTTTTATTTTCTTCACGAACATACATTATACCATCAAGAAGAAGAATATTGGAAGGGTGTACATATTGGCTCAATTGTGTTACTCAAGAGCATATACAGTCACAAACAATTTTACTTATTTATAGACCAAGTCATGTTGGAGATCTTCAGGCACGAAGTCCTGTTCGGTAGCTCAAGCAGTTTGTAATACCTATTCCATCGGGTTAAGTAAGGGCGTTTGTTAGTTAAATCTAGAAGGAGTCTGGGATTGGACGTAGAACGAGAAGTTCGAACCAGTATAAAAACTCTGGTGCACTTTACTTATTGAAATTTTTATACTGCCAGTTTCATATAAGTTTTATTTAGTAGATATAATCATATTACTCGATTTGCATAGACCTTTCATTTGGTATCAGAACCTAGGATTCTAGAGATCGTAACAACATCCTAGAATAAATAGCCATAAAGAGATCTAGTCAAGGCAAAAGAAAGAGGAGGAGCAATAAAGAAGAACCAAAGGAACAAACAAGCAAATACTTCATAGCTACACTTAGACCACAATCGGTATGCTTAGACTCTTTACATAAAAATCTTTTTTTAGCATATGATGAATTATCAAAAGATTGTAAAACTTTGAATAAAGTTAATAGAATTGCATTAGCTAAGTTAAAAGATTGTGAGCAAGAAATTTCCAATTTAAAAGAGGAAAATAAATTTTTGGTAAAAAAACTAAATTTTTTGAAAATACGGTAGAAGAACTTATTTTACAAAAAGATTTCCTAAAAAAGAAATTGAGCAGTTAAAAGTTAAAAATAATGATCTTTTAAAGGAAATCCTTGTTTTGCAAAATAAAAATATATTTTTGAAAAATTCTTTAAATAAGTCTAGCTCTTTAATTTTGTTTCTTGAAAAAGAGAATGAAGCTTTAATTAAAAAGAATTTAGAATTATGTAAAGAATGTGAGATTTTGAAAGATAATATTAATATTTTGCAAAAAGAAGTTTGTGATTCTAAAGCAAATTTTGAAAGATTAAATGAAAAAATCATAAATTTTAACAAAGGTAAAGATGCCTCATTTTCCTTAGTTACAAATTCGAAAGCTCACGATGATAAAAGAGGTTTAGGCTATAAACAAGCTAAAAGTAAAAATAGTACTAGATATGCATTCATATATACTAATTTTATGCAAGTACTAGAAGCAAGATTGTCCTAAAACCCCTTACAGTCATAAATAGTACTTTGTCTAGAAATGATAGAAAATATTTTTCAAGTACAAAGCTAATGACTAATAGTATTATAATATGGATTCCAGCTAATATGATTGATCGTGATAAACAACTTTATATTAGTAACTATTATAAGAATGTGATTTGTAATGAAACTATATTAATAATGATTTAACCACACCCAAATGGGTATGATTTCCTAAAATTAGGAAATTATAAGAAACTTTGATATCGCATCCATTAAATGTTAATTTTTTTTATTGATACCCAAGTTTATAAGTAGTAGTTATTTATTAATGATTGCCAGTACTACTTTTAGTGCTAAAACATAGCAGTTGCTAAGAAATGCTATAAAAAGTAGTATTCTCTATAGCACTTTGATTAAAATACTACTATTTTAATATTATCAAAAGCGCTGTAAAGTAATTACTGTTTAATGAAATTATTTCATTACTTTTATTTTTTTTAAAGGGTACAACTACTACATCTATTTTGATGAGGTTTTTACCCTATTATTAACCTTTGGACCTTAATGTTGTAAGCGGGTACCAAAAACGATTATTATTTATTATAGGTACTTGGAGAAACAAAAGGAAAATGATAGATTTTGAATTTTAAGGATGTTCCATACATTTAATGGAAATATGTGCTTACAAGAAATAAAGGCATCATCAAATTCGGTAAAATCTAACTTATCTTCTTCATAATTAATATTGGGTTAATCTTTTATTTTTCAGGAATACTATGCTATTTCTACTCATATTTTCGGCATAGTATTGTTATCCCGGAAAATGGATCAACGCCCTGGTTTGAGTGTGAAAGCACCAGCCCTATTTATCAAGGCAAGTAAAATAGAAAAAGCAATAGTAAATAGCAGAAAAGGTAAAGAGACAAGAGATTTTTATAGTGGTTCGATTGTTAATGAAGCCTGCGTCCACTTTATAGATTCTTTTATTGATCAATTGCTATTACAAAGGAGTTTAGATTACAATATAATTCTCCTTTCCTAGATTAGATCTAGCCACCATTGTTAGAGACGAAAGGAGGATCTCAACTGTCCCTTAATGGCTTTTGTGTGGGAGAAGAAGAGTGAAGAAATAATGACAAAGCTTCAGCGGAGATCAGATCCCCCTTACTGTTGTAGATAGGATGGTATTTGTAGGGGTTAGAGTGCACTTGGGCTAGAGCTACTTTACCAAAAGCCTATAGTCATCATGCAGAGGTCGCTCAGGAAGTCTGGGAGTGTTGGAGCTAACTTTTCGGATCGGTACCGATCCGAAAAGTTGTGCAATTTTTTAGTCTTCTCAAATTGGTTATCTTCATATCCCATAATTGAGTGTGTTGTCCGAATATCAAGTCGTTTAGAGTTAGTTTTATCATCCATCTTCATAGATCATCCAATCCATCCCTTCATAGAAGATCCATCCATAAATCACTTGATACTTATCGGCATCGGACGAAACTACGCAGTTAGCTTCTAGAGGATGTGTGAGACCTACACTCTAGATCTCAAGCGGTGGGGCCTATTTTAGTTGGGTCTGATCCAATCCAAACTAGCTTGGCCAAATGACTTCATTTTGGTGTGAGCCTTCTTTTATGTCTTCTAAGTGTCACCTCCAAATTTCAAGTCAATCCGAGTCAGTATGAGTTTTGTAGGTCCATTTTAAGTTGCTCCGGTCTAAAAAGCGGGTAGATATGTGAATGGATCAAATGAGTCTTCACTTCTTCACTTCTTAAACTAAGTTGTTTTGAATGTTACCAAACTCGATAGGTGAGGCTAGTAAAGGCATATAGGAGTGCAATGCAAGTGGTTAGAAGGAACCATGACTCAACATTTCGGGTCAGTACCGATCCAATTGGATTGGATCAGTATCGATCCGAATAGTTGGCGTAATTCTAGGCCAGACTTCTTACGTTTCTTTGTCTTGTACTTTTAGGCCTTCATGTCAAATTTCGAGTCGTTCTGACTTAATCTAAATGTTTTAACTCCTTTTGAATACTGTTGGGTTAAAAACCAGTTAAAAAGTATAACTTGAATCATTTGAAATGTCCATATTTTTATATTAATATAAAGAGAACATATTTTGAAAGAATGTATTTATTAACAATATTTTCTAAGAAAGATATATTTACTTAAATAATTTTCATTTATACTTAGAAATATTATAGTTAAGAAAAGATCTAAAAAATCTTTTCCTCTTTACAAGATATTTTATAAAATTTATTATATTTCCTCATTCTTTTTTATAATGACAAAAGGGGAGAAATTCATATGCATGTTGATGGGGGAGATATTATATTTAGATGGAGATATTATACTTAGGGAAAGCTTTAGTTATATTATAATATCATTTTACACAGAATAAATATTTTAAAATTTTTTATAGTTGTCATCATCAAAAAGGGGGAGAATGTTATTACCTCTCTTATTGGAATTTAATGACAACAACTATACAATTATGTCAAAGAACCTCTAAGCTAACTTATATGTACATGAGTAGAAAAAAAAAGAGAAAAAAATAAACAAATTGAAGACAAAAGTATATATATGGAGATAAAAGAGGAGATACAATAATGAAGCCAAGACGACGATGACAAACAAAGTTATATTTATCATAGTATTTTGTTTCTAGAAGTATATGATTATGAAAATCTCTTCAAAGTGGTATAAACACACATAAACACAGTCGAAATATTTTATAAAAGCAATGCAAGTTTTAGAAAATGCATGAAGCAAAACTCGAACTCGGGTCATTGGTGCACTCATAATTTTAAATGAAAATCAAGCTTTCAAAAAGTATGAGCAAGACCCAAACTTGGGTCACTAGTTTAGAAAGTAAATGCTCTAACCAATTGAGCTAAGTCAACTTTTATTTTTATATAGAATTCAGTCGATTAAAATGTTTAATTCATTCGACTGAATCCTATATGTATCATAAAAGAAACGAGATTTGATATTGATAAATAATCCTTCTTAACTATGGTGGTATGGAAGCATTCTTTCAACACTTAACATCGAAGGAAAAGTATTTTGGGTTTAGAGTAGAAAATGTTTAAATCATATTTGTTTTGGCCCATTCAAATATGAATTAAAAAAAAGAGGAAATCTTCCTTAGTTTTTATTAATATGCTTATACCACTGAAATAAGTATATGGATTTATAAGTATTGAAAGTATAATGTTTTTTGATATACTTATACTGTTGAGGTATGTATATGAATGTTTTTCCAAGTATTGAAAGGAATATAAGGGGTCTGTGAATATATCTTTTGTGAAGTAATATTGAATCAGATAATTGAAATAGATTTAATTAATGCAAGGTTAATTAATAGAAGCTTAGTGGATCTCACATGGAATTAAATCTATGTTGATTGATTGTTTAATTGATAGTTAAATAAACGACTATCAAATCTTGGCCAAAATATATCTCAAGAAATATCTATGAGAAACATAGGGGTTATATGGCATAATTATCTTCGATAAAGCTATTGTGCGTCTAAATCTTGTTTCGTTCTTTTATGACAAATGATAAGGAAATCCGCTTGCTTAAACGGTTAGGAGGTGATCTTCGCTCTTATGTATTGTCTGATTATTTTAAAAAGAATTGGAGTTGAGTTTACGAGAAATATCGATTGGTTTGGGAGCGATCGGTAAGCATGGGAATGCACTTATATGAGATGACTCGAAATCGTAACCACTCCAAAACCATATGCATATTCGATGCTTTGGAAGACATCTCGAAGATAATGGGATCGAAGACGGAGTTTTTTAAAGTGCAAGGGCTACTTGCTACTAATCGTGAGAGTGATTCCAAAATAGATATAGCAGAAGTAGTGCCTTCGGTTTGTTCTTATCCTGAACAACTTGTATGAACAAATGCTAGCATTGCATTGTGCCTGGAGGACAGTTTTAGCATTCCAAACGGGATTTGCTAAGAGAGAGAAAAGGTAATCATGACCTCACAAGCTTCACAACCTGGTAATGACTAAAATAGGAGATATGCGACATAGCTATGTGGTTCGCTACCATTAAGAGCAGTCATTCCTCGATCTAGAATCAGTATTTTATGGATTTGGTATGCTTGCGTAGGGGAAGAGTGAAGCCATGGCCTAGTGCAAATGTTTTGCAGCCTTGGTGCTCGGAGAATAATGTAATCCAATTGTCATGTTAAAGGAGTAGGCGGCTCTATGTTGGCAGGGTGTTTATGTGAGGCCCTCGGTACATTGTTTAGAGATGTACTGTGGCAGGTGGCGCCCCAATAGCCTTATCATTGATGGAAATCCAATTTCTAATACTTTCCCTACAGTTTTAGTTGTAAAACCTAGTATTGTTGAATGTAATTATGGATAACCATTCCAAATATTTTATATATTTATTTTCAACCCATACACATTATTAAAATATCACTGTATTTTCTAATAAAAATGATTTGGTTATCATAAGGTAAAAAATCATCTGTGTTTATATGCGGCGTGGTCTAGTAGATATCTTTACTTTGAAAAGGGTTTTAAAATATTAAAATTCCATTTGATTGCATTTCTCACGCTGGTTTATCGGACTGATCTGGGCGTTATTTTCTTATAATGCTCGGGTCAGCCGAGCATATTTTCTTAATTTAGCTAGACACTTCGAGCTTTAAGAGACGAGCTGGATCCTCTAAAATGTATTCTCGTATTTTATCATTCGATGTTTGTTCTTATCTATATTTATCAATAATTGTAAGGAGAGGTTGTTATAACTGTCCAGACTAATGATAGGTTTGTTTTCCCTTGATGATAATACGTATACTAAAAGTTCCTTTTCTTTTTGTAAAGACTTATTATATATTACAGATTACTCGCCACATTGTGAGATTCTATTCTATCTTTTTCTTTCTTTCACCCCAACAATCCGTCTTTCCGACATTTGGATATTTGACATGTGACTACCGTGGATGTATATTAGTGTCGACTTTTTAGGATCGAAAAGATAGATCGTCACATTTAAAAAAGATATATACATGTATACTACTATTTGACTATTCATTTCCACTCTTTACATTCTTAAAAATGTATTCATATTCATATCTCCAAGGTATAAGAATATTCACAAATCTCTTAAAATGATTTCACATCTTTAAAAGTATATTCAAATAGATTAAAAACAAATGTTACTTAAACATCGTTATTATAAACTAAAACCATTTTCTAACTTCAAACCAGTTTTGAAATACTCTAATTAATGTTATTAAACATCCCTAAAAAGGTTTTGGAAGAATACTTAAGTAATATTTAAACCCTTTTAAAGTTTCAAGTAGCAAACAACAGCATTTAACAGAAAAGCTATCTCAAAGTTCAGAAACATCCAGAAAGTGTTGTGGTTGGAAAATGTTGCAGTTTTGTGTTTTTGCCAGAAAAGCAGTTTTAAAGCCCTAAATGTTTGACCATTTTTCAACTAGCTATTAATCGATTTTGTCCAATTATTTTATGGTAAGTACTTTTCTTATTTTACTTAATAATTGTGCAAAAAAAATCCCTAAGGATGTTTTTACAAGGTAAAAAAATTCACAAAAACAAGGCATTTCAAAGTGCATCTGTAGCGACTATTTCTGTTTTAACTTTTACAACTTTATTCTGACATTTTTAAAATTTTCCAAACCATTTCTTACTGTTCCATACACTATTATGTAGAGAATAATCAAAATATATTATTTCACAATATAGTTACATATAACCATTTAACACAAGTGATTTCGAAGTGCACTTATAGCGACCTTTCTCACTTTAAACAATTTCGAACACACTTCAACTTCACACACAACCAAACCGAACATGTAAATACAAAGTCTAGGCCACGACACATGTTTTAGAGGTTAATAGAAGTGACAATATTATATATAAAGTTATCACTTGCTTTTGAAAGCAAGGGGGTCCAAAATTTACAACTTGCGTAGTTCATTAACTTTATATTTGCACATGGTATATATAATAAAATATATACTTTCAATGGTGAATTAGCTCACTCAAACCAACCCAACAACCAAGCACAAGCCTTAAGAACACTAGAACACTTCCTACCATCACCAAACATCCAAAGATCCAACATTTACCTTCAAAAAGCTCTTGACAATTCCTCCTAGCCTACCAGCTCACGGCCTAAAATATGTTTTGGTGTTTATGCTCCTTTTCTTCAACATTTGCTTTGTTATTCCTTGTTTCTATTTTGAATTTGGTTTATAGATTTAGTTTGGTGAAGTTTGGAGGTGTTTTGATAATTTTTAGGAATTTAAAATGAAGAGGAAGAAAGTGAAGAGCTTTTCGAGTAAAAAGCTGTTTATCGATAAAACAATTTTTGGTCATATTATCAATATTTCTTCAAACTATTTATTTTCATAAACACATTTCAAAAACATGTTTCTTATCATTAGTTATTAATTAAAAAGGGTTAAAAGGTTGTAAAATACATTTAATCATATTTAACTAAGATTCATATATTTAAATAATTTAGACATTTAATACGAAGTGTTCAAAATTCTAGGCCATTAAATTAACTATGAGATCTAGATTTAAAGTAACAACCACATCAATAGAAATTAACAATAAAATTATCAATAGAAACCATCATTATTAATTTCAAACCCAAATCAGATGTTGACAAATTATAACATTTTAAGATTTAAACATACATATAAAAAGGGACAACAAATACGTATATAAATTCATCAAAGTAAATAAATTTCTAGATATACAACATCATAATGTAAATAAAAAAATCAAATGTAATATACCTTATTAATGTTGCCCTTTTTGAATGCACCTTGATTGATAGATTCCATCCTAGATCTGATCGCCTAGTTTCTAGTTTGCAAGCTGTAACGACCCTGAATTTTTGACATTTGAAATGTGAATATTTTATTGAGTTTAAATATTCGAATGATTGTTTAATTTGAAATTCAAATATCAGAATGAATTTGGTAATTAAATTTTTGAATTTAATTTTTGAAACTTGGTTAAAATTTGAATCTTCAGTTTTGAGCTGATTAAAAATAATATGAAGTCTTGTAAAATTCATATTAACAATACTGAAGATAATGGAAGCTTCAGAATTGAATTTGAAACTGTTTTGTTCAGTTTTGAATTTTATCGTTTAATCGATATTTAAAAATAGCGTTCCGAGGCACAGTCTCGGAATTCGGAAACCAGTTCCATTAGATCCGTAATATTGTATTATTATCAGATTTCGATTTTTGTAATGTTGGAGAGATCGTTTAGCCGTACGATAAGCAAACGCGCTGAAATTAAATCGAAAATTTAATATTATAACTGGTCCAAAAAGCTATCTTCTCCATACGATCGAATTTGGACTCGGAAACTTTTCCATTATGTTCGAAATAGGAGTATAACATTAAGAACGCCTAGCAGCATGCCTCAATAGGAGTTCGAGATTTCGAGTTGCATTTTTCGAGATAATTTGAATTTAGATGTAAATATAATATATTTGTTGTTGACTGGTCAAGATTTACATCAGCCGTAAATCTGTTCATATCAAAACTTTTTCTCTGCCTGTATACGCTACCTTCTTTTCGACGTTGTGTCTTGTTCCCCTACTTCATCTTTTAATTTGTACGAGAGAGCATATCATTTTAAAAATCAAAGAGGAAAAAATCTCGTTCAAACAAAAATAATGGCCTTTGAAAGGAATCTCATTCCTTTACCTTCCCTCCAGTTTAACTCATCCCAGCTCTATCTCTTCCCCTTCAAATTGAATCACATCCATTCGAAATCAATTCTCCGAACTAAAATAATAAAAAACGGGGTAAGCTCGATTTGCGATGAAGGTTAAGAGCTCGTGCGCAGGCACGCGAAGGCAAGGGGGTTGGCGAATTGAGATCCGAGCGAAGGAGCGAGCGCAAAGGAAATCTAGCATGTGGTTGGATGTGAACTCGATTGCGAGTGGAGGGTTGTGGTGGCTGTAACGGCCCGTTATTTTGGACCATTCAAATTGACAATAAATCCACACATGTCTGACTTGAATAATTCAAAATATCAGATTGTTAATTTAAATTTGGCAAAACTCAGCATATGCAGTAAATAAATCAATCACAGAATCACAGACACAGAGTAATACAATAATACGCAGCGGAATAGATAAAATAGTAGTTCATGAAGCTACTATATAAACATCAGAGTTAGAAATAAAATACAACATAATATCTCGAATACAGTGAAGTCTCCAGTACAACAGATGACTTCTCTGAACAAATCAACTAGAAGAGCTGAAAGCTGAGGCGATAGTTGGATCTCCAAAGGAAGCTCCAAACTCCAAGGGTGAGTCTCAAATGCTGTATCACTCGGTCTGACCCGAGTGTAAAGCAAAAACACAAAACACTCGAGTCAAGATTAACATTCTTATATAAATAAATCCAACTCAAGTGAAATATCAACTGAAATACAAGTAACTTAAAGGATGTTTGGGATAACCATCCTCTAAGGATCTTCAGAACTATCTACAAGGTGGAATATACATTATAACACCGTGGTCCTTTCAATTTAATTTATACTTCAAACCCAAATATCATTTCATTTCAAATATATCTATTTTACAAATAGTATATATATTGGTTAAATAATTTATAAAGTAAAGTATTTAAATTTCCTCAAGTCTCACAAATCGATTTCAATTAACTCAAATTCCAAATTCAAATTTATTCAAAGCTCAATTCATCAATTCAATTCAGTTCTAAATATACCATTTAAATTTTCCATATATTTCAAAGCTTTATTATTCAACATTTCAAAGTTAAATTTAACAGTTTCATATAGCACTTGATTTAACTCTTGATTTAACTTTATTATTATTTAATCAGGGATCACTTAATAAATTCAATATCATTTAACTAGCCTTAAATTTCATTTTTACTAAATATTTCCTTAAATTTATTTAAACAAGAAATATTCATTAAATTATTTAAATCAAACTCAAGTTATAAATCATATCTTAAATTCCAATTTCAATAAGCTTTATATTGGTTTAATTAAATGAAATTCTTTACTAAATTCAAATTATCTTCCCAACCTTAACTTATTCAAAAAAATTTCCCAAAATCTATTTTGAAATATAAATTTTATACTTAACATATTATATGTATTAAATCCATCTTAATTAAATTAAATATCATTATTAAATCTATATATATCATTACCATTTATATATAAATTTTTAAGAATCAACATTTGTTAAAACCATATATTTCTTTCCAAAACCATAAAATTCAATTTCAAAATATTTATATATATGGACCAACGGTGTCTGTATATATATTTATCATATGGTTAAGTGATACGGATATTTATCATTTCAATCCGAAATTTAAATATATACGGGTAGATATCATTTCGACCCGTAATCCCAATTTCAATTCAATTGAAAATCGCTTGGGTTTATCATTTCAACCCATAACGATTTTCTCCTATTCTAAAGTCTGTTCGGGTATATATCATTTCAACCCATAGTGAATTCTATACTAACAGGGAACTTGCAGAGTGATAGCAGATAATAAAATAATTAACAGACATATATCATCAATAATTTGAATAAAATATAAACAACAGGATATGGCGTCATATCCCACAGGTGAACAGTTACAGATAATAGCATACTTAACAATTTAAATAATTACAGCAGCATATTTCAATTGTCGTTTCAATTGAAATCAAATTTAATAATAAAGAATGTTAAATCGTGAGTGGTTGCTCACCTTTCGACGTTAGAGGAATTTGATGACGAACTGAGCTACGAATCCAAGCATGAAATTTCAAAGCAAAGCACGATGGACATGGAATAAACGATTAAAGCAAGGCTGGAATCGATGAGGAAAATCAATCAGTTGATAGAAATAGAGAATATATATTATTATTATTCCCTTGAAATCAATATTTTAATTTAAGACAACTATAAAATAAAATAAACATATATGTTAAATAAAACATTGTTTTAAACTGAACACATATACTTTTCTTTTCAAAAATCAAATATGTATATATGTACATTATTATTTCCATGGAACCAATATTTAATTTAAACAATATTAAAATAACATATATAAAATTAAAATCATTGTTTTAAATTAACCACACATATCAAAATCAAACATATATGCATATTACTTTTAAAAATTTATATATAAACAAACATATAGACTCTTAAATATAATATACATAACTGGCACATTATATTACATCACTGGACTGGTTAGAACTTTTGTATAATATATATAGATCTTATACTTTAATACTTAAATCATAGAGTATAAAGCAATATACATACACTTTAAATCAACATTTAATAACAAATATATATACATCATACACATATCTACGTACGGTTATGCTTACCAACATATATATACCTTTATAAAAAAAAGGAGGAGAGAAGGATGGCTACTGGACGAGCAAGGGGTGGCAGGCCGAGTAAAGGCTGGAAGCAGATCATGCTCGGTTGCGGGAAAGTCGGATCCGGTGGAAGCAAGGTGGTGTTTGTGTTGCGTCTTTGAATGGAGGAGAGAGAGGAGGTTAGAAACACGGTGGCGGTGGGGTATTGCTTGGTTGTTAATGGCTGGTCAAAGGTTTGTGACCTGTGAAGTGCTCAGTCAAGGAGCTGCTGCGGTTATAGGGTGGAAGATGTGGCAGGAGGTTGGAGTCACAGACGTTGCAGTAGTGGTTGCTTCGGCAAGAGAAGGTGGAGGTGCGGTTACGTATGGGTGGTCTTAGCAGCTGAGTTGATGGGTAAGCTCGGCTACAAGGCGAAGGGGTGACTGTCTCTTCGGTTGCTGGCTGAGGGCAAGGGAATAGAGGTCAGTGGTGTTCATGATGGAAGGAAGGGGACGGATCTGAGGGAAGTTTGGCAAGAAACGAGAGAATGGGCTGAGGTGGGGTGATGTGTTTGTAGGATGGTGGTGGAAAGTGACTGTTGAGTGGCGATGGGATGCTTGAGGGCTGGTTGACGTAATTGGAAGTATGGGAGGAGGTGGAAGGAGAAGCTTGCAAGGTGGATGTTGCGTGAGTTGATGGGTGAAGAGGCTTCGGCGTTGGGTTTTGTTCATGTTGAGTTTGCGTGCAAGGAAAGGTGGCTGCTGGGGTGGTATGACGCGTGAGAAGAAGGGAGATAATTGCTGGAGAAGAAAATGAAGAGGTAGCCGAAGGAAAAGGAAAATGGAGGAAGATACGCTCAAAAGAAAGAAATGTGGCCAACTTGTATTATATAAATAACAACCAGTTTAAAGTAATATATTATTTTAAACAATTGCGAATGTCAAGGGCCCGAGTTGAACCCAGCTATTATTAGAAGTAACAGCTATTTTAGAGTCAAATATAAAGTGGAGAAACGACAACGTTCACACGTTCATTTAGCTGCAAACTTTAAAGCAATTTATAGATTTGTAACTGATGTAAGATTTTGAATGGATAGGGAAGCAATAAATTATCTGTAACATTCAATTCCCTTGATTTCGTGCAAAGTACTGAAGTAATAAATTATTGCTTGGGATGCACGATTAGATTTGAAAACAAGGGAAAATGTAAAGTCAAAATGTGGCACCGCTACGGTGAACAGTTTATTGTCTCCGTCGCGTACCGGACCTCAAAATACAGAAATGAATATACTGTGGAGATCAACACGATGAGACGATCAAAACGGTATACAGATATTGGTGGTACGATCATCGGATCAAAAATCGATAACCGGTACCGAAAATGCTGCTATTTGGTCAGAATTAAGATAAACAGAGCAGTAGAAGTCCAAATTTGGAAAAACGAATTTCGCAGTCTGATTCGGAATGATTTGAATAAATTTTCTCCTGTTGACATATTTTGGTTTCGGAAAACTTTTAAATTCACTGTTATTAACCGGTTTGATTTGAAATAAAATTTCACAGAAAAATAAACTTCAATATTATCAAATGAAAATTTACCAGTTGCTATATTAAAATAGACGTATTCCAAATAATAAATTTTTATTTTCAAATTTTATTGTTTAAAATTTCACAAAATTTCAATTAACATATTATTAAAACTATTAAAATTTACGGGTCGTTACAGTGGCTATCCAAGAAGCGGCATTTGATCGCATATAAAACAAAAGGGATGTGCGGCCATGATCTGGAGATGTGTTGCAGTGTGAAGCGTTGGAAGCTGTAGGTTGGTAGTTGCGATAAGTTAAATCGGCCAGTGAGCTTGGGTTTTTGAAGTTTCTGGTTTTGGGGGGATCAAGGGATTCCTGTCGACGACTGCAGAGGGGAAATGGGAGGCCATGGCAAGCAGCTGAAGGTAGTGGTGCACGTTTGTCTTATGCTGAAACAGATTGTAAGGTCTTGTATTTTTGTAAGTGTTCTATGGTAATTTATTTTCTTCAAAGTTATTACTACTTAATCAAAGTTTAGAATTTTTGAATACAGGTAAGAAAATATAAGTTACTAAAGAAAAAAAGAAAAATTATGTTAGATTTTAATTCTTTGATTAAAATTAAATCACTAGGTTAAAATTAAATTATTAGTTGAATTAAGATTATAAAATGGTAATTGAGTTGTTCGATTTATTTCGAATATTAATAAAATTATATAATTGTTTTATACAAGGTCAAAATTGCAAAGAAAACAAATTGGAATGGAAAATGGATTGCAAATTAAAGGTGAGATCTTCTCACTCAAATGAAAGTGGAATTTTCATTTATTGATTGCTGTTTGGATTGTGATAGTATATATAGTAGTATATATAGCAATATATATATTGGAATATGTATATATTGGAGTTGTTGATTTCCCGCATTATATAGCGGATGAGACCCTATGCGCCGCATAATAGCGAATGATAGTTTATAAATCCCATATACCGCGATATTCCACCTCGAAGTGGAATTGGTATTGTGCTAACATCTGTGGATGCAGAGAAACAGGTTGGAGGGACCCAACTGGATTCCTCAAATTATATAAATTTGTTTCATGTGCTCTGTGATGATTTATTTATAATCTGTGAATGATTATATCTGTGATTGAGTTTGTTAAAGGCTATAATTTAGCCGAATGTATTTTTGTTATCGTTGGATACCAGAAATAAATAAAATTGGATTTTTGAAATTAAAGTTGGAAATTTTAAGTAAATTCTTTTGAAAGAATTGGGTGAATTTAAAAGAAGGAATTTTAAAAGCATAGAGTTGATTTTTGTAATCTTATCGAATTATTTCCAAAATATGGTGAAAGGATTTTAATAAAAAGGGTTTGGAATAATGTTTTTTAAAGGTCGAAGAATTTATTTAAAATGGAATTTTAGATGGTTCAGAAGAGATAAAGGAATTTATTTTAAAAGGTGATAAATTTGTTTGAAATCCAATTGATAATTGATTTAGTATTTGAAGATAAATCTTTGGGAAATCGGTATGAAAATTTATTTGATGTTGTTAACGGTAAAAAGTGAACGCTAACACCCGGTGTGTGTAATATAATTGTGAAAGCACCACCCGTTGGTACGGGAACAGAATATAAGCTGAAAATAGCAGAAAAACAGTAAATGAATAACAGATTTATAGTGGTTCGGCCCGTAATTGAGCCTACATCCACTTCATAGTCTTTTATTGCTGATTCGGTTACAATTTGATACAATATCCTTCAAAATACAATACAACTTGATCATGAAAACACTCTTGGCTACTAGCTCGATCTTCGATGATGAAACTCGACGAATCCGTGTTGGATGTAAGGAGCTCTTCTCGAAGATTGTTGTAGTGTCTCGAATGCTTGAAGATCTTTGATTGTTAAATGAGAGGAGGCTTCGACAGCGTAACGGCGCTTGGAGAAATGAATGGCCCAAAAAAGTCCTTTTCATGTTGGAGGTGGTGGCCTATTTATAGGAGCAGATTTCTGAGCTCTCGGTTTGGCCAAGTCATGAGTCGTGACCGACTCATGGTAAGTCGTAACTCGTATTCGACTCAAGATGTCTCGTGGGCGCCATATTTGGTCCATCTTGTGGCTCAGTTGGAAGACAAGTGCTAAGTCGTAGTCGACTCATCAGATCAAAGTAGCACAGGCCAGGGCTTTGGATTCCAGCTTGATAGCCTTTAAGTCGTAAGCTTGATGAGTCGTAAGACCTCATGAATCGTAAATCTCCATGAGTCGTAAATCTGATGAGTCGTAGGACTGATGAATCGTAAGACCTCATGAGTCGTAGAACCTCATGAGTCGTAGAGCTTTTAGCAGTTAGGCCGTTGATTCTTTTCAATCACTAAGTCGCCACATAACTTAAGTTGTTCACTTCTTATCTCGTAAGATCATGAGTCGTATGAAGCTTGTCTCGTTGAGTCATGAAGCTCTTTAGTCGTAGGCCACTTATAGCAAATCATGAGTCGTAGACGACTTATAGCAAACCATGAGTCGTAGACGACTTATAGCAAACCATGAGTCGTAGACGACTTATAGCAAACCATGAGTCGTAGACGACTTATAGCAAACCATGAGTCGTAGATGACTTATAGCAAATCATGAGCCGTAGATGACTTATAGCAAACCATGAGTCGTAGACGACTTATAGCAAACCATGAGTCGTAGACGACTTAAGGCCTTCCAGATAGTTAGGTCGCTAGGCAAGTTAAGTCGCTGAGTCTCTTAAGTCGTAGAAGAGTTAACTTGATGAGTCGTAAAGCTCTTAAGTTGTAGGCGGCTTAGCTTGATGAGTCGTACAGACTTTGTGAGTCGTAAGGTCATTTTAAGTCGTAAGCCTGATGAGTCGTAGCATGTTAAGTCGAAACCTTCTTAAGTCGTAGAGACTTTAACTCGTTGAGTAGGTAAGTCGGAGACTTCTTAATCTTCTTAAGTCGTAGGTCGCTTAACTCGCTGAGTCGTCAAGCCCTCAAGTCGTACATCCATTGAGTCGTAAACTTGTTAACTCGTAAACTGTTAAGTACCACCATGTCTCAGGTCGCTAACCTTTTAGCTCGTAGGTCGCTGAGTAGGACCATTCCTTAGGTCGGAGTCTACTAAGTCGTAGATCATCTAAGTCAACTTGTTAAGTCTCGCAATCCTTAACTCGTTAAGTCTTGAGACGTATACTTCTTAGGTCGTGGATAATTCAGGGTTAACATTTGCCCCTCGAAATACACGCCTAAGTCGTAGGTCGTGTGTTTCGATTCATTTTAGCTCGGTTGAGTCGATTCCAATTCCTTCGACCTGAGGTATAAAACACTTAGGTCGTACCTCTTATCTTCTTCTTCCTATCACTCGTGCTTTAAGTCGTATCTGCCATTAACAAGATCTCAAGCTTCCAAAGGCGATTTCGACTCGATTTACCTCTAACCACTTCTAGTTACATCGCGTAAGCGTCTTCTCCCTTTCCCAATCGCTGACCATTGCTATCGACCTTTCTCCATGAATTCTTCCCTCGGTCCTTGCGAATACTGCTATGTAGGATATTCATGGAATTAAGGTGGCTTGATATGGCTTGTAATGATTTGTGATCTGTGGTGGTTTAGAAATAGGGTTGACGAAGAAGCTAACCGGTGAATGGGTTAACGGGTTGGATAGTTAAGGGTTAGGAGTTAGATGGATATATGGTTAACGAGTTAGGGATCAAACGAGTCAGGAGTTAGATGGACTAAATTCTGGATCAACTTATCACTTACAGCAACCTAAGCTTTGAGTCGTAGCCGAGTTACGACTTACGACTTAGAGAATTGAAGTCCCCTTTTAAACCCCACGACTTATGACTTAGAGAATAATTGTCCCTAGCTCGCAGGAACCATTTGAGTCGTTTTGCGACTTAACGCTTCAGACTTTGCTTGAATGTGGTACGATTGGAGAGTTACGACTCAACTTGATTCATAACATATCTTTTAGTCCATGAACGAGCTAGGACTTAGGAAAATCTGTCCCATGCTAAGTTGTGATCGAGTTAGAACTTGAGCAAATTTCCCACTGCCTTGAATGCTAAGACTTGAGTTGTTTGAACTTTGGACTCTTGAATTTTGTTGCACTCTTTTATAGATTGTCAATAATTCTAACTGTCTGTTATAACATTTATAAAAAACTGGGACGAATATACTGCCACCGACTGCCCACATCGAATGACAGATTAGTTGATAAAGATTTAATTAAATTAAATGAACTTCATGAGTGAAATGCCACACAATAACCAACTCAAATGAAGTATTAAAGCAAAATCGTAATGGTTAACTACAACTGATCTGTCTGCATTAACACTGCACTTGCGCATTAACAAGTTCTGAAATCTCGTAATCGACTGATTGTCAGTTAGCTTAATTCCAGTTATACTTGCTTTTTCTTATTTTCATTAGTTTTGCACAGCACTTCACACTTTTAGGAAACGTGCACCTTCACTTTTGAACATTCGGCTGATTGTGTAGAATGACATCTTATCAAGAAGACTTGGAATCAGCTGGAGAAGCTTTTCCAATTGCTACCCCGCTGAATGATCCCCCGGAAAGGATTCCTACCACTCTGAGTCATAAAGTCTTCCGTCAACTATGCACCCAGTTTGGCATCGCTGAATCTGACGCTTTGCTCCCTGGAGTAAATGACACTGCTGATAGGCCGCCCCACGGCTTTATCGCAGTGAACCGCCAAATGTGCTTGAGTGGAGCGATTCCCCCGTTTAATGACTGTCTTCGAGAACTTCTCCTTTGATTATCTATCTCCCCTTTTCAACTTCATCCTAATGGCTACGCCATCCTGCTGGGACTGTGTGTGCTTTTTAGGAGAATGCTGGACCGTTTTCCCAGTTTTGGAGAAATTTGCTTTCTATGCTCATTTACAAAGACCAAAGACCATCCCTCTATCACAGTTGTAAGGAGTGCCAGGAATCGTAAACTGATTATTGGTCTTCCCGAAAGCGTTCCTGGGTTTCTGAGCCAGTTTTTCTTTGTTCGTTGTCCCCCGGGATTTTACGCCATTTGGAGAGTGGGAAGTACGATTATCTATCTTTTCTCTGTGTTTTCTAAATTCTTTGAAGTCCAAATTGTCAAGTGTTAACTTCTTTTTCTACTGTTTCAGCGCTTCCTCCCTCCTCTAGGGAACCTCGTCACAAGACTACCTTTGAGAGGCTTATGGCCGTGCCGGTTGAGGAGAGGAGTGTTCAATTTCTATTGAGAGATGAATTCCTCCACGAATTTGGACTCTTACATCCTTCCCGTTCCACTCAGCCACATGAAGTCCCTGATTCTCCTGCTGAGGAGTCAGATGCCCCTGTTCCTGCTAAAGAACTTTTACCGCAAGATCTTACCGTTGAGACTTCATTGGTAAAGTGTTCTACTTCTACCGACATTGCTGGATCGTCCAGTAAGTTAGCACTTGCCCCGGTTGTTGAAGAGGAGGAAAATCTTCACACTCTTGAAAAGACGGCTGAGGTGGAAGTTGAAAAAGATAATTCTCCCATGCACCATGGCGATGATACTTTTGACAGTCTGAGCGACATTATGATAACCTCTCAGGAGCTCTTTAAAGATGATGTTTCTAAAGTGGTCCCTCCTGTTATCGAAGCAACTTCTTCTTTGCAACAAACCACAACGCCTTCCACACAACTTATTGCCATTTCTACACCCAAAAGTGGTTTGTAGTCTGACGCGTGTAGTTTGCACATCACACACACTTAGAATTTTGGCACTTATATGCACTTAGCTTCTTCAATTTGAGGATTTCTAAGACTGGTCTTTTTCTTCAATCTCAGGTTCTTTGATGGGGCGAAGCGGCTCTTACTTCAACAAATTCCAGCGTTACGGAAGCCGTGAGGCTTATGACTTTAGGAGTTATATCGGTGCTGTGAAGGAAACTGATGAGGAGAGGGCTGCCAGAAAGGCTCATGAGAGGCGAGCTCATGAAGAGCGTCGCCGGAGAGAAGATGAGGGATACTATGGGAATAGGGACGAGCGACGTGACTCTTCCCGCAGAAGCGACGATCCTTACAAGTGGAAATCTTACGATGACAAGGGGAAGAGTCATACTTCCGACGATTCTAGCAAACGGATCAGACTTGGCGAGAAAGATACATCTAATATCTCGGAAAAGACTACCGCTTCTATTCCTCCTAATACATCTTCCGGTTCTCCTGCCCTTAAGGAGTCTGACATCCAGACAATCATTAATAGGCCACAGTACCAAGCTGGAGATGGTCCTCCCACACTCCAGAGCCGATTTCCGAATTGGTGTCTGAAAGGAGTGCGTTTTGATTTGGATTTGGTCCCCATTGATAAGCAGGCGATGCTGAAAAATGTCGATGCTGTAAAACTCGACATCGAAAGAATGTCTGGATGGAAGAAGCTGGTTGATGAACTTCAAAGGGTCAACCATATGAACCTTGAGGCGATGATGACCATGGAGAATGATAAATCTGAGTGGGACAAATGGCGTAAGCAGCATGACGCGAAGATGAAAAGCATTAGCGATGGTTATGGGAAGCTCGAAGCTGAAGTTGAAAGACTAAAAAAAGAGCTTGCTACTTCATCCACTTCTTATTCTCAGAAAGAAGAAATGCTTCAAAAACAAGTTCGAGACGCCCATGCTGCTCAGAGAGATATTGAGGTGAAACTCGAAGCAGAACAGTAGGTTACGAGAAAATACCGCGATGATGCTGTTCAGCTTTGAGAGAAAGTCAGCTCTCAAGATTTAGAAATTATAAGACTGCAATCTCAGTTACTGAAGGCTGAAAGAGAACGTGATGAAGTTCTCTCTGGTAAAGCTGCAGCCGAAGAATCCCATAAGGCGACCATAGCCACCGTTGACGCGACTCTGTTCGACTTTTATATGCATTGTGTCCTGGGGCATGGGAGCCTTTCATTTTTGGGACCAGAATATGAAGTCACCTTAGCGGAAGTATGGGAGGCAATCATTGACTTATTTGGTGGTGCCGGATATTCTGAAACAGATCTTCAAGCTACCTACTTAGGTGAGAGCGATCGCGCTGCCCTTGCCAAAGGAAAAGAGCAGCTTATCCGAGTGCGGGCCGAGGCGACGGGAGAGAAGCTTCCTGAGAAAGAAACACCTCCTATTGCTCCTGCTTATACTTCGGCTTTAGCTTACGCGGATATCACTGGCTCTAGTTCTCATTCCACGCCTCCCGCTAAGGTTGACAAAGAAACTGTAACCACCCCTACAGAGGAAGAGGCAATGAAGGACTTCCAAGCTCGGGAATTTGAGATTGATCTCGCTAAACCGGCTTCTCCAGGTAACTTTGACGATTCACGGTCTTCTTTTTTCTCGGAGAATACTGATTTTGATTTCTTTTATTATGCAGCAGTCGTGCCGGAAACTGCACCAATTCTTCCTTCTTCAGCTGTCGTTCCTCCTTTTCCTCAAGTTATACCTCTTCCAGCTTCTCAACCAGGTTCACAGGACGAACCAATAGCAGCCCTTCAAGGTTTAGACGAACCACCTACTTCCGAAGAACAGAAGGCAGAAGGTCTGGAAGATAGTGAGAAGACCCTGGAGCGGTCTTTTGACTACGACACAAAGCTTTCTACATTTCTTGCTCCGGGGAGCGAGTCTTCTTCCAAGAAGAAGGGAAAGCGTGCGGTTTCGAAGAAAGGAAAGAAGATTTCTTCTGCTGCTGGGGATGAAGCAGAGATTGATCCGGCTGAGTCTCTTTCTCCTTCTTCTCCGATACGGCCTACGAAGCTAATTACCAGGCCGGGTAAAAGCTCCAAGGGTGGGAAGAAGGAGAAATGAGTTTGATTTTGTCTTTTCTGCTTTTTGTATTGACCGGGGATTGTGCGGATACCGGTTTCCGCTTCTTTTTGTAACCTGTACAATGTAAAAAATTTCTCATAGTGTTGAAATAAATAAATATTTTTCTTGTACAAATCCTTGTGTATGTAGGAATACATCTGTTTTTCATTTGATGTGTAGAGTAAACGATTCTTTCTATTTGTACAAACTTTTGTCTGTGTTTCAAGAACGCATTTACTCCACATCTTTATTACGTGATATTGCAATGAACTTGTGGTATGTCGCTTGTATATTACTTTTATTACTGTAACTGAATTGTATAATGCTGCCCCCATACCACAAGTATATTGTAATATTTCTTGCTTTCACAAGACTAATACTCTTAATTTAGAGAATAACTTTCCACTTTTTCAGGGAAGAATTATTCTGCTTTTTAATAGAGTATATCTTGTCTTTGGAGAAATTTTTATTTTCTTTTTCTTCCTGAAGAACATTTCGACTTCTGGGAATGATCACTTTTATTTGTTTGAAAGTGAATTTTCCTGTACAATGAAATGAGCTTCTGAAGAAGGTTTTAATTTTATGCCCCAGTAAAGGGTTTATTTTTGGTACTTCAAGCAAGGTGAAGTACGCCTCTGAAGAGAAGCAATTTTGGTCTCCGAAGAAAAGCAATTTTGGTCTCTGAGGAGAAGCAATTTTGGCATTTCAGCTCTGGTGAAGTAGGTCTCCGAAGAGAAGCATTTTGCACTTCTACACGGGTGAAATGTGCCTCCGAAAAGGGCTTTTGCCTCCGAAGATGGCTTGTGCCTCCGAAGAGGGCTTGTGCTTGCCTGGAAGTTACTTTCTCATGGTCGGAGGGGTCCACGGGACAGGCGCAAGTTGCTTGATTGGATGTTTGTTTGTACAAACGATCACAATCAATTAACGAGGTGCCCCTTCGGTGGTCCTACCAATATTTTTGATTGAGTAAAGCATTCCCATTTATTGGCATGCCTCGCTAGAGGGCTTTTTAGTATTTCATCACTGGTGAAGTGGGTCTCCGAAGAGAAGCATTTTGCACTTCTACACGGGTGAAATGTGCCTCCGAAAAGGGCTTTTGCCTCCGAAGATGGCTTGTGCCTCCGAAGAGGGCTTGTGCCTCCGAAGAGGGCTTGTGCTTGCCTGGAAGTTACTTTCTCATGGTCGGAGGGGTCCATGGGACAGGCGCAAGTTGCTTGATTGGATGTTTGTTTGTACAAACGATCACAATCAATTAACGAGGTGCCCCTTCGGTGGTCCTACCAATCTTTTTGATTGAGTAAAGCATTCCCATTTATTGGCGTGCCTCGCTAGAGGGCTTTTTAGTATTTCATCACTGGTGAAGTGGGTCTCCGAAGAGAAGCATTTTGCACTTCTACACGGGTGAAATGTGCCTCCGAAAAGGGCTTTTGCCTCCGAAGATGGCTTGTGCCTCCGAAGAGGGCTTCTGCTTGCCTGGAAGTTACTTTCTCATGGTCGGAGGGGTCCACGGGACAGGCGCAAGTTGCTTGATTGGATGTTTGTTTGTACAAACGATCGCAATCAATTAACGAGGTGCCCCTTCGGTGGTCCTACCAATCTTTTTGATTGAGGAAAGCACTCCCATTTATTGGCGTGCCTCGTTAGAGGGCTTTGGTTGGTGTGCCAGGAAGGTTGCGTCTTAGGGGCAAGTAGATCCATGGGATGGACACAGGCTGCCTGATCGGATGCATCACAATCAGTTAGCGAGGGTCTTATTCCTTCTGCTTGGGAAGGTATCCCTTTAGTGGATCTACCGGCTTTCCTATTGAGAGGCATACCTCCCTTTGGCTACTTCCATGCTTGTCCGCTCATATTGTATCATCATCCGCCAATCTGCAATCCTTTATCATCGTTTCCAAGCGCGTCTTCCTTTCTTTTGCAAGTAAATTGCTTTATCCGAAGAAGTAGACTTCACTGTTGAATGACTCCACAGAGTAAACGCAAGTTATTTGGTTGGATGCCTTTTTTATATCAACGATCGCAACCAGTTAACGAGGGCTTGACACAGTGGAGCCGTCAACTTTTTATGTGAAGTTCCTCTTGTATGGGATTTGAATTTGGAATTTTTGTTGCTTGAAATTTGCTTTAATAAATGATTTGTAAGGCTCGCTTAGCTTTGCGATGGGTGAGCTTTGCTTTAATGACCTGCAGTATTAGATCGACATTTTAGCAATATATTTAGAGTATTTACACATCGAAATATAACAGGCATTTTATAATAGAAAACACAGAATGCATAGTTTTTCATTATTGAGTCACGCTGATTTCTCAACGGTTTACAATGCAGAAGTTACACATCCATCATTATCTTTACAAATTCAAGCAATGCTGTTAAGTAAAAATGAATGCTAGTTATTGTCGTTTCAGAATCTCCAAGCTGGATTTCCATTTGTGCTCGATTCATAGCTTTTGGATTTTTATGCCAGAGAAAGTGAAAGATGCCCCAGCCGCAGTTTTGTGGGTAATTAGTAGTCATCCCAACTTCTGCTTGCTGGGTATGGTCCCCCTGTGATAGCATTAATGACAAGCTTTTCTGAATCTTGCACTGCAGTGTTGTTGTGAGAATCGGATTGATGGGTAGGGTGTTGTTGATCCCGAGTGGATGAGGTTGGATCGACTCCGCTTCTCTTAACGTATTGTTGGAGTTTACCTTGTTCCAGCAATTCTTCAATCACTTTCTTTAACTGGCGACATTGGTCAGTGTCATGGCCAGGTTGATTGTGAAATTGGCAGAATTTTCCATTACTCTTTGCACCTTTCGTCATCTCAGGTGGCTTAGGATACCGGACAACGTCTTTTGTTGCAAAAAAGATATTTCTTGGTGTATCAGTTAAAGGAGTATAATCCGAAGAATTAAAGCGGCGAGGTTTCTTTTCATTTCCCTGGTTCTTTCCTCCTTCATTCTCCCTTTTCTGACTTTCAGATTCTCTTTTCTTAGATGGGACACTGTTATTATTAGTTTGGGCAGCAACCACCTTCGACGTCGTAGAAAGGCTTTCAAGGCGAATGAACTCGTCGGCCTTTTTATAAAATTTATCAAGTGAGTTTGGTTCCTTCATCTTTAGCCATATTCTGAATTTACTCGATTTATCAATGGCTCGCATCAAATAAGTCAGGATCATGCGTGGTTCCGCATTTTCTACTTCGGCTAAAGCTATATTGAAACGGCTCAAGAAAGATTTGATTGATTCTCCGGGCGCTTGTTCAAGGTTAGACAGTGACATTATATCCTTAGCTTTTGAAGCATACAATCTGAACTGTTCTTTGAACTTTTGCGTTAAGTCGGAGAACTTATCTACAGACCGAACTGGAAGCTTTGTGAACCAAAGTAAAGCCACACCTTCCAGATATACTGGAAAGTATCGACACTTGATCTCGTCTGATGCTCTTGCACCGGTCATATGCCAATCGTATTTGTATAGGAAATGATTAGGATCACCGGTTCCCCTATAGGCTTGGATAGTAGGAGGTGCGAATTTCCTTGGAAACTCCGCTCTCAGGATGCTTTCAGTAAACGGAGTTCTTCTTGGAGCAAATCCCCAGTCAGCCTCATCTTCTTCCCTTTGCATGCTCTCTTTCATGATGCGGCCAACCATTTCAGACAGGTACTCTTTATTGTTCAAAGACACCTCCGGGCAAGCACCAGTTCTTCCCTCGGAAGTTTGCCCGGGCATATGTTTATGACAAGTTGGTTGCGGCATAGAACTATCAGCTTGGAAAGGTGGCATTTCAGGAAGGGTGGTTTGATGGTTTTCTGGTTGACGATTTGCCCCGAGCAGGGCAGTTATTCTATCCATCATCAAAGCATTTTGAGTTTCAATTTGTTGGTATAATCCAGAAACTGCGTCATCCAATTCAGCCCTGGTGACTCCAACGGTTGGAGTTGCTTGGTCTGTTGTTGGGGAAGCGGAAGTCCCTTCGTGAGCATTTCCGGATCTGACAGGCCTACCTCTTCTTCCAGGAGTCATTATTTCGGATCTGGTTTTTAAGAGAGGTTCTTTTTATGAATCTTTGCGAAGCAACGGTGGATGATCGCCTGAGTTGGGTTCTCAGTGAAAGCACCAAAATGTTAACGGTAAAAAGTGAACGCTAACACCCGGTGTGTGTAATATAATTGTGAAAGCACCACCCGTTGGTACGGGAACAGAATATAAGCTGAAAATAGCAGAAAAACAGTAAATAAACAACAGATTTATAGTGGTTCGGCCCGTAATTGAGCCTACATCCACTTCATAGTCTTTTATTGCTGATTCGGTTACAATTTGATACAATATCCATCAAAATACAATACAACTTGATCATGAAAACACTCTTGGCTACTAGCTCGATCTTCGATGATGAAACTCGACGAATCCGTGTTGGATGTAAGGAGCTCTTCTCGAAGATTATTGTAGTGTCTCGAATGCTTGAAGATCTTTGATTGTTAAATGAGAGGAGGCTTCGACAGCGTAACGGCGCTTGGAGAAATGAATGGCCCAAAAAAGTCCTTTTCATGTTGGAGGTGGTGGCCTATTTATAGGAGCAGATTTCTGAGCTCTCGGTTTGGCCAAGTCATGAGTCGTGACCGACTCATGGTAAGTCGTAACTCGTATTCGACTCAAGATGTCTCGTGGGCGCCATATTTGGTCCATCTTGTGGCTCAGTTGGAAGACAAGTGCTAAGTCGTAGTCAACTCATCAGATCAAAGTAGCACAGGCCAGGGCTTTGGATTCCAACTTGATAGCCTTTAAGTCGTAAGCCTGATGAGTCGTAAGACCTCATGAATCGTAAATCTCCATGAGTCGTAAATCTGATGAGTCGTAGGACTGATGAATCGTAAGACCTCATGAGTCGTAGAACCTCATGAGTCGTAGAGCTTTTAGCAGTTAGGCCGTTGATTCTTTTCAATCACTAAGTCGCCACATAACTTAAGTTGTTCACTTCTTATCTCGTAAGATCATGAGTCGTATGAAGCTTGTCTCGTTGAGTCATGAAGCTCTTAAGTCGTAGGCCACTTATAGCAAATCATGAGTCGTAGACGACTTATAGCAAACCATGAGTCGTAGACGACTTATAGCAAACCATGAGTCGTAGACGACTTATAGCAAACCATGAGTCGTAGACGACTTATAGCAAACCATGAGTCGTAGATGACTTATAGCAAATCATGAGCCATAGATGACTTATAGCAAACCATGAGTCGTAGACGACTTATAGCAAACCATGAGTCGTAGACGACTTAAGGCCTTCCAGATAGTTAGGTCGCTAGGCAAGTTAAGTCGCTGAGTCTCTTAAGTCGTAGAAGAGTTAACTTGATGAGTCGTAAAGCTCTTAAGTTGTAGGCGGCTTAGCTTGATGAGTCGTACAGACTTTGTGAGTCGTAAGGTCCTTTTAAGTCGTAAGCCTGATGAGTCGTAGCATGTTAAGTCGAAACCTTCTTAAGTCGTAGAGACTTTAACTCGTTGAGTAGTTAAGTCGGAGACTTCTTAATCTTCTTAAGTCGTAGGTCGCTTAACTCGCTGAGTCGTCAAGCCCTCAAGTCGTACATCCATTGAGTCGTAAACTTGTTAACTCGTAAACTGTTAAGTACCACCATGTCTCAGGTCGCTAACCTTTTAACTCGTAGGTCGCTGAATAGGACCATTCCTTAGGTCGGAGTCTACTGAGTCGTAGATCATCTAAGTCAACTTGTTAAGTCTCGCAATCCTTAACTCGTTAAGTCTTGAGACGTATACTTCTTAGGTCGTGGATAATTCAGGGTTAACAGATGTTGAATGAAAAAATTGATTTGTGTTGAAATAAATTGGAAATCGATTTGTAAAATAATTTGGAATTTGGAAATAAACATAGAAATCGATTTTTAAAATGATTTGGTGTTGAAATAAATTTAGAAATCAATTTGGAAATTGATTTGGTGTTTGAAAGTGAATCTTTGGAAAACGATTTTGAAAATCGTATATAAGTGGATATTTGGAAATTTAAATTCACAATGGAATTTATAAAGGAAAGGGAAATTTGTTTTAAAAATAAACGTTGATTTATTTTTAAAGTGTGGAAAATATGATTTGAAATTGGTTTTCAAAGTGATGAAGTGTGGAAATAAATTTATAAATTTGGGATGTAAAATTGAAATAAATCGATAAGGATTTATTTAATTGGTTTAAATGAAAGTGATTGGAAATTTGTTTTCAAATGGTTGAAGTGTTAAACCGTATCTCGCGAAGATATTTGAAATTTAATAATTTGGGAAAATTATTTAAATTGGTTGATTGTTGTGAATGTTGTTGATAGTTAAATAACCGACTATCAATATTTGCCTTTAAAATGGCGCTTAATTTGTTTTTAAAACAAACGCTCATTATTCGGTTAAGCCGGGAGAGGACCTTTGTGTCATATAACCCATTCCGAATAGTGTACGTCGTGAATGGACATCATTTGAAGACCGGTGTGAAGACCGGGTATTTTCAAAAATGAAAGGGCAACCTGTCAAATGTCTCTACACCGAGTTGCTCCGGTATAGAGATTTATATCACTCTTCTTGTGATGGGAAGTCCGGACGTGATTAGTGAATACTCGGATTGCAAGGGCTTCTTTGGATGCCTTCGGTTCCGTTCGATCCCGGAACGGACTAGTATGGATGTGTGTCTGACGTTACACTTTGAGATGTAAAGCTGGTTTCTATCAAATACATTTCTGTTGGTGGCGGAGAATTTATTCTCTTAGCTTAACAACCTTCTCTGAGACGTACGAGCTCAGAGGTTATGTAGTTGATGGTTACTAGTGATACATTCCCAATTTGGTAATGTGGCATACAAAGTGCTGTTGATCATTTGTTGATCAAAGCGTGGCTTTGTGAAAAAGCGTGGCTTTGTGAAAAAGCGTAGCTTTGTGGACAAGACTTCGTCGAGCCTCACAACCTGGTAATGGTCGAAACAGGAATGTTGCGGCAAGGTTTTTAGGGGTCGCGCCCCTAGGGTATGTCATTTCCTTTTGGATAAAAGGTGATATCATGGTATGGAGCCCAGATATTTTACCTATGTTGATGCTGCAAATTTATTATACTTTGTGGTTGTTGCTTTGTGGTTGAGGATCCTCGGATAAAGGTCGGTAATGACTGGGGGATGGCATACTTGTGTGTTAGTTACCTAGTTACAGCCGTATAGCGTGAGGTAGCGTTAGTGTGTTGGTTACCTAGTTACAGCTGTAGAGCGTGAGGTAGCGTCGGCCTTGCGTTTGCAAAGATCCGGCTAGGTTCTCGGGGCGTCTTTCCAGAGGCGTTTCCATTTCGGTGTAAGGAAGTTCCTTTGCCTGACCATTTGTTGGAAATCCAAAGAAACAATACGAACCCTGTACGGTTTTAGTTGTATAACCTGCTACGGAATTTGGTGGTAACCTTCTATTGAACATAGTAGCTAAAGTAGGCATACAATAATGGTTGTATGCTGGCTAAGATTTATATTATACTTTCGAAATGGTTTTCTACACTATGCACTAGTAATAATATCCAATGATTTTGCGTAGTAAGCATCTTTGACTATCATAAGGAGAAATCTCCTCCAATTATGCATTTGCATTGTGTGTGTGGCGGGAGGCCTTATGGTAGTTTCATTTTCCAAAAGCATTACGAATCTGTTTTATTTTCTTTGTGAAAATAACTGTTTTACGATCTCACACCAGTCACCATAACTGACATGGAGTTTATTGTTCCCTTTCTAAACTCTGGGTGCCCATAATTTTCCACACGGGCAGCCTAGAGTTATGTTATCAGGATATTCTGGAGCTTTGGAGATGAGCTGGATGGAGAGACGTACTACCGTACTTGTTTATTTATTCCGCTGTGTATTCTGTGTGAGGACAAGTTTATATAACTATCCATTGTTGTATTGAGTTGTATATTGACTCTGATTGATGTATGTATAAACTGGTATAGTTCTTTGTTTAAAAGACTAGTGATTATCTATTATATATTGTTCCGCTGCGAATGTGAGATTCTGATATTGTTTCTGTTTCTGTTTATCTGTTCTTTCTTTTCTTCTGTCTTCTTCTACCTCTTCTTTTTAACCCTAATGGTTCGGTTTTCTGGCATTCGATTGTGCGGCATTTGATACAGTGGACGTATTAATGTCGACTTTCGAGCGTCGAAAAGTCGGAACGTTACATGTGGTATCAGAGCTGTTGGTTAAGCGACAACCCTGGCTCTGTTGGGTGTTACTCATTAGAGATAGAGTCAGTAGTACTCTAGAATGAGTGTGAGTGTAATAATAGATATGAGCACGTATTTGTTAGTGAATACAAAATTTGTTTTGTATTGTGTTGACTTATCGGTTGATTGTTTATAGATTCTGGTCGGTGCAGTCTGGCCAACTGCAATCGATAGGAGTTTCTAAACTCTTAAACAAGATAAACTGACATAGTATTGTTTTAAATAGGGTAAATGAAATAATTTTACCCAAAACTATTTTTGTATAGAAAAGAAATGATTTTCTATGAATTATTATTATATATGGTTGCTTGGTTGTTAGGAAGTGATAATACTGAAATATTATCATTGTTATATGGAAATTGAATAAGAAATTAAAATAATAACTAAAGATTTGGAGATAAATTCATTTAACAAATGAAATTTATAAATATGAATTGAAACATAAGCAAATGAATTCATATATGAATGGGATTTGTTAATGTAAATTGTAAATGTGATTTATAATTTTAAGTAGAATTCCAGGAAGATAATTGAAAATAAAATCCATTGATGGAGTGAAATTGGTAATGTGAATCTATAAATGAGTTTTATAAACTGAAATGAAGTGTGAATAATTGTTTAAAAAGAGTTGTGAATGTTGTTGATAGTTAAATAACCGACTATCAATATTTGCCTTTGAAATGGCGCTTGATTTTGTTTTTAAAACAAACGCTCATTATTCGGTTAAGCCGGGAGAGGACCTTTGTGTCATATAACCTATTTTGAATAGTGATACGTCGTGAATGGACATCATTTGAAGACCGGTGTGAAGACCGGGTATTTTCAAAAATGAAAGGACAACCTGTCAAATGTCTCTCCACCGAGTTGCTCCGGTATAGAGATTTATATCACTCTTCTTGTGATGGGAAGTCCGGACGTGATTAGTGAATACCCGGATTGCAAGGGCTTCTTTGGATGCCTTTGGTTCCGTTCGATCCCGGAACGGACTTGTATGGATGTGTGTCTGACGTTACACTTTGAGATGTAAAGTTGGTTTCTATCAAATACATTTCTATTGGTGGCGGAGAATTTATTCTCTTAGCTTAACAACCTTCTCTGAGACGTACGAGCTCAGAGGTTATGTAGTTGATGGTTACTAGTGATACATTCCCAATTTGGTAATGTGGCGTACGAAGTGCTGTTGATCATTTGTTGATCAAAGCATGGTTTTGTGAAAAAGCGTGGCTTTGTGAAAAAGCGTAGCTTTGTGGACGAGACTTCGTCGAGCCTCACAACCCGGTAATGGTCGAAACAGGAATGTTGCGGCAAGGTTTTTAGGGGTCGTGCCCCTAGGGTATGCCATTTCCTTCTGGATTAAAGGTGATATCATGGTATGGAGCCCAGATATTTTACCTATGTTGATGCTGCAAATTTATTATACTTTGTGGTTGTTGCTTTGTGGTTGAGGATCCTCGGATAAAGGTCGGTAATGACCGGGGGATGGCATACTTGTGTGTTAGTTACCTAGTTACAGCTGTACAGCGTGAGGTAACGTTAGTGTGTTGGTTACCTAGTTACAGCTGTACAGCGTGAGGTAGCGTCGGCCTTGTGTTTGCAGAGATCCGGTTAGGTTCTCGAGGCGTCTTTCCAGAGGCGTTTCCATTTCGGTGTAAGGAAGTTCCTTTGCCTGACCATTTGTTGGAAATACAAAGAAACAATATGAACCCTGTACGGTTTTAGTTGTATAACCTGCTACGGAATTTGGTGGTAACCTGCTATTGAACATAGTAGCTATAGTAGGCATACAATAATGGTTGTATGCTGGCTAAGATTTATATTATACTTTCGAAATGGTTTTCTACACTGTGCACTAGTAATAATATCCAATGATTTTGCGTACTAAGAATCTTTGACTATCATAAGGAGAAATCTCCTCCAATTCTGCGTTTGCATTGTGTGTGTGGCGGGAGGCCTTATGGTAGTTTCATTTTCCAAAAGCATTGTGAATTTGTTTTATTTTCTTTGTGAAAATAACTGTTTTACGATCTCACACCAGTCACCATGACTGACTCGGAGTTTATTGTACCCTTTCTAAACTCTAGGTGCCCATAATTTTCCACACGGGCAGCCTAGAGTTATGTTATCAGGATATTCTGGTGCTTTGGAGATGAGCTGGATGGCGAGACGTACTACCGTACTTGTTTATTTATTCCGCTGTGTATTCTGTGTGAGGACAAGTTTATATAACTATCCATTGTTGTATTGAGTTGTATATTGACTCTGATTGATGTATGTATAAACTGGTATAGTTCTTTGTTTAAAAGACTAGTGATTATCTATTATATATTGTTCCGCTGCGAATGTGAGATTCTGATATTGTTTCTGTTTTTGTTTATCTGTTCTTTCTTTTCTTCTGTCTTCTTCTACCTCTTCTTTTTAACCCTAATGGTTCAGTTTTCAGGCATTCGATTGCGCGGCATTTGATACAGTGGACGTATTAATGTCGACTTTCGAGCGTCGAAAAGTCGGAACGTTACACAAGCGCTTGGAGTACCACCTTTTTTTGATTGATTTAATTAGATGCCATTAAAATAACTTTTTTATTGCTTTGAAATTTCAGCTATGAAAGTGAAAGAAAGAAGGTGGAGGTTAGGGTTTTAAAAGAGAATGAGTATGAGAGGAAATAAGGAGTTAAGTATGGTATTTGTAGAGAGAATCAAGCAATGAATTTCCTCATATAATTTCTTAACACTTCCTTTCAAATTCTATAACCAACTTTTGAATTTTAAAACCCTTTACCTCTCTTTGGCTGGCCATAGTAAAGCTTCCATGGGAATTTTAAGTGTTACCAAAACATTTTGCAATTAATTGTATTTAAATCAAATTTAAGTGTGCGTCGATATCGCATATTGATTAGTGCATATATAACTTTTTTATATGCACTCGATTAATTACTAATAGCATTTAAAAAATACTAAGGGCATCCAATACATCAAATAAATAATTAATATTTCACAAATATTAATTAATTAAATTAAATTATAAGTATTTATAAATTAATTAAAGTGAAAATTAGGGTCACATCCCTAAAACCAAACGTAATTCACAAAAACTCCTTACGTTCGAAACTTTATAAATCCGGTCCCTATTTTTGTTTCGGCTTAATTCTTTTCCATAAATACCCTCGTTTATACCGTGCCCATTTTTTCTATCTGTGATTATTTGGTTTATATTGAACGATAAAATTATCTTTGCTTAATGATTTATCTGTTTGCAATAAAATATTTTTACTGAAATACCGTGTAAGTTCGTTTTCTGCAACTATTTGCAATAGTTGCAGAAATGTCTGCAACTATATGCAATAGTTGCAGAAATGTCTGCAACTATATGCAATAGTTGCAGACATTTCTGCAACTATACCAAATAGTTGCAGAAATGTCTGCAACTATTTGGTATAGTTGCAGAAATGTCTGCAACTATATGCGATAGTTGCAGACATTTCTGCAACTATTTGCAATAGTTGCATCTGCAACTATTTGCATTTCTGCAACTATATCATATAGTTGCAGAAATGTCTGCAACTATATGCAATAGTTGCAGACATTTCTGCAACTATTTGCAATAGTTGCATCTGCAACTATTTGCATTTCTGCAACTATATGCAATAGTTGCAGAAATGTCTGCAACTATATGAAATAGTTGAAGACATTTCAGCAACTATACCATATAGTTGCAGAAATATTTGCAACTATATGTAATAGTTGCAGACATTTCTGCAACTATATCATATAGTTGCAGAAATATCTGCAATTTTTTGCAATTTTTATATATTTGAAAAAAAATCGAAAATGTTAAATATTTGCTGAATTGTCTGCAAATATTTGAAATAATTGCAGATTTAATACAAATTTAAATTTTTGGTATCAACAATGGATCTCATTTTAAAGATCATAAAATTTGCGATTTTTTGGTGAAAACGTTATGTTGATCCGGTTTTTGTAAATAAAGTTATACACGTTTGAAAAGTTAAAAACATAAAGGGTATTTCGGTCTTTCTACGTGCGTGAATTTGAAAACAGGGAGCGGAAACGTAAATGTTGGTTGGGAAGGATGTTTTCTCTATTTTAAAACTTGTTAGGGATGTGAGCCAAACTTACCCTTAATTAAATCGTGTGGTATTGAGGAGAATCTATCAATGCGGTTGTGCGACTCGCATATGTAAATTCAGTCAGCAATTAATATCGAACTATTCAAATATTAATGTTCCCTTGTTACCTTAGTTAGTGGAGCGACATTTTGGTCAAATTTATCGCTATACATATTTATTGATAAAATCCAATTTTATCTATTTAACGATAATTATTTACACAAATTCTCTTTATCAAAACTATATCACATTAGGACTTGTGGAATTTGGTTTTGGTTAAAATTTCAGCATTTTCCACATTCAACTTTGTAGGTTCAAACATAAAATTTTTGGTTCAATAATAACAATTATTATTAACTATCCTGCTTTGGCTAGAGACTTTGACTTTGAGTTGACTTAAATTGACCTCGTGATACTAACCTCATAAAACCGAGAAGACGAATTCTCTTTTGAATAGTGTTTCACTATTAGTTCTTCCACTCAATGCAACTATAGTCGTTTGATAAATGTTGTGCCATGATTTAATTATAATCAATGCGGAGTTTCCACATTGAAGCTCGACGGTATTCTCAAGTCAAGGGAATTGTGTAAAATTGTCACATCGATATTTTCTGTTTGACCTGAGCAATATTAACGAACTGAAAACTATTGAGCGAGTCATTCATTGTTATCCAATAACTATCAGTATGTAGCCCATTGGTGCCCAACAACCTTGATGCACCGATATTCAGTCTTTATACATCTTGATTAGTAACATTTAAAATAGTCTGTTTATTTTATTGTGGTAAATTATTCATGTTTACAACACATTGTAACTGTTATCACAAAACATATCATTTATGGATTTTCTATTAAATATACTTTTAATTAAATAAATAATTAGTATAACACATTATATTAAGTATATAATAGAAAGAAAACACCTTTTATTTTTAAACAAAATTGGTTATTGAGTCAGACATATATAACAAATTACATAATTGACCCTAGAGCATACACCTAACTCGATCAACAACTATAACATATGCTAATATTTTTATTGTTTTTCATGATCATTAATTTGTATGTAAACAGCACAATTACGCATGATAACAATCATGATGGTAAGTAAATATCAAAATACTTTAATTACTACATTTATAAAAATACTTGAAAGTAACCAATTTTTAAGTTCTTCATTTTTGGATAGAAATCTATTTGTATAGATACAAAAAATGTTATAAAACACTCGGTTGATCCATATCTAGAAAAGATAGCACTTGATCAATATGTAGAATCTATATTTTTCCCCATTTGTTGTGATGACCGTCGAACATTGCTAACCTTAACCTATCCAATGATGGAATGCTCTTACTATGACTCACTTAGACTAAGAAGATCTAATGAGTGAAACAAAAAAATTCATAAAACAATAATTTATACGGTTACGGTAACCGATTGTTTTTAAAACATTTTAATTACAAATAACTACGTTTACATTGCTCACTACTAAATTGCTTGCAGAAGGAAAGGGTAGAAGAAATATTGCAAGCAAAATGGAAAAAGCTTAATATCCAAGGTAAAATAGTTTGAAGTGATAAAATATGTCAAAGAAAATGAGCTCAACAACCTATAGACTCGTAAGATAATCTTTCTTATATATAATATTTGAGTACTTTTCTAATATATTGTTTTAGCTTGAATATTTATTTGCTTAATTTTTTCAACTATATCCACTTCTAGTATATTCTATTAGAAATACTTAGTAGATTTACAATTTAATTATGTTTATTAACAAAATGACATTGCCCAATATCATTTGTTATGAATCTCTTGTAATTACCAAAACCTGCTACTCTATAGTATAATAATTTTACAATTTTTTTGTGTTAACCAACAAGAACATTATATTTCAAACAGGAATGATTGTGGTATCTTTGTTATGGTATTTATAACATCATTGAACATAACCAACAAGATTCCAATGCAGTTGGAAGGAGAAAAACGCTAGAAATTAGAGCAATAATAGCACTTAATATACTTAACGATGAAGAAAAAAGTTGGAACTTATCAAAAAAAAATCTTATGTCGAGAACAAAGTGAAAACATTGAATGAGCTGTTGATAAAGTACTTGTTGACCAAAATTACAAATATTTAAGTTGAAAAGCTTTTAATTTAAAAAAAAAATATGTTGTGAAAATCTACTATCAACAATGATTTAGGATTTTCTTCCTATAGACTAATTATGTTTACTTAGTACTATTGTATATATGTGTACCAATTTTTATTACTTAGTTTACTGTCCACTGTATGATTATGATGTGTTTACCACTTTCAAAATTATTTGTTGAATGAATGTTTAGTGCTTAACATCTCTTTATAATATTTCATTACAAATATTATGCAAATAATTATGTATAATAGTACTTTGCTATAATTTGTTGAAGTATAATGACTTTGTTGTAAAATTGCTAATACTATGTAGTGGTTTTTGTTAAGATTGATTATAAAACAATGTTAAACCAAATTAATACTATAAACTAGCAGTAGTTTTCTTTTAAATTAAACCATGGCAAAGTTTAAACTAAACTGATACAACACGGTAGCCTTTTCTAATTCTCTATTTTGTAAATTTATCTGAGAAAAACATACTTATTTTTCAGTATGATGTTTCAAGATACTTCAAAAAATGTGCTACCGAAATTTTCTTACACTATAATACACTTTCGGTATGATGTGTCGAGATAAATGATATCAAAGAATAAAAAATATACTAAACAATATCTGACGCAGCCTATAGGATCACACAACTCACGAATTGATGAATTCGCGGAAAATGAATCGATGAAACAAGATGAATCGATGAATTGAAGATACCCAAGTGCCCAAATCCGTTGATCTCTCGAGATACCGGATTCTAGCTATCTTCAACACGTTGATCGCACACGATACTATGTTAGAAGATCTACGATTCTTTTGACGTTGATCTCGCGCACGAGATTCCGTGAATCGGCTTCAAGTTCGTTGATTCGAGCGCACTCGAATATCCGAAGATGGAGAAAGGAGATAACACTCAACTTCCAATTTTAATGGTGGCATAAAGCACAAACCAAAATTTTATTCAATATTAAACTCCTAAATGATACAACTCACCCGCTATTTATAGGAGCTTACAACTCAACACACGTTACAACCCTTCACACGACTTAAGAAAAATACATCACAAACAGTACAAACGACTTAACAAACAAACGGGTTACAACATAACACGACTTAACAATATACGACATAAGAAAAGCGACATAGCAATCGGCGACCTAAAAAAAATGTGGCATAGCGACTTAAGAAACAAGGCATCAGAAAACAGCGACCTAATAATCTTCAGCGACTTAAAGAAGCTCGTTCGCGACCTAACTGGATTTCAGCGACATAAGGAAATGCTCGCGACCTAGGCTGGAAGCAATCAACGACATAAGGAAAATCGCGACCTAACAAAGCTCGCGACATAGCGATTCTGGGGCGAGGCTTCGCGACTTAAGGTAGGTCGCTCGTGACCTAAGGAATTCTGGAGCATCTTCTTCCTCGCGATTTAGGGTTTTGCGACGTAGGTAGGTCGCTCGCGACCTAAGAAATTCCGGAGCGGTTTCTTCCTCGCGATCTAGGGTTCCGCGACATAGGTAGGTCGCTCGCGAGGTATGCGCTGCATCATCCTCCCTTGGTTGGAAAGAATTCGACCTCGAATTCACGCTCTCCTCTTCTTCGACAAGCTTTTCCCCATAATACGGAATTAAGTGTTTGACATTCAAAACATCAGAAGTATGAACATTTTCCGACAACTTTAACTGATACGCATTATCATTGATCTTCTTCAAGATTTCCACTGGACCAATCTTTTGAGCTTTCAACTTGTTGTAAGTTCCAACTGGAAAACGATCTTTCGTCAATACTGCGTAAACAAAATCACCCTCTTTGAAGTCCACACTCCTTCGCTTCTTATCTGCCAATTGCTTATACTTCTCATTTGACTTAAGCAATCGTTCATGAACAATCTTGTGACACTCCTGCAACTCATTCACGAAATCACAAGCTCGTTTAACAACCCCTTTCTGAAGTGGAACTATCGACAAATCCAACGGTCCCTTCGGAATTACTGAATATACCACTTGAAATGGATTGAATCCAGTACATCGATTAACGGCATGATTATGTGCGAATTATGCCTGACATAATTTCACATCCCAGCTCTTCAAATTATCCTTCACAAGACATCTCAACAAGTTTCCCAAAGATCTGTTCACCACTTCTGTTTGCCCATCCGTTTGTGGACGATAGGCGCTACTAAATTCAGCTTAGTCCCAACCATCTTCCACAGACTCAACCAAAAATGACTTAGAAATCGAGAATCCCGGTCAGAAACAATAGACTCAAGTAGTCCATGTAGTCGATAAACCTCTTTAAAGAACAATTGAGCCACACGGACTGCATCGGCAGTCTTCTTACAAGCTATGAAATGTGCCATCTTCGAAAATCTATCCACCACAACATATATAGAATCATTCCCTCGTTGAGTTCTTGGCAAACCCAAAACGAAATCCATGCTAACATCAACTCATGGTCTAGTAGGCACGGGCAATGGCATATACAATCCTGCATTCGTAGTTGTCCCTTTGGAAACTTGACATATGTGACATCTTTGCACAAATCTTTCAACTTCTTTCCTCATGGAAGGCCAAAAATATGATTGAGAAATCAACTGCAAGGTACGATCTCTTCCCACAAAATACCTTCTTCATGCAATTCCTTCAAAATCTTCATTCGCAAACTGCACTCTGGTATACACAACCGATTTCCTTTAAATAGAAAACCTTCTACCAACACATACTCATCCGTCCTCCCTTTCTCGACTTCATCTACAATCTTGGCAAAGTAAGGATCATCAACAACCAAATCTGGAAATACATCAAACCCCGTCACTTCAACTCTCATTGTAGTCAACAAATGATTTCTTCTACTCAATGCGTCTGCCACATGATTTGTAACTCCCGACTTATGCTTTACAACAAATGTAAACTGTTGCAAGTATGCGATCCATGAACCATGCCTAGCTGCAATCTTATCCTGTCCCTACAAATATTTCAATGCTTCATGGTCAGTATACAACACAAACTCTTTATGAAACAAATAGTGTTTCCAATGCTTTATGGCTTGGACAATAGCATAGAACTCCAAGTCATAGGTACTGTATCTTGTCTTGGCTCCATAAAGTTTCTCGCTAAAATAAGCAACTGGATGACCCTTTTGACTTAACACTCCACCAATTCCAACCTTAGACGCATCCGTATCTAGCTCAAAGAGCAACTGAAAGTTCGAGAATCTAAGAATCGGTGTTGTAGTCAAGAGTGTCTTGATCTGTTGGAAAGCAGAATTAGCCTCTTCAGTGCACACAAACTGCTTTCCTTTCATACAATCTGTCACTGGTGCCATCACGCTACTGAAATGTGGAATAAACCTTCGGTAGAATGATTCTAAACCATGGAAACTTCTCACTTTAGTTACAGTCCTGGGTTGTGGCCAATCCTTGATTGCTTCAACTTTACTTTAATCCACCTGGATACCTTCCTTGGACAATACTTACCCCAAGAACAAAACACTGTGCGTCATGAACATGCACTTCTTTGTTGCCACGTAAAATTGCTCCTGACGAAGTATCATCAACACTTCCCGCAAGTGTTGTAGATGCTCTTCTGTGCTTCCACTGTATATCAATATATCATCAAAGTATACCACCACGAACTTTCTAATAAACGGTCGAAAGATCTGATTCATCACTCGCATAAAAGTACTAGGTGCATTCGAAAGACCAAATGGCATGACCAGCCATTCATACAACTCCTCCCGTGTCTTGAAGGTTGTCTTCCATTCATCCCCTGGTCGAATTCGAATCTGATGATACCCACTCTTCAGATCAATCTTTGAAAAGATAGCAGCTCCACTCAACTGATCTAACAAGTCGTCCAATCTTGGCATCGAGAATCTGTACCTCACCGTAATCTTGTTTAGTGCTCGACTATCTATACACATTCTCTAAGTTCCATCCTTCTTTGGCACTAACAAGGCTGGTACTGCACAAGGACTTAAACTTTCTTGTACGCGTCCTTGTTCAAGTAACTCTTCCACCTGCCTTCTCAACTCTTCGTGCTCCTTTGGATTCATTCTATAATGTGGTCTATGTGGTAACACAGCTCCTGGAATAAGATCAATCTGGTGTTGTATGTCTCTCAACGGTGGTAACTCTTTTGGTAATTCTTCAGGAAACACATCTTCAAATTCCTTCAACACTGGCTTAACTTCCTCAGGAATTTCAACCGCTTCACTACTTTCACGTCCAATCAACAGAAAAACTTCAGGGCTATCCTCTACTTCTTTGACAAATTCCTTCAAAGATAACAGAGTCTTTAGTTCTTCGATTTCCTCCAACTTGCTTTCACTTTGTTGTCGCCTTTTAGGAACTAAAGTGATTCTAGTGCCATCGAACATGAAACTATAGCAGTTAGTCCTACCATCGTGTTGCACAACTCTATCGAACTGCCACGGTATTCCCAACAACAAATGACATACATCCATATCCACCACGTCACACCAAATTTCATCCTTATACTTCTTTCCGATGGAAAAAGTTACACAAGCTCTTCGACCAACCTTCACTTCCCCACCTTTCCTCAGCCAAGCCAATTTGTAGGGTTTGGGATGCTTCTCTGTCTTAACGCCAACTTCTTTACAACTTCTGTAGAGATGATGTTATCACAACTCCCTGCATCGTTAACAAACTTACAAACTTTTCCCAAAATAGTGCATGTTGACTGAAAAATATTACTCCTCAACCAACTAGTCTCCTCTTCCTGCTTTGGCGACAAGCAAGATCTCCTCATCATTAAAGAATATCCCTCGTCTCCCGTCAATAATTCTTCTTCCTCCTCAACCTGTGGTGAATTGGAACATTCTACTTCTACATCCTCATCCTCAACCTTAGCAACCATCGCTCGCTTCTTAGGCTTCGGGCATTCATTGCTCTTATGACCAAACTCCTGACAGTTATAACACTTGAAATTGTTGTTGACCTTGGTCTTAGCAGCTTCATTGACAACCGGTTTACTAACAGCCTTGGAAACATTAGTATTGCTACTAGCCCCCTTCACCTGATTGCTCGAACTTGTAAACGCACCACCTCCTCTTCTACCTTGCTTCTCCCAAGCTAGAGCCTTCTGGTGTGCTTCAGCAACGGAACTCGGATCAAACATATTTACCATATCCTGAATTTGCATTCTCAATCCTCCAACAAATCTGGATGTCAACTGTTCCTCCGTTTCCATGATATCGTTTCTAGCAATCAGTTGATAAAACTCATTTGCATAATCATTTACCGACTTTGTCCCTTGTCTCAAATTTTGTAAGCGCTGATACATAAGAGACTGATAATTATAAGACAAGAAAGTAGCCTTCATTAACTTCTTCATCTTTTCCCATGAAACGATCTTCGACTTTCCCATTCGTTCCCGTGTAAGTTTAGTTTGTTGCCACCATGCCATAGCTCTTCCCCTCAATCGTGTAGCAACCAACTTAACTCTACGATGCTCGGGTACTTCCTTGAAGTCAAAAAATTCTTCAACATTTGATAACCAATCCAGAAACTCTTCCGCTAGCATTTCCCCTTTGAATTCTGGAATCTCTGTTTTCATCCCCGACTCCCATCGACGATCATCTTCGGAATCTCTATTTTGATTTCGCCCTTGGCCACGGTTTCGACAAGAGCTACTACCACCATCACTGGATTCCTCCAAATCTGACGTATGTCGATGTCGATTCTGACCATCAACATTTCTGCTACCACGCACGTCTCTTTCTCCCGAAATTGACGGTTCTCTTCTTTCCTGATCCGATGTTGGTGACATTCTTCTCCTCTCGGAATTTAACGGCGAAATTCTATGTCCACCTTGATTTGAACCTGGTGATGCTCTTTGTCGAGTTTGATTCATATCCATCATGAGTCTTTCCAATCTACCAATTCCCTCATCAAACTTCTCATTGAATTTATCACTAATTCGTTGCTCCATTTGTTCAGCATCTTCTCTTTGATACACATCTGCTACATTCTGATGACGATTAACTCTTCTTGGAGGCATTGTCAAATCTTCAACAAATCCAAACACAAACTTCAAATCACGCAAACTTGAAATCCAACGAACTTGGAAAAGTTCGTTTCCTAGCTCTGATACCAAATGATGCAGCCTACAGGATCACACAACTCACGAATTGATGAATTCGCGGAAAATGAATCGATGAAACAAGATGAATCGATGAATTGAAGATACCTAAGTGCCCAAATCCGTTGATCTCTCGAGATACCGGATTCTAGCTATCTTCAACACGTTGATCGCACACGATCCCGCGTTAGAAGATCTACGATTCTTTCGACGTTGATCTCGCACACGAGATTCCATGAATCGGCTTCAAGTTCGTTGATTCGAGCGCACTCGAATATCCAAAGATGGAGAAAGGAGATAACACTCAACTTCCAATTTTAATGGTGGCACAAAGCACAAACCAAAATTTTATTCAATATTAAACTCCTAATGATACAACTCACCCGCTATTTATAGGAGCTTACAACTAAACACATGTTACAACCCTTCACACGACTTAAGAAAAATACATCACAAACAGTACAAACGACTTAACAAACAAACGGGTTACAACATAACACGACTTAACAATATACGACATAAGAAAAGCGACATAGCAATCGGCGACCTAAAAAAAATGTGGCATAGCGACTTAAGAAACAAGGCATCAGAAAACAGCGACCTAATAATCTTCAACGACTTAAAGAAGCTCGTTCGCGACCTAACTGGATTTTAGCGACATAAGGAAATGCTCGCAACCTAGGTTGGAAGCAATCAACGACATAAGGAAACTCACGACCTAACGAAGCTCGCGACATAGCGATTCTGGAGCAAGGCTTCGCGACTTAAGGTAGGTCGCTCGCGACCTAAGGAATTCTGGAGCATCTTCTTCCTCACGATGTAGGGTTTCGCGACGTAGGTAGGTCGCTCGCGACCTAAGGAATTCTGGAGCGGTTTCTTCCTCACGATCTAAGGTTCCGCGACATAGGTAGGTCGCTCGCGAGGTATGCACTGCATCAATATCATATATCACAAACAATACATTTATGATACCACATATGTTCGATTAAATCCCTGTTATAGCGCATAGCGCTTTGCAACCACTATGTTTTTTCAATATAGCGCTATTAAACAGTAGACCCACTTTAAGCCCGCTAATTTCCGCTACACCCGCTAAACCAAAGCTATTTAGCATTCGCTTTTGCAACATTAATATAGAAAGGTTAATTTAACTGGTTCTCTTTTGAACCAAATTAACAAAGCTAGGCTAAAGATCTAATTTTATAGCATAAGAGCTCAATATAAGTTAGAAATCTAATATAGTCACCCGATCTAGGCTGCATATACTACGATATTCCTTGGCTTTGTTATATAAGATTAAACACATTTTATTTTTCTAGACAAATGACGTGAGAGCGAGAATAAATCAACTTCAAATATTTGGTTTTATATCTAATAAAGCTTTTTGCACCTCTTTTTTCTGTTATATTCCCACTTTATCCCCGCTATAACTTTTTGCACCTCCACCTCTATGGAACCGCTAATGGCTTTAACTGCATAGTACCACATGACATAGTGGATGCCAAAAACCACATTTTAACAAAAATGATAACTAGTAGTATCATTTAAAAGACAATCGATACATGTAGAAATATAAATAAAACATGACACTAAATAATATCATATAATCAGGTACATATGGATGCAAAAATTAACCAAATGCATAACCAAATCAGGTACATATGAAAAGTAATCTGTAACCAATATAGAACAATGGTTAATCGAGCTTACCACCAAACAAAAGCTAACTGAATGCATAATTAACTAATCGGGTATATATGGATGCAAAAGCAAACTAGATGAATAACCTAATCGAGTACATATGGAAATCAATCTATAGCTGAGATAGAACAATGGTTAACCAAGCTTACCATCAAATGCAAAATCAAACCGGATGCACAACCTAATCGAGTACGTATGAATGTAAAAGCCAACAAAATGCACAATTTAATCAAGTACATATAGATGCAAAATGTAACTATATAAACTACCTAATCAAATATACATGAAAACCAATCTATAACCGAGATAGAACAATGGTTGACCGAGCTTACAACCGAATGCAAAAGCTAACCACATTCACAACCTAATCGGGTATATATGGATGCAAAAACTAACGCAATGCACAATCTAATCAGGTACATATAGAAACCAATATTTAACCGAGATAGAACAATGGTTAACTGAACCTACCACTGAATGCAAAAGCTAATTGAATACATAACCTAATGAGGTATATATGGATGCAAAAGCTAACCAGATGCACAAACTGATCAAGTGCACATGGAAACAAATTTGTAACCGAGATAGAACATAGTTAACTGAACTTACCACTGAATGCAAAAAGCTAACCGAATGCGCAACCTAATAGGGTTCATATGAATTCAAAAACTAAACGACGCATGACCTAATCGAGCATATATAAAACCAATCTTTAGCCGAGCTACAACATTGGTAAATTGAGCTTATTGCCAAGGGTTACACAAAATTTGGTACAATAGAAAACCATACAATAACCGAACTAAAAAGATGCATGAACTAACCAATGTTAAACAAAACTAATACTATATAGCAGTAGTTTCTGTTACAACTAGACTACAACAAAAAGGTTAAACAAAACTGATACTGTACAGTATCGGTTTTTTTCTTATTATCACCAAAAATCTCCAATAAGTGGCCTTTACAAATGAGCTATTAAACAACCAACTTTACAAGATCAAAGCCAATACCAAGTTGTCTTTACATCATCACATCAAAAATTGTTACTGAAAAATGATACCAAGTTGTATCATTACATTAAAAAGTAGTACTTAATATTCACAATACAAACTCCAAAACAGAAACAAATAATCACTAAAATTCCAAAAATTAATATCGTATAAAGTAATTAACATCACAACTACATACACCATGTCAACTTGAAGATCAATAAATTCATAGAAATGAATATCATACAACCAAATAATTTAAGTACAATATGCTAATAAAATAAAAAATTCATACAACCAACTAATAAATCCAACAACATCATAACATAAATAAAATGAAAAGAAAATAAAAGCTAACTCATATCTTCTTAGAATTTTAACAATTTCACGTATTGTGACCATCTTACTTGCATACGCCACATCTTTTTGCTTATTTTAAAAATATACAAATCCTCCTTTGCGTTTAGCCGAAGGTCTTCCAGCACAACGTTACTCTTTTGGAGGCCTAATTAAAGCTTCATCGCTATAATCCTTAATGGGTTGTTAAAATTAGGAATAAGATTAATGGCTTGAGAATAAGAAAGGCCAACAAAACCATACACAGACAACTTAGACCATCATACATTTAATAACATGAGAACAAGAAAATCCAGTAACCTTCCACTAATTACAATTACAAATAGATCTTTAAGATCTACATGATGAGATTTAGGAGATTTAACTTAAAAAACGAATTTCAGAGATCTAAACACATCTCAACCAAAACCTTCATCAATTAATTCAGTTAAACCTACCTCCATGGTAGGACAAAGAGTACCGGTCCATAATCGACATTCTTCTCGTCTCTTAGCCATTTGTTCCATAATTCTAGCATGAACTCCATTTAAATAATAAGTATTATGTAAAGTCCTTTCAGTTAAAACCAAAGCATTAAAACTCTCAAGAACATTGGAACTATATTCACCATAACGTTTTCTTAAAAAAACAAATCAACCCAATGATCATAAGGTTTTTGTAACGATCCCAGTTTAATGACGAATTCAAATTTATAATTTAATTGAATTTTTGGATTAAATTATGGATTTGTTTGAAATTTTCAAATTTAATAAGAAATGTATATTTATTTATTTTATAAATTGAATTTGAAACTCAAAGTAAATATTTTCAATTGAATAGAAATATAAACAAAAATAAAAAATCAAATTATATATGCATGCACACTTACCAAATGATGAAACCAAACAACATATTAAAAATAGAACTTCATTTATATCCCTAAGTGGTAAAGCTGAAGCAAACAAAGTCAGGTTGTACAAGAAAGAAAAATAAATGCAAGAAATCAAATCAAAAGTACATACAAAAAGGGTATGCTGTAACTAAGCAAGGGGGGAACATGCCTTTATTTCCACCATCTCAGCAGCACGAATAGGTAAATTCGAATTGTTTATGTTAACGCTAAAAAGTGAACGCTAACACCCGGTGTGTGTAATAGAATCGTGAAAGCACCACCCGTTGGTACGGGAACAAAAAACAAGCTTAAAAATAGCAATAAAATGGTAAATGACAACAGATTTATAGTGGTTCGGCCCGTAATTGAGCCTACGTCCACTTTATAGTCTTTTATTGCTGATTTGATTACAAGATGATATAATATTCTTCTCAATACAATACAAGTTGATCACGAAAACACTATTGACTGCTAGCTCAAACTTCGATGATGAAATTCGATGAATCCGTGTCGGATGTATGAAATTCCTCCCGAAGCTTGTTGTAGTGTCTCGAGTATTTGAAGATCTTTGTGTGTTGATTGAGTTCAGAGTTCAGCAGAGTAATGACGCTTGAAGAAATGATTTTGCCAAAAGTCCTTTCCTTGTTGGAGGTTGGGGGGTATTTATAGGGCAGAATCTGAATAGGAAAAATCCTCTAAGTTCTAAGTCGTAGCCAACTTATAGTAAGTCGTAGGTCTTAAGTCGGCCACGAGATAGACATGCACTGGTTACTCTTGAACGTCCAGAATGAGCTAAGTCATAAGTCGGCAACGACTTAGCATATGTCGTAGGTCTTAACTCGGAGACTTATGTATCTCGTAGAATTTTAAGTCGGAGCTTACTTCAAGTGGGTGTGTTTTAGGTCGGTCCTGTGGTTAAGTCGGTGAAAGCCTTGAGTCGGAGCCGTAGCTAAGTCGGAGCTTTCTTTAACAGTTAGGTCGGTATGGCTTTAGGTCGGAGCCTTTCTTAACTCGGAGCTTCCTTTAACTCGGAGCTTTCTTAACTCGGAGCTTCCTTTAACTCGGAGCTTTCTTAACTCGGAGCTTCCTTTAACTCGGAGCTTTCTTAACTCGGAGCTTCCTTTAAGTCGGCACATTTGTTAAATCGGCACACTTTATAAGTCATATGCTCCCTTAAATCGGCTGCTGTTAAGTCGGTCTGCCTCTTAAGTCGGTCACATTTTTAACTCGTTATGTTGCCTATCAAAGAGGATTAACATTTTCCCCTCGAAGTACACGCCTAAGTCGTAGGTCGTGTGCTTCGATTCCCCTAGCTCGCTCTGTGGACGACTTAGGATGAGTCGTAGGTCGTAACTCGTATGTACCGGTTCATCTTCTACTGCCCCAGTATATAAATAGTTTAAGTCGTCCCTTCTTTTCCTTCACCTGCTTTCGTTACTTCATTCCGCCATTAACAAGCATTCGAAATCTTTGAAGACGAAATCAATTACTCAATTACCAGTTACTCTCGTCATTATATTGCGTAAGTGAAATCGGCTTCCCCATTCAATCTTTGACTGTCACTGAATCGCGAATCCCATTTCTGACCTATTCTTCTTATGTCATGCTCCATTGCAATCTTCGTTTCAATTGATTATCGATGGATTCGAGACGATTTGTCTTGGACTTGGACAATCTGTATGAACGAGGCGACAGATTGCAGCGATTCAGCTTGTCTGACTCGTGGTTCGTGATGAAGCAACATCACACCTATTTTATGGCGACTCTGTTGATTGAATGCGTTGAGAGGACGAGAGTTTTGGTTGAAGAAGAGGTTAATGGGTTAACGGGTTAAGAGTGTTGAATTGGTGTACTGAAAAGACGGACGACTTAAGGCCTTAAAAATCACGACTTAACTTTTGATGACCTGGTGAATTGTGTACGACTTAAAGTAGGTTGTAAGTCGTAAGTCGGTCGACGACCTAGGACATGGATTTTTGCGCTTCTCCTGAAATCCTTTATCACAACACGACTTAAAGAACTGACGTCGACTTAACTCGTAGCTCGTTCCTTAGGCCGCAGACGAGATAGGACTTAGTGAAATTTTTGAACTTGCATTCTTTAACTTGGAACATACTTTTGACATGAATTCTTGACTTGAAATGCTGGAACAGACTGTCTAATCTTAACTGTTTGAACCTTCCCACATGCCATATTTATCTTACAAATCAACAACCTGTTTGATCACAACATTCACAGAATATTGGGACGAATATACTGCCACTGATTGCCCGCATCAAATGACAGATTAGACGATAAAGAAAAAATCAAATTAAATGAACTGCATGAATGAAATGTTGTACAATAACCAATTCAAGTGAAGTATTAAAGCAAAATCGTAATAGCCAACTGAAACTGATTTGTTTGCATTAACACTGTACTTAGATATTAACAAGTTCTGAAATCTCATAATCAACCGATTGTCGACTAGTTTAATTCCAGTTGTGTTTACTTGTTATTATTATTTTTTATTGGTTCTGCACAACACTTCACACTTTTTAGGAAACGTGCACCTTAATATTTGATCATCCAGTTCCTTGTGTAGAATGTCATCTCAACAAGAAGACTTGGAACGGAGGAACCTTCCCAATTGCTACTCCACTGAACGATCCTCCGGAAAGGACCCCTACCACTCTGAGCTATAAAGTTTTTCGTCAATTATGCACTCAGTTTGGCATTGCCGAAGCTGACACTTTGTTCCCTGGAATAAATGATACTGCTGATAGACCGCCCCATGGCTTTGTCGCAGTCAACCACCAAATGTGTTTGAGTGGAGCTATCCCACCATTTAACGACTGTCTTCAAGAACTTCTCCTTCGATTATCTATCTCCCCTTTTCAGTTACACCCTAATGGCTACGCCATCCTGCTGGGACTGTGTGTGTTATTTAGGATAACGCTGGACCGTTTTCCCAGTTTTGGAGAAATTCGCTTCCTGTGCACATTTGCAAAGATCAAAGACCATCCCTCTATCACACTCGTGAGGTGTGCCAGGAACTGTAAACTGATTATCGGTCTCCCTGACAGCGTTCACAGTTTCCTAAGCCAATTTTTCTATGTTCGCTATCCTCCGTGGTTTTACGCTATTTGGAGAGTAGGAAGTAAGATCACTTGTCTCTGTTTCTTATGTTTTTTTTGAACTTGCCGAAGTCTAAGTTGTCAAGTGTTAACTTCGCCCTTTTCTTTTCAGCACTCCCTCCTCCTTCTAGAGAGCCCGGTCACAAAGCGACTTTTGAAAGGCTTATGGCGGTGCCAGTCGAGGAAAGGAGTATCCAATTTCTGTTGACAGACGAATTTCTACATCGATTCGGACTTTTACACTCTTCCCGCTTTACTCAGCCACATGAAGTCCCTGATTCTCCAGCTGAGGAGTCAGATGCCCCCGCTCCTGCTAAAGAACCTTCACCGAAAGAACTTTCCGTTGAGACTTCATTGGTAAAGTGTTCCACTCCTACCAACATTGCGGGGTCGTCCAGTAAATTAGCACTTGCCCCGGTTATTGAAGAGGAGGAAAATCTTCACATTCTTGAAAAGACGGCTGAGGCGGAAGTTGAAAAAGATAATTCTCCTGTGCATCACGGCGATGATACTTTTGACGGTCTGAGCGACATCATGATAACCTCTCAGGAGCTCTTTAAAGATGACGTCTCTAAAGCGATCTCTTCTGTCATCGAAGCAACTTCTTCCTTGCGACAAACCACAACGCCTTCTACACAAGCCGTTGCCACTCCCACACCACAGAGTGGTTTGTAATTTGATGCGCGTAGCTTACACGCCACACACACTTAGGATGCTAAGCACTTATATGTACTTAAATTCTCTACTTCAAAGATTTCTGAGACTTGCTTTTTCTTCAATTTTAGGTTCTACAATGGTGCGTAGTGGCTCGTATTGTGACAACTTTCGGCGCTACGGAGGGCGCGATAATTATGATTGTGGATGTTATCTTCCCTTCCGCAAAGAATCTGACGAAGAGCGTGCAGCTAGAAAAGCTCAAGAAAGGCGGGCTTACGAAGAGCAGCAAAGAAGGAGAGACGATGACTCTCATAAAAGAAAATATCACGAAGACAAAGGGAAGAAGCATGCTACAGATGACCCAAGTAAACGGGTTAAACTTGATGAAAAGGACGCGTCTGAAATTTCTGAGAAAACTGACGCTCCTATATCTTCTAATATCCCGGCTGGCTCTCCTCCTTTAAAGAAAACCGACATTCAAGCAATCATCTCAAGGCCACAATATCAAGTTAAAGACGGCCCTCCAACACTCCAGAGCCAATTTCCGAATTGGTGCCTAAAAGGAGTGCGTTTTGACCTAGATCTGGTCCCGATTGATAAGCAAGCCATGCTCAGAAATCTTGATGCAGTTAGGCTTGATGTTGAGAGGATGTCACAATGGCAAAAGCTTGTCGATGAACTCCAGAGAGTCAACCACATGAATCTCTAAAACATGCTAACTCTGGAGAATGATAAGGCCGAATGGGACAAATGGTGCAAGCAGCATGATGCAGAGATGACAAGTATCGCAGACGACAACGCAAAGCTTGAATCCGAAGTCAAGCGACTTAAGGAGGATCTCGCCTCATCTTCTGCATCGCACACTCAAAAGGAAGAAGTCTTTCAAAAGCAAGTGCGGGATGCACATGCTGCAGAAAGGGACGCTGATACGAAGCTTGCTGCCGAAAAGCACATTACTGAGAAATACCGCACAGAAATTGCTGAATTGCGGGAAAAATCTTATTCCCAGAATGCAGAGATCGAGATGCTAAAAGCTAAGCTTCTTAAGGTTGAGAAGGAACGTGATGACGCGGTCGCTGGACAAGTTGCGGCCGAAGAGTCACACGAAGCCACTAAAGCTAGCATCGATTCCACTCTATTTGACTTCTACATGCACATCGTTTTGGGCCGCGACAGCCTTTCATTCTTGGGTCCCAAATATGAGATTACACTTGCGGAGGTTTGGGAGAACATACTTGAGACGTTTGCTGGCTATGCAGAGGCAGATCTTGCAGCGCTTTATCTGGATGATTAAGCACGTGATGCGCTTATTAGAGGCAAAGAGCAACTTGCCGAAGCCAAAGCCAGAACAATGGTAGAGGAACATCCAGAAAAGACAACATCTCTACCTGCCCCTGTCCATACTTCAACTTTGACCGATGTTGATATCATTGGTTCTAGCTCTCATTCCCCTCTTGCTGCAAAAGATGCTGAAGCTAAGCTTGCTGTTACTGAGTCTCCTCTTACCCAAACTGAAGAAAAGAGCCAAGAAGAGACCGAGGCTGACAAATTTGAAATTGATTTGTCAAAACCGACATCTCCAGGTAACTTCAAGTCAGATCTGGCTCAAGTGGATTATTCATTCGATTCAATTGACTTGGATGAATTTCTCGCTTATTACTTAAGTCCTGGCGATCCACTATCATCTCTTTTTTCGGAGAATACTAATTTTGACTTCTTTTCTTCTGTAGCAGAAGCACCGAAAGTTGCGCTTACTTCTCCTTCTTTGGCTGCCGCTCCCTCTTCTTCTCAAGTTACTCCTCTTCCAGCTTCTCAACCGGGATCGCAAGAAGAGAAAATATAAGCTCTCAAAGACTTGGACGATCCGGTTGTTTCGCAGGAGCAAAAGGCTGTGGAGCTTGAAGAAGGTGAGAAAACTCCGGAGCAGTCCTTTGATTACGACACGAAACTTTCCACACTTCTTACTACTCCTGGAAGTGAATCTTCCTCGAAAAGGAAAGGGAAGCGTGCCATGAAGAAGAAGAAGAAGAGTGCTTCGACTGATGAAGAAAATGTTGAAGAAGACCCAACTACTCCTCCTTCTCCATCCCGTCCACGCCGAATCCCGAAACTGGTCATCAAACCGGGCAAGGGTACTAAAGGTGGGAAGGAGTTATAAACTGGGCTTTTTGTCTTACTTTTTGCTTGTATCGACCGGGGATTGTGCGGGTACCGGTCCCCGCTTCTTTTTGTAACCTGCACAATGTAAAAATTTCTCATAGTATTGAAATAAATAGATATTTTACTTGTACAAATTCTTGTGTATGTAGGAATATATCTGTTTTTCATTTGAAGTGTAGAGTAAACGGTTCTTTTTACTTGTACAAACTTTTTGTCTGTGTTTCAAGAACGCATTTATTCCACATCTTCTTTATGTGATATTGCAATGAACTTGTGGTGTGTCGCTTGTATATTACTTTTATTAATGTAACTGAATTGTATAATGTTGCCCCCATACCACAAGTATATTGTAATATTTCTTGCTTTCACAAGACCGATACTCTTATTTTAGAGAACAACTTTCCACTTTTTAAGGGAAGAATTTTTCTGCTTTTAATAGAGTATATCTTGTCTTTGGAGAAATTTTTATTTTCTCTTTCCTTTTTTGAAGAACACTTCAACTTTCGGAGATGATCACTTTCATTAAAAAGTAGATTTTCCTACGCAGTGAAATGAACTTCTGAAGGAGACTTTGATTTTGTGCCTCGGTGAAGGGCTTATTTTTGGTACTTCGAGCATATTGAAGTGTGCTTCCGAAGAGATCTTTTTGTAGTACTTCAACTTTTTTAGGACAAACTTTTTGAGATGAATAAGTTAATCTTCCTTTAAAAGTCGAAATGTGCTTCCGGAGAAGGCTTTTTGGTTCGAGCATCCTATTTTGGGACATGCCTCCGAAGAGGGCTCCTCCGAAGAGTTGTGCCTCCGAAGAGGGCTTGTGCCTCCGAAGAGGGCTTTTGATCATTTCGGCTCTGGTGAAGTGGGCCTCCGAAGAGAGATTTTTACACTTCAACTCCGGTGAAATGTGCCTCCGAAGAGGGCTTGTGCCTCCGAAGAGGGCTTTTGATCATTTCAGCTCTGGTGAAGTGGGCCTCCGAAGAGAGATTTTTACACTTCATCTCTGGTGAAATATGCCTCTGAAGAGGGCTTGTGCCTCCGAAGAGGGCTTTTGATCATTTCAGCTCTGGTGAAGTGGGCCTCCGAAGAGAGATTTTTACACTTCATCTCTGGTGAAATGTGCCTCTGAAGAGGGCTTGTGCCTCCGAAGAGGGCTTTTGATCATTTCAGCTCTGGTGAAGTGGGCCTCCGAAGAGAGATTTTTACACTTCATCTCTGGTGAAATGTGCCTCTGAAGAGGGCTTGTGCCTCCGAAGAGGGCTTTTGATTACCTGGAAGTTACTTTCTCATGGTCGGATGGGTCCACGGGATGGACGCAAGTTGCTTGATTGGATGTTTGTTTGCACAAACGATTGCAATCAATTAACAAGGTGCCCCTTTGGTGGTTCCACCGATCTTTTTGATTGAAGAAAGCACTCCCATTTATTGGCGTGCCTCGTTAGAGGGCTTTGGCTGGTTGGTGTGCCAGGAAGGTTGCGTCTTAGGGGCAAGTGGATCCACGGGACGGACGCAAGCTGCCTGATCGGATGCATCACAATCAGTTAGCGAGGGTCCTATTCCTTCTGCTTGGGAAGGTACCCCTTTAGTGGATCTACCGGCTTTCCTGTCGAGAGGCATACCTCCTTTTGGCTGCTTCTATGTTTGCCGGCTCATGTTTTTCCAACATCTACCCATCTGCAATCCTTTATCATTGTTTCCAAGCACGTCTTCCTTTCTTTTGCAAATAATTTGCTTTATCCGAAGAAGTAAACTTCACTGTTGAGTGACTCCACAGGGTAAACGCAAGTTACTTGGTTGGATTTTTTTTTTACATCAATGATCGCAACCAGTTATCAAGAGCTTGACACATTGGAGTCGTCAACTTTTTATGTGGAGTTTCTCTTGTATGGGATTTGAGTTTGGAATTTTTGTTGCCTGAAATTCGTTTATTGAGCGACTTATAGGGCTCGCTTGGCTTTGTGATGGGTGAGCTTTGCTTTAATGACCTGCAGTGTTAGATCGATATTTTAGCAATACATTTAAAGTATTTACACATCGAAATATATCAGGTATTTTGTAATAAGGAACACAGAATTTATAGTTTTTCATTATTGAATCACACTGATTTCTCAGCGGTTTACAATGCAAAAGTTATACATTCATCATGATTTTACAGATTTAAGCAATGTTGTTAAGTAAAAACAGATGCAAGTAATTGTTGCTTCAGAATCTCCATGCTGGATTTCCATTTGCGCTTGATTCATAGCTTTTGGATTTTCATGCCAGAGAAAGTGAAAGATGCCTCAGCTGCAGTTTTGCGGGTAATTAGTAGTCATCCCAACTTCTACATGCCAGTTGCGGACCTCCTGTGACAACATTAATGACCAACTTTTCAGATTCATGTGCTTCAGTACTGTTGTCTGAGCTGGATCGGTGAGTAGCAAGATGTTGCCCCTGAGTAGATGAGGTTGGGTCGACTTTGCTTTTCTTCAGGTATTGTTGCAGCTTGTTCTCTTTCAATAGCTCCTCAATCAAATCCTTCAGATGGCGGCACTCGTTGGTGTCATGGCCAGGCTGATTATGGAACTTACAGAATCTTCCACTCTTCGTGGCATTTTTCCTATCCTCAACTTATGCGGCTTAGGGTATTCAACAGCATCCTTCGTTGCAAAGAAAATATTCTCTGGAGTATCTGTCAAAGGAGTATATCCTAAAGATTCAAAGTAACGAGCTTTCTTTGCATTTTCCTGCTTCGGGTTTCCAGATTCTCTTTTATTGAAAGTAGCATAGTTATCAGTAACTTTGGCAACAACTACTTTCGATGTCGTAGAAAGGCTTTCAAGGCGAATGAACTCGTCGGCCTTTTTATAAAACTTTTCAAGCGAGTTTGGTTCTTTCATCTTTAGCCATATTCCGAATTCGCTCGACTTGTCGATGGCTCGCATCAGATAAGTCAGGATCATACGTGGCTCTGCATTATCTACTTCGGCTAAAGCTATATTGAAACGGCTCAAGAAAGATTTAATTGATTCTCCGGGCGCTTGTTCAAGGTTAGTCAGTGACATTATATCCTTAGCTTTCGAAGCATACAATCTGAACTGTTCTTTGAACTTTCGAGTTAAGTCGGAGAATTGATTTACTGACCGAATTGGGAGCTTTGTAAACCAAAGTAAAGCCACACCTTCCAAGTACACTGGAAAGTATCGACACTTGATCTCATCTGATGCTCTTGCACCAGTCATATGCCAATCGTACTTGTATAGGAAATGATTAGGGTCACTCGTTCCCTAATAGGCTTGGATAGTAGGAGGTGCAAATTTCCTTGGAAATTCCGCCTTCAGGATCCTTTCAGTAAACGGAGTTCTGCTCGGCGCAAATCCCCGGTCACTTTCATTCTCTTCCCTTTGCATACTCTCTTTCATGATGCGACCAACCATTTCGGACAGGTACTCTTTATTATTCAGAGACGTCTCCAGACAGGCATCAGTCCTTCTCTCGGAAGCTTGCCTGGGCACATGTTCGTGATAAGTTGGCTGCGGCATAGAACCTTCAGCTTGGAAAGGCGGCATTTCAGGAAAGGTTGTTTGATGGTTTTCTGGTTGACGATTTGCCCCAAGCAGAGCAGTTAATCTATCCATTACCAAAGCGTTTTGAGTTTCGATTCGTTGATATAATCCAGAAACTGCTTCATCTAATTCAGCCCTTGTGACCCCAATGGTAGGAGTTGTTTGGTCTGCTGTTGGGGAAGCGGAGGTTCCTTCATGAGCAGTTCCAGATCTGATAGGTCTACCACTTCTTCCAGGAGCCATTATTTCAGATAAACTTCTGGTTTCAAGAGAGGTTCTTTTCATAAGTTTTTGCGAAGCAACGGTAAGAATTTTCCCTGAGTTCAATTCTCAGTGAAAGCACCAAAATGTTAACGCTAAAAAGTGAACGCTAACACCCGGTGTGTGTAATAGAATCGTGAAAGCACCACCCGTTGGTACGGGAACAGAAAACAAGCTGAAAAATAGCAGTAAAACGGTAAATGACAACAGATTTATAGTGGTTCGGCCCGTAATTGAGCCTACGTCCACTTTATAGTCTTTTATTGCTGATTTGATTACAAGATGATATAATATTCTTCTCAATACAATACAAGTTGATCACGAAAACACTCTTGACTGCTAGCTCAAACTTCGATGATGAAATTCGATGAATCCGTGTCGGATGTATGAAATTCCTCCCGAAGCTTGTTGTAGTGTCTCGAGTATTTGAAGATCTTTGTGTGTTGATTGAGTTCAGAGTTCAGCAGGGTAATGATGCTTGAAGAAATGATTTTGCCAAAAGTCCTTTCCTTGTTGGAGGTTGGGGGGTATTTATAGGCAGAATCTAAATAGGAAAAATCCTCTAAGTTCTAAGTCGTAGCCGACTTATAGTAAGTCGTAGGTCTTAAGTCGGCCACGAGATAGACATGCACTGGTTACTCTTGAACGTCCAGAATGAGCTAAGTCATAAGTCGGCAACGACTTAGCATATGTCGTAGGTCTTAACTCGGAGACTTATGTATCTCGTAGACTTTTAAGTCGGAGCTTACTTCAAGTGGGTGTGTTTTAGGTCGGTCCTGTGGTTAAGTCGGTGAGAGCCTTGAGTCGGAGCCGTAGCTAAGTCGGAGCTTTCTTTAACAGTTAGGTCGGTATGGCTTTAGGTCGGAGCCTTTCTTAACTCGGAGCTTCCTTTAACTCGGAGCTTTCTTAACTCGGAGCTTCCTTTAACTCGGAGCTTTCTTAACTCGGAGCTTCCTTTAAGTCGGCACATTTGTTAAATCGGCACACTTTATAAGTCGTATGCTCCCTTAAATCGGCTGCTGTTAAGTCGGTCTGCCTCTTAAGTCGGTCACATTTTTAACTCGTTATGTCACCTATCAAAGAGGATTAACAGTTTAAAATATAATGCAGCCCATAACTTTAGTACAAGGGATTGTGAAGGATGATGATTCATGTATAATGGTCAGCCGAAAACAAGGAAACATCTCAAGCCACCATATTAAGAAAATATCTTTGTGTTGTACAAAATAATATATAATGTAAACTCCTACTATATATCAAACTTCCTCTTCAGTTTAGCCGAGCAGTGTTCTGAAAGCTACAATCTGTTAGCTTTAAATTTTACACGCCAGACAAACAAAATCATTTCAAATTTACAATCAAATTTGAAAAGCAAGTTCCAGATTTAACTTCAAATTCATGAAGCAAAGCAAGTAGTAGATCAAACAAGTTAAAAACAAATCATTGCAGATCAAAAGCATTTCCAGAATTTTGTTCAAAGCCCCTCTGTTCTTTGTTTTCTGCTCTGTCTCTGCTTTGACAAGGTGAGCAAACACTTGAAACTATACATTTTTCTTCTGGCTTGCAATATGATGATCTGCAATTGTGTATGCTTGTGTGAATATGTACCTAGGTGTAGATGGATATATTAATGTATGTCTGGAAACTAGAAAATAAGCCTCTGTTCTTTGTTCCAGGCATCTAATTCAAGAGAAAAAAATTCAATACCTCTGTATACATTCAATTTTAGGTGGTGAAATCTAAAAGGGTATTGTTCATAATAACAAAAACCTATTTATAAAAGTATAACTAGGTATAATTCACAAATAGATTGCTAAAAGAAAAAGAAATTACAGTGAAGCCTTTTTAAAACTGAAAAATCTATGTTCTTAAATTCATGTTTTGATTTAATAATCGGATTCACACTTGAATATGTTGAATTTCAGTGTAGGAATTAGGATTTCTAAGATCGTGAACGTCGAGAATCTTTGTGTTGAACAGAAAAGGTTAACATGTCGATTCCAGATGATCAATGAAGAATCAAGCTTCGGGATTCATGTCAGAGTAAGCTTGGAGATTGACGAAACAAGGAAAAATGTTAGGCAATTTTCTAGTTTGACGTGGAGGTGGCGCGGTAGTTTTTAGGGTTTAAAACTCGTTTTTGTCGATACTTGTTCTTAGAAGAACTGCGTCATCATCTGGGGTTTGTGATCGATCGCACCCAAGGAAATAGGGGCGTGGGGTTATGACGTTGCTTTGGACGAAATTTCAGAGGGGTTGGTGAACTAGATCGAGGGGACGAGGAGTTTTTCGATGATGGTGATTTGGTTCCAATAGTCTGGGGTAGTTCAATTTTGTTACTCCAGTAATCTCGTCAATCTAGGAGGTCGGGGAAGTTAGGTGGGTCGGAGATGATGCGTCAGTGGTCGTAGAGTTGGTCGACGATGTTCGATTCAGATGTGCACGTGCACACGTTGAAGTTCGTGCATTAGGGAATACTATGGGAAGAGGAAGAAGAAGGGGACTCGGGGTCGAGTGCGTGAGAACGAGGAATGGACTCGAAGCAGAAGATAATGTGAAAAGCTCGGGGTCGAGCACGGGTGAAACAAGCATTTACTCGGGTTATTTGATATGATACAAAAGCAGTTTCAGATTTTAAAGAAAATCAAAGTTTAAATATAACTTAAAGTCAGTACAAACTTAACTTGAGGATAAACAAAGTTTACATTTAAGTTGTTTTAAAACATGGGATTAGTTTGAAGTTTAGGATTAATTTTTTTTAAAAGTAATTAAGTTTAATTAATTTATTTATTTTGTGACATTATTTATTAATTAATTCTTAATTCAAATTAAATAGATAATGAAATTAATTAAAATGAAATGTTGTTTTAATTAACCTTAATCTTTTGAATAAATTATGTGTTAATGATGATTAATTATGAATTTCATTAATTAAGGATTTTAATGATAACAAAGTGATTAATTAAGATAAATGATTTATCTTTGAATTAATTAAGTAATTAAAAGTAATAAAAGGGTAATCAATCACGTAAAGATAATTTCTAAATGAAAGTAACTAAGGATAATTATTTACTGATTTAAGATTGATTAATCAAGTGTTTAAAGGTTAATTAATTTAAGGATAATTAATTTATGTAATTAAGGTGATTAATGTGATTAATTATTTAAGGCAATTAATTTGAGAATAATTAATTAATTTAAAGGTTAATTAAATAAAAAATGAAATTGTAATTAGTTAATGTTAATTAACCAGGATTAGTGACTAATCTGATTTAATTAAATCAGATAAATAAATTGACCTTACCTATGAATGTTTGGATTCTATTGAATGGTGAATTGTGTGATATCCCTGATTTGTGATGCTTTGTGATACATCCCTATTTATGTTGTGATCTGTAATTTACTTATCTGTGATATATATCTGTGATCTGTGAATGAACGATAAGCGTTATCCTTATACCGCTTATCGACTATATTTCTGTATTTTAATCTGTGATGATTGAATGATGTTGCACTATTGTGTTAAACCCCTGGACCACACTTATACACACACAAATATGGATTTCACGAGGAAATCGATTAAGTCACAGATTTTGAAATAATTTAAAAGGTTGAATATTTAAAACCAAATGTTTTGGAAATGGATGGAGTTTAAAGTGAAAAGCTTTTGAAATGGAATTTTAAAGATACGACTTATTTTCGAAAAAGTTGATAAAATTTTGAAATTTAAATAATTTGACTTTAATTTGAATTCAAAATTTGAAATTGAATTCTGTGATTTGAAACTAGGGATTAAAGATGTTATACTAGTTATATATGGGTTAAACCATTTTAAAAGCATGGTTTCGAGAATTTAAATTTAACCTAAGGATTTTAATTCATCTAAAATGAATCAGATTTCCAAAATGAAAACTGTTTGTTTTAAAAGAATAAAATCTTTTAGATAAGAAATGAAATTCCAGTTTAATTAAAGGAATTTCAGGATTGAATTGAAAAATGGTTTTCCAAGTTATGAATGAATTCTTTTTGAAAGCTATGAATTAAATCTGTTTATTTTTAACAGATTTAAAATGATGTTTTGTTTAACCCATTCGGAATGAAATTGTTTTGAAAGCTATGAGTTAAATCTTTGATTTAAAGATTTAACGAATTAATTAAATTCGTAATGGAAATTGTTTTGGAAAATCTGTGAATGAATCTTTGTGAAAACTGAGTGAACTTTGTGAATTAAATCTTTTATTTAAAAAGATTTAAAATGGTAATTTGTTTAAACCATTTAAAAGAAAGTTTTGGGTAATAAGTTGTGACTTAATTGAAATCCCATATCCATATGTTTTGAATATTGCACTCACTATTCGGTTCAGCCGGGAGAGGACCTTTGTGTCACATAACCCATTCCAAATAAGTGATACGTCGTATATGGATAGCAATTGAAGACCGGTGATGAAGACCGGATATTCACGAGAACGAAAGGATAACTCGTCGATTGTCTCTACACTGGGTAGCTCCTGGTATAGAGATCCCCTAAGTGATGGGAACTCCGATCGGGATTGTGAATACCCGGATTTGCAAGGGCTTCGTAAGAAGTGCCTTCGGTTCTGTTCGAACCCGGAATAGACATGTATGGTTACATGTCTGACATTACACTTTGAGATATAAAGCAGATTTCTTTCAAATACATTTCTGTTGGTGGCGGAGAATTTATTCTCCTAGCTTAACACCCTTCTCTGAGACGTACGAGCTCAGAGGTTATGTAGTTGAAGTTATCAGCGATATATTCCCAATTTGGTAATGTGACATGCTGAGTGTTGCTGTGTGATGATCATTGTTTGATCATTTGTGATATGATCATTTGTTTGATCATTTATCTTTGTGATCATTGCTTTGATCATCTGTTGACCTAAAGCATGGCTTTGTACCAAAGCGTGGCTTTGTGGACGAGACTTCGTCGAACCTCACAAACCAGTAATGGCCGAAACAGGAATTGTGCGGCAAGGTTTCAGGGGTAGCTTCCCTAGGGTATGACCATTCCTTCTGGAAAAGGGTAGTATCATGGTATGGAGCCCAGATACTTACTCATGTGGACACACTTTATTTATTATGTGTGATGTTGGATACGGAGCGCTCGGATAAAGGTCCCAAAGGACCGGGGGTGGCATATCTGAGGTTTTGTATATTCCTCGGTGTTAACGCTTAAAATTGAACGCTAACACCCGGTGTGTGTTGTAAAGTTGTGAAAGCACCACTCGTGACACGGGAACAAGAAATAAGTAGTAAAATAGCAGAAAAGCGGTAAAAGACAGCGATTTATAGTGGTTCGGCTTAAGATCGAGCCTACGTCCACTTTGAATTCCTTTATTGCTGATTTTGGTTACAAGTTAATACAATGCACTTCAATTTACAATATACTTCGATTCCAAAACACTTTAGAATAATAGCTCAAACTTCGATGTAGAAGATCTCCTCGAATTCATGTTGAATGTGGTAGATTTCTTTCGAAGCTTGTTGTAGTGTCTTGAATGTTTGGAGTTCTTCAAGTGTTGAATGAGTTATGAATTCTGCAGAGTAACGGCGCTTAAGAGAATGATCCAAAAGTCCCCTCATTGTTGGAGTTAGGGGGGTATTTATAGGAGTGATTCTGGGTGGAATTTAATCATACAAGTGCTAAGTCGTCTACGACTTAAGGTAGGTCGTAGGTCGTGGGTCGGCGACGACATAGGGGATCCGACTTATTTCAGTTGCATTTGGTTCTTTCTGAGCGAGTTATTTAGGTCGCGTACGACCTATTATGAGTCGTAGGTCGTTGAGACCGCTTCTGTTAGTTAGGTCGCTAACTTCTTAACCCGATAGGTCATAACTTCTTAGGTCGGCAGCTCTTAGGTTGGCAGCTCTTAGGTCGGCAGTTCTTAGGTCGGCAGCTCTTAGGTCGGCAGTTCTTAGGTCGGTAGTTCTTAGGTCGGCAGTTCTTAGGTCGGTAGTTCTTAGGTCGGTAGTTCTTAGGTCAGTAGCTCTTAAGTCGGCGGCTCTTCGGTCGGTAGGTCGCGAATCAAAAGAGGGTTAACATTTGCCCCTCGAAGTATACGCCTAGGTCGTAGGTCGTGTGCTTCGATTTCCTTAGTTCACTCTTTGATGAGTTTGTTAGGTCGTGAGCGACTTAAGATAAGTCGTAGGTCGTATGTGTCGATTCGCCTTTTACTACCACAGTGTATAAATAGCTTAGGTCGTTCCCTCTTTTCCTTTACCTTCTCTATCATTCCGTCTGCCATTAACAAGTTTCCCAGCTTTAGAAGATGAATTCCAGATTACTCGACCATTAATCACCTCCATCATCATATTTCGTAAATGAATCCAACCAATATTCAATCATGACCATCATCGAATCGCGAGTCCCTTATTTGTCGTCCCTAATCCAAGTTTGTATACTATGCTCCATCATGAGTTGTGTCGCAACCGATCCTTGACTTCCTTTAGTTGCTAGGTCATTGTGATTTCTCGAAAATACTGCAGCATACTGGTTTTATGATGGATTTGGGATGATTTGGTGATGTTGTGAGATGTGATTAGAGAATGTGGCCTAGGGTTTTTTATGGATCTTGAGTTGGCGAATTACTGAACTCCTCATTGGAGAGGGAAGAGATTGGTGAAGGGAAGTGAGGCTTTGGTTCGAACAGGAAATAGCTTGAGATTCCTTCGGAGACGACCTAAAACGTTCACGACCTAACAGCTTGTCCGGTTCAGGAGTTCTTGCGACTTAACTGATTTGAACGACCTAACTTTCTCTACGACCTAATTAGCTTGCGGCATAGGCCTTAGCTCGTGGCCGAGCTAGGACTTAGGAAAATTTGTGCCGTTCTGACTTGAGACCTTTATATGCATTACGACTTAGGGCTAATGACTTAACTTTAACTCGTTGCATATCCTTTAAGTCGTGGATGACTTAACTTGCACATTGTGACCTAAGGAATTTTCGACCTATGCTAGGTCGTGAGCGACCTAGGACTTTGAACAGTTTAATCGACCTAATTTCAGTAGCAAAGGCTCTAGGTCGCAGCCGAGTTAGAACTTGACATATTTGCATTGCCTTGAACTTTTTGACTTGAATTCTTGACTTGAATTGCCGGGATAAACTGCTTAAACTTTGAATTACTTGAACTTTGAACTGTCTGAACTTCTTTACATATTATCTCTAATGCTAATTGCCTATTAAACATAACATTTATAGAAAACTGGGACGAATATACTGCCACTGACTGCCCACATCAAATGACAGATTAGTCGATAAAGAATAATCAACTTAAATGAACTGCGTGAATTAAATGCTATAAACCAACTAATTCAAGTGAAGTATTAAAGCAAAACTAAAATAGTTAACTGAAGATGGTTTGTTTGCATTAATACCGCACCTGAGTTTTAAATTAACAAGTCCTGAAATCTTGTAATCGACCAATTGTCAACTAGTTTAATTTCAGTTACGTTTGCTTTCTATTTTTATTAGTTCTGCACAACACTTCACACTTTTTAGGAAACGTGTACCTTTACATTTGAACATCCAGTTGATTGTGTAGTATGACATCTCAACAAGAAGGAGTAACAGTTCAAGCTAGAGAGGCTTTTCCTATTCCTGCTCCATTGGCTAATCCTCCAGAAAGAATTTCGACCACTTTAACATACAAAATTTTCCGCCAACTGTGTACTCAGTTCGGCATTGCTGAAACAGATGCCATACTGCCTGAGAGGAGTGACACTGTTGACATACCACCTTATGGTTTCATCGCCGTTAACCGCCAAATGTGTATGAACGGAGCCAATCCTCCTTTTAATGATTTCCTTCAGCAGCTTCTTCTACGATTGTCTATCTCTCCCTTTCAGTTACATCCCAATGGCTACGCCATCCTGATGGGACTATGTGTGCTATTTAGGAGGACGTTGGATCGTCTCCCAAGTTTTGACGAAGTTTGTTATCTGTGCTCATTTTCTAAAAATATAGACCATCCTTCTATCACAGTTGTGAGAAGTGCTAGAAATCGCAAGCTGATCATTGGTCTTCCTGACAGTGTTCACGGGTTTCTGAATTAGTTTTTCTACGTTCGTTGTCCTCCGGGATTTTATGCTATCTGGAGAGTAGGAAGTATGATCATTTATCTTTTTCCTTTCCTTATGTTTTCTGAACTTTTCGAAGCCCGAGTTGTCAAGTGTTAACTTCGCTCTTTACTTTTTTCAGCGCTTCCTCCTCCTTCCAGGGATTCTGGTCACAAATCAACTTTTGAGAGGCTTATGGCCGTGCCCGTTGAGGAGAGGAGTATCCAATTTCTATTGAAAGACGAGTTTTTTCATCAATTTGGACTCTTACATCCTTCTCGTTCTATTCAGCCACATGAAGTCCCTGATTCTCCAACTAAGGCATCAGATGCCCCAGCTCCTGCCGAAGAACTTATACCAAAAGAACCTACCACAGAGGCTTCTCTGGTGAAGTGTTCTACTTCTACTGACGTAGTGGGGTCGTCCAGCAAGCTAACACTTTCTCCAGTTATTGAACAGGAGGAATCTCCCCAACGCTCCGAGAAGGCAGCCGATGAAGAAGCTAAAAGAGAAAGTTCCGCTCGGCATGATGGCGAAGACATTTTTGGCGAGCTAAGCGATCTAATGGTGACTTCACACGAGCTTTTTAAAGATGATGTCGTCAATGTTAAAGTTGCCTCTCCAGTGATCGAAGTGACATCTGCTTTACGACCGCTTTTATTGTCCCAAGAGTTCACTCCTGCTGCAAAATCTGATATAACCCCTAAGCCGACGAGTGGTTCATAGTTTGACGTGCGTAGTTTGCACGCCACACACACTTAGGACTTTTTGGCACTTATATGCACTTAGCTTCTTTACTTTGAAGATTTCTAAGACTTGACTTTTTCATTTTCAGATTCTCCGATGGGGCGAAGTGGCTCATATTATGATGACTTTCGGCGTTTTGGAGGGCGTGACACTTATGATCACAGACGCTATCTCCCTGTTCGTAAGGAAACTGATGAGGAGCGAGCAGTTAGAAAAGCGAGAGAGAGACAAGCTTATGAGGAGTAGCAAAGGAGGAGGGAAGAACGTCATGACTCCTCTCAAAGAGATGATGCTTCCCATAAGAGAAAGTCGCATGACGATAGAGGAAAGAGCAAAATTTCTGAAGATCCCAGTAAAAGGGCCAGGCTTAGCGAAAAGGACGCGTCTGCAATTTCTGAAAAGACTGACGCTCCTATCTCTTCTGATATCCCATCCGGCTCTCCTACTTTAAAGAAATCTGACATCAAGACGATTATTAGCAGGCCTCAATACCAAGTCAAAGATGCCCCTCCTACTCTTCAAAGCCGATTCCCGAATTGGTGTTTAAAAGGGGTGCGTTTTGACTTGGACTTGGTGCCGATCGATAAGCAAGCTATGCATAGGAATCTTGGTGCTGTAAAGCTTGATATCGAGAGGATGTCCGGATGGCAGAAACTCGTCGACGAACTCCAAAGAGTTAATCATATGAATCTTGAAGCCAGGTTGACTATGGAGAACGACAAGACGGAATGGGATAAAATTTGCAAACAACACGATGCGGAGATGGCGAGCATTGCAGATGACAATGTGAGACTTGAATCCGAAGTCAAAAAACTTAAGGAAGATCTCGCCACTTCTTCTGCATCGCACTCTCAAAAGGAAGAAGTCTTTCAGAAACAAGTGAGAGATGCTCACGCTGCTCAAAGAGATGCTGAGCTGAAACTTGAGGCCGAGCAGCTTATCACTAAAAAAATATCGCAATGACACCGTCCAACTGCGAGAAAAACTCAGCTCTCAAGATTTGGAAATTATAAGGCTGCAAGCTCAGTTATTGAAGACCGAAAAAGAGCGCGATGAAGCCATCGCTGGAAAGGAAGCAGCCGAGCATTCGCACGAAGCGACAAAGGCTAATGTTAGCTCAACTCTATTTGATTTCTATCTTCATAGCATTCTGGGGCGCGGAAGCCTCTCATTCTTGGGCCCGAAGTATGAGATCACCTTGGCTGAAGTGTGGGAGGCCGCGATTGATATGCTCGGCGGTGCCGGCTATAACGAGGCAGACCTTGAGGCATACTATTTTGATGATGAGACTCGTGCCGCTCTCGCCAGAGGGAAGGAGCAACTTGCTGAAGCTAGAGCTGAAACAGTGGTAGGGGAGCATCCGAAAAAGAAAATATCTCTACTGCCCCTATCCATACTTCTACTTCGGCCGACGTTGATATCGTCGGTTCCATCTCTTACTCTCCAGCTCCTGCAAAAACTGAGGCTAAGCCCGTCACAACCGAATCTCCCCTTACTCAAATCGAGGAGAAGAGCCAGGAAGACATTGAGGTTGAAAAATTTGAAATTGAAGTGATAAAACCGACTTCTCCAGGTAGCTTCGATTCAGATCTGGCTCGAGCGGATTATTCATTTGATTCGATTGAACTTGATGAATTTCTCGCTTATTACTTAAGTCCTGATGATCCAATATCTTCTCTTTTTTTGGAGAGTACTGATTTTAACTTCTTTTCTTCTGCAGCGGAAGCACCGACCATTGCGCAAACTTCTCCCCTTCCGGCTGTTCCTCCTCCGTCTCTTTAAGTCACTCCTGTTTCTCAGCCAGGGTCGTAGGAAGAGCAAATAGAAGCCCTTCTAGGCTTGGATGAGCCACCTGCTTCTCAAGAACAGAAAGCGGGAGATCTGGAGGACAGTGAGAAGACCCCGGAGCGGTCTCTAGATGATAACACGAAACTTTCTGCGCTACTTTCTCCGGGAAGTGAGTCCTCTTCGAAGAGGAAAGGGAAGCGCGCCATGAAGAAGAAGAAGAAGTGCATCTCAACTAGAGAAGATAAAATAGAAGAAGATCCAGCTACACCTTCCTCTCCTTCTTCTCCGACCCGTCCACGCCGGATTCCGAAACTAGTCATCAAACCGGGCAAGGGTACCAAAGGTGGGAAGAAGGAGTGATAAGCTGGACTCTACTTTTCTTATTTTGCTTTTGCTTGTATCGACCGGAGATTGTGTGGGTACCGGTCCCCACTTTTTTGAGACCTGCACATGTAAAGAATTTTCATAGTATTGAATAAAATAATTCTTTTACTTGTACAAATTCTTGTGTATGTAGGAACGCATTTATTTCTCATTTTAGTGTAGAATAAACGATTCTTTTTACTTGTACAAACTTCTTGTCTGTGTTTGAGAATGCATTTATTCCACATCTTTTTTTGCGTGACATTGTAATGAACTTGTGGTATGTTGCTTGAATACTACCTTTTGAATACTATTTTTATTGATGTAGTGTGTGATATTGCCCCCATACCACAAGTGCATTGTAATATATTTTGCTTTGACGAGACTTATACTCTTATTTTGAAGAATAACTATTCCACTTTTGAGGAAAAATTATTCTGCTTTAATGGAGTGTGTCTCGTTTTTTGAAGAAGTTTTTACGCTTCAACCTTCAGGAATGGTCACTTCATATTTTTGTGAAGTGAATTTTCCTACGCGGTAGAGCGGGCCTCTGAAGAGAGCTTTATGTAGCACTTCAATTTTTAGGAAGAATTTTTCAAGATGAACGAGTTATTCTTCCTTTAAGAATTGAAGTGTGCTTTCAAAGAGGGCTTTTTTATTTATTTATTTGCTGTGCCTCGTTAGAGGGCTTTTTGTTTGACTCGCTTGAAATTACTTTCCCACAGTTGAATGGACCTACGGGGCAAACACAAACTGTCCGGTCAGATGTTCATTTGTATGAACGATTGCGACCAGTTAGCAAGAGTCTTGTTCCTTCTGCTCGGGAAGGTGCCCCTACAGTAGTTCCGTCAACTTTATTGTTTGAGAAGAGCATTTCATTCTTGGGACGTGCCTCCGAAGAGGTCTTGTGCCTCCGGAGAGGTCTTGTGCCTCCGGAGGGTCTTGTGCCTCCGAAGAGGTCTTGTGTGCCTTGGGGAAGGTCTTCTGCCTCCGGAGAGGGCAGTATGTGCCTTTGGAGAAGGCTTGTGCCTCATAAGAGGTCTTGCGATGCCTCGGGAGAGGTCTTCTGCTTCCAAAGAGGGCAGCGTGCCTCCGGAGAGGTCTTTAATTGATTGCCTGAAAGTTACTTTCTCACAGTTAAATGTATCCACGGGGCGGACGCAAGTTATTTAATAAGATGTTCGTTCGCACAAACGATCGCAATTAGTTAACAAAGACCTTGTGCCTCAGTGGTTCCACCAACCTTTTTGTTGAGAAGAGCACTTCCATTTATTGGTGTGCCTCCGAAGAGGGCTTGTGCCTTCGAAGAGGTCTTTATCCTCCGAAGAGTTGCGCCTCCGAAGAGGTCTTATGCCTCTGAAGAGGGCTTTTGTTGATTAGCTCGCCCATGTCTCTCCGTTATTCATTCATTAGTGGTCCCCTGTTATCGTCTCTGAGCCCGTGTTTCTTTCTTTTGCAAGTAGTTTGCTTTATCCGAAGAAGTGAACTTCACTGTTAAGTGATTCCACGGGGCAGGCGCGAGTTATCTAATTACATGTCTGTTTGTACGGACGATCGTAATTAGTTAACAAGTGTCTGGTTCCTTTTCTTTCGAAAAGTGCCCCTTTAGTGGAATTATCAATCTTTTGTGTGAAGTTCATTTCATGTTGGATTTAAATTTGGAACTTTTTGTGGCTTGAAACTTATTTATCGAGTGATTTACGGGGCTCATTTGGCCTTGTAAGGGGTAAGCTTTGTTTTAATGACCTGCAATATTAAATCGATATTTTAGCAATACATTTAGAGTATTTACACAACGAAATGAAACATGCATCTTATAATAATAAAGAACACAGTATTTATAGTGGTTCGGCCAAGAACTGGGCCTACATCCACTTTATAGCTCTTTTATTGATCATCACTGATTTTACAATACAATTGATACATCCATTTTTATAATTTCAAGCATTGCTTTTAAGTAAAATATGGACGCAAGTGATTGTTGTTCCAGGCTCTTGGGATTGGATCTCCTTCGACAGTTGTGAGTTTGAAGGTGCCATCGAGAAGTTTATTGCCTATGACATATGGTCCTTCCCAATTTGGTCCAAACACTCCAGTTACGGTCATGATCCTCTTCAAGACTAAGTCCCCGATTTCGAAGCTTCGTTAACGGACATTAGAGTTGAAGTGTCTTGCTATCCTTTGTTGATGGGCCGCAACTCTGAGCCTAGCTTCTTCCCTTCTTTCATCAAGGAAGTCAAGTGCTTCGAGTTTCAATTTCTCATTTTCAGCCTGGTTGAAATGAATTCTCCTGTGTGAAGGGACTTCTAATTCTACCGGAATCATCGCTTCTGATCCCTGCGACTATAAATGGTCAATACCCTGCGACAGTGGGAACAATCTTTCTTATTAATCTCCTTTGATTCGTTTCCAAATTCTTTTCATTTCTTCGTACCAGCTACAAGAAGAAGTTTCGGTGTGATGATGGCTCTACGAATCTTTGTAGAAAATCCTTACTTAATATCTTCATCGGTTTCTTATCAGCTTTTTGGATTTAAACCTTAACAAATATGAATTGGAAATTTGGAATTAAAATTTTAAGTCGGCACATTTGTTAAATCGGCACACTTTATAAGTCGTATGCTCCCTTAAATCGGCTACTGTTAAGTCGGTCTGCCTCTTAAGTCGGTCACATTTTTAACTCGTTATGTCGCCTATCAAAGAGGATTAACAGTTTAAAATATAATGCAGCCCATAACTTTAGTACAAGGGATTGTGAAGGATGATGATTCATGTATAATGGTCAGCCGAAAACAAGGAAACATCTCAAGCCACCATATTAAGAAAATAACTTTGTGTTGTACAAAATAATATATAATGTAAACTCCTACTATATATCAAACTTCCTCTTCAGTTTAGCCGAGCAGTGTTCTGAAAGCTACAATCTGTTAGCTTTAAATTTTACACACCAGACAAACAAAATCATTTCAAATTTACAATCAAATTTGAAAAGCAAGTTCCAGATTTAACTTCAAATTCATGAAGCAAAGCAAGTAGTAGATCAAACAAGTTAAAAACACTTGAAACAGATCAAAAGCATTTCCAGAATTTTGTTCAAAGCCCCTCTGTTCTTTGTTTTCTGCTTTGTCTCTGCTTTGACAAGGTGAGCAAACACTTGAAACTATACATTTTTCTTCTGGCTTGCAATATGATGATCTGCAATTGTGTATGCTTGTGTGAATATGTACCTAGGTGTATATGGATATATTAATGTATGTCTGGAAACTAGAAAATAAGCCTCTGTTCTTTGTTCCAGGCATCTAATTCAAGAGAAAAAAATTCAATACCTCTGTATACATTCAATTTTAGGTGGTGAAATCTAAAAGGGTATTGTTCATAATAACAAAAACCTATTTATAAAAGTATAACTAGGTATAATTCACAAATAGATTGCTGAAAGAAAAAGAAATTACAGTGAAGCCTTTTTAAAACTGAAAAATCTATGTTCTTAAATTCATGTTTTGATTTAATAATCGGATTCACACTTGAATATGATGAATTTTAGTGTAGGAATTAGGATTTCTAAGATCGTGAACGTCGAGAATCTTTGTGTTGAACAGAAAAGGTTAACATGTCGATTCCAGATGATCAATGAAGAATCAAGCTTCGGGATTCATGTCAGAGTAAGCTTAGAGGTTGACGAATCAAGGAAAAATGTTAGGCAATTTTCTAGTTTGACGTGGAGGTGGCGCAGTAGCTTTTTAGGGTTTAAAACTCATTTTTGTCGATACTTGTTCTCAGAAGAACTGCATCATCATCTGGGGTTTGTGATCGATCGCACCCAAGGAAATAGGGGCGTGGGGTTATGACGTTGCTTTGGACGAAATTTCAGAGGGGTTGGTGAACTAGATCGAGGGGACGAGGAGTTTTCTGATGATGGTGATTTAGTTCCAGTAGTCTGGAGTAGTTCGATTTTGTTACTCCAGTGATCTCGTCAATCTAGGAGGTCGGGGAAGTTAGGTGGGTCGGAGATGATGCGTCGGTGATCGCAGAGTTGATCGACGATGTTCGATTCAGATGTGCGCGTGCACACGTTGAAGTTCGTGCATCAGGGAATACTATGGGAAGAGGAAGAAGAAGGGGGCTCGGGGTCGAGTGCGTGAGAACGAGGAATGGACTCGAAGCAGAAGATAATGTGAAAAGCTTGGGGTCGAGCACGGGTGAAACAAGCATTTACTCGGGTTATTTGATATGATACAAAAGCAGTTTCAGATTTTAAAGAAAATCAAAGTTTAAATATAACTTAAAGTCAGTACAAACCTAACTTGAGGATAAACAAAGTTTACATTTAAGTTGTTTTAAAACATGGGATTAGTTTGAAGTTTAGGAATAATTTTTTTAAAAGTAATTAAGTTTAATTAATTTATTTATTTTGTGACATTATTTATTAATTAATTCTTAATTCAAATTAAATAGATAATGAAATTAATTAAAATGAAATGTTGTTTTAATTAACCTTAATCTTTTGAATAAATTATGTGTTAATGATGATTAATTATGAATTTCATTAATTAAGGATTTTAATGATAATAAAGTGATTAATTAAGATAAATGATTTATCTTTGAATTAATTGAGTAATTAAAAGTAATAAAAGGGTAATCAATCACGTAAAGATAATTTCTAAATGAAAGTAACTAAGGATAATTATTAACTGATTTAAGATTGATTAATCAAGTGTTTAAAGGTTAATTAATTTAAGGATAATTAATTTATGTAATTAAGGTGATTAAATTGATTAATTATTTAAGGCAATTAATTTGATAATAATTAATTAATTTAAAGGTTAATTAAATAAAAAAATGAAATTGTAATTAGTTAATGTTAATTAACCAGGATTAGTGACTAATCTGATTTAATTAAATCAGATAAATAAATTGACCTTACCTATGAATGTTTGGATTCTATTGAATGGTGAATTGTTTGATATCCTTGATTTGTGATGCTTTGTGATACATCCTGATTTATGTTGTGATCTTTAATTTACTTATCTGTGATATATATCTATGATCTGTGAATGAACGATAAGCGTTATCCTTATAGCGCTTATCGACTATATTTCTGTATTTTAATCTGTGATGATTGAATGATGTTGCACTATTGTGTTAAACCCGTGGACCACACTTATACACACACAAATATGGATTTCACGAGGAAATCGATTAAGTCACATATTTTGAAATAATTTAAAAGGTTGAATATTTAAAACCAAATGTTTTGGAAATGGATGGAGTTTAAAGTGAAAAGCTTTTGAAATGGAATTTTAAAGATAAGACTTATTTTCGAATAAGTTGATTAAGTTTTGAAATTTAAATAATTTGATTTTAATTTGAATTCAAAATTTGAAATTGAATTCTATGATTTGAAACTAGGGATTAAAGATGTTATACTGGTTATATATAGGTTAAACCATTTTAAAAGCATGGTTTCGAGAATTTAAATTTAACCCAAGGATTTTAATTCATCTAAAATGAATCAGATTTCCAAAATTAAAACTGTTTATTTTAAAAGAATAAAAGCTTTTAGATAAAAAAATGAAATTCCAGTTTAATTAAAGGAATTTCATGATTGAATTGAAAAATGGTTTTCCAAGTTATGAATGAATTCTTTTTGAAAGCTATGAATTAAATCTGTTTATTTTTAACAGATTTAAAATGATGTTTTGTTTAACCCATTCGGAATGAAATTGTTTTGAATGCTATGAGTTAAATCTTTGATTTAAAGATTTAATGAATTAATTAAATTCATAATGGAAATTGTTTTGGAAAATCTATGAATGAATCTTTGTGAATATGAGTGAACTTTGTGAATTAAATCTTTTATTTAAAAAGATTTAAAATGGTAATTTGTTTAAACCATTTAAAAGAAAGTTTTGGGTAATAAGTTGTGACTTAATTGAAATCCCATATCCATATGTTTTGAATATTGCGCTCACTATTCGGTTCAGCCGAGAGAGGACCATTGTGTCACATAACCCATTCCGAATAAGTGATACGTCGTATATGGATAGCAATTGAAGACCGGTGATGAAGACCGGATATTCACGAGAATGAAAGGATAACTCGTCGATTGTCTCTGCACTGGGTAGCTCCTGGTATAGAGATCCCCTAAGTGATGGGAAGTCCGATCGGGATTGTGAATACCCGGATTTGCGAGGGCTTCCTAAGAAGTGCCTTCGGTTCTGTTCGAACCCGAAACAGACTTGTATGGTTACATGTCTAACATTACACTTTGAGATATAAAGCAGATTTCTTTCAAATACATTTCTGTTGGTGGCGGAGAATTTATTCTCTTAGCTTAACACCCTTCTCTGAGACATATGAGCTCAGAGGTTATGTAGTTGAAGTTATCAGCGATATATTCCCAATTTGGTAATGTGACATGTTGAGTGTTGCTGTGTGATGATCATTGTTTGATCATTTGTGATATGATCATTTGTTTGATCATTTATCTTTGTGATCATTGCTTTGATCATCTGTTGACCCAAAGCATGGCTTTGTACCAAAGCGTGACTTTGTGGACGAGACTTCGTCGAACCTCACAAACCGGTAATGGTCGAAACAGGAATTGTGCGGCAATGTTTCAGGGGTAGCTTCCCTAGGGTATGACCATTCCTTCTGGAAAAGGGTAGTATCATGGTATGGAGCCCAGATACTTACTCATGTGGACACACTTTATTTATTATGTGTGATGTTGGATACCAAGCGCTCGGATAAAGGTCCCAAAGGACCGAGGGTGGCATATCTGAGGTTTTGTATATTCCCCAGGAAAGGGGGTAGACAGCCTTGTTTGGCAGAGAGCAGTTTGTCTCTCGGAGCGTCCAGCCAGAGGCGTTCTTTCGTGGCATAGGAAGTTCCTTAGACTGACCATTTGTTGGAAATCCATTCTTCCAATACGAACTTTGTATGGTTTTAGTTGTATAACCTGCTATGGAATGTGGCGGTAACCTGCTATTGAACATAGTAGTTATTGTAGGCATAACGTGAAATGCCTATGCTGGCTAAGATTGATATTATACTTTCGAAATGTTTTCTGCACTATGCACTAGTAATAATATCCAATGATTGGTTTTGCGTAGTAAGCATCTTTGACTATCATAAGGAGAAATCTCCTCCGATTCTGCGTTTGCATTGTGTGTGTGTGCGGGAGGCCTTATGGTAGTTTCATTTTCCAAAAGCATTGCGAATTGACTTTAAAATTCTCTGCTATTCGTTTTTAAAGATAAACTGCTTTTGTTGCTCACACCAGTCCCATGACTGATCCGGAGTTTATTGTTTCTTTCCTAAACTCTGGATGCTCAAAATTTTTCTACACGAGCAGTCTAGAGTTGGGTTTTTCAGATAGTCAGGTTTAGTAGATTATCTGGAGCTAGTTCAGTCTTTGGATATGGACTGCACTTGCTTATCTTGGTGCATCGTTATTGGGAGTTCAAGCTATTTCTGGATTGGTGTTTTGAAGATGGAGATTATCCGCTGCTGGTGTTATCTATTTTCTTTTCCGCTGCTATTTCTTGTATCATATCTCTGATGTATATTGATATTCATTGTATCACTCTGTTGTATCAGATATTGTATCAGATATTGTATATCAATGTATTATTCTTTTTCTTCCGCTGTGTTGTTTACTTAAGTGTGTTATAAGCTCCGGCGACTCAGACTTGAACGGTCGAATCTACGGCATTCGAGTACGATGTAAAGTATGGATGTCGATTTTCGAACGTGAAAATCTGGGACGTTACAGTTTTTCCTTTAAAAAATTGATAATAACTACACCGCCAATATCCAAAAACTTAGACATCGCTTTATCAAAAACAACAAGATTAAAGGCATGAGAACATGTCTTAAACAAATCAACAATAAATAAATTAAAATTCTTAGACTTGACAGTAGAAATAAGATTTTGCTCCATATGTTGATAACAATAACGATGAAAAGCAAAAGGAAATATTTTAAGAGTTGTTAATATCAATCCTTAATGATGACCGAACATAAAACCCAATCGTTGATCCTCTTAATTCATTTCTTCCAAATTGTTTAAAACACCAACACCAAATACTTTCATTCTCATGGCTAACAATTCCCCTAACTAAAGGGAAAAACTGTAAATACACATAAAAAAACATTACACAATAGAGTAAACAAACAAAAATAAAGGTAATGCCCTGCACATTTAACTTGCAACATAAAAAAAGATACTGCACAATATATTATTACCACTGCATAAACTATCATACCAAAAACATTAGTACACATTGAAGAAAAGGAGGTCAATAAGACACGCTTGATTGCAGCTATAATTAAATGTATCAAAAGTGCGCTCATTGATTCTACCTTAACTTTCAGCTCCGATCAGATTGAGCAATGGTGATGTTCCTACTCATGTTTTGTCTTCTATTTTTGTGTATTTCCTTGTGTGTTCTTGTTTACGTGGTTGTTTCTGGTTGTTTTTGTTGTTTCATTTTTTTCTTTTTAGATTTGTAAGTGTGTTTGCATATCTAGGTTTTAGTTTTCACCTTTGGTTTTTATTAAGGTCTGGAAGGGCTAGTGTAAAACCCTTCTTACTTAAAAAAACAAGTAGTTCTTAACATTACACTAGAATAATTAAAAATGACACTGCAAATTATATTTTTTTTACCATGATACAAACTAAAGTAAAAAAAATTAAATATTCACAATAAAAGGAAAGATACTACACATTAAACTAGCATCATAAGAAATGATACTCCACGGTATATTACTTACCACATTACAATACACAAAAAATTAATGTTTCACAACAAAAGTAAATAAAGATACTACACATTAAACTAAAACAAAATACTGCACGATATTTTTTTATCACGGTACAGTACCATACATAAGAAAAAAGAAATCTACATAGTATAATTAGTACCACTTCGTATTAAATAGCATTATAAAAAAAGACACTTCATAGTATACTTTTAACCACAGTACAAACTAATCTAAAAAATTAACAATTTAGAATAAAAAAGGATAACACTACACACTAAAATAGCATCATAAAAATGATACAGTACGATATTTTTTTTTACCATGGTACACATAAAAGAAACTAATAAATCACAACAAAAGTAAAACTGATACACATTAAACTAGCATCGTAAAGAATAAGACTACACAATACTACTTCAAACAGCAAACATATCTATTATAGAACAAAAAGGTAACTATCATAAAACTTGTACATATAAAAAAATGTATATCAAAGCTTCAATCTGCAATAAAATAAAAAAGAAACATACATTATGTAACGACTCAAATTTTCAATCGTTCGAATTTAGAATATTTAATTGATTTTAAATATTCAAAAGTAAATTTTATAAGTTGAATAACTTATATTTCAAATATAATAATTTATTTGGATAATCAAAATGTTTAATTTAATATTTGAAATTGTGTAAATAATTGAAATTTGAATTTAAGGTAAATGAAAATGGTTTCTAACATTGTTTTAAATTCTATTTGAATTAGAATTAAGTTAGAGAAGTTTTAAAATTGAATTAAAGTTAATTTACAAAAATTGGAAATTTTAATATTTAATTAACGTGTAAAAATAGTCATTTTTGACACTGTCTCGGATTTTGACGAAACCAGTTTCATTGGATCCGTAATAGTGAGTTATTATAGGATTTCAAATTTTGTGTCAATCGGACTTACGGTTTGCTCATGCGAAGCTGAAATGCATAGAAATTTATTTATGTAATTTTAATTAAAATAATTTGATTCGAAAACCTATCATCCAAATATGATGGAATTGGCCTCCGATATATATATTCCATTGTGTTCGGAATAGGGGTAAAATATTATAAACGCCAGGCGGCACGCTTCGATTGAAGTTCAAAAATTTCGCGGATTAATAGTGCACGAAAATTTTCTATAAAAGCCCCTCATTTTTTCCTTTGTTCACAAACCCTAGGGCAAACCGCCCTAGTCGCCACTTTCATCACGAACGGCCAAAAAATCGTCCCTTTCTACCCTAATAATCTCTCAATCCATTAGCTATTAGTAAAAACTTCCTGAACGAATATTGTAGAGCACCTCAAGTTCTATAAATCCAACGGGTATGATCGAATTTGGAGCTGAGGATCGGAGTGGATATCGATGAAAAGGCGGCGTGTTTGGGGGCCTTTATCTTGGCCTGGGAAAGACCGGATCTGACGTGGTCACGACCGAAGGTGGAGCTCGCGAAGGGCGTTCGAACGATGGCAACTGATCGTCGAATGGTGGGTCGAAGGGTGGTGCGGCGTGGAGGGCGTGCGTGCGTGAGTGGGTTGGGTCGTGTACGTGAATTCCCTGTTCGTGAATGAAGAAGAAGACTCGATGAGATGGAAAATCAACGACCACGATTTAATTACGTTAATTATAAGTTAATTTTTGTAATTAATTATTTATATGAATTAGTTATGTTTAAAAATCCATAACTTCTTCATACGAGGCCCGTTTCGCACAAAACGAATTGCTTTGGGTTTGTATTGACGAGAACTATATTTTAGAGCTAGTTTGGATAGATTTGGAGCTAGTGAAAATTTTGGTTAAAATTAAACGCTCGTTTAATTTTAATCGAAATAAATCGCTATCGCGACGACTGCAACCAATTTGAGTAAACCTCACTCTCTTTGTCTCGCTTATATAAGTGAGAATAAAATTATTTATGATGATTGATGATTGTTTGGATGATATATGATATTATATATATATATATATATATATATTAGTTGGTTGGGATATATTCCCAAATATATTAGCGGATGAGACCTTATACGTTCCCGTGTATGAGCGGATGACCCTTTGTACGTGCATCTGCCTCGAAGTAGAAATTGTACATATTTTCCCATATGTATATTTGTTGGAGGTGACAGGTTGGAGGGATCCATAGGATTCCTCACTATGGTTGATTTTTATTTACAGATATTGTTATATATGTTGTTATCATGTGATATATGGTGTTTGGATGCCATGATTGATATGATTGATGTGAATTCCCTTATTTAGTACTGTTGCAGCATTGGACCATATTTTTTGAAATTTAAAAATATTAAAATGACGATTTCAATTTAAAAGGATTTCAAAGTGATTTTGAAAATATAAATGGGGTAATAATTTTTGAATTGTTAAAGAAATGAATTTATTTTAGTGAATATTAGGCACGCATCCTTAAAACAGAACTTAATTCAAAGCGGATCCCTGTGATAAAAAGTATACTTTCTACGTCCCTGTTTTTGGTTTCCGCCTATTTTTTCCCCAAATTACCCCTACGCTTCACTATCGAGCTCCAGTTCTTCTTCTTCAGTTTCTTCTGATCAAATGAAAAACCGAGCCGAGTCTATAAACTATGAGAATCAAGAAATTAAATTGAAGACTCTACAAAATCGAAGGTTTATTTTTCGATTTAAATGAAAAACTACAATTAAATTGAAGACGAATCAAGCTTTTTTACAAAATATGAGATTATTATTAGTTGCAGTTATGAATAATTGCAACAGGTTCTTTTTTTGGATTAAATGATTTTACATGGATAATTGCTGATAAGAATGCAATTATTCTGAATATTTGCAGAAATAAATGCAATTATTGAGAATAATTGCCGATAACTATGCAGTTATTATGAATAATTGCAGAGACAGATGAGTTTAGAATTGAAATGATTTTACAAGAAAAATTGCTGATAAGAATGCAATTATTTTGAATATTTTCAAAAATAAATGCAATTATTGAAAATAATTGCTAATAAATATGCAACTATTACAAATAATTGCAAAGAAAGATAAATTTAGGATTAAAATGATTTTACATGAATAATTGCTAATAAGAATATAATTAAGAAAGATGAATTTCGGATTGAAATAATTTTACATGAATAATTGCTGATAAGCAATTATTTTGAATATTTGCAGAAATAAATGCAATTGTTTGAGAATAATTGCTGAAAACTATGCAATTATTATGAATAATTGCAGAGAAAGATGAATTTAGTATTGAAATGATTTTACAAGAAAAATTGCTGATAAGAATGCAATTATTCTGAATATTTGCATAAATAAATGCAATTGTTTGAGAATAATTGCTGAAAACTATGCAATTATTATGAATAATTGCAGAGAAAGATGAATTTAGTATTGAAATGATTTTACAAGAAAAATTGCTGATAAGAATGCAATTATTTTGAATATTTTCAAAAATAAATGCAATTATTAAGAATAATTGCTAATAAATATGCAACTATTACAAATAATTGTAGAGAAAGATAAATTTAGGATTAAAATGATTTTACATGAATAATTGCTAATAAGAATGTAATTAAGAAAGATGAATTTCGGATTGAAATAATTTTACATGAATAATTGCTGATAAGAATGCAATTATTTTGATTATTTGCAGAAATAATGCAATTATTGAGAATAATTGCCGATAACTATGCAGTTATTATGAATAATTGCAGAGACAGATGAGTTTAGAATTGAAATGATTTTACATGAATTTAGAATTGAAATGATTACATGAATAATTGCTGATAAGAATGCAATTATTCTGAATGTTTGCAGAAATAAATGCAGTTATTGAGAATAATTGCTGATAACTATGCAATTATTATGAATAATTGCAGAGAAAGATGAATTTAGGATTGAAATGATTTTACATGAATAATTGCTGATAAGAATGTAATTAATCAGAATAATTGCAGAAATAAATGCAATTATTGAGAATAATTGCTGATAACTATGCAAATATTATGAATAATTGTAAAGAATGATGAATTTAATCTTCATAATTGAACTAAAATTCTTTATTTTGTTATTTATAGTTATAAATGTCTAGTTTTGTATTGAAATGCTTTTATATGAATAGTTGCCGATGAGCATGCAATTAATCAGAATATTTACAGACATACATGCAATTATTAAAGATAATTGCAGATTTATATGCAATATTTGCAAACAATTCAGCAATTATATGCAATAATTGATGACATGCCTGCAAGTATACGCAATAGTTGCAGACAATTCAGCAAGTATATGCAATAGCTGTTGGCATTTGAAGAAAAATCGATAATGTTTAAAATTTGCAGAATTCTCCGCAAATATATGGAATAATTGCACTCTTACCTTAAATATGTTTTTTTGGTATCAACAATGGATCTCATTTTAAAGATCATCAAATTTGTGATTTTTTAGTGACAACGGTATGCTGATCTGATTTTTCTACATAAAGTTATACGCGTTTGAAATGTTAAAAACGTAAAGGGTATTTTGGTCTTTCTGCGTGCGCGAATTTGAAAACAGGGACCGAAAATGTAAGTTAAGTTTGGCAAGGATTTTTTCTCTATTTTGAAGCTTATCAGGGATGTGAGCCAAACTATCCCTTTATTTTAAATAAATAAAAAGTTATAATTTTTACGTTATTAAAATTAGGGTTTTGTAAAAGATACGTAAATATGATTTTTGAAATATGGAGCTAACTAATTTGTAAAATAAATTAAATCGAGATTTTTAGACTTATTGTAAATGGTTTATATATAAGATTTATAAAATCGATATTTTATAAATAAAAATTAAATGAATTATAAACGAGTTTTGTAAGTGTTAAAATGAAGTTATAAATGAATCTTATAAGTATAAAATTTATGAATTAAGGAAGTTATAAAAAAGGAATGAATTTGTAAATAAGAGATTTATAAGTAAATTAACTTATAATTGGATTTTGACATATAAATGAGATATAAATGGAATTTGTTAATAAAGGGATTTTATAAATGGAAGTTTTTATAAAATAGAAATGTGAATTATAAACACTGTTTTATAAATGTGAAATCACCTTAATTTGATAAGTTAAATATGAAAGTTTATTAAAGGAATTATATTCATGACTTTGGATAGTGAATAATCCTTTAAATTAAATGTGTAGAAATAATGAATTTGGTAAAAGGAATTATATTCATGATTTTGGACAGTGAATAATCCTTTAAATTAAATGTGTAGAAGTAATGAATTTGGTAAGAGAATTATATTCACGATTTTGGACAGTGAATAATCCTTTAAATTAAATGTGTAGAAATAATGAATTTGGTAAAGGAATTATATTCTCATTTTGGACGGTGAAATTAAATGTGTTGAAGTAATGAATTTGGTAAGAGAATTATATTCACGATTTTGGACGGTGAATAACCTTTAAATTAAATTTGTAGAAATAATGAATTTGGTAAAGGAATTATATTCACGATTTTGGACAGTGAATAATCCTTTAAATTAAATGTGTAGAAATAATGAATTTAGTAAAGGAATTATATTCACGATTTTTTTTTATAAAAACTCAGCCCCGAAGGGAAGAGCCCCTACCTAGTGAGTCCGCCAACCCTAGGAGGGATTTAAGCCAGCCCCAGCACAGAGGTTTGATGTTCCCAACCATGTTTATCGGTTTTTGCAGGAACCCACCTCCGCGCCTTGAGGGGAATAGGGCAGACGGGTATCGAACTCGCGACCTCGTTAACAGGAGGCAAGTGTCTCAACCACTGCGCCACTACTTGCGGACTTCTATTCACGATTTTGGACAGTGAATAATTGTAACATCCCGTATTTTTAAGCCATTGAATTTGAACATTTAATTCATTTTAAATGTTTAATATGGGTTTAAGATTTATTTTGAACTAAAAAGAATTGGTTTAAACTAAAACAACAAGTGATAATTTCTAATGTGAAGGTTTAATGTGAGATTGGATAATAATAATTAAATATTCGGGATTAGGATAAAAAGGTGAATCTGGGTGTAAATAGCTATAAAATGGTTTTAAAATTTATTTTAAAGTCTATTTGGACATAAATAATGTTGTTGGACTTTTAGAGGAATTTTTAAGTTGATAAATTATTATTTGGGATTTTATATTAATTTAAAAATGAATTTAATATTATTAAAATGCAATTTAAGCAGATTTGGGTCTGGCCTAAGCCAGAATGATTTTTAATGTGATTATAAATTTTATATGATCTATTGTTAAGTTAATAAAATTTTAAAAGTGAAATTTTAAACGTTTTCGTCAATTTCAGAAAATTGCCCGATTTAATCGACGAGTGAAAATAACCTTCCGGGGCGCAGTCTCAGAATTCGACGAAACCAGTTCCATTGGATCCGTAATAGATAGTTATTATCAGATTTCAATTTTCGTAGCAATCGGAGTTGTCGTTTGACCGTGGCAGCTCGAAAGCATCGAAATCGATTTAACCGATTTAATTTTAAATTGATCGTTTTATTCCGTATCTCGCGCATACGATCAAATTAGCTTACGAAACCTCTTCCATTGTGTCCGGAACGCTGAAAAACCCTAGAATCGTCTGTCGGAACGCGTAGTTTGGAGTTCGTTAGCGAAAACTGTTAGATTGAGAAATTATATTAATTAAATAATATTAAAATTTATATAAATTCACATTTATTATTCTCTAAACCCTAATTTACTTCTTCAGCCGCCACCCACTTAAGCAATGGCCGAAATCGTCCCTTGTTTTCCCCAATTTTTTTTCGAAATCCATCGATTATTAGCAAGATTTTCCTACTAGAGAAGCGAAGAGTACGTCGAGATCTATGTTCTGGACGGCAGTGATGGATTTTAGCGAAGCATGGAGTGAGCAGGGGGGTCGCGTGCGTCGACCGTTCGGTGGGGTTTTCCTCCGCCCAGAGGCGACCAGACCTCCTCAGTTTGCAGCCGAGGGTGGGGATGGGGAAGGCGCACTCATCGGCGGTGCCTGATCGATCTCGCGATGATCGTGGGGGTTGCGTTTCGAAACCCTAAGATACGTGAATGGGTTCGTTTGTCTGGAGAACGAGCATGAAGGCAGGAAGAAGGAGATGCGGCCTGAGTTTGCGATCGTGATGAACGGTCACGATTGTTCTCAGTGTAAATAAAGCAAATTTGTTTATAAATTTTATTCAAAGCTTTATAAAATCCTAACTAATTCGTACGATATCAGAATTTGACGATTCTCGAAGCGTTGGAATCGTAGGAACGAGTACTTCGTGATGGTGCAGATCCGGAGTCATTCCGGGCAAGTAGAAATTTGGTTAAATCGGACACCGTCCGGTTTAATTTAAATTTCGAACGCTCGCCGAAACTCAAGGTGAGTTTTTCTCACTCACATCTGGATGCTAGGCATTTTAAATAGTTGATATTTAAATATCTGTGTGGATGGCTGAATATAATTGTTATTATCAGTCTGGATTGATATTTATATTGTGATATGCTAATATTTGTGGATGCAGGGAAAAACAGGTTGGAGGAATCCAACTGGATTCCTCACGATGTAGCAATTATTTTATAATTGATAGTGATACCTGTTTATATGTTGTGATTGATAAATCTGGAATTTTAAATTGTTCTGTGAAATTGTGGTATAAATTATAATTCCAGAATTAAATTATAAATGAAGAAATTGGGGATTTAAAAGAAATTAAAGAAATTGTTAAATAAGGAATTTAAAGGAATGTAAAAATTGGATTCTGTTTTGAAATGGAAAATGTAAATTGGTAAAATTGGGATTTTAAATATTATGGGAAATTTATCAATCGTTGAATGTGAAATATAAGTTTTCCGGAAATGAATTCTATGAAATTATAAATCGAATAAAATAACAGTGGTTTATTTAATGATGAATAGTGATATCCGGAAAAGTAAAAATATGTTAAAATGAAGCTTCCGAATATAAATGTACAATTTTAAGTGTTAATAGAATATTTTTAAAATTCCGTTTTCTCCATTGGAATTTTATTTAAGTAAATTGAAAATATGGTTTCCATTGAAAATTCACCAAAATGTTTATTTAAAAATGTTTAAACTATATTTAAAAATGAATTTCCGGAAATGAAAAATTGTGATTTAACTTCGGAGGAAGTTATAGTTAAGTATGGAATTGGAAATTTATGTTGGAATCATAAATTGACTTGAAATAAATCAGTGGATTTACATGGAAGAGTACTTTGGAATGTTTAGAAACGGGAAAGTGTTTCCCTGGGAAAACCAAGTAAATGTTTTATAAAAGATTTTATTTAACTAAGGTTAAGTTTTAAATCGTTTTAAAAGTATTTTTAAGAAATCGTTATTTTTAAAGAAATAAATTAATAATTTTTAATACCGTAATAATTTGGGAGTATATTAGCAATTATTTTACAAATGGATTTATTTAAAAGTTGGTTTTAGCTTAAGTTGTTACAATTAGCATTTTCTTCTTATAACGCTATTTTGAATTTAGTTAAACTAAAACCCTTATCTTTAAATCAAAGTTTATGTGTCAATAACTAGTTTTCTTCACATATTTTAAATTTATATTTTGAGTAAATAAATAGAAGTAATTTTCATATTTTAAAGTATATTTCAGTATAAAGTATTTTAACTGTTTTAAATGCAAATTGTTTTATACTTGGTTATTCCCGATGGGAATAAAGGGTAAAGGATTTACCTTATAAAGGAAGAGTTTTGGAAAATTGTTTTCAAACGAGTTTTGAAAATGTGAAAATATCTCTTTGAAAGATATTAGAAGAAAATAAATAATATGGAGATTATTTATTGTGTGATGGATGTGTATGGATGTTTGTGAACATTAATTGATAGTTAAATCACCGACTATCAATATTGGCCAAATGCGCGATCGTTTCGAAGAGACCGGGATCGAGTTTCCGTATACCGGGATTCTAGGTCTGGAGACTCGAAAACCACTTCGATCCGGTTTGTACGTTTCGCGAAAACGATTTCGGAGTCGAAGATGGAGCAGTGAAGTGCAAGGGCTAGTCGCTACTAATCCTGAGGATATTTCCAAAATGGATGTAGTAGGAATAGTGCCTTCGGTTCCGTTCGGACCCGGGACGGACTTATATGGACGAATGCTTTCGTGACATCGTCAGGTGGACGATGGGCATTCTAAGGGATATGTGCTATAAAGGTATCGTTTAGCCTCAAGCCTCATCAACCGGGAATGACTGAAAATCAGGGGTTATGCAGCAAGGCTTCATGGGTAGCCCCCACTTGAGAGTAAGGTCATCCCTGTCTAGATGTCCCTTTTATTTCGGCTTAGTGGTGCGGTTGCTGATCCCAACCGTGGGGTGATTTTACTTGGAATTATCCAGTAAGGGATGATTCCGGCTTTGTGTTGCAGGGGAGCGGGCGTACTCCTCGGTACTGTGATCTAGGCCACGTACTGTGACAGGTGGTACCCCAGTGCCTAGTCATTCGTTGGAAATCCATTCTCCCTACGAGCCTGTACGGTTTTGATTGTGCCCAACTATTGTTGAAATGTGAGATGCAAGCATTTCAGCTAGATTCTATTTTACTTTCTATAGACACTATTATAATATCAGAGGATTTTAATATAAAAGTGTTTTAGCTATCGTAAGGTAAAAACCCGACATGTTTATTTGTGGCGTGGTCTTACGAGATGCTTTTGTTTTTAAAGAATTTTGAAACTTTAATAATCAATTGAGTGTATTTATGATGCGCTGGTATTCCAGACTGACTCGGGTGTTATTTTATTATAATGCTCGGGTCAGACCGAGTATATTACAGGATAGGATGCTATGGAGCTCAGGAGAGGAGTTAGAGTTCGAGACGTATTTCTCGTACTTGTATCATTCCGCTGCTGTGATTGTTGTATTGATTGATTGACTGGATTTGATGATTGTATTATGACATACTCTGATGATGATGTATTGTATATAAACATATATAGTTTTCATTTTGTGTAAAGATCTGTTCTATATATTATATTTTATTCCGCTGCGACTGTGAGGTTCTGATTTTGTTTAGTTCTTTCTTCTTCTATCTACTTTCTTATTCTCCTACAATCTGTCTTTCCGGCATTCGATCGTCGGCATATTATACTGTTGAGTATTTTGTGTCGATTTTCGAGGGTCGTGAAGGGCGGGTCGTCACAGTTGGTATCAGAGCTTAGATTGGCGACAACCTAGGCTTTGGTGGGAACTTCCTCATTAAATAGAGTCAATAGTACTCTATAATGAGTTGAGTGTAATTGTGACGCCCCACCTCTATGCTCATAATAACAAAGAGTATTAAAGGAAATACTGTCTATTATTACGAAGAATAAGGCTGGATGGGAGCGACCATCCGTAATTGGCCTTACACTAACATTGGTTATCTCGATAGGAGTGGTACATTCTTTTTATTTTTTTTCTTCTATTATTTATTTACTCCCATCGACACACCCAATACTAGTATAAAACGAACTACGACGGTTTATAATAGTTTAGGACATTAGATATAACAATAACACAGATAATATAAATGCGGAACACAGATAAAAACAAAAGTCTCAGATATATATAACTGATGTCAGTTAATACATAGTTGACACTATACATATGATACAACTACAACTGTCGACTCTAGAAGTTATATATACAAGTACATTATCGACTAATATACATGAATACATATAATTCTATACAATGACACGACTACTACAAAATGACTGACAACTTCAGAAGATGTGAAAAGTCTTCAATCCCGAACAGCAACTCAAAGAAAGAAATCTACAACCTGAAATACTCGAGTCTGACCCGAGTATTACATTCAAAAGAAAATAATGCCCAGGTCAGTCTAATTCAAACCAGTTTATTAGTACCTAGTAGCAATAATAATCAGATAGTCAAATAGACGACAGTCACAGAAATCTCGTATATCCAACTCTCGATACGAGAATTGGATAACGGCAGGTATAACACTAAATAGTGTTAAACAATGAATCAGCAGATTTAAAACATCAACAGAGATAAATAAACAATTTATCAAATCGACTAAATCAATTTAAGACAATTGAAATTGTCAATTTAAAAACAACAGTGCTGATTGGCTGCAGTACACGCTAACGTATACTGCCTCGCTAATATAGTGTATCAAATACTCAGAAGATCAATGAATCCGAAAGTCAATAAATCCAACACAATCAAAATGAACCATTTCAAAATACGCTTAATAAAACAGAAACAGATGACATCAGATCAAATTAAATCTCGGTGTGGCTGCAGTACACGCACGCGTGCACTGCCTCGCCACTACCGTACGTCGAAATTGCAAAGGTCAAGTCACACTAGCGTGACTCAACACAGTTGCAAACAATTTGAATGCAACCGATCAAACAGTGGGTTACAAGACAGTTTGCAAGCAGTTCGAGGTGGAAGTACCATCAGAGATCAACTAAAAACAAAGTAAGTCCAAGTGATCCAAGACAGGAATGCAACTGTCTGTTCAATATCCAAGCAGGTCAAAACACTGGATCAAGCAAGTTATAAACCAAAGACTACACAATCTGCTTCACATTGCAACGCTACTACAAGGCCGAACGAAATCATGTGGAAAGTGTAACCAACCAGACATAGTGTAGGCAATCAAAGGCTAGAACACATATGACATGAGTATACAACACTGCAGACAGTGTCGAAGCAAAAAGGCAAAATATATTTCTTCTTCAAAACCAAAACTGGATAATGCAAACTAGTCGGAGGAACAAGAATTCTTAGTCAAATATAGCAGTTCCAGGTTTCAATTGGAACTCAACACAAAACAGAACAGTAGAAGCCTGGAACTCAACAATGGCCAAGCATGTGCATACACCATACCAATGAGAGGTCAAAGGGATTAATATGGCAACACAGCGAGCACTTAAATGTATAGTGCAGCTACAACTATCAATTGGTCTCTACTCAAATGCGAAACTCAAACTTGGTCTAGAACTGATATAAACAGCCTAGTAACCATGACACTGAAGACCAGAGCATCAAAACAATGTCAAAGTCATTCCAGCAAAGTGACAGTACACTGTACAACTCATTGTACACATCAAAGAACACATGAATATGAAGACCACGAAGGCAAGGCACCAGTGGTACGAGACTGAACAGACAAATGCAACTGAGTTCAAGTGTATGGTACAACAGGAACTCGATGCAGTAAAATTAAATGAAACTGGAGAATTGCAACCAACAAATTTATAGCCACAAACTACACGACATCACTAACTTATGGAAACTCAGAGCTATCAACTTAAGTTCAGAGATGCACAGGTACAAAGACAGTGAGTTACATGATGATCAAGTCATGTATATGAAGATAACTACCCTTAGGTTCAAGGTGAAGTCACAATGAAAACTACAAGGAAGTACAACACATATGTACATACATAAATGTATGTACACACATGGTTACAGTAACGAATGGCGCAAACTCAACATAAAAATGTCAACAAGTGCAAGTGGCAACATGTAACTTCAACCATGCATATATATATGGTGATACCAGTAAACAACGAAACCCCAGACAGTGACGCAAACAGTGAACTACAATATCGCAATGATAACAAAATCAAAGCCTCCAGTAAATCAAGTTATTCAATGCCGAGAAACAATGTGACCAAGATCAGGAGATGAGTTCGAATTCGATGCAGATGTTAAACAAGTTGAAGAACACAATGCAGATGTAAAATATTCAAGTGCATATCAAGTGGTCACAACATCAGGAAATCGAGAAATACACGTGAAAACAAAACCAGGCAGAGATATGCACAGTGTAACATGAATGTGTAATTTAGAATAATATTCACTGTGATGACATGAACTCGAAAGGAACAACAAGCAATTCGAACCATCAAAACCAGGGCATCCACGAAATGATTTAAAGCCGAAGAAACAACAAAAACAACTCGATACTTCGGCAATCAATTTAAAATGGTCGACGTCAAAACCACAAACATCAGATAAAATCGAACTAAGTCGAAGTTGACAAAACCCAATTTTCACAACAAAACCAGAAGATCAAAGTTAACCAGAAACGAACGAAGACCAACAGGGTCGAGTGAATTAGATGTGAGTTTTCACTCACCTTGACTTGAAGCGGTCGCGAATGAAGGCGAGGGGGAAGACGAAGTCAAAGCCGTGGCCTCCCGAAGACGAGCGAAGTCGAAGAAGCCCTAGCTATTTGGAGACGACGAGGCCAAAGGGAAAATCACCAGACGAAGCCGATGCCCTAATTTTTGGGGACGAAGAAGAAGAAGAACTCGTGGCCGCCATTTATTTTTCTTTTCCTTCGTTTCATTTTTGATTAGGGTTTTCGAATGAGAGAAAAATGAATTGGGGAACGGGTTAAACCCTTATCACGGCATCAAGGCAATGCAAACGTGGGCCAGATTCAAATGTAAAGCCCACTTCAACACTTAACATATTGTTTAAAAGAATACCAACCGCTTTAAAATTCCAAACAGCGATTAACAAACTTTATTAATGAATTATAAAAGTGATTTAACTCTATGAATTCCACTTGTAATTTTTATTAACCGTTTTATCATAGGATTCCAATCGATCAAAAAAAAACTAAATCGAGTAATTAACTAACATTCTAATCGTTTAAGGACGATATTAAATTCTCACAAAAGCTCGGGTTGTTACAGACTCCCCTCCTTATAAAAATTGCGTCCCCGCAATTTTCATAATTAAGGTCGTCATTAATAATAAATTTTCTAACCTAAACTGGTTAAGCTAGAAAATAAAAGTCAAAACGCAAACACCCAAGAAATCTTTCAATTCCAATAAAAGAAATCTACAAATTCTCAACAAAGCCTAATTATCAATAGATAATCAAAAAAACAGCAAAGCTGAATAAATGCAAACATCAGCAATATTCAATACAATCAACGTAATCTAGAATCAATAAGAAACTAGAAAATCTCATATCCATAAAATCAGCAAACATCTAATTATCCAAACGATAGCCAGAAAACAAACCAACAAATATTTAATTACCACAAACGGTAACCAAATTTCAATTTCAACAAATATTCGATTATTAAAACGATAATCAAATTTCAAATTTAACAAATATTCGATTATCACAATTGATAATCAAATTTTAAATTCAACAAATATTTAATTTTCTCAAGCGATAATTTAAAGCAACAAATATTTAATTATCTAAAGCGATAATTAAATCTAAATTCAACAATTATTTAATTATCTCAAGCGATAATTAAAAGCAACAAATATTTAATTATCTCAAGCGATAATTAAATCTCAAATCAACAAATATTTAATTATCTCAAGTGATAATTTAAAGCAACAAATATTTAATTATCTAAAGCGATAATTAAATCTAAATTCAACAATTATTTAATTATCTGAAGCGATAATTAAATTCGAAATCAGCAAATATTTAATTATCAAAAGCGATAATTAAATCTCAAAGCAACAAATATTTAATTATCTAAAGCGATAATTTAAAGCAACAAATATTTAATTATCTAAAGCGATAATTAAATCTAAATTCAACAATTATTTAATTATCTCAAGCGATAATTAAATTCGAAATCAGCAAATATTTAATTATCAAAAGCGATAATTAAATCTTAAAGCAACAAATATTTAATTATCTAAAGCGATAATTAAATCTCAAATCAACAAGTATTTAATTATCTAAAGCGATAATTAGAAACAACAATTATCCGATTATCAAAACGATAATCAGAATCTCAAATCAACAAATATCTAATTATCACAAGCGATAATTAGAAACAACAAATGTTCGATTATCAAAAACGATAATCAGAACTCATATCAACAACTATCTAATTATCACAAGCGATAATTAGAAACAACAAATATCCGATTATCAAAAACGATAATCAGAACTCATATCAACAAATATCTAATTATCACAAGCGATAATTAGAACAACAAATATTTAATTATCGATACGATAATTAAATCTCATAACATCAGATATCTAATTACCTGCAGATAATTAGAAACAACAAATATCTAGAAATCAATTAAGAAGACTAGAAAATCAACATAAAAGCTTGGATCGATCCCATCAGATGGCGAGTTTTTAATTCGCCGCACGTGCAACAACATATGGCCGAAGCCTACCAAGTACTCAACATAATTTTTGGCGCCCATCAGATTGACCCGAAGGTCCGCAGAGTGACCCGAAGGTCTAGTACTGGTATTTGACCCGAAGGTCCATCATATGACCCGAAGGTCCATCATATGACCCGAAGGTCCATCATAGTGGCTCGAAAGCACACGAAAGCATCAAATATTTCAATTAACGAGTCTGGAATTAACCGAAATAGCAAACGCACATGTCCCATACCACGTGTTTTACTAAATCATTTGATTCTCTTCATCGTTTCCTTGAAAGTGTAAAATTCATCAAAATCATCAAAACAACAGATATTCAATTAACGAGTCCGGAATTAACCGAAATAGTAAAAGTGTGGTTCCATACTCCGCACTTTTGCTAAATCGTTTAAATCTCTTCATCGTTTCCTTGAAAGTGCAAAATTGTGTATTTTGTAAAAAATACATTTCACATTCTCAAACGGACAAGTCCGGAATTAAGCGAATCAGTAAAAGAAAGGGGTCATAGTCCTCGATTTTGCTGAAACGTTTAAATCGCTTCCTCATTCTTTTGAAATCGCAAACTGTAAAATTTTTGAAAACAATTTTATTTGTTTTGTAAAAATAACAATTCGCATTCTCAACTGGACAAGTCCGGAGTTAAGCGAATCAGTAAAAGAAAGGGGTCATAATCCTCGATTTTGCTGAATCGTTTAAGTCGCTTTCTCATTCTTTTGAAAACGCAAATCGTTAAAATTTATAAAACAATTTTCATTTTAAAACGATTTTCCAATCACGTGATTAAAACAGCAAATCAGTAACAATTTCGATAAGGAAATTGTATTTCTCAAAATACCGTAAAAATGGTTACACATCAGTATTGCGGAATAACCGCTTGAAAATCCACTTTTTAAAAATTTGACTGTTACTGAAGTCAAAGCGACAGTAATTTTTAAAACATCAAATATCTCATCAAAAGAATTCACATCAAAATGTGACATCAGTGAATTTTCATTCATTAAAATTGTCAACAAAACACCGTGCCTCAAAAATTCAACATCGGTGTAAAAATCCCGTTATAAAAATAACGGCAACAAAATACGTTTCATAACCAAGCATCGGTTCAACGTAAAATAAATGCAATAACGTGCAATTTAAATTTTTGCACGTACTACAAAATGAACAAAGAATCATTCAAATGTATCTTCAATGAAGATAATTTAAAACAGCAAAAATCTAATCAATAGATGATTAGTACAAAAGAAAGCCAGCGGAAATTTCAACAAAAATCACATATCTGCAATTTCTTCGAATCCTCAGTTCGGATTCGAAGTTCTCAAAGAAACAAAATAGTTACAGCTATGTAAACAACAAACGAAATTCATATCAATTTCGTATTTTGATTTTTAAATCAAAAAGATTATCAGTTGTACTCAGCGAAGACAGTTTCACTGTTTCCGCTGCGCACTCTGATAAACAGAACACAAATCAATCAAATCATCAGAACTCAATTTCACTATTATTTTTAAATAAAGATATTTAAAAATTTCATCCAAATTTTCAAACTTTAGTTTTGACTCAAACACAATTAAAACATCGACCAATAGTTGTAACATATGTTCCATCCGAGTTAAGTTTTATATTATGTCCATAAACCCCAAGCTCTGATACCAACCGTGACGCCCCACCTCTATGCTCATAATAACAAAGAGTATTAAAGGAAATACTGTCTATTATTACGAAGAATAAGGCTGGATGGGAGCGACCATCCGTAATTGGCCTTACACTAACATTGGTTATCTCGATAGGAGTGGTACATTCTTTTTATTTTTTTTCTTCTATTATTTATTTACTCCCATCGACACACCCAATACTAGTGTAAAACGAACTACGACGGTTTATAATAGTTTAGGACATTAGATATAACAATAACACAGATAATATAAATGCGGAACACAGATAAAAACAAAAGTCTCAGATATATATAACTGATGTCAGTTAATACATAGTTGACACTATACATATGATACAACTACAACTGTCGACTCTAGAAGTTATATATACAAGTACATTATCGACTAATATACATGAATACATATCATTCTATACAATGACACGACTACTACAAAATGACTGACAACTTCAGAAGATGTGAAAAGTCTTCAATCCCGAACAGCAACTCAAAGAAAGAAATCTACAACCTGAAATACTCGAGTCTGACCCGAGTATTACATTCAAAAGAAAATAATACCCAGGTCAGTCTAATTCAAACCAGTTTATTAGTACCTAGTAGCAATAATAATCAGATAGTCAAATAGACGACAGTCACAGAAATCTCGTATATCCAACTCTCGATACGAGAATTGGATAACGGCAGGTATAACACTAAATAGTGTTAAACAATGAATCAGCAGATTTAAAACATCAACAGAGATAAATAAACAATTTATCAAATCGACTAAATCAATTTAAGACAATTGAAATTGTCAATTTAAAAACAACAGTGCTGATTGGCTGCAGTACACGCTAACGTATACTGCCTCGCTAATATAGTGTATCAAATACTCAGAAGATCAATGAATCCGAAAGTCAATAAATCCAACACAATCAAAATGAACCATTTCAAAATACGCTTAATAAAACAGAAACAGATGACATCAGATCAAATTAAATCTCGGTGTGGCTGCAGTACACGCACGCGTGCACTGCCTCGCCACTACCGTACGTCGAAATTGCAAAGGTCAAGTCACACTAGCGTGACTCAACACAGTTGCAAACAATTTGAATGCAACCGATCAAACAGTGGGTTACAAGACAGTTTGCAAGCAGTTCGAGGTGGAAGTACCATCAGAGATCAACTAAAAACAAAGTAAGTCCAAGTGATCCAAGACAGGAATGCAACTGTCTGTTCAATATCCAAGCAGGTCAAAACACTGGATCAAGCAAGTTATAAACCAAAGACTACACAATCTGCTTCACATTGCAACGCTACTACAAGGCCGAACGAAATCATGTGGAAAGTGGAACCAACCAGACATAGTGTAGGCAATCAAAGGCTAGAACACATATGACATGAGTATAAAACACTGCAGACAGTGTCGAAGCAAAAAGGCAAAATATATTTCTTCTTCAAAACCAAAACTGGATAATGCAAACTAGTCGGAGGAACAAGAATTCTTAGTCAAATATAGCAGTTCCAGGTTTCAATTGGAACTCAACACAAAACAGAACAGTAGAAGCCTGGAACTCAACAATGGCCAAGCATGTGCATACACCATACCAATGAGAGGTCAAAGGGATTAATATGGCAACACAGCGAGCACTTAAATGTATAGTGCAGCTACAACTATCAATTGGTCTCTACTCAAATGCGAAACTCAAACTTGGTCTAGAACTGATATAAACAGCCTAGTAACCATGACACTGAAGACCAGAGCATCAAAACAATGTCAAAGTCATTCCAGCAAAGTGACAGTACACTGTACAACTCATTGTACACATCAAGAACACATGAATATGAAGACCACGAAGGCAAGGCACCAGTGGTACGAGACTGAACAGACAAATGCAACTGAGTTCAAGTGTATGGTACAACAGGAACTCGATGCAGTAAAATTAAATGAAACTGGAGAATTGCAACCAACAAATTTATAGCCACAAACTACACGACATCACTAACTTATGGAAACTCAGAGCTATCAACTTAAGTTCAGAGATGCACAGGTACAAAGACAGTGAGTTACATGATGATCAAGTCATGTATATGAAGATAACTACCCTTAGGTTCAAGGTGAAGTCACAATGAAAACTACAAGGAAGTACAACACATATGTACATACATAAATGTATGTACACACATGGTTACAGTAACGAATGGCGCAAACTCAACATAAAAATGTCAACAAGTGCAAGTGGCAACATGTAACTTCAACCATGCATATATATATGGTGATACCAGTAAACAACGAAACCCCAGACAGTGACGCAAACAGTGAACTACAATATCGCAATGATAACAAAATCAAAGCCTCCAGTAAATCAAGTTATTCAATGCCGAGAAACAATGTGACCAAGATCAGGAGATGAGTTCGAATTCGATGCAGATGTTAAACAAGTTGAAGAACACAATGCAGATGTAAAATATTCAAGTGCATATCAAGTGGTCACAACATCAGGAAATCGAGAAATACACGTGAAAACAAAACCAGGCAGAGATATGCACAGTGTAACATGAATGTGTAATTTAGAATAATATTCACTGTGATGACATGAACTCGAAAGGAACAACAAGCAATTCGAACCATCAAAACCAGGGCATCCACGAAATGATTTAAAGCCGAAGAAACAACAAAAACAACTCGATACTTCGGCAATCAATTTAAAATGGTCGACGTCAAAACCACAAACATCAGATAAAATCGAACTAAGTCGAAGTTGACAAAACCCAATTTTCACAACAAAACCAGAAGATCAAAGTTAACCAGAAACGAACGAAGACCAACAGGGTCGAGTGAATTAGATGTGAGTTTTCACTCACCTTGACTTGAAGCGGTCGCGAATGAAGGCGAGGGGGAAGACGAAGTCAAAGCCGTGGCCTCCCGAAGACGAGCGAAGTCGAAGAAGCCCTAGCTATTTGGAGACGACGAGGCCAAAGGGAAAATCACCAGACGAAGCCGATGCCCTAATTTTCGGGGACGAAGAAGAAGAAGAACTCGTGGCCGCCATTTATTTTTCTTTTCCTTCGTTTCATTTTTGATTAGGGTTTTCGAATGAGAGAAAAATGAATTGGGGAACGGGTTAAACCCTTATCACGGCATCAAGGCAATGCAAACGTGGGCCAGATTCAAATGTAAAGCCCACTTCAACACTTAACATATTGTTTAAAAGAATACCAACCGCTTTAAAATTCCAAACAGCGATTAACAAACTTTATTAATGAATTATAAAAGTGATTTAACTCTATGAATTCCACTTGTAATTTTTATTAACCGTTTTATCATAGGATTCCAATCGATCAAAAAAAAACTAAATCGAGCAATTAACTAACATTCTAATCGTTTAAGGACGATATTAAATTCTCACAAAAGCTCGGGTTGTTACAGTAATAATAGCTATGAGAGCGTACTTGTTAGTGGATATAAAATTGTTTTGTACTGTGTTGACTTATCGGTTGAGTGTTTATGAATTCTGGTCGGTGCGGGAAGTACAACCGTATCGATAGGGGTTTCTAAACTCTTAAACAAGATAAACCGACATAGTATTGTTTTTAAAGTGGGTAAATGAAATAATTTTACCCAAAATTGTATTTTGGTATAAAAAGAAATAATTTTCTAAATTATTCTATGCATTGGATGGTTGTTTGGTTGTTTCTTCTATAATCAAATAAGAAATTAAAACATGATCTAAAATTTGAAATGATATATATAAGAAAATAAGAAGTTAAAATATTAAAATGGTTTATAACCAAATGGAATTGACTGGATATGTTTTAAATAAGAAAAGTAAAAATTAAAATTTGATTTAAACTAGAATTTTGACCCCGGAAATTTTGAAAGGGATTTCAAATGGAATTAAACAAAGTTTTGGGAGTTTGACTTTGTGGAAATGTTTGAAATGTTTTCCAAAGGTTTTGAAGTCAAGAATGGAGTATATTTTGGAAAATATTTTTTGATGGAAATTGATTTGAGGTGAATTTTGGAAGTGGAAAGCATTGAACTCACTTCAGTCGCTGGAAAATAATCCTGATGATGCTGGCCACATCATTAGAATTCATTTTCGAGTTTCTAAAGTGATGGATTGCTACCAAAATAGTTGGTTATGACATTGTTTGGACTTGTTTGGGAAACAAGTGATTTTGGAATTTTCAAAGGAAAATTGTTTGGTAAAAGCAGTTTGTTTTGGAATTTGGTATTTGATTTGAATATCAAAGAGAAATGTGTTGATTTTTATTTCAAATTGGTTTTGAAATAAATCCGGGTAAATTGAATTCTAGGAATTCTATTTTAAATTAAAAATGTGAAAGTTGAAATGATTCAACTATATAACTTATAAAGGAAAGTTGATTTAAAGAAGAATTGAGTATATATGGAATGTAAATTTACTTTGAATAAATGAAGGTGAATGGAATATATCTGGATTTAACTTATGATAAGTTAAATAAAATTGAGAATTTGAAATTGAATTAAATCTAAATGAATTGGAATTAAATGGAAGTGGAGATAACGGTGAAATGTAAATGCTTATGATTGTGCAAATGAATTCATATTCTTAAGTTATTAAGTGTTAAAATTTGACATTGTGATTATAAAAATGTGGATTGGTTTGAAATGAGCAATATAAACTTATAAGTAAATAAGTTGGAGAACTTGAGAATGGAAGATTTGATTTTAACTCAAGTAAAATGGAATTATAATCACAAATAAAAATGGTTAAGTGGAATGGTGAATTCGAACTTAGTTTTAAATGGAATGCAAAGTAAGGTGAAACAATTATAAAATATAAAAGAGGTAAGTGAACTGAAGTTAGTAAATAAGTTGAACTTGGATATGGAGAATTAAGATTAAATTGAATTTGGTTTAACTTCGACTAAGATGGAATTAAGCTGAATATTAAAATTTCTGTTGTGTTATGAATAAAAATGAATGTAATTCAATTCTTATTGAAGTAGTAAAGGAAATAGTTTAAATTCAGGTGGGCTAAATAAAATTTAGATGAACTTGAATTAATTCTGGAAAGGAATTAAATTGAAAATACATATATAATCTAGTTAACCTTGAATTAAAATGGGATAAGAATTTAGTTTAATGGAAATTTAATTTAGTTGAGGTGATGATGAATGAAGTAAATGTTTACTCAACTAAATCCAAAATGATTGTTTGGAAATAAATCTTGTGTAAGCTAAATTAAATGGAATTTGTATTGCAATAAATAGAATTTTGATAGTTTGGTCAAAATTTAGAAAGTAAGGGAAAAAAATCCAGTTGTTGAATGAGATTTAATTTTGGTAATAAATGTTGGAAGTGAGAATGTATAATGGGATTAGATTATAATAGTGATGGTTTAAATTGTAAGTAAATTCAAATGAGAGAAATAATTTAAATGGTCTCTTTGTTGATAAAATAAATCTAAAATGGATTGGATAAATAAACGAAGAGCATTAAACTTTGTAAATGAATTGAAATTGGTTGAATGAGAATCAGATGGAAATAAAATTAAATAGATAATGGTAATATTGTGAAACTACTTAAGCAAATTGAAAGAAACAAATGATTGTGGATGAGCTTTATTAAGAAATTTGAATGGAATTTGTTGGATAATAAAATTGAATCGAAAGTGAAATGATATTCATTAATTATTGTGGTAAATTAAGAATGTATGAGTTGAATATAACCCATGATCGAATGATATTAATATAAACTTGAATTTGGTTAATGGAAATAAGATGTAAGGAAAATCTAATTTAACAATTGCATTCGGAAAAGAAAATACTTGGATTGTGAACAATGCAAAATTGAATAAAATTAATATGAATCTAAGTTGAAATTGGTTTTAAATGGTTATGAGTTTAAGTGGTGATTATTTTGCTTGAATGAGATGAAATTGGCATGTATTCGGAGTTGAGTTGTTTAACAAGCAATTGAAATTGATTTTTAAATAAATTAATATGGATTGGAACCCAATTCAAAGAGGTTGTAAATGAATGCAAGTGAATTGATTTAAAATAGCAAATGAAATTGATTTTGAATCAATAGGAATGAATTGACATTTTATTTAGTAATTTTGCATATGAATAAAAATGGATTATAAAAGAAATGCAAATGTTTCAAGTTTAAAATGAAGTTTGATTGTAAATCAAATTTGGAATGTAAGTTAAATTTAAAAATGTAAGAGAGGCATATGTTAATCATATTGAAGTGGAAATGAATTGGTTGAGATAAATATGAATTGTATGTAGTGAACTTGAATTTAAAGCATTCAAATGAAATAAAATGAAGTAGACTTGAACAAGTGATTCGAAAGTGATTGAAAACTTTGAATTGTTGATAAAATGTGGTTGACATTGTTAATGATGAAGTTTGCTTGGTTTGGTTATGAAATGGATATGTTTGGCTTGCATTTATATTAGAAAGGTTATGAAAATGCTCATATCTTTGAAAACTGATGAGTTTGTTGAGTAAGTACAGGTACGGGAGGCGTTCGAGAGAGTTGGAGCGCGTATATGCGTTATATTAGCCGCTCGCTATTTAAATTTGCTTAAAAGGTACGCCTACGCAAATATAATTGGGAAAATGATATATATATATTGTGATATATTTTGGTTTCCGGCCATGTGAGCCGATGTATATATATTTGTGTATCCTGCGATATCGCAGAAGCTCCTCCGTGCAAAGGAGACTCCGCCAAAATTTTCAAAAATTTTGGGAGTTAGAAATTTTTTGGGGTTTTGGGGAAATTTTTAATAACTAGTAAAGTTATTTTGAAGGCGAGTGTTAAAATAAAGACTTTAGAGTAAAGAAAGCAAATGGTTTTGAAATGGAGTTGAAACTTTTTGGGAAGTGGATATATGTTTTTAACTAAGCCAATTGGATAAGTAAATGGATTGGAGAGTATTTTCTACCTTAGCAAATATCGGGGACGAAATTTTTATAAGGGGGGAGGAATGTAACATCCCGTATTTTTAAGCCATTGAATTTGAACATTTAATTCATTTTAAATGTTTAATATGGGTTTAAGATTTATTTTGAACTAAAAAGAATTGGTTTAAACTAAAACAACAAGTGATAATTTCTAATGTGAAGGTTTAATGTGAGATTGGATAATAATAATTAAATATTCGGGATTAGGATAAAAAGGTGAATCTGGGTGTAAATAGCTATAAAATGGTTTTAAAATTTATTTTAAAGTCTATTTGGACATAAATAATGTTGTTGGACTTTTAGAGGAATTTTTAAGTTGATAAATTATTATTTGGGATTTTATATTAATTTAAAAATGAATTTAATATTATTAAAATGCAATTTAAGCAGATTTGGGTCTGGCCTAAGCCAGAATGATTTTTAATGTGATTATAAATTTTATATGATCTATTGTTAAGTTAATAAAGTTTTAAAAGTGAAATTTTAAACGTTTTCGTCAATTTCAGAAAATTGCCCGATTTAATCGACGAGTGAAAATAGCCTTCCGGGGCGCAGTCTCGGAATTCGACGAAACCAGTTCCATTGGATCCGTAATAGATAGTTATTATCAGATTTCAATTTTCGTAGCAATCGGAGTTGTCGTTTGACCGTGGCAGCTCGAAAGCATCGAAATCGATTTAACCGATTTAATTTTAAATTGATCGTTTTATTCCGTATCTCACGCATACAATCAAATTAGCTTACGAAACCTCTTCCATTGTGTCCGGAACGCTGAAAAACCCTAGAATCGTCTGTCGGAACGCGTAGTTTGGAGTTCGTTAGCGAAAACTGTTAGATTGAGAAATTATATTAATTAAATAATATTAAAATTTATATAAATTCACATTTATTATTCTCTAAACCCTAATTTACTTCTTCAGCCGCCACCCACTTAAGCAATGGCCGAAATCGTCCCTTGTTTTCCCCAATTTTTTTTCGAAATCCATCGATTATTAGCAAGATTTTCCTACTAGAGAAGCGAAGAGTACGTCGAGATCTATGTTCTGGACGGCAGTGATGGATTTTAGCGAAGCATGGAGTGAGCAGGGGGGTCGCGTGCGTCAACCGTTCGGTGGGGTTTTCCTCCGCCCAGAGGCGACCAGACCTCCTCAGTTTGCAGCCGAGGGTGGGGATGGGGAAGGCGCACTCATCGGCGGTGCCTGATCGATCTCGCGATGATCGTGGGGGTTGCGTTTCGAAACCCTAAGATACGTGAATGGGTTCGTTTGTCTGGAGAACGAGCATGAAGGCAGGAAGAAGGAGATGCGGCCTGAGTTTGCGATCGTGATGAACGGTCACGATTGTTCTCAGTGTAAATAAAGCAAATTTGTTTATAAATTTTATTCAAAGCTTTATAAAATCCTAACTAATTCGTACGATATCAGAATTTGACGATTCTCGAAGCGTTGGAATCGTAGGAACGAGTACTTCGTGATGGTGCAGATCCGGAGTCATTCCGGGCAAGTAGAAATTTGGGTTAAATCGGACACCGTCCGGTTTAATTTAAATTTCGAACGCCCGCCGAAACTCAAGGTGAGTTTTTCTCACTCACATCTGGATGCTAGGCATTTTAAATAGTTGATATTTAAATATCTGTGTGGATGGCTAAATATAATTGTTATTATCAGTCTGGATTGATATTTATATTGTGATGTGCTAATATTTGTGGATGCAGGGAAAAACAGGTTGGAGGAATCCAACTGGATTCCTCACGATGTAGCAATTATTTTATAATTGATAGTGATACCTGTTTATATGTTGTGATTGATAAATCTGGAATTTTAAATTGTTCTGTGAAATTGTGGTATAAATTATAATTCCAGAATTAAATTATAAATGAAGAAATTGGGGATTTAAAAGAAATTAAAGAAATTGTTAAATAAGGAATTTAAAGGAATATAAAAATTGGATTCTGTTTTGAAATGGAAAATGTAAATTGGTAAAATTGGGATTTTAAATATTGTGGGAAATTTATCAATCGTTGAATGTGAAATATAAGTTTTCCGGAAATGAATTCTATGAAATTATAAATCGAATAAAATAACAGTGGTTTATTTAATGATGAATAGTGATATCCGGAAAAGTAAAAATATGTTAAAATGAAGCTTCCGAATATAAATGTACAATTTTAAGTGTTAATAGAATATTTTTAAAATTCCGTTTTCTCCATTGGAATTTTATTTAAGTAAATTGAAAATATGGTTTCCATTGAAAATTCACCAAAATGTTTATTTAAAAATGTTTAAACTATATTTAAAAATGAATTTCCGGAAATGAAAAATTGTGATTTAACTTCGGAGGAAGTTATAGTTAAGTATGGAATTGGAAATTTATGTTGGAATCATAAATTGACTTGAAATAAATCAGTGGATTTACATGGAAGAGTACTTTGGAATGTTTAGAAACGGGAAAGTGTTTCCCTGGGAAAACCAAGTAAATGTTTTATAAAAGATTTTATTTAACTAAGGTTAAGTTTTAAATCGTTTTAAAAGTATTTTTAAGAAATCGTTATTTTTAAAGAAATAAATTAATAATTTTTAATACCGTAATAATTTGGGAGTATATTAGCAATTATTTTACAAATGGATTTATTTAAAAGTTGGTTTTAGCTTAAGTTGTTACAATTAGCATTTTCTTCTTATAACGCTATTTTGAATTTAGTTAAACTAAAACCCTTATCTTTAAATCAAAGTTTATGTGTTAATAACTAGTTTTCTTCACATATTTTAAATTTATATTTTGAGTAAATAAATAGAAGTAATTTTCATATTTTAAAGTATATTTCAGTATAAAGTATTTTAACTGTTTTAAATGCAAATTGTTTTATACTTGGTTATTCCCGATGGGAATAAAGGGTAAAGGATTTACCTTGTAAAGGAAGAGTTTTGGAAAATTGTTTTCAAACGAGTTTTGAAAATGTGAAAATATCTCTTTGAAAGATATTAGAAGAAAATAAATAATATGGAGATTATTTATTGTGTGATGGATGTGTATGGATGTTTGTGAACATTAATTGATAGTTAAATCACCGACTATCAATATTGGCCAAATGCGCGATCGTTTCGAAGAGACCGGGATCGAGTTTCCGTATACCGGGATTCTAGGTCTGGAGACTCGAAAACCACTTCGATTCGGTTTGTACGTTTCGCGAAAACGATTTCGGAGTCGAAGATGGAGCAGTGAAGTGCAAGGGCTAGTCGCTACTAATCCTGAGGATATTTCCAAAATGGATGTAGTAGGAATAGTGCCTTCGGTTCCGTTCGGACCCGGGACGGACTTATATGGACGAATGCTTTCGTGACATCGTCAGGTGGACGATGGGCATTCTAAGGGATATGTGCTATAAAGGTATCGTTTAGCCTCAAGCCTCATCAACCGGGAATGACTGAAAATCAGGGGTTATGCAGCAAGGCTTCGTGGGTAGCCCCCACTTGAGAGTAAGGTCATCCCTGTCTAGATGTCCCTTTTATTTCGGCTTAGTGGTGCGGTTGCTGATCCCAACCGTGGGGTGATTTTACTTGGAATTATCCAGTAAGGGATGATTCCGGCTTTGTGTTGCAGGGGAGCGGGCGTACTCCTCGGTACTGTGATCTAGGCCACGTACTGTGACAGGTGGTACCCCAGTGCTTAGTCATTCGTTGGAAATCCATTCTCCCTACGAGCCTGTACGGTTTTGATTGTGCCCAACTATTGTTGAAATGTGAGATGCAAGCATTTCAGCTAGATTCTATTTTACTTTCTATAGACACTTATAATATCAGAGGATTTTAATATAAAAGTGTTTTAGCTATCGTAAGGTAAAAACCCGACATGTTTATTTGTGGCGTGGTCTTACGAGATGCTTTTGTTTTTAAAGAATTTTGAAACTTTAATAATCAATTGAGTGTATTTATGATGCGCTAGTATTCCAGACTGACTCGGGTGTTATTTTATTATAATGCTCGGGTCAGACCGAGTATATTACAGGATAGGATGCTATGGAGCTCAGGAGAGGAGCTGGAGTTCGAGACGTATTTCTCGTACTTGTATTATTCCGCTGCTGTGATTGTTGTATTGATTGATTGACTGGATTTGATGATTGTATTATGACATACTCTGATGATGATGTATTGTATATAAACATATATAGTTTTCATTTTGTGTAAAGATCTGTTCTATATATTATATTTTATTCCGCTGCGACTGTGAGGTTCTGATTTTGTTTAGTTCTTTCTTCTTCTATCTACTTTCTTATTCTCCTACAATCTGTCTTTCGGCATTCGATCGTCGGCATATTATACTGTTGAGTATTTTGTGTCGATTTTCGAGGGTCGTGAAGGGCGGGTCGTCACAATAATCCTTTAAATAAAGTGAATGTTTTGGAAAGTGATATTATAAAATGGAGTTTAAATGGTTTGAAAATAAAATAAGCTGTGAATTAAATTATTATTAAAATAAGTAAATGAAATTGTTTTCCAAATATCCAATACGTGAAATGGTTTTGAATCTTATCTTTTTAAAGATATTTTGAAGTGAATAATTGGAAAGTGATGTGACTTATAAACGATTAATAAAATCTGGCACAATGACTACTTATGTGCTAGATTTTGTTTGTTGCTTTGATAGTTAAATAACCGACTATCAAATTTGGCCATTTTAGTTTCTCAACTTGATGTAGAAACTAATTAGTCATACACTTAGTACGTAACTGGCTGGTAGGCTTGATTATCGTTTGTGTTGAGAATGTTGATTCGTGTAGTGCATAGTGATTACTTCAATCTATCGAGCTTCCGTCTTGGCCGAAGGATAGCAAGTTGAAAGTTGGAAACGTGATAAGTCTATGAGACTTGGTTTTTGTATGAGGTTGAGAAACGCTTTTTAGTTGTTGGTGTGAAGAGACCGGGATCAGATTTATCTGAAAACCACTTCAGTCCAACATATATGCGACGATTGTGCAGGTTGGTCGATGATATTGATATTTAGGATTTTCATAGTGAAGGACTGCTTGTTGATTATTTGGGGTTAAAATCTCGTTATACATATAGTAGCAGTAGTCTATTCGTTATGAAATATCCAATGCAAGGACTACTCGCTACTAATCCTAGGGATTTCCCGATAGGATGTGGTAGGAAAGTATGTTCGGTTAGTCTTGTTCCTAGACAACTTGTGTGGACAAGTGTCTGACATTGCATTCCTAAGATTACGTACATTGGTTTTCACAAACTACATCATGTGGTGGCAGAAAAGACAACTTCTCTTAGCTTAACACCCTCCTTAAGACATACGAGCTCAAGGGTTGTATTTTTGTGGAAGGCAATTAGTAGTTAGCGGGAATGACAATGTGGCATTCATAGATGATGTGATATGTGATATGTGAAAGGTAATTGGTACCTCTTTTGGCCTCACTCCCCGAAAAATGACTGAAACAGGGATAGAAGCAGCAAGGCTAAGTGGGTCGCTCCCATCAGGAGATGTCATCACTCTTCTAGATATATCTTTACATGCTGTGACGTTGTGTATCTGATTATTGTTGATGTATGCTTGTGGCCACGAATTAAAGGTCGGTAATGACCGGAGTGATGACATATTCGGTACTATCCAGGGATGGCTAGGTCGGTCTTGTGTTGGTTTAAGCGGGTAGTATCTGCCCCTATGTAATCCCTCTAGAGTTACTGAGTTTGGTTCGAAAAGGTAGTCCCTTCACCTAGTCATTTGTATGGAAATCCAAAATCCAATACGTGCCTGCCATTTTCTATTGTAGAAAGCCTTGTATTACAAGGTGTATGCTGGAATTTAGTAATGTAACAATTTCAGCTATTTTAATATTATTTGTATAATAGGCACTATTATAATATAAGAGAATTTGATATGAAATGTTTTGGTTATCGTAAGGTAAAAACCTTGTCGGTATTTATTTATGACTCGGTCTTACGAGATAACTTTTGTTTTGATAAAGGAAAAGTTTTGATAACTTTATAAATTCAGTTGAGGTGTGTTTTCTCATGCTGGTTTACCAGACTGATCCGGGCGTTCTTCCCTTTCAATGCTCAGGTCAGACCGAGTATATTTACAGGTTCAGATTTGATGCTTTTGGAGCTTCAGCAGGCGAGATGGAGATCATCATGTCGTATACCCGTATCTATTTATTTTTCCGCTGCTTTGCCTTGTTGTTGTTGTAAATTATCAGCATTTGTGAGGATAGATTATTATAACTGTCCAAGCTGATGATTACTTATTGTGTACACTGATATTGATTTATGTATATTATAGTTTCTCTTTGTAAAGATTATTGATCTATATCATATGTTATTCCGCTACGATGTGAGATTCTGTATTGTTTTGGTTCTGCCTCTCTCTTCTTCTTCTCTTCTTCTTTCTTCTCTCTTTCTTCTCACCCCCTCTTTTCTTTCTCGTGATCATCTACAGTCGGTGCGCTCTGGGTCGACATGTGTGGTTTGGTGTCGGATTCAGAGGGTTCCGAGTGCGGGTCGTCACAGTTGGTATCGGAGCTTAGGTTTAGTATATTCCTAGGCTTTGATGTGTACTCAGTATAGATAGGGTCAATATTGCCCTAGATTGAGTTTGAGTGTATTATATATATGAGCGCATATTTGTTAGTGAATATAAAAATATTCTATATTGTGTTAATTGAGTTGTTGAGTGGCTTGTAGGTTCTAATCGTTGCGTCTAGCTAACGTTATCAATAGGGATCTCTAAACACTTGAACATGGAGTTTGGACATAATATTTTTTTCGAAATTGGGAAAATGAAATAATTTTACCTTGATTATATTTTATATAATAGTATATAAATTAATTGATTGCTAATGAATGTAATAGTTGATTATTATCATCTGTTATTTGTTGTGTTTAAATAATAAAAGTTGTTATTATTATAAGTCTAAATAAGATAAATAAATTTGGAATGAATCTTATATAAGTGAAGTATAATAGAGGAATTATATAAGTAAAAATTTGTAAATGTGATTTATAAATATAAAAAGGGATTTTAAAAGAAATAATGAAAGCACTGAATTCACTACCATTGTTGGAAAGTAATAAGGGTGATGACTACAGCATCATCAGTATCATTTTCCAGTTTCTAAGTGATGGATTTGCTACCAATAGTAAATTGAAAATTTAAGTCTTGTTGTGATAAACAAATTTGAGTTTAAAATCCAAGTTTGAAATTGATAAATTTAAGTGAAATGAGTTTTGGATTTATAATATGAAATTAAAATTTAACTTAAGGAAAGTCAAATTAATTTGAGTTAGTGTAATAAAATAAATGATTTGAAGTTTAACTAAAGAAAAGTTAAATAAATCTATTTGATATTTGAAACGAATCAAATAAAAATGAATATACACTTAAGTGGTAAAAATGATTATATAACCATAAATTGAAATTGTAGCATGTGAATGAAGTAAACTTAAGTAAATATCCATGAATCTTAAGTAAACAAGTTTGTATAACTTATAAAATTGAGAATAGTGAGTTAAAACAATTTTTCTATTTGTTGAAAGTTAAGAAATGAAATCTAAATTTGAATTATAAGTTGAGATTAAACTTAAGTAATATAAAATGAAGTTTGGGAAGAAATCTAACTTAAGTAATGTAGAATGAAATTGAAATTTGATATCAAAAGTTAATGAATGTGAATGTAAATGAACATGATTATAATTGAATGTAAGTCAATTCGATTTAATTGGAATGAAAATTAATGTGAATATGATGATTGTTAACCAATTGAATAATGAATGAAATGAGTATTGATAAATGAATGTTAACAAATCGAAGGTTATATAATTGGATATAAATTAGTTGAATGTAAACTAAGTGATTGTGAATTAAATTGAAAGTAAGTAAATTAATGGAATGAATGTTAATGGTTTAATGTAAATAAAATTAACATGGTTATGAATTAATTAAATATTAGTAACTTGAATGTAAATTATGTTGGATATGCATTGGTTGTTAGTTGGATGTTAGTTGATTGAGTAGAAATTCATTAAATGTTAATGAAATTGAATTAATGAACTTGAAAGCTAAATAATTAAATTTAAATTGGAAGTAAGTAAGTTAATGGTGAATGTAAAAAAAATGCAAGTGAATGAATGCAAATCCAATGAATGTTAACAGGAAAGGAAAGTTAATAAATAAAAGTGGACATTGAAAATGCATATTAATTTGGTAGTAAACAAAATTTAATGGTTGTTATTTGTTTGTTGATTTCTTATGTTGCATGTGTTTCATTTGCATATAGTTATTGTATAATTATGCTATATATTGATATTACTTTCCATATACATGTTCTTATGGTTTATTGAGTGTTTAGTAGGTGCGGACAGCGTATGCATCGCATTTGGAGCTCGCTTTCGCGCTATATTAGCCGTATATGCTCGCTAATAATATATAAGGTACATATCTTGGATTACATATCGTACTTTTATATTAATTTTCCTTACGGGATGCCTCATCCTCAAAGATGAGATGTATATTTGTGATATATATATATATATATATTATGATTTTTCCGGATCGAACCTCGCAAAGGAGACTCTAGCGAATTTTTTTGAAAATTTAAGGCGTCGGTAAATTTTTGGGAAAATTTTGGAACAAATTTTCGATAACTAAAATTTTGATTTTGAGTTATAAATTGAAATGATAATAGTTTATTTATGGAAATCGTATTAGTTAATCATTTTGGAAATGATAAATTTTGAAATGATAAATTTTGGAAATGATAAATTTTGATATTGATTTTTAGTTATAAATGAATTTGGAAACTTAGAGAAGTTTTTATTAAAAAGATGCAACTAAATGATTTTGGAAAAATTTAAGCATTTAGAAGAATTGATAATCTATTTCAACTAATTGGTTTTGAAATTTAATGGAGTTGTAGCATCTTTTCTTACTTAGTAATTTCGGGGATGAAATTCTTTTAAGGGCGGAAGAATGTAACAACCCAGTTTTAGTCGTTCGAATTTGGAATATTTAATTAATTTTAAATAATCAAATGTAAATTTTATAAGTTGAATAACTTATATTTCAAATATAATAATTTATTTGAATAATTAAATTGTTTAATTTAATATTTGAAATTGTGTAAATAATTGAAATTTGAATTTAAGGTGAATAAAAATGATTTCTAACATTGTTTTAAATTCTATTTGAATTAGAATTAAGTTAGAGAAGTTTTAAAATTGAATTAAAAGTTAATTTAGAGAAATTGGAAATTTTAATATTTAATTAACGTGTAAAAATAGTCATTTTTGACACTGTCTCGGATTTCGACGAAACCACTTTCATTAGATCTATAATAGTGAGTTATTAAAGGATTTCAAAATTTGTGTCAATCAGACTTACGGTTTGCTCGTGCGAAGTTGAAACGCATAGAAATTTATTTAAGTAATTTTAATTAAAATAATTCGATTCGAAAACCTATCTTCCAAATATGATGGAATTGGCTTCTGATATATATTCCATCCTATTCGGAATAGGGGTAAAACATTATAAACGATAGGAGGCACGCTTCGATTGGAGTTCGAAAATTTCGCGGATGAATTGTGCATGAAAATTTTCTCTAAAAGCCCCTCATTTTTTCCTTTGTTCACAAACCCTAGGGCAAACAGCCCTAGCCGCCAGTTTCATCACGAACGGCCAGAAAATCATCCCTTTCTCCCCTAATTATCTCTCAATCCATCAGCTATTAGTAAAAACTTCCTAAATGAATATTGTAGAGCACCTCAAGTTTTATAAATCCAACGGGTATGATCGAATTTGGAGCTGAGGATCGGCGTGGTTCTTGATGAAAAGGTGGCATGTTTGGCGGGCGTTATCTTGGCCTAGGAAGGACCGAATATGTCGTGGCCACGAACGAACGTGGAGCTCACGAAGGGCGTTCGAACGATGGCAACAGATCGTCGAATGGTGAGTCGAAGGGTGGTGCGGCGTGGAGGGCGTGTGTGCGTGAATGGGTTGGGTCATGTACATGAATTCCTTATTCGTAAACAAGGAAGAAGACGCGATGAGAAGGAAAATCAACAGCCACGATTTGATTAGGTTAATTATAAATTAATTTTTGTAATTAATTATTTATATGAATTCGTTATGTTTAAAAATCCATAACTTCTTCATATGAGGTCCGTTTCACACTAAATGAATTGCGTTGGGTTCATATTGACGAGCACTACATTTTAGAGCTATTTTGGATGGATTTTAAGCTAGTGAAAATTTTGGTTAAAATTAAACGCTCGTTTAATTTTAATCGAAATAAATTGCTATCGCGACGACTGCAACCAATTTGAGTAAACCTCACTCTCTTTATCTCGCTTATATTTTTATATAAGTGAGAACAAATTTATTTATGATGATTGATGATTGTTTGGATGATATATATATTATATATATTAGTTGGTTTGGATATATTCCCGCATATTTTAGCGGATGAGACCCTATAAATTCCCGTGTATTTGCGGATGACCCTTTGTACGCGTGTCTACCTCGAAGCAGACATTGTACATATTTTCTCATATGTATATTTGTTGCAGGTGACAGGTTGGAGGGATCCAACAGGATTCCTCACTATGGTTGATTTTAATTTACAGATATTGTTATATATGTTGTTATCATGTGATATATGATGTATGGATGCCATGATTGATATGATTGATGTGAATTCCCTTATTTAGTACTATTGCTACATTGTGCCATACTTGGAAATTTAAAAATATTAAAACGACGATTTCAATATAAAAAGGATTTCAAAGTGATTTTGAAAATATAAATGGGGTAATAATTTTTGAATTGTTAAAGAAATGAATTTATTTTAAATGAATAAAAAGTTATAATTTTTACGTTATAAAAATTAGGGTTTTGTGAAAGATACGTAAATATGATTTTTGAAATATGGAGCTAACTATTTTGTAAAATAAATTAAATTGAGATTTTTGGACTTATTATAAATGGTTTATATATAAGATTTATAAAATTGATATTTTATAAATAAAAAGTAAATGAATTATAAACGAGTTTTGTAAGTGTTAAAATGAAGTTATAAATGAATCTTATAAGTAAATAAGATTTATGAATTAAGGAATTTTAAAAAAGAATGAATTTGTAAATAAGAGATTTATAAGTAAATTAACCTATAATTGGATTTTGAGATATAAATGGAATTTGTTAATAAAGGGATTTTATAAATGGAAGTTTTTATAAAATAGAAATGTGAATTATAAACACTATTTTATAAATGTGAAATCACCTTAATTTGATAAGTTAAATATGAAAGTTTACTAAAGGAATTATATTAACGATTTTGGATAGTGAATATTCCTTTAAATTAAATGTGTAGAAATAATGAATTTGGTAAAAGGAATTATATTCACGATTTTGGACAGTGAATAATTCTTTTTAATTAAATGTGTAGAAGTAATGAATTTTGTAAGAGAATTATATTCACGATTTTGGACAGTGAATAATCCATTAAATTAAATGTGTAGAAATAATGAATTTGGTAAAGGAATTATATTCATGATTTTGGACAGTGAATAATCCTTTAAATTAAATGTGTAGAAGTAATGAATTTGGTAAGAGAATTATATTCACGATTTTGGACGGCGAATAATCCTTTGTATTAAATGTGTAGAAATAATGAATTTGGTAAAGGAATTATATTCACGATTTTGGATGGCGAATAATCCTTTAAATTAAATGTGTAGAAATAATGAATTTGATAAAGGAATTATATTCACGATTTTGGACGGTGAATAATCCTTTAAATTAAATGTGTAGAAATAATGAATTTGGTAAAGGAATTATGTGACGACCCGACTTTTTCTCCACAAAAAGTCGTATCATCTTGAAGAAAGAAAGAGATAGAAAAGAGAAAAGATAGAGAAGAAAGAAAGAAACACATCAGAATCTAAACAGCGGAACGAATAAATTACATTAATCAAATAAGATATTACATTGTATCATATACATCAGAGATACACAGCTTATACAACACATACTAGACAGTTATAAATACCTGTCTAGTTATTACAACTCAAATACAACTCAACAAATGACTCAGAGAAACTAACACAGCGGAACACTATATCTACGAACGCTGAAGCCTCCTGCTCCATTGCTCCTCCAGATAACTCATCAAAGCTAACCTGAATCCCTTGGCTACTCGTAAAAATTTGAGTACCCAAGAGTTTATAAAACAGAAAATAAACACTTGGGTCAGACATGGGTCTGGTGTGAGTAAACGGGTTAAAGTTGTTTAACTTCAAAGCCTTTTGAAAACAAAGGTATCACGTAAGACTTCCCACACATAAACATGGAAAAGTTTTTACCTTACGCTAACCAAAACTTGATAGGAAATCGAGTTATATTATAATAGGGTCTAGGGTTTTCAAGTAAAATACAGAAATAGCTGGAATGCTTACATCTCACGTTCCAACATAGTTGGGCACAACTAAATCGTACGGCACTTATTGGATTTTGGATTCCATACAATGGCAGGGCTACCGGGGTACCGCCCGTCACAGTACGTGGCCTAGATCAACGTACCGAGGATCACTCCCAATCCCCTGCAACACAAGGCCGGAACATCCCTTACTGGATAATTCCCGCATAAGAAACCCCAGCGGTTGTAGCTATTCAACCGCCCACACAGCCGAATAAAAAGAAGGGACCTCTAGACAAGGGAATCTCATACTACTTGGGTGCTACCCACTAACCTTGCTGCACCTCCCCTGTTTTAGCCATTCTCGGTTTGATGAGGCTTGAGGATACGATTACCTTTAATCAAAACACATCACTTAGAATGCTCATCGTCCACCTGACGATGTGCTGAAAGCATTCAATCCATACAAGTTCGTTCCGGGTTCGAACGAAACCGAAGGCATTATCTCGTTACACTCATTTTGGAATCACCCTCAGAGTTAACGACAATAACCCTTGCACTCTGAATCTTCATCTTCACTTGAGATTCACGACCTATCGTTAATTTGGATCGATGTGGTATTCGGGTCTCCAGACCTGGAAATCCGGTATACGGAAACCCGATCCCGGTCTCATCGAAATCCAAGGCATATCTTTTAAGGCCAAGTTGTTTTAAAGGTTAAAACAATTTAATTCAATTCAATACTTTGAATTTACACAATATTTAACAGATAAATATCACACATTTATCATAGATATATCAATGTCATATCAAAGAATATCACAGCATATCATCCAATATATATCATCCAATTCAGATATTCTACACAACCATCATCCATAAGCAACAATTATTAACCCTATGTTATAATTAATTTAATTAACTTAAATTAAATTAATTACTTAAGAATTAATTATCTAACCTTGCTTAATCACTCATTAATTAATTACAAACCTTTAATTAATTAATTACTCATTAAATATTAATCATCCTTGATTAATTATTCATTAATTACATAAAGTAATTATCCTTTAATTAATTTTACAAATTAATTATTCTTAACCATTAACAGTAATTAACCTTTAATTACTTTTATTAATTACATTAATTAATAATCATTAATTAATTACTTCCATAAATTAATTAACTAAAATTAATTATATTAATTAATTAAACCTTAATTAATCATCTCTATTAATCCACCGTAATTAATCATAAACAATAATTATTATCATGTAATTACTTACCTTAATTAATTATCTTCTTAATTAATTATATTAATCCATTGATTAATTACACCAAATAATAAATCCTTAATTACTTTTACAAAGTAATCATACTTCAATTATTTCTCACTAAATAATTCCCTTTTATTAATTACATCCTGTAATTATACATTAATAACTTACAATAAGTAAATACACTTATCAATCTTATTAAGTATTCATACTTAATCCTTTATCAAGTGATTTATCTTTAATTAATCCACAAATTAGTTTACTTAATTTAATCACATTCATTTCACTAATTATACTTGAGTAATTCATCCTTAATTACTCTTTAAACAATTTAATTAATCATTAATTATAGATTAATTATTCTCTTAATTATTAATTAATAAACCTTAATTATCAATTAATAAAACTTAATAACAACTTAGTAAATCCTTAATTATCAGTTAATTAATCTCTAATTAATTAATTAATACTTAATTACAACTTAATTAATTAATCCTTAATTACAACTAAATTATTTAATTAATTAGTCACTAATTATAAATTAAATATCTATAATTATCTAATTAACAATCCTTAATTACAAATCTTTAATTAATTAACTAATAAACCTCAATTATAAATTAATTAATCCTTAATTATTAATTAATTAATTAATGACTCTTTAATTTCCTCATTTATTATCAAACCTTGATTAAGTTTAAGATAAAACATTTCCTTTATAATTACTTAATCATATTTTTTTTTAAAACATTTATTCTTTTAACTAACACTAAAAAAATTAAGTTTAAAGTAACTTAAAGATTAACTTAACAAACTTAAGTTAAAGAAACATATAATTTCTTAATCCAAGGTTTAAGTAAACATTTATTATGGAAACGAAATTTATTTAAGAAAAGTTTTAAAACAAATCCATTTAGATTTTCAAAACCTTGCTTTTCAAAAACTTTTAAATCATGTTTGAAACCTGCTTCGGGTTCAACCCGATCTCTACTCGAGACTGGCCTCGAGTTCTTCTTCATCTTCTTCTAAATTTTTTTGTTTTTTTTTTTAAAAGAACTTAGCTTAAAATTCAAACTGTTCTGATATCTAAAAATCACTCTCGAACACGAAGATGACCCGAGGTATGTTTGAATTCTCCCGAGTGTTCCTTCGAGAAAAACTTCCTCGTTCCAAACCCAACACAAATGCACAGGAAAATATTTGTGCACGTGCACCGTTCCACGGCGGCGCTCCGGCGACACTCACCACCTCCGGCAAGACAGTGATCGACACCACATTCGATTCTGATCATCAATTCATCACCCCAAAGCCCAGATCGAATTCGAGCTACTTCAAGCAAACCCAGAAACCAGACATCACCTGAAACCAACCTCGACATGGCCACCCCGACCATCAGAATCCCTGGAACTCCGGCCACACCTTCGTCCACGACCTAAGCACCATTTCCCCACATCTGGCCTGACTCGATGCTCCGACTACGGTGAAATAACCCAACACTCGACCTCGACTACAACCCTTCCTAAAACCCTAGTTCCAGCTCATCCGGCCACCACAGGCAACTGACAGCTCTCTGACCATTTTTCCCAATCTCATCGAACACCAGACTCGCTTCAGCCAAGACCCCGACCACCAAAGATTCCACGATCACCAGAGAAAGCTCAAAACACCAAAACCGATCAACTCACAATTTCTCTTAAATTACACAATTAAAATTCATGATTTTATTATTAAAAATCCTAGATTTTAATGATGCTTCAGATTATATACTCGAAACATTTAATTGTTGAAATCAAATTTTTACAATCTCTGAGTTTTTACTGTAAAATTTAAAATTTCCAGAAATATGCAAACTTATTTTACTTAAAAATAATTTTAAACCTTAGCTTATGTTTAAACAAACATAACTTGTTTAAATCCCTAAGCCTAACAGATATTATATGAGAAGAATTGTAATTTAAATCCAAATTTTCAACAGTGAAACTTAAAACAGAGATGATCAGTGATATATCTAGACATACACACAGTATCTTGATTCATATATACATATCTTCATTCATATATACATATATTCTGATCTAAAACAAACATGCATACATATTTCAAACATGCAACTTCATTCATTACATCACATGCATCACATATAAACATAGATTAAACTGTTTTTAAAGAAAGTTTACTCACCTTTTCTTTTCTTTTTAAAACAGGGAGTTTGTATGAAAACAGGAAGGCCTGCAAACAGCTTGAACTTGGAAAATTGGATTTGCAGAAATAATTGCCTTGATTTCTTTAAAAACTGAAATCTTTGAATTTGGAGAAGAAAGTACTTCGAAACTGAAATGCTTTGATTTGAAACTGGAAATCCTTTTGTTGACTGAGATGATTCAAAACTTTTGAAAACTGAATACTATGACGATCTTTGAAAGCTTGTTACTGGGAAACTTGATCTTTGAAAACTGAGATGTTCTTGTTTTCAGCTTGAATTGGTTTACAGGATTTAAATGTTTACAGGGTTTTGAATATTTGGTTTGAGAAATGTTTACAGGCTTTGAAAAATGCTTTACAGGGTTTAGATTTGGATTGATTTCTGGTTTTTCTTGAGGAAGTGTTTGCAGATTTGAAAATGAATATAGTTTGTAGGCTTTTGATTTTCAGATTTGATTCTTGAGTTTGGAAATAAATTTTAGTTTTTGGGTTGTGGAGATCATTTCGGGATTGATAATTTTCTGGTTTTGGGTTTTTGGTCTTTGAACTGAAATTAGAGAAAAAGAATGAAGGGGAAAGGTAGAAGTTTATATAAGTAAATTTTGATTTTATTAAAATTTAAAGAAAAAGAAAATAAAAGAGACACTTGTCTCCTACCTTATCTAATATGCTAACACATGTTATTTAAGAGGTTTAATATGTTAACACTTGTCATTATTTATATTCATATTATTTTTAAAGCTTTTTATTATTAATTTCCTAATTGATTAATACATTTCTTAATTCATAAATACTTTTCTAAACCTTATGTAAATACAATCTTTAAAAGGAAATAGAATATAAACCAATTATATTCTAATAAAATCATATATATTATATTTAATCCATTTTAAACAATTACATTATTAATTGTCAATAATTATCCTATTTAAAATCAATTTAAATACACACATTTTTAAATAACACTTTTTAATTTGGAATAATATGTCTAATTAAAAATCTATTTCTAAATAACACAATTTAATTTTTTAACTAATTATTCCATTTAAGAATCTACTCATAACTATATTTAAAAACAACTCATTATTAATTTGTTTGAAATAACAATTTTACCAATTTTAAATAATTAATTTACAAGATTATCACATTTTAAATTCCCTGAAATCCCGGGATATCACAAATTATATTCACGATTTTGGACGGTGAATAATCCTTTAAATTAAACGTGTAGAAATAATGAATTTGGTAAAGGAATTATATTCACGATTTTGGACAGTGAATAATCCTTTAAATTAAATGTGTGGAAATAATGAATTTGGTAAGAGAATTATATTCACGATTTTGGACAATGAATAATCCTTTAAATAAAATGAATGTTTTGGAAAGTAATATTATAAAATGGAGTTTAAATGGTTTGAAAATAAAATGAGTTGTGAATTTACTTATTATTAAAATAAGTATATGAAAATGTTTTCAAATATCCACTAAGTGAAATGGTTTTGAATTTATCTTTTTAAAGATATTTTGAAGTGCATAATTGGAAAGTGATTTTGCTTATAAACGATTAATAAAATCAGGCCCAGTGACTACTTATGTGCTAGATTTTGTTTGTTGCTTTGATAGTTAAATAACCGACTACCAAATTTGGCCATTTTAGTTTCTCAACTTGATATAGAAACTAATTAGTCACACACTTAGTACGTAACTGGCTGTGTAGGCTTGATTATCGTTTGTGTTGAGAATGTTGATTTGTATAGTGCAGAGTGATTACTCTAATCTATCGAGCTTCCTTCTTGGCCGAAGGATAGCAAGTTTGAAGTTGGAAACATGATAAGTCTACGAGACTTGGTTTCTGTATGATGTTGAGAAACGCTTTTTAGTTGTTGGTGTGAAGAGACCGGGATCGGATTTATCTGGAAACCACTTCGGACCAACATATACGCGACGATTGTGCAGGTTGGTCGATGATATTGATATTTAGGATTTTCATAGTGAAGGACTGCTTGTTGATTATTTGGGGTTAAAATCCCAATATACATATAGTAGCAGTAGCCTCTTCGTTATGAAATATCCAATGTAAGGACTATTCGCTACTAATCCTAGGGATTTCCCGACAGGATGTGGTTAGAAAGTACCTTTGGTTTGTCCTGTTCCTGGATAACTTGTGTGGACGAGTGTCTGATATTGCATTTCTAAGATTACGTACATTGGTTTTTACAAACATAAATCATGTGGTGGCGGAAAAGACAACTTCTCTTAGCTTAACACCCTCCATGAGACATACGAGCTCAAGGGTTGTATTATTTTGGAAGGCAATTAGTAGTCAGCGGGAATGGCAATGTGGCATTCAAAGATGATGTGATATGTGATATGTGAAAGGTAATCGATACCTCTTCTGGCCTCACTCCCCGGAAAATGACTGAAACAAGGATAGAAGCAGCAAGGCTAAGTGGGTCGCTCCAATCTGGAGATGTCATCACTCTTCTAAATATATCTTTACACGCTATGACGTCATGTATCTGATTATTGTTGATGTATGCTCGTGGCCCTGGATTAAAGGTTGATAACGACCGGAGTGATGACATATTCGGTACTATCCAGGGATGGGTAGGCTGGTTTTGTATTGGTTTAGGCAGGCAGTATCTACTCCCTAGGTAATCCCTCTATAGGTGTTCTAAGTTTGGTTCGGAAAGGTAGTCCTTTCACCTAGTCATTTGTATGGAATTCCAAAATCCAATACGTGCCTGCCATTTTCTATTGTAGAAAGCCTTGTATTACAAGGTGTATGCTGGAATTTAATAATGTAACAATTTCAGCAATTTTAATATTATTTGTATAATAGACACTATTATAATATAAGAGAATTTGAAATGAAATGTTTTGGTTATCGTAAGGTAAAAACCTTGTCGGTATTTATTTGCAACTCGGTCTTAAAAGATACCTTTTTTTGATAAAGGAAAAGTTTTGATAAATTATAAATTCAATTGAGGTGTGTTTTCTCACGCTGGTTTACCAGACTTATCCGGGCATTCTTCCCTTTCAATGCTCGGGTCAGTTCGAGGATATTTACAGGTTCAGATTTGATGTCTTTGGAGCTTCAGCAGGCGAGTTGGAGATCTTTATGTCGTATACCTGTAACTGTTTATTTTCCACTGCTTTGCATTGTTGTCTTGGTAAATTATCAGCATTTGTGAGGACATGTTATTATAACTGTCCAAGCTGATGATTGCTTATTGTGTACTCTGATATTGATTTATGTAAATTACAGTTACTCTTTGTAAAGGTTATTGATCTATATCATATGTTATTCCGCTGCGATGTGAGATTCTGTATTGTTTTGGTTCTGCCTCTCTCTGCTCTTCGCTTTTTCTTTCTTCTCTCTTTCTTCTCACCCTCTCTTTTATTTCTCGTGATCATCTACAATCGGTGCGCTCTAGGTTGACATGTATGGTTTGGTGTCGGATTCAGAGGGTGTCGAGTGCGGGTCATCACACATTGATTCCCATTTTTTGCTGTAGCACCCATTAAAACATGTAGATGTCCTTTCAAATGACTAGTATCTAAAAATACCAAAGGACGATAATGCTTAAAACCAAATACACAAGCTCCAAAACTAATTAAAATACTCTCAAATTGATTTCTGGAAGAATCCACGTCCACAGCAACATAACTGTAAAGTCTTAATTATAGAAACAGTAATAAGCAGCAATAATTAGTGCTCACAGATGCATAGATTTCGTGCACAAAGATGCACAAACATGATTATAAGAGTGCAATGGTAATAATGCAGTAGAAAGGAGAAGATGAATTGATAAAACAAAAGACAATGCAATGCAAAAAAGCATAAATAAAATAATCTAACAGATTATAAGGAAATTTCGTCTGACGCTTGCCGTAACAGTTTCCTTAAGACTTTATTTTGAGTCTCCTAAGATACAATAAATGATGATCTACATGAGATTATAATGAGTATGATATCTCTGTGATATAAGATTTGGTTGGTTTTGAGAATAGAATAAGGAGGAGGAAGATGGGTGGAAAAAGGAGTAAGAATGTGATCAGTATTCTCCCCTTTCATAATCTTCTTCTCTAATGGTTGTGCCACTTCGAAAGATCGTGTTTGTTCGTTTGAACCAAGAAGTTATTTGCAATGATCATGTCCATTGGTAATTTGCAACGCTATTTACAATAGTCATGTCGGTTGGAAATTTCGCAACAGTCATTGTGAAACAGCTATTTGCAAAGGCCATTTCCATTTGAAAAAATACATTTATTCAAACAGTCACACTGCTTGAATTTAAACACAAATTTTTTTATTTTCGTTTAGCAAAAATATAACATGATTAAGTCTTATTGGACTCGGCCAGGTCTGGCCCAGTTCGGTACGGGACGGGCTGGCGGCGCCCGTGTGTGTTAAACCATGGTCATATAGGTCCTCTTCCTCGCACAAAATTACCTGACCTTAAGGGCCAATATAGGATGATGGGAAAGGGAATATAAACATGTATACCTCTTCTATTTTTGCCAATGTGGGACTTTAATTCTATATCTTCATTTAAAGGATCTCTAACAATCCCCCACATGAATGACGATATATGTCTCCTCCACACAAAGGGGAATATCACAGAGTATGTTTGAAAAAAATGCTATATCGAGGATAAGTAGATATTTCACTTTGAACTTGCCCTAGTTAAAATTTATCGAATATGTTTGGCTAATCAGTAAATTATTTCATCTTGAATCATCAACCGTTGGTGTATAACCAGACAATATGCTTTACAAAGCATTGTTTCCCTTCACATCTAATCTCTTCATTGTGATCATTTTGGTTCTGAACAAAACTTGGTTCTTCGAGTGTATTTAGAGAATTTAAGCCTTAAAATTCTCATAGAGCCGACCAAGCTTACACTTACATAGGTGATCGGATCCATAAAGAGTATCTAGCTTATACTCCACTTGACGTTTTCAAGATATGGACATCACTAAAAGCATAGCTTAACCTTTTTAATACTTTTGTAGGTATGCATATTATTGTGCACCATAGGAATGGAGTAGGACTAAGTCCAAACAAATGCATTACTTCCTGAATTACTCAGAAATGGTTTTCCTATGGATCCTAGTTCGTGGGATCTCCAATCGCTAGGATATGTTTCTGTATAAGGTAGCTCTTTTTTGTTTAGGCTTTTAAACCCATTCCCCTCGATGCGCGGTAAATTTTCTCTCTTGATAAACCTTTAGTAAATGGATCCGCTAGGTTATCATTAGTTCTTACATAATCAATGGAAATAGTTCCATTTGAGAGTAACTGCCTAACTGTGTTATGGCGTCGATGAATGTATCATGATTTTCCATTATGCACAAAGTTTTGCGCTCTACTTAAGCTACTTGATTATCGCAATGAATACATATGGCCGTTACAAGCTTGGGCCAAAATGGAATATCTTCTAAAAATTGACAAAGTCGTTCTACTTCTTTGGCTGCTTTATCTAATGCAATGAACTCAGACTCCATAGTGGATCGAGTTATGCATGTTTGTTTAGTAGATTTCCATGACACTTGTTGATTTAGATTCCTCTGAATCTGAAATCTAGTTTGCATCACTATATCCTTCTAAGATGGTGGGATATTTTTCGTAATGTAACGAAAAATTTATGGTATTCTTTAAATATCCCAACACTCTTATTAGTGCTTTCCAATGTTCCTTCCCTGGGTTACTTGTATACCTGCTTAGTCAACTTACTACATAAGCAATATTTGGTCTTGTGCAATTCATAAGATACATTAAACATCCTATTACACGAGAGTATTCCAGTGGCATTAAACTCTCATTAGTTTTTTTGTGTAGTACTTCCGATGGATTTAAATGTGTTCTTACCCCTTTGATTCCATAATTTTGGAATTTTTCAATCACGTTTTCTATATAGTGTGACTAAGATAATTAAATTCCATTAGGTGTTTTTATTATTTTGATTTCCAAAAAACATCTACATGTCCTAAGTCTTTCTTATCAAAATTGTTGATTAACATTTTCTTTATGGTCTCTGTTACTTTAATGTTGGGACCAAAGATTAGCATATCGTCCATCCACATATAGACAAATCATCACATATGATTGTCCAACTTGTTTGTAATAACACATTTATCACATTCATTTATAGAAAACCATTTTTCATCATGACATTGTCAAATTTTTTGTGCCATTGTTTCGGAGCATGTTTGAGTATGTATAATGGTTTGACTAATCTATGGACTTTGTTCTCATTTTCCTTGGAAATAAAACCTTCAGGTTGCTCCATGTAAAATCTCCTCATCGAGATCTCCATTTAACAATGCTATTTTTACATCCATTTGATGAATTTCTAGATTATAGATGGATGCAATCGCTATTACCATTCTTATAGAGGTTATTCGTGTAACTGGTGAATAAGTATCAAAGAAGTCCACACATTCTTTTTGACGATATCCTTTGGCTACCAATCTAGCTTTAGATTTGTTAATAGAGCCATTTGGCTTCATCTTCTTCTTGAAAATCCGTTTACAACCAATTGGTTTTATTCCAGATGGAATGTCAACTATTTCCCAAGTTTCATTACTTAGAATTGAATCAATCTCACTTTTGATTGCTTCCTTCCAACATGAAGATTCTGATGATGACATTGCCTCTTTGTAAGTTTGAGGCTCATGTTCTAGCATGTAGGTTAAGAATTCTGAGCTAAAAGACTAGTAAGTTCTTGCCCTTATGCTTCTTCTTGGTTCAATTTCATTATTTTCACGATGAATTTCATCTTCATGTGGTTCATTCCTTTCTTCTCTTGTCTTTTTAGGGACAAATGTTCGATCATTCTTTTTGTGTGGAAACACATCTTCAGAGAATGAGGCATCTCTTGACTCCATGATTGTATTTATACTATCAGACTTGAAGTTTAAAAATCTGTATGGTGGGTCCTAGATAGTAACAGTCTATATTTTTTGGTCCAAGTTTGACTTTCTTGGATGGGGGAACTAGAACTTTTTCCATGCACCCCACACTTTGAGGTATCTGAAACTTGGTAGGTGTCCTTTTCATAACTCATATGGAATTGTTCATGTTTTGTTGTGTGGAACCCTATTTAGTATGCGTTAACATATTTAGGGCTTCCCCTACAAGTTCGTTGGTAGGCCATAAGTTAACAGCATAGCGTTAACCATACCTTTTAGCGACCTATTCTTTCTCTCGACAACACCATTTTGTTGTGGTGAATATGGAGCTGTTCTTTGATGAATTATTCCATCTTTTTTACATAATAGTTCAAATGGTGATTCATATTCTCTGCCTCGATCCGATCTCAATATTTTAATCTTTTTGTTAAGTTGATTTCCTACTTCAACTTTGTATTTTATAAACGATGCAATTGCTTCATCTTTACTATTTAAAAGATATGCATAGCAATACCATGTATAATCATCGATGAATTCAAGTACTTTTTCCCACCTCCTATAGGTAATGACTTAAAATCACATAAGTTAGTATGAACAATTCGCTATGGTTCAGTACTCCTATCAATAGTATGAAATGGTTTTTTTACCACTTTTGCTTCTACGCATGTCTCACATTTGTATTTTTTATCTATTTGAAATTTTAGAATTATACCTAGGTTTGCAAGTTTTTTCATTTTTCAAAAATTTATGTGTCCTAATCTACCATGCCATAATAGAGTTTCACGCACAACCAAATAAGAAACTTCATTTTTATTCATTGCATAATCGGAATACATAGTATTTTTGCCGACTACAGTTACATTTGCCTTAAACAGGCCATCACATAAATATCCTCTTCCTATATAAATTCCAACCTTGGACAGAACCATCTTGTCTGACTCGAATACTATTCGAAATCCCTTCTTTAACAGTATAGATCCAGAGATTAGGTTCTTGCGGGTGTCTAGAACATGAAGCATGGCATTCAATGGAACAATTTTTACAGAGGTGAACTTTAAGGATGACTGTGCCACTGCCCTTAATTATGGAAACTATAAAATTACCTATGTAGAGTTTTTCTCCCTGATTGAGTTTGTTGTAAGTGGAAAACATGAATTTATCAGAACATACATGTCGAGTAGCACCTGTGTCAAGTCACTATTGTGTAGGATTTTGAACCAAATTGCATTTTGACACAACTCCAGAGAAGTTGGACTCATCCACTTCCATGTTGTCCACGGTATTTGCCTCTGAATTGTTCTTCTTCTTGTGTCTACAATCCCGTCTTGCCACAAACCCGTTGCCATTAAACTTCTTAAATTGCTTATTTTTGTTGGATTTCTTTTCTGGCACTTTCCTCTTCTGTGAGAAATTCTTCTTTTGTTTTTGTTGAAGTGTCCTTTCTTCTTTGACCCTTCTGTAACAAATGCCTCCTCGCTTTTTTGTTGTGTAATCCCATGCATATATGCCTCTGTCTTCAGTCTAACGATGCTTATTTGGGGGTAAATAATGGGTATTTAGGAACCTCTATTCACTACAAGGAATTTTTATTTTTGCAGCACAAATGTGCAGCGTTTTAATAAAAATGCTGCGAATTATTTAGGTGCAAGTACTAAAAAAGAAAGCAAACAATCCCTTAAACGCTGCTGTAGACTTTGAAGCGAGAAAATATAAATATGCTGCCTATCTTCTAAATAGCTTAACATCGACCCCTCTCTCCCCCCCCCCCCCGTATCCCTATCCCAAATTCAATTAAAAATCAAACTCTTCTGTGCACCGTGTCCTCGAGCCACAACTCCTCCATCGATTCAACCTCTCATGAGCTTCAACAACCCTCCAGCTTCCTTGAGCTTCAGGAATATTTACTTGAGTTCATAGATATTATCGTTCTATAGTGTATCGCATGGTCCAATTTTGGATGCTAGAAAAAAATTTATGCATCTGTAAAACTTCCTTTGGAAAGGAGGGTTGGAAATTTTCTTGGGATATAGTGCGTAAAAAAATAAAGGAGGGTTTGGACTTTGGAGATTCAAAAAAATCAACATGACTTTAGGAGTAAAACTGATTTGGAAGATTCTTATGCCACATGTCCTAGTTACGAAGAACAAGATACAGGTACTTTCTGAAGAGTGTAGATTTGATAATAGAAGTGGAGCACAAGAAGCACTACACTTCAAAATCAAAGCAAGCATGTTGATTTGTGCACTCATCTTTGTCAGATTCATACGTAAGAGTGTTAGCACTAGTTATCTAAAAGATTTAGTAATGTTAACCTAATAGGGAATTTATAGTGCTGCAAGGTGATTTTTCTTTACTTCCATTAGGAGAGAACTAAAAAGAAAAAAATTAGTTTGTTAATGAACGAATAAACTAAATTACGATTCTCAATCGACTCGGTTATGAAGCTTAAATCGGCTCATCATCCACTCATTTTTGCTTAATCTATCAGCCCATTAAAATTAAGCTTGATTTTGTTTCTATGTGCATAAAGTAAATAATCATTTTTTATTTTTAGCAATAAAATGAAGGCTTATTTTGTTATTTTCTTTTACATATTATGATAGGAATGTTTTCTATCATAGATTTATTGACATTGAGTTCATGAAGTGTTTGATATAATGTTCCATTGAGAATGTATTCATAGACAAGCAATGGAACCTCTGTCTCCATACAACAACCAAGTAACTTCACAATGTTTTTGTGACTAGTATGTGCTAGTATGACCAGTTCATTTATGAACTGATCAATATTGTTTTTGTCTATTTCTTGATACTTATAATCAATAATCCTTGATGATATGTACTAGTACGACCAGTTCATTTATGTATTTTATTTATTAATGTTTTCTTTCTTGCCTTTATCGTTGTGTTTGAGATTCTTGGCATATATGTGTATATTCAATAAAAAAAGTTTTTTTTAAATTAAATTAGATTTATACTTGCAGTTCATCGACAAAAATGACACCCCAAAACATAGTTCTTTAGTCCTCATTTAAACAATTGAAATAAATGTTTATGGTAAAACCAGTGACTAAGATTAACGAATGCCATCTTGAATACTATATCAAACTTATAAAATAAAATAAAAACACAGGTAAGCGAAAAGAACGAGTATACAAAGATCAGTAAGTGCCATTCATCATATTCTTATTCTTTGAAAACTTTCCTCGTTGTATTTGAGAATTCCAACACATGCACATGCATGTTTTCAATAACATTACAAAATTACTCTATGATTTTGTATTAATTCATTCATTTGGTTTAGTTGTCATTTTTGTGTGACTTAGAAGAAGCTTTTCGGTAGATTTTTACTATCATGCAATGTGGTCGGTCTAACTACCTTTTGATATTTAAGAATTTACTAACAACTCTAATGAGAACAAAGATACGATAATTTCTAATTTTCTAAAATGATACTCATTTTCTTTTGGAGTTCCTAAGATACATGTATTTAGCAAGCAGAAAATTTCTATTGAACTTGATTGATACTTGCAATTAATTAATCTATGCTTATAACATGATCAATATAATATGATAAATCTTTGTACAGAATTTTCTCCTTGTTAGGCTTGTAGAGTTTATGTGGTTGCAACCAAGAAGGAAGTTGGTTTAATTAAGTGTTGAATGCAGATGCTTCTTTTCAAAGTTGAACCTGCATTCTGTGCAACAGATTAATCTGACTTCTTCACCTTCCTTTACTTCAGGATTCATATTCTTTGATTCTTGCATTTCTAAAGGATGATATGCTGTTGCTAGCTTGGTCATTCTTGAATCTACTTCGTTGCATGATGAAGAAAATAAAGGTTCACATTTAGTGTTAAATTCTATGTCCCACAACTCCCTTATTTTATAATCATTCACATTTTATGCTACAACTCAAAGTTTACTAAAGGAAAAGTACATATCTTTCTCCTTTCTTATATACTTGCTTTTTATTTCAAATTGCTTCCATGACCTTTTACTGACAACTATTCATCCTTTTGGTAAAAAATACTATCAACATATATATTGTCATGTTTTAGATCAATACAAAGATGAGATGTTTGTAAACGTTACACCACAGTCTTTTGATTTATAAATTTGTTATACTTCTTCTTTTAGCATCTATGCATTCAGACACCAAGCCAGAATAAATGGCTTTATCTTACTAGTAATCATGGAGTTATTTTTTCCAAATTCCTTCCACTAAGAAAGCTTTAGCACTCAGGAATGCTATATGTAAAATGCTCATTGTATTATATGATTCAGTACTCTTGAACTAACTAAATACATAAACTTTGAACAGAAAGTTTTCTCTTTTCTAGTTTTAATTATATTTTTGATAAAAGAGAAAAAATATTTGGGTAAATTTGTGAAATGCCTAAAAATACTATGCCATTATAACGATGATAATGTAGAAAGCCTGATATATTTTTTTAAGACCAAAGTCCGCTCATCAACTTTTCCAGACCTTGTCCTAAACTACATGATTTTTTACATGTACAGTGTATATATCTTGCACAAAATATATCTTTATCTGGTAAAAGTATTGAATATTATTTTGCATCATATTAAAACTAAATGCACATGTGGAAATAAACTAAAAAATGTTCAATTCTCTAACCTTTTGTTTTGTTGAAGACTCAACTTCAACCACCTAAAGGCACTATAACAGCTTGTAAGCCGCACTCTATCTCAAAAGAAGGGTGTCTCATTTGGCAACTCATGTAGCTTTTGTAGTCTTCAGTTGCCATTAACCAAACTTTGCAACTGCTAACTATTTTTAACTCAGTAATCAAATTACCAACTTCTTTAATCAAATAATCACACGTACTAAACCCATTTCTATCTTCATTGTCCAATACCCATTTCAAATCACTAGCAAATATGATTACATTATCCCTTTTCTCTAATGCTAAAGACATCACCTTTCTTCTCAACTCACAGACTTTCATATCCACATCAATCTTGCTCATCAGCTTCATATGAACATTTGACGAATGTAGTTTAACAAAACTAGTTGATTTAAGTTCATTATGAACTTCACCCTTCTCCAACCTCTTCACAAACTCTGACATCAACCCTTCTAATAAAGTAACCGAGTCACCTACTAAAACAACATTATTCTTCCTTCCAAATATCCTCAACAAAATTTCATAAACAACCTTCAAATCTTCATTAAGAGCAAAATAACCATATGGACTTTGATCAGGAGAAGATTTCATAAAATGGGTGTTGAAAAAAGTAGCATTGGAAATCAATCTCTATTAGAATCAAAGAAAAAAGCAGAAGTAAAAGAGCTATCTTCTTCCAAGTTAATCTTAATACTAGTACTAGAAAACCCAGCTTCTCTCATGACTCTACTAACACTTGGATCATCCAAAATGGAGATTATAAGTTGTTCCAGCTCAACTTTTATTGCCGAAGGTGACTAATTCTGATGACTTTGTTGAAAATGTTGCTACTGTTGTTGGGCTTTTGACTTTTAATAACCAAACTTTGAAGATTATTTAAGTATCGCACTATGTATTTTATTTATTAATGTTTTTTCCTGCCTTCTTCATTTATTAATTATGATTCCCTCTATATCCAGTTCATTTGTTAATTATGATCCAATAGAGCCATTAAGATAAGTGTTCCCTTTATATCCATCCAAGTATTCACACAAAAACCAGTGCCTCTCTTGGCATCAACACACATGATGTTTTCTTCACATACATAGACATTTTCATGCTTTTCTTTTTCACATTTCGACTCTCCAATAGCCCAATCCATTCTCATGCTAACATTCCAGTGATTTCTATATGGAACCACATCAATTTTGTACTATAAATTTCTATTGAATTGAATCATAGATTGTAAGATGAAACTGTAAAAATTAGTTTTTAAAGTTCAAAACTTTAATGTTAATGGTTATTGCTTATTTTATACTAGCCATATTAAAACTATTTAGCAGGTTTGTAATTTTCCCCTTCTTGAAACTCCTCTTTCTTCCAATTGAAACTATTTAGCAGGTTTGTAGTGGTATTCTTAGGCAGTGAAGGGTATTAATTGAAACACCCCTTCTGAAACTCCTCTTGGAACTCCCCTTCTTGAAAAAAAATTCAACGGTCCAAATCTTTTGTGTTGTTAATTGTATTTCATTTTGTCCTCAAGTAGCATTATATATGTATTCTTATAAATTCAAGACATATTTAATAAAAGTATTTAGGTGCTGGTGATGCATCTATGAGAAGTGAAGGGTAGATAACAATATGTAATGTGTAAGTAGTCACAAAGTAGTTGGATGCAGACATACTCGTTTAGCGTTGACGTTCATTTCTATGTGAAAGAGTAGATATGCACTGCAAAGTAGATTTTCACTTAACATGAACATAAATCGGATACTCTCGGTAGGAAGGAAATTTATCAAAATTAAAACCACAATTCATCATCATTTTCATCAATTGTATATTATAATAATATAATCAATAACTGCAAATTTGTGTCATGTATATAGGATATTTTACCAGTAATAAAACTAAATCTATATGCACTTTTAAGCATGCCATTGCCCATTACAATCAAACGACAGCTTTGCCTTGGTTTGTGCACACTGCATTGGTGACGCTATGTTTCTGGAAAAATACTGGCTGCAACAGAAATCACTTTCTGTTGTACTAATACCAAGGTGGCATAGAATGAGCTATTATTTTAATCCACATTCTACAAGTCTTGAATGATCTACAAGTATTGAATCAATTGAGCTTCAGGAACTCATTAATAAAGTCATCGGTAATGCAAAAGCTGATGATAAGAACACTGCATTTGGTAACGGGGTAACCTAATTTCTCACTGGATTGGATATCACACTTTCACAATATAGAGTTTTACTGCCTAATTTGGTGGCAAGCGTTGTTGCAGATGTTTCTTACTATCTTATAAGTTTCTTTTCAGACCACATACAAATATCTATATATTTTGTAAAGTAAAACAACTAAACATACATTGTCTATATCACTTATTCTTTTATGCATTTTGTTAAGCGGAACTATTGACTTTGGTTACGTTTGCAGTTGTTCAGAAAACAAACAACGTTTTTTCGTTATAAGGGGTACCAATGGGCTGGAAATTCTTCACATTACAGAGATACCAAATATCCTAAAAATTTCATAGGACTAGTGCTTCACCTAATAATCCTGATGGAATGATAAAATATCCAACAATCAGAGGAGCTTTGGCCATTGCTGACTGTGTTTACTAATGGCCTCATTATACGACAATAAGTCCTCTTCTCGCGGATGAAGATATCATGTTGTTTTCTATGTCTAAGTTTACTGGACATGCTGGAAGTTGTTTTGGGTATGCTTATCAACCCATGCATTAATAATAGAACTATATAATTGCAAGTTATTCCTGAAAGATATAACCACATGTATACTTCCAGGTGGGCATTAATAAGGGATAAGGTGGTGTATAACAAAATATTCAAGTACATGGAAGAGAGCACCGAGGGTACTGCACACGATACACAGATATGAACCTTGATAGTTGTGAAGAAAATTGTAAAACAGATAGAGAAATTGCATTAAAACAGCTATAACAACTTTAAATTCGGTTATCAAACACTGAGAAGGAGATGGAAGAAACTAAAGGAACTGCACCTCTATCCTCTTCTCAATAAAAGGATGGACCTTATATCCCTCTTCTCAAACAATGCTTGCACCTCTATTTTCACTTATCCACCAAAAAAGGGAAAACAATGTTTGAAGAAGCAAGACTAAAAAGGTTAAAAATACCCTCCCAGCAAAAAAATGACTATAAAAACATTTATTTCCTACCCATCCTTCACAAGCTCCCCCACCGTCGGAGGAGCAATCGGGATCACCACTATCTCAAAAAGGCGACAAGATTCGGGTCAGAAAGAAGCAGCACCCGAATCCGATGCATCAAAAATGACAACTACATAAACAGATGGATTTCTTCAAGAGTTTCTTATCATATTCGGGTTGGTAGCTATACATGGTTGCATTGACTCCAATTCTTGAAAGCAGGGTTAAGCCTCTCTTTTTAATTATCTTCGGGTGCTTAGCTATTTGAATATTTGTGTTACCTTTTGCCATTGCCTTGTTGAGATTTTGATAATATGATGATATTTGAGTTTGATCTTGTATTGAACAAAACAGAGTAAAAGTTTGAATGATAATCTGAGAAGATTAATAACTTTGATTTACCGATGATACTTAATATAACTCTGTTTTCATGATTTACAATTTGCTTTTATATAAGCAATTTATGTTTATGGGCTGAGCATCGTGGCCCAATAACCCGCAACCCTTATATCAAAAGATAAGAACGGATATTACATGGCTTTACAATACACCGTTCATTTCAATACCCCCTACAAATCGACATTAGGGTTAGGGCAAAAAATGGCGATTCTCTATTTCAGCGCGCTGCTAGCAAAAAACTCTTCAATTTACTTCAGATCTGGTTATTTCTTCTATTTCTGAACCTTTCTCAGCCTCTTCTTTTGCATTCTTACAAAGTTTGTTGCTGTCTTTGTTGTGCTTCAGTAAAGTTGATGGCTTTTCCCTTCGAAGTTTACCGGCTTCATCAGATCTGCTCATATGAGTTGAACTCTCATCAACATTCAAATTGCACCCAGATCTAATGGAGTTTGACTTTGGTAATGCTTTGAGTTTGTTGCTGTCTTTGTCGTACTTCAGTAAAGTTGATGACTTTCCCTTTCGAAGCTCATCAGCTTCATCAGATCTGGCCATATTAGTTGGAATCTCTTTGACTTTCAGATCGCTCCTAAATCTGATGAAGCTTGGCTTCGATAGTGCTTTGGTAAGCGTATCTGCACGTTGGTAAGTGACCGGTAAGTAGTTTACTTGAAGCTTTTCTTTCTAAATCTGCGCTTTGACAGAGTAGAGGTCAATTTCGATATGTTTCGTCCTTAAATGTAGTATTGGGTTTGCAGACATGTATACGGTACTTTGATTATCACACCATAATGTCGGTTTGGACTCTAAATTGATGTGTAGTTCATAAAGTAGAGATTGAATCCACATGATCTTTGCTATTGCACTTGCAACGCTCTTGTATTCAGCCTCCGTGCTGGATCTTGAGATGGTTGATTGTTTCTTTTAGCACCAAGATATAGGATTATCACCTATGTATATACAGTATCCAGTTGTTGATTTTCTGTCATCTGGATCTGTTCCCCAGTCATCATCAGTATATCCAATTATATTGAGATTATTGCATTTCTTCATAGATAGGCCATAGTTTGTAGTTCCTTTTATGTATCTTAGTATTCTCTTAACTGCCTTCCAGTAATCATCTCTTGGTTCCTGCATAAATTGACACACTTTGTTAAACACTAAATGAGATGTCTGGCCTTGTAATAGTTAGATATTATAAAGCACCAACAACACTTTTGGATTGTTTAGTGTTTGTTATGTAGTTTCCCCTATTTTTAGTTAGATGCTGATGACTTATTATCATAGGGGTTGGTTGTGGCATTGCATTATCCATCTAAGCTTTAATCAACAACTCAGAGGCATATTTTCTTTGACTAAGGATTATTTCTGATTTTGATTTTTTCATGACTTCTATGTCTAGGAAGTAATTCAATTCTCCCAAATCCTTGATTGAAAATTCCTTGTCCAGATATTGAGCAAGCTGCTTTATTTCTTCCTCATTATTTCCTATAATAACAAGATCATCAACATATATAAGAATATATATACTGGACCTTTTTTAACATTAATAAATAAGGAATTATCTGATTTGGTGGATTGATAGCCTAGATGACATAGAGTTGCTTTCAATTTATCAAACCAGATCCTTGATGCTTGTTTAAGACCATATAGCCTTTTTTAGTCTACACACAAGGTTTGGCTTTTGCCTGTACCCTTGTGGCTATTCCATATATATTTCTTCCTTTAGAATACCATTTAAGAATGCATTATTGACATCAAATTGTAACGGTCCAAAAGATTTTCGACCCCGAAAATCGACACTAATACGTTCACAGTATAGAGTGCCGAGTAATCGAGTGCCAGAAACCCTAGACTGTTAGGGTTAAGAAGAAAAAGAGGTAGAAAAAGAATCATAAACAATAGCACAGAATCTCACAATCGCAGCGGAACAAAATATAATATACAAATAGCAGCATTTTTTACAAGAAAAACTGTAACTGTCAATATACATGTAAAATATCAAAGTACAACAAATCCAGACAGTTATAATAACATGTCCTCAACTACTGTCTATACAGTCCATAATACACTGTGGAATATAATCAATACATCTCTGCCATCCAGCTCGTCTCCTAAGCTCCAGAACGTCCTAACCTGAAAATCTGTTGTTAACCCGCCTTTTGGCAAGGCCGCGGACAGACGGATTTAACTTAAACAACTTCACAACTATCGAGACTAAAGTATGATGGGATGGTTCGGCATTAGATGGAGCGCTCGGCATTAACCAACGTTCAGCATCTGGAGACGTTCGACATTGGATGGAGCGCTCGGCATTAACAAACGTTCGGCATCTGGAGACGTTCAGCATTGGATGGATCGTTCGGCATCAAGGAGACGTTCGGCATTGGATGGATCGTTCGGCATCAAGGAGCGTTCAGCATTGGATGGATCGTTCGGCATCAAGGAGCGTTTGGCATTGGATGGATCGTTCGGCATCAAGGAGCGTTCGGCATTGGATGGGTCGTTCGGCATACCTCACCTCGCTCGACATTGCACCTCGCACCTCCATATCTCGCACCTCCATACTCTGCACCTCCATACCTCGCACCTCCATATCTCGCACCTCCATACTCCGCACCTCCATACCTCGCACCTCCATATCTTGGTACCTCCATACTCCGCACCTCCATACCTCGCACCTCCATATCTTGGTACTCCGCACCTCCATACCTCAGTACCTCGCACCTCCCAACGTTCGACATGAGGAGATCGTTCGGCATTCACACATTGTTCGGCATTCAGCGTTCGGCATCTATGGTTCGGCATATGGAGATCACTCCATTTGGGCTGAGGTACTCGGCTACCAGGCCCACCAGGGAAGTCCAACCCATCTTTGTCTATAAATAGAGAGGCAGGGGCACAGTAAAAAAGGATCTTCTTTCTGCTCTCTTACTTTCTCTTTTCTAAGGCTAAGGCAACTCTGCCATTTTGTAACTGTAATCGATTATTACAGCAATAAAAAGCAAACTTCTGGAGTGGACGTAGGCCGGAGTTAGCCGAACCACTATAAAATCTGTTGTTCTTTACTGCTTTCATTTCAGTTTTAACTGTTCTTCACATTATCACTCTCTACATACATTCTATCTCTGAGCTGTGATTGGTATTTGGTGCTTTCATCTGGATTTTGGGGTTAGTGACCAATTTTGGCACTAACATCTGTAATACTTGGTCTGACCCGAGCATTACAATAAAGTAACACCCGAGTCAGGCTGGAAACCAGCGTGAGTAAACCCATTTGATATGAAATACTTATGTCATAAAACTTCTTTGAAAACCAGGGTAACTCGTACATCACTATGAGTTCTTATCTTGTTATAGCCCAACACTTGTTACAAATCCATTGATATTTAAAATAATATCTAAGTACCGTTACTTAATTTCACTGGTCAGATTTACTTAATTTTATTCAATTCCAGCCTATAAGACTCTAAGATCAAGTTCGGAAAGCTTTGTAGTACTTATTAAATCGAAGTGGTCCCGGATATCGCTGGTATCCGATCCCGACTCTTCGAGTTCAAAAAACAATTAAAACGGGTAAATTATTTAAAATAAACAGTCTATTTCTTAGGGTAACAATATTCAAATGATTTTCTCATGGTTTTAATTTACTTTGATTAACCGTATCCATTTATATTTAAAACCAGTTTAATTACAAGATAAACAATTTACTAATAAATCATTGACTATTCATAAGTTTGAGTTAAGTAAAAATAATGACAAATTTCCATTAAATTGTAAAATATCATCAAAACTTAAATCATGGATTTAAGATAAAATTAGATTTTTATTTAAGGAAGGAAATATGAGATATTATGTAAAGTATATATATGTAAATAAAATTTTCCATTTATTTTCTTTCTTTTCATTTCTTTCCTTTACTCTTATTTTACTTTCTTTAAAATTTCTTTCCTTTCCTTTATTATTTTCCTTCCTTATCTCTCTCTTTTCTTTTACCTTTACTTTTTTCTTTTCTTTTCTTTTCCTACTTTTCTCCTTCTTTATATTTCCTTTTAATTTTCTCTTTATTCTCTCGCTTATTTCTTTCGGCCCAACATTCTTTCCCGTCCCAGCTTCCTCCTTCTCCCTTCCCTTCTCTTAAACCCGAAGTCACATGGTAGAAAAACGATGTCGGTCCGATCAACTCGAACACACACTTCCTTTACGAATATGACTCGACCATCCAAGCACTTCACACAACCTCTATGACACTAAAATCCCCTCCTACAGGCGAACATGAACACTCCGTGCACACGTGCACGTGCACGCCGCATCGACCCCATCGACCGACCATCCACGGCTCCAACCAACTTTCCTCCTCAAGTCTGCCACCACCGTGCAACCTCCCGCTCCTCCCCTGCCGTAGAACCAGGTGTGACGCCCTGTTCCACCCTATTACCAGGCAACTCGCGGCACTGATCGACGCCACCATCCAGGCGCAGTTCTACCAACACTAACATCGTAGAAAAGTTACCTTAAAACCCTAGTTCTATCTCGCTTGACCACCACACGCCGTAGAAAAATCCACTAACATTTTTCACCGGTGGCTCCTCCATCCAGCCTACTTCCTACCAACCGCCTCGCCCCGAAGCCCATTTCCTCGCCTGAAATCGGTGAAAACCCCCTTTCTGTTCGTTCACTTATATCTCAACACCCACGCGACTAAAAATCGCGAAACCCACAGTAAATTCATTATCTTCCATGTCAGTTATAGTTATGTAGGCGAAAACAGAAATTTAAAATGTTTGAATTTCATGAATTGTTTGGTTATTTATTGTAATTCCCATTTTACAATGTTTTACTTGATGGTATTTTATGAAATCATTTTTAAAATTTAGTATACTCAAATGTAAATAGAATCCTTTCAAATATCAAGACCTAAAACTGACTAGAGGCTGAGATATAGATTTCTGAAGAGTTTTTGAACATACCAGAAAACAGAACAGAGGCAAAAATGTGTGCAGGTATATACATATATCCATATACAGGCATATATATACCTTTATTTCTATGCAACAGCATATTCCAAACTGTTATTTCCATTTTATCTTTAATACCATCATGGGTTCATAAAAAAGATTTTTCTTTGAGAGAAGTTTACTCACAGTTACAGGAAGATGCACATTGTTGATCTTCCTCTGGCTTCAGCTTCTTCTTCTTTTCTTTTTTTGAACTTGAGTGTTTTGGTTTTGCTTAAGTTTTTAAATGGCGGTTTGCAATATATCTTTTCTCTTGTTCGAATGAAGAAGTATAAAGCAAAGCACAGTTATTTTTATAGAGGACATGGGCTGTAGCTTCCTATGTACAACAACTCATTTTTATTTTTATTTGCTTTTGTTTATTTTGATTTGTACCAATGTTGACCTGACTTTGCTTTTGACATTGATTTGATTTCATTAAAAGTTTTGATGTTTTGCCTTGATTTGATTAAATGTGTGCTTGAGTAGATATATTCTATGATGGTGTTCCCCCTTACACATACATATCCTTTCATGTATATATATATATATATATATATATTTGCTTATGTATACAATATTTTCATATACATTATTTTGTGTTTACTTGTACATTCACCTATTTACTACTCTATGTACATAAGTACATATACCTCTACTTGCATGTATTTATCACCTATGTATATATATATATATATATATGTTTGGTTATGTACCTTATCCATATATGTTGTTGTTATAATATATATATGTATGTATGTATGTATGTATGCTTGCATATTTACCATATATACTTTTGCTAGTATTTGACATCATATGTTTTCATGTTTATACATATCTTCCATATATATTACTTATGTACATTATTTTGTATGAGCCTACATTCATATACTCGTATATGTATATACTTAAATATATATTTTATTCACACCTTTACAAACTTTCCTATATTTTACTTCATATGAGTATATATACACATATATATATTATTTGTATACTTATATTTACTAGCAAATGCCATAAGGCTTGTATAGATCTATTTATATATTTATGGATTTTTTATCTTAGTTTAAATGGTGAAATATATAATATTTTCTATAAGATTTTTCATGTCCAGAGATTTTATAATCCAATGTTTAATATAGCTTTTAAATCAATTTACATTTATCCCGATAATTTAATTATCGGAAATTTATCCGTTCGACTTATAAAATCAACATTTCAATAATTAAAATCAATTAATTACCCAATTAATCGCCGTCAAAACCCGGGTCGTCACACAAATTGCCTGATATTCCACTGATTATGTAGGGCAATACTTAAAACAATCCTTATTGTAGTGGGTTTGATTACTGGAGAAAATGTTTCATTGAAGTCGAACCCATATTGTTGAGTATAACCCTTGGCAACCAGTCTTGCTTTGTACCTAGCCACAGTCCCATCAAGATTTTTCTTTACTTTGTATGTCCACTTGCATCCAACCACATTCTTGTTGTCTGGTGGACATACCAAGTCCCATGTTTTGTTTTTATTAGAGCATTGTACTCCTCATCCATTGCTATCTTCCAGTGTCTGTCTTTTATAGCTTGTTCAAAAGTTTGTGGTTCATCTTTTGATGCTAATATTGTTGTGTATAATTTTGGTTTAAAGATCCCACTTTTTGACCTTGTGATCATTGGATGACCAGTTCTAATATGTGGTGATACTACTGCTCTTGTCTGACTATCATTGTTTTTTGATTGCACTTGTCCTCTGACTGAACTTTCTTTATTAATTGTTTGTGTTTGTTCTCTTGATTGTTCAGGGGATTGACTGTGATAGCTGAGTGGTTCATGACCTGGTTGTCTTGACATTGTGAGTTATGAGTCTTGAACTCCAGCAGTCCTTTCATACTCCTTCAGATGCTGATCATCAGTATATACATGTATACTGGGTATTGATGTCTTTGTGTTATAGATCTTCTGAGTTGTTTTTATACCTGCATTACTAAAGGGAAAAATATGTTCATTGAATATAACATGCCTGCTTACAAATATTTTCCTACTGTCATCTAGACATTTATAGCCTTTCTGATTTGTCCCATACCTTATAAATGTATAGGGTCTTGACATGAAGCTTAGTTTATATAGGCATCCAAAATTCCTTAAACTCTGATAATCTGGTTTGACCCCATATAACTTCTCTAATGGACTGACCCCTTTAAGTACTTTTGTTGGCATAAGTACTTTTGTTGGCAGTCCATTGATTAAATAAACTACAGTATTAAAGGAATCAGGCTAGAATTTTAATGGTACTGATGCTTGTGCTAGTAGAGTCAACCATGTCTCTACTACATGCTTATGTTATCTCTCAATCGGACCATTTTGTTCTGATGGATAGGTACATGTAGTTCTGTGAACTATTCCCTTTTTATTAAAAAAAAGTTACTGAGTGTTTTATACTCAGTGCCTCCATCAGACTGTACAATTTTGACTTGATGACCAGTCTATTTTTCAGCTAAGGATATGAAATGTATAACTTCATTATAAATTTCAGACTTATTTTTCAAAAAATATATCCATGTATATCTAGAGTAAGCATCAATAAAAGATATATAATATCTATATCCATAATCTGAATAGATTGGGGCAGGTCCCCGTAGATCAGTTGCCACTAATTCAAATGTTTTGAATACTTGGTTAGAGAATCATTGAATGCTAGCTTGTAACTTTTGCCCATTTGGCAGTAAGTACAAATATATAGTAAAGAAATATCATCACACACAATCTTATTTTCTCTAAGTACTTGTTTCACTACATTTATATTTGGATGACCAAGTTTATAATGCCACAAGTCAATCACACTTTTATTTCCCTCTGGTTGAGTAGTTTCAGACATATTACAACATTTCTGTTTTCTTCCATAATTGCTATAGTTTTTAAGATTGAATCTGTATAGCCTTTTGACTGCTTCACCCTGCAAAAGATTTTCCTTAGTCTGTATGTCTTTAACTAAACAGTGATTGAGATAAAATTCAAAGTATACATTTGCAAACCGTGAAACACTTATAAGATTCTTTCTTATTTTTGGTACTCTCAATAAATTATTTAGAAATAACTGTCTTGAACTGCTTATGTATGCATTACCAGTATGTGTGATATCAATTAACTCACCATTCCCATGCATATTGACTGTTTACCTCTGTACTCCTTGTTGCCAAGATTTAAGTTGTCGAGATTGCTTGTTATGTGATTAGTTGCTCCTGAATCTAGGTACCAGCCCTCATCTCGAATGTGTTCTAGTCTTGTAATAGTGTTTTGATTGATAACACCGTTTCTGTAACATTCCCCCTTTTGACCGCCTCCAGTCGGTAATTAAACCAACTCGAAACGTTCAAAAAGACGAATTGTTATTTAGTTTATAAGGTTTAAACAGAATCAGCCACAGAAACACAGAATAATAACACTGAATTAAAACAAATGAGAATTTATTTCATTACTATAAATCTTTTTTATATACATCAGAGTTTATACAATTTTAATACTGATACAGCGGGAATATTTAAAATACAATTTTCTCGAAATAAATGATTCTTTACTCTCTCTCTAACTTCGCTGCTCGAAAATCTTCAAGCTGTAAAAATACTCGGTCTGACCCGAGTATTATATTCAAAAGAAAATAATACACAGGTCAGTCTAATTCAAACCAGTTTATTAGTGCGTAGAGGCAGTAATAATTTAAATAGACGACCGTCACAATAATTCCCGTCTATCCAATTCTTTTAACAAAGAAATCGGATAACGAAAATTTTAACACTAAACAGTGTTAAACAATAAATCAACAGATTTAAATCATCAACAGAGATAAACAGTGTTATTGGCTGCCGTACACGCACGCGTGTACGGCCTCGCCACTACGGCCTAAAAATCAATGCATCCGACGCAAAGAAACATCAATTCAAACTGTTGAGTTTGGGTGGCTGCAGTGCACGCTAACGTGCACCGCCTCGCCACCACCGAATATAAGGTCAGCACATAGAAACAAGGGTAGGACTGCAACAAGAAAGAAGACAGTGGCAACAGTTCAGAGGACAGTGAACTAAAGTAAAGACCACAAACTAATATCAAAGGCAAAGCAATGCCCAATGTAGACTTCAAGTCTGACGTGAACCAAGTGCAACTGAATGGAATGGGATGCAACAATGCAACAGCAACAGGGAAGATGATTCAAGTACAACAACTTCAGAGACTAGAGCACAAGAGACACAAGTGCAGCAGTTTAGAGTGAAGCTACAGGTCATCAGACTGCTACAACAACAAAAAATTCAAATTCTCGAGTGAACACATGAACAAGATGATGACTGTACAACCTCAAATGCTCGAAGTTACAATGTCAACAAGGTACACAGGGAAGTCAAGTGTAAAACTGCAATAACAATATCTAAAATGCAATGACTACAGAAATGACACACATCAAGTTAAACATCAGTGTACTTGAAGCATCAGATCAGTCTACAGGTCAAGGATAAGCTAATCAGCATGAAAACAATGAATGTTACTGGACAGAAGACCCCAAGAATGCTCAAGTTTATCTGCAATGGATCGACTAAGTGCAACAAATAAAATGTACTGTTTTTTTTTTTTCAAAATCATGCTTGCAGTTTTCAAATAAAATCATATGGTGAGCTCGCCCAAGATAAAAGTACATGACCAAGTCAATCATTTCCAGAGAAAATAAAATGCAATTCGAACATACATATATACACATCAATTAATGTATATACATACGTGACTACATACATATCCTCGAAGACTAAAATGCAACTGGGTGCAAACAGCCTCCAAAACATGAATGTATGAATTGTAAACTAATATAATACTGCAACTGGACAGCACTGCATCAATGTACACAAGTGAGGATTTGAAGAACAACAACTACAACTAACTCATGCTTAACTAATCAGTGTGAACAAAACAAAACCGCAGAGAAGATCCATACCCAACATAAATTAACTACATGATGCACTATTATGTAGTGACAACATTAGTGAACACTTGCAGTTTCAAGTAATACAAGAATGCCCAGACTCAATCAAACCAATGAATTTTACCATATAAATATATACATATGAATATGCATATGTATACACATATATAGGAAGTGCAATTCCAAGTGAAGACCCAAGTACATCAACCAACCCACGACAGCTACAACAACACAGTGGATCAGGCATGAACCAGTGATGTGCCATGACAACAAATTGAATGCAGACAGGTCTAACCCATTGAAACAGCATTTTGGACATGACCAAAGATCAAACAGAATGGCTACTAAAATGAATGACATGTACAGGTAAACTAAGTTCAACAAGACAAGTACATGAGCACAGCAACAAACATGCAGTGGCAACAAGAGCAACATGATGAACTAATAATGCCTCAGAAAACTCAAGTCAGTACACAGTTAATCTTGAATTAAAGACATGAGTGCAGACAAACCAAACCCAAGATTTCATGAAACAGTTCAAATCCAAGCAGGAACTACTCACAAATATATGCAAACTGAAACTAGACCAGTAGACAAAATCAGAGTCGACACAAACAGCAAAATCAAAAGCCTCGAATTGGTTCCAATTCACGACCGAAGCCATAACTATGTGACAAGATAAAAGGGTTCGAAGCAAAAAGGTGAACAGGTCACGAAAATCGAACACACGATCAAAATCAAGATAGCCACGAGACAGATTGAATTAGATGTGAGAAATTTCTCACCTTTGTCAGAAGCGGTCGCGAGCGAGAAGAGGAGTACGAAGATTGATCGCCCCCCCCCCTGTTTCCCTTTCTCGAAGCCCTAATTTTCAAATCGAAGAAACCAGAGAATCGGAGCCGCCTCTTTTTCGAAGACGATCTAACGAAAACAAAATCACCGCCATTTTTTTTTCGTCGCTTATTTTTGTTTTAGGGTTTTGGATGAGAATGAACTTGGAGGGGATGTAGTATTTTAGCAGAGAAGATATTGTGGGGGTATGGCTGGAAAACGTGGGTCGGTATGGGTTAGTATGGGCTGGTGATATAGGGTATGGTATTATTTTATATTTATTTTTTTATCTTTTATTTTTGTTTTCATTTAAAAACTGATTTATTTTGTAAAGATATTTTCTTTAATTTGTTTTGTTTAAATCTTGTTGCTAAAATTTTAAACTATGTGTATTTATTCATTTATTTTGTATTAATAAAATTCAACAAAAGAATTTCAATCGATTTACAAATTCCAACTAAAATTTAACAACCAAATTTATATTGCCAATTGACGAAAATTTTACTGTTATAAAAATTCCAACAATAAACAGCAAATACCTGTCAACTTTAATCGTTTATTGATGATTATAATTTTGGGCAAAACCCCAGTTGTTACAGAAATTCAAATTGAATTCAATTAAATTTTATACGCGTTTATACATCGTATGTTCACAAAACAATTCTGATAAATACGAAATTTGAAAATCCAGTAATAATTCAATATTACGGACCCAATGAAACTGGTTTCGTCAAATTCCGAGACTGTGCCTCGGAAGGTTATTTTTTAAATTCAATTTAAACGATACAATTTCAAAACTGAACAAATCGCTTTCAAATTAAATTCTGAAGCTTCTATTATCTTCAGTATTATCAATATGAATTTTCTAAGCCTTTAAATTATTTTTAACCGGCTTGAAATTGAAGATTCAAATTTTATTCAACTTTCAATAGATTAAATTCAAAAATTAAATCGCCAATTCATTCTGATAATTTGAAATTCAAGTCAAATCATCATTCAAATATTTAAAATTAATTAAATATTTTCAATTTAAATTGTTCAAAATTCAGAGTCGTTACAAACTCCCCTCCTTAAAAACTTTTCGTCCACGAAAAGGAAAAGTTGTTAAAATTTCATCGATATTTATACTCTAGTCAATTTTTTTTTCTAAGCTTAAAACTTATTACAAATAAATGAATATAGGATTCATTCCATTTGTTTAATCTCACTAGTTTTGTTTATCTTCTCTTTTATTCAATGATTTCTACAATCATTGATTTCTAAAATCAAAACGCAAAAGTCTTTTATCAACATTTTCGATTTACAACTCAGATTCAAACTTAAAATTCTTCACGTTAGAGATTTATACAATATATCTCTTCCAAAGCTGTGGACTTTCAAAACATTGCAAAAATCCTCTTCCTTAATTCATTAGGTAGGAATTATGTAATTTTAATTTCAAACTATTGATTTGCCATTTAAAGTTTGAAAATACTTGCTAACTCGAAATTTAACAAGTTCATCTTCGTTCTCACAGACATTAGACATACGCTGGCCAGGCGCAGGTCTAAAAATCTCCAAGTACTAAACATACTTGCTTCAATTCCCAGTGAAAATACTTTTAAAAATTCTTTTAAAAAATGGATATGGAAAGCACGTTCCCCCATGGATTACAGTTCCACCCGGCGGTTACGCTACTATCCCAGTAGAGTCGCTTGTGGCTGTAGATTTCACATCTCTTAAATTTCGCCATGGTTGTCGCCATAGATTGCAGTACACACGGCGGTTACGCTACTATCCCAGTAGAATCGCTCGTGTCTGTAGGCATCACGCCCCTCAAAATTTCGCCTGGCATTAGATTGCAGTTTACTCGGCGGTTACGCCACTATCCCAGTGGAATCGCTCGTAACTGTGGGCATCTCGCCCCTCAAATTACGCTAATCATCAATCAAATCTAATCTCATCGCGATGAACTATCGCGAAGGATTTCCGATTCAAATAGTCACTCTGACTAAAATTCTACGTAGCTACGAATTTCAAATGGACACTCTTCACGAGTTCCAATACCTTCTCTAATAATAAATGGAAGGTACTTTTCCACATCCTCAGTTTAGAAAACATAATATCATATATGTAGTACTTTCATTTCACATTTCGTACATATAACATCTATGTAAACATACATAAGATTTCCATAACAATGTCTTTCTAAACTAACGGTTTCAATTCACCGCATTCATATATATAAGTTCTAAAACTTACATATCCATATTCATAACAAAATAGAGGATTTCAAAATTTTCCTCTAAGTCGATTTGGAAATTTAAGGTTATCTCAAACCTAATTCATATTCATAATTCCATTCATTATCGACTTTCACATTCGATTTGAATTTCACGCTACATCGTCAATTCTCAACACAGAATTGATGTCTATCGATATATAACCTCTGAGCTCGTACGTCTCAGAGAAGGGTGTTAAGCTAAGAGAATAAATTCTCCGCCACCAACAGATATATATTTAATAGAGATCAATTGCTATGTCATCAATTCACAATGTTAGACATGCAATCCAAATCATCATCTGAAATTCAAAGCTCAACTTATATTGTCTTTGATGTCGAAGTTAAACTCAATTTTAACTTAACGATTCAATCTTTTTGAAAAATTTCAAATTGAACAAATTGTTCAAATTCTCATTTAACTTTTCAACTTCGACTTCAAAAATGAATTTCAAATCATTTATTCCTTACGGAATATATTCACAACATTTCATTTTTGGAAAAACATTTCCATACTTATTTAAAAATAAGTAATTCACAATCCATTTTATTTTCAACATTTGAAAATATTCGATATACTTAAATCAAAATTAAGTATATATTTCATCTTTAAGGAAATCATTCTTTCACACATTTATTTGAGTTAAAACAAATGTTACGTAAAACATCGTTACGACAACTCAAAATCACTAGTATAGGGATTCGAAATTTAGATAGATATATAAATCCCAATACTATACAAAACATTTCCTTTCGGAAATCATTTACTATAACAATAGTGTTATAGTCCATCATTTCCTTATATTTGAAAACGTCTATTTCAACAATGAATGTTGAAATCTATGGTTTCGATATTCAATGCCTTGAAAACATCTTTTAAAACAATTAACTTCGTTTTAAAATATCACTTTCCTAAACATGTCCATTTTATTCAATAATATATTCACGATCCAAAATTGTGAATATACTTTATTTAACAAGCTATAAAGATTTACTTATCAAAATAAGTCATTTTTAGATTTATAAACAACATTTATAAATTTCATTCCTATTTATAAAGACTTCAATTCATAAAAATCACTTTATTAATCATACTTTATAACTCAGTTTTATATCAGAATTTTAATTTACAAGTAAATTACTTATAAATCTTTTCTTTCGCAACATCGATTCATTTTATAACTTCACAATTTCAATTCTGTAATTTCCATTCACTTATGAAATCCATTAAATATTTCACTTTTAACACTTATACAATCCCAATATTTTATCAACACTTTCAAATCTTCAATTTAAGCCGTTTATAATAATTCAAAATTTCCAATTTAAACTATTATATAAATTTATCAATTTTCCATTTCCAAAATAATCAACTAGTGCTTTAGTAAACCATTCATCGACTTGGTTTTCAATCTAATCGCATTTGATTCATTCATATTGGATTTTTTTTACTAACATTCATTCATATTCAATTAGTTCACATTCACTAATTTATATTCAAGTTAGTTTGCTTTCAATTCAAATCAAATTTGATTCTCTTTAAATTTCTTACCTTTCAATTTGAATTCAATTACATAGCTTTCAAATTCCATTAATACAATTTCATTAACACTTAATGAATTTCTGTACAATCAACTAGCAAAACCAATGCACATTCAACTTAACCAAATTTATTTACTTTGCTTACATTCAATTTGGTTCAACACACTTAATTTCAATTGGTTTATATTCTAATTCAGATTGAATTCTTATACTCACCATATTCACAAATTCACTTTTACAATTAAAGTTGAATTTCCTTTATATAATTCAAATTCATATTCATTCTTCACTTTATCAATTCATTTTGATATCAAATTCAATTTGATTCAATATTACTTAAGCTATTTCATTTCCAAAATCATTTTACTTAACTTTTGCTAAAGTCAAATTCATATCACTATTCAACATTCAGATTTTGTTTTACTTAACAAAACTGTTCAAACATTTTAACAATTGGTTTTACTTAAACTTTCTCATTTTATAAGTTAAACAACTTATTAAATTTAAACTTTCCAATTCATATTATATAATCACTTTTCTTTTAAGTTTAAATTTCCATCTCAACAATTTTTCAAATCAAGTTCAATTTATTTAACTTCCTTTAGTTAAATTTCAAATCCATATATTTATTAATACTAATTCAATTCAATTTAACTTTTCTTAAGTTAAAAATCTTTATTTTCAAAAACAATTTTATACTTCTTTGGATTTGAAAAACGTTTCCTTTTAAAGTGTTTCTAGTAACTATTCATATTAAACATCATAAACTAAGCTTTGTGTAAACCAAAGCTCTGATACCACTCTGTAACATTCCCCCTTTTGACCACCTCCAGTCGGTAATTAAACCAACTCGAAACGTTCAAAAAGACGAATTGTTATTTAGTTTATAAGGTTTAAACAGAATCAGCCACAGAAACACAGAATAATAACACTGAATTAAAACAAATGAGAATTTATTTCATTACTATAAATCTTTTTTATATACATCAGAGTTTATACAATTTTAATACTGATACAGCGGAATATTTAAAATACAATTTTCTCGAAATAAATGATTCTTTACTCTCTCTCTAACTTCGCTGCTCGAAAATCTTCAAGCTGTAAAAATACTCGGTCTGACCCGAGTATTATATTCAAAAGAAAATAATACACAGGTCAGTCTAATTCAAACCAGTTTATTAGTGCATAGAGGCAGTAATAATTTAAATAGACGACCGTCACAATAATTCCCGTCTATCCAATTCTTTTAACAAAGAAATCGGATAACGAAAATTTTAACACTAAACAGTGTTAAACAATAAATCAACAGATTTAAATCATCAACAGAGATAAACAGTGTTATTGGCTGTCGTACACGCACGCGTGTACGGCCTCGCCACTACGGCCTAAAAATCAATGCATCCGACGCAAAGAAACATCAATTCAAACTGTTGAGTTTGGGTGGCTGCAGTGCACGCTAACGTGCACCGCCTCGCCACCACCGAATATAAGGTCAGCACATAGAAACAAGGGTAGGACTGCAACAAGAAAGAAGACAGTGGCAACAGTTCAGAGGACAGTGAACTAAAGTAAAGACCACAAACTAATATCAAAGGCAAAGCAATGCCCAATGTAGACTTCAAGTCTGACGTGAACCAAGTGCAACTGAATGGAATGGGATGCAACAATGCAACAGCAACAGGGAAGATGATTCAAGTACAACAACTTCAGAGACTAGAGCACAAGAGACACAAGTGCAGCAGTTTAGAGTGAAGCTACAGGTCATCAGACTGCTACAACAACAAAAAATTCAAATTCTCGAGTGAACACATGAACAAGATGATGACTGTACAACCTCAAATGCTCGAAGTTACAATGTCAACAAGGTACACAGGGAAGTCAAGTGTAAAACTGCAATAACAATATCTAAAATGCAATGACTACAGAAATGACACACATCAAGTTAAACATCAGTGTACTTGAAGCATCAGATCAGTCTACAGGTCAAGGATAAGCTAATCAGCATGAAAACAATGAATGTTACTGGACAGAAGACCCCAAGAATGCTCAAGTTTATCTGCAATGGATCGACTAAGTGCAACAAATAAAATGTACTGTTTTTTTTTTCAAAATCATGCTTGCAGTTTTCAACTAAAATCATATGGTGAGCTCGCCCAAGATAAAAGTACATGACCAAGTCAATCATTTCCAGAGAAAATAAAATGCAATTCGAACATACATATATACACATCAATTAATGTATATACATACGTGACTGCATACATATCCTCGAAGACTAAAATGCAACTGGGTGCAAACAGCCTCCAAAACATGAATGTATGAATTGTAAACTAATATAATACTGCAACTGGACAGCACTGCATCAATGTACACAAGTGAGGATTTGAAGAACAACAACTACAACTAACTCATGCTTAACTAATCAGTGTGAACAAAACAAAACCGCAGAGAAGATCCATACCCAACATAAATTAACTACATGATGCACTATTATGTAGTGACAACATTAGTGAACACTTGCAGTTTCAAGTAATACAAGAATGCCCAGACTCAATCAAACCAATGAATTTTACCATATAAATATATACATATGAATATGCATATGTATACACATATATAGGAAGTGCAATTCCAAGTGAAGACCCAAGTACATCAACCAACCCACGACAGCTACAACAACACAGTGGATCAGGCATGAACCAGTGATGTGCCATGACAACAAATTGAATGCAGACAGGTCTAACCCATTGAAACAGCATTTTGGACATGACCAAAGATCAAACAGAATGGCTACTAAAATGAATGACATGTACAGGTAAACTAAGTTCAACAAGACAAGTACATGAGCACAGCAACAAACATGCAGTGGCAACAAGAGCAACATGATGAACTAATAATGCCTCAGAAAACTCAAGTCAGTACACAGTTAATCTTGAATTAAAGACATGAGTGCAGACAAACCAAACCCAAGATTTCATGAAACAGTTCAAATCCAAGCAGGAACTACTCACAAATATATGCAAACTGAAACTAGACCAGTAGACAAAATCAGAGTCGACACAAACAGCAAAATCAAAAGCCTCGAATTGGTTCCAATTCACGACCGAAGCCATAACTATGTGACAAGATAAAAGGGTTCGAAGCAAAAAGGTGAACAGGTCACGAAAATCGAACACACGATCAAAATCAAGATAGCCACGAGACAGATTGAATTAGATGTGAGAAATTTCTCACCTTTGTCAGAAGCGGTCGTGAGCGAGAAGAGGAGTACGAAGATTGATCGCCCCCCCTGTTTCCCTTTCTCGAAGCCCTAATTTTCAAATCGAAGAAACCAGAGAATCGGAGCCGCCTCTTTTTCGAAGACGATCTAACGAAAACAAAATCGCCGCCATTTTTTTTTCGTCGCTTATTTTTGTTTTAGGGTTTTGGATGAGAATGAACTTGGAGGGGATGTCGTATTTTAGCAGAGAAGATATTGTGGGGGTATGGCTGGAAAACGTGGGTCGGTATGGGTTAGTATGGGCTGGTGATATAGGGTATGGTATTATTTTATATTTATTTTTTTTATCTTTTATTTTTGTTTTCATTTAAAAACTGATTTATTTTGTAAAGATATTTTCTTTAATTTGTTTTGTTTAAATCTTGTTGCTAAAATTTTAAACTATGTGTATTTATTCATTTATTTTGTATTAATAAAATTCAACAAAAGAATTTCAATCGATTTACAAATTCCAACTAAAATTTAACAACCAAATTTATATTGCCAATTGACGAAAATTTTACTGTTATAAAAATTCCAACAATAAACAGCAAATACCTGTCAACTTTAATCGTTTATTGATGATTATAATTTTGGGCAAAACCCCAGTTGTTACAGAAATTCAAATTGAATTCAATTAAATTTTATACGTGTTTATACGTCGTATGTTCACAAAACAATTCTGATAAATGCGAAATTTGAAAATCCAGTAATAATTCAATATTACGGACCCAATGAAACTGGTTTCGTCAAATTCCGAGACTGTGCCTCGGAAGGTTATTTTTTAAATTCAATTTAAACGATACAATTTCAAAACTAAACAAATCGCTTTCAAATTAAATTCTGAAGCTTCTATTATCTTCAGTATTATCAATATGAATTTTCTAAGCCTTTAAATTATTTTTAACCGGCTTGAAATTGAAGATTCAAATTTTATTCAACTTTCAATAGATTAAATTCAAAAATTAAATCGCCAATTCATTCTGATAATTTGAAATTCAAGTCAAATCATCATTCAAATATTTAAAATTAATTAAATATTTTCAATTTAAATTGTTCAAAATTCAGGGTCGTTACAGTTTCCATCTTCTGAATGCTTAATTCTGGTTGTGTTTGTGCCACATTGACACTCATATTTCCATTTCTCTGATTGTTTGAGTTTTGATTTGGCATTAAATCTGAAATAACACTTCACTACAGCGTGATAAGTTTTCTCACACATTTGACACTTTGGTCTGTTACTATTATTGTTCCACCTTCCTCTGCCCCTTGATCTGTTTGCATAGCCTCCTCTTTAATATGATTGACTTTGTTTGCTTGAGTTTTGGCCTTTATTCTTGGAGTTGAATGTGTAGTTGATTGATAGGTCTGTATCATGTGGTTTCTTGTGATCTATTCTTGCCTCATGTGCAAGAAGAGTTGCATGAACATATTGCATTGGTGGCAGAGTTGGTTGAGATGAAATAACCGCAACAACAGATTCATATTCCTCGCTGAGTCCATTCAATACACTTAACACTTGTTTAGTTTCAGACATTATGTGCCCTGCAGCTTCAAGCATGTTGCATAAATTGTTCACTTGTGACAAGTAGTCTCTCATGGTTTGATTGCCTTTGTTAATATTCTGTAGCTGTCTTTTGTAATGCATAACCTTTGCTGTTGATTGGGTATTAAAAATTATTTCAACAGTAACCCAAATGTCATTTGCTGATTTGCAGCCTATAACTTAAGACAATAAGCTTGTGTTGATAGATGACAGTAACCAAAAACTTATCAATCTGTCTTGTCTACAGTACTTTGTATACTCTTTATTGTTGACAATCTTTTTTTGTGAATCAGTGATAAATTTAGGTGGGATTGAGATTGTGCCAAGGATGAATCCTTCTAGAACATACCCTTGCATTGCAGATAATTATCTTCTTCAAGGTGTATGGTGATCAACTGACTATGTGGGCTAATGACAGTCTTGATCGGTTTCTCTTTGGCATCAGGGACATGTTGTTGAGAATTGGCTACATTTTCTGAAGTTGCTGAAGTGTCATCTCCTTTAGCCATGATGATACAGCAAGATGAAGAACGGACTTGAGAATTCAAAAAGAGTTGATGGTTCAAGAAAACTTCAATAGTAGTGTGGACAGGTCAGTTACAGCCGAATATAGATGATGAACTTGTTCTGATGGGTTCTTGGCACGGCAATTACTTTCTTTCTGCTTTTGAATGCTTTCTTGATTTCTGATTTGAATTCTTTCTGAATTTTCTTGTTTGAGAATTTGCTTATTTCTTTCCTTTGATGAGAAAACTTGTTGCAGCCAGGAATCAACTTGATTTCCTTGGCATGGCACCTGTTTATTTTATAAGCAAATTCTATACAAACCTAGATGATGAGTATGTACCTAATGGGGAAATTGAGAATTCAAATGATGACACTTTTCTGATGACTTCTTAATTTTTAAAAAGAAATTGCCTCTACTTCTTAAGGATGGTAATATGGTATTATTGATGTACTCAGTTTCCGCTAGGCTTGATTGGCTTTGATAACATGTTGAGATTTTGATAATATGATGATATTTGAGTTTGATCTTGTATTGAACAAAACAGAGGAAAAGTTTGAATGATAATCTGAGAAGAGTAATAACTTTGATTTACTCATGATACTTAATATAACTCTGTTTTCATGATTTATAGTTTGCTTTTATATAAGCAATTTATGTTGGTGGGCTGAGCATCGTGGCCCAATAACCCGCAACCCTTATATCAAAAGATAAGACCAAATATTACATGGCTTTACAATACACCGTTCATTTCAATATGCCTTTGGGAGCTGGGTTGCTATTTTTGTTCTTTTCCTTGTACATTGTAACGTCGATTTTGCGATTGAAATTTATTTCATGTAGCAAGAAATGACCTGCGAAGTTGACTTTCAAACTGATGTTACAGTTGTGCTGATAGCATTATCAAGGTAAGCAGACTTTAACCTTTCTGGTTTTTGAGAATGTAAAATATTCAGACAAAATTCAATTTTCTTCATTTAGGGTGAATCATTTCAAACTCTCAGTAAGAACTATTTAGACAGACTTCTCCAAGCGCCAGAAGAAGTATTTTACCAAGGTACACGTTTGACATAGTTTATAAAAGCCGAACTTGTTTATCTATTTGACTTTCTTATAATGTCCAGAAACTGTTTTTATTATTTTGGTGTTGGATAAAGTTAAATATGTATACTTGCAATGGGACTTAAGATCAGTGATCTGCACCTTAATAATGAAAAAATTACTTATATCATTTTTCCATCCTTTAATACTAAAATGTATTATTTACTCAAAAAAACCATAAATATATAATGAAAAGGTTTATTTTTGAGTAATATTTTATTTTAATACGCAATATGAATATGGGAAAAGGGTTAACACATTAAACATGTACTAGCTGATTAAAATGATATTGATTTGTGATCATCAAAAACAAATATTTTTTATATAATTAAGTTTGTGACTGTAATATGAATGTATGGTTAAAGGGTACTAGGTGAGTATATTCCATTTATTATTGCAAAAAAATGCTCTTTGGAGCATGCTCACAGGACAATTGAATAAAAAATGGTGAACCAAATCCATTCAAAAAAATGGTCTTTAAGGCATGCTCACGGGACAATTGAATAAAAAATGGACAATTGAATTTATAATTCATTATTAACTTCTAAACAATTATAAATTCACCCAAAAAGTTAATTTTTGTAAAGAATTCATATAATAAGCAAGGATATGCTATGAATGAGTTTTGAAGTAAAGGATCGGAAATGGAGATTTTTTGTGGTCCAACTAAAATTTCAAGTGCTAAATATTAGCAAACAACTTTTAGATCCATATGAAGATATCAAATATAGAGATGAAGTTAAAATTGTACGACCATGTCTCTATTGCATCTTCTTTAAATTATGGTTAGATACCATCTATCAATATCAAGGTATCCAACTTCAGTTTATATTTTAAACTTCTCTTCATTCGAGGTCATTCAGACTTTGTCCCTGTTTCTATTATTTATCCAATTTTTTTTGGTTCTTAGAGCCTCTGACTAGTCCAATATTCTCATGTTTAACGTTGACTAAGATAAATAAAAGATGATAATAGTTGATTACAGTGCAATAAAGCAAAACTTTTCCATACGCTCTAAATGTGATTCACTTCAATCATCTTCTGTTCTACATCAAATTCCTTGTAAGTTTTTTTTCAACTCTACAAAATTTCATCATTCTGAATCTTATATAAAAATTGTAACCATAACTAACTTAATTATTGCCAGTTACACATTGGAACTATTGCTATGAATTATTGCAAGCTGATAGTATTCAGTACCTACTATATAGCATTTTGAAATATAAAAAATCAATATATCGAATAAATGAAGAGTTCTGAAAAAAACAACTATTGAATCTATATCGGTAGAAAGAGAAATACCTCAGAGATTAAATAATTTCAGATGGAAAAATGTCCATATATTACTTTGAGGTTTGAAAACAAATTTGACTCGAAGCAAGATGAATATGTTGGTCAATACTAAATGAATGCCATCTTTCTATATAGGAGCAATGGAGCAAGACAAACCTGAAAGGCAAGAAGACATAGCAAAGGTTCAAGGTACGCAGTAATTTAATTTCTTTCTTTTTTGTCAAGCAACCTTTGGTACTGTAAACTTATGATATCTATTTTTTTTCATATGATAGGTGAAATCAGTTTGTGCAATGATCGAGTTAACAATCTGAGTATAGAAAGAAGAGTAGACCTAAATGATTACCTGGACTTGAAAGGTAAGAGCCATAAAATGTCTATCACAGAAGTCGGGCCGTATGCAAAAGGATTATCAATTTTTTGTTTTCTATTTTCTACCGGAAACATTCGTGTATTTTATCGGATACGTCCCTTACAAGACGAGATACACAGGCATGAATCACCTATTGTTACTTCTGATTCCAGCAAAGTGATATTGAAGACTGCCAAATCTAAGAGTAAATAGTATTGCTTTGACAAGGTTCCAAGCTCCACACAAGGTAGCAAAAATTCTGTTTGTACATATGTTATAATCACTAAATTTCAGCACTAAAACACATTGTAATTATGAACTAAGAATGCTTTACAGAGGAAGTATTTACTGAGATAGAGCCTGTTATCAAATCAGCTGTGGACGGATATAATATTTGCATATCGGCAAACAGGCACCGGCAAAATATATACTATGGTGAGAAACTCTACAACATAAAGTTTTCTTCTTTTAAACCAAGATTTTTTTTTAACAATAACCATTACTCTCTTACATTTCTTGATAACCATAGGAAGGTAGGCTAGAAGATCCTGGTATTATGCTGCGAGTTATCAAAGCACTGATTGAACAAGCATCAGAAAGCAATTTCATGTTAGAATTCACTTTAAGTATGCTCGAGATTTACAGGGAAATGGATACTTTGCTGTATTAATAATGCCTAGTGCTGGGAGGTAGGAAAGCTGAACATGCACAGAGCATATAGAAGATTGCTCACTAACATTTGCTATTAAAAGGTATGTTTTATGCTTTAAAATGTGTGTGTGTATGATACCTTGGAGTATATATTGTGATATATGATATGAATCCTATCTTGTTTTGATAACGTATATATATTGAATTGGAGTGTGCGGGAAAGCACTAACCACGCAAAGGAGATGCTGTCAGATTTTGAATAATAATAATAATAATAAATTATAAAATATTACCGAAGTTAACTAAGTTTTCTAAAAATTAACTAAATTTATAATAATGATAATAATAATTTAACTAAGTCAATTAAGTTTTATAAATAATAATAATAAATTAACTAAGTTGATAATAATAATAATAATAATAATAATAAATTATAGAACATTAACCAAGTTAACTAAGTTTTATAAAAATTAACTAAATTTATAATAATGATAATAGTAATTTAACTAAGTCAATTAAGTTTTATAAATTATAATAATAATAAATTAACTAAGTTGTTGTTAATAATAATAATAATAAATTATAAAATATTAATAATGTTAATTAAGTTTTATAAAAATTAACTAAACTTATAATAATGATAATAATAATTTAACTAAGTTAATTAAGTTTTATAAATAATAGTAATAATAAATTAAATAAGTTATTACTAATAATAATAAATTATAATATATTAACCATGTTACCAAAGTTTTATAAAAATTAACTAAGTTTATAATAATGATAATAATAATTTAACTAAGTCAATTAAGTTTTATAAATAATAATAATAGTAAATTAGCTAAGTTAATAACAACAACAACAACAATAAATTGTAAAATATTAACAAAGTTAACTAAGTTTTATAAAAATTAACTAAATTAATAATAATAAGTTAACTAAGTTTTATAAAAATTAACTAAGTTTATAATAATAATAAATTATAAAATATTAGCCAATTTTACTAAGTTTTATAAAAGTTAACTAAATTTATAATAATAAGAATAATAATTTAACTAAGTTAACTAAGTTTTGTAGATAATAATAGTAAATTAACCGAATTTTATAAAAATTATTTAATTTTATAACAAGAACAACAACAACTACAAGTTTATGACAAATAATTTCAATATGGTTAAAGCATTTGAACGTTTTTTTCTTGATATAAGAATTAGTTTACTTGATGTGGAACTATTTTCTTATGAAGATAATAAATTTTTTATTACATTAATATATGATAAAATATATTTCATTCATGATCATATATAATATATAGTATGTGAAGGATAATTATTATATGTAATCTTAACTATATTATGTGAAAATGTATTATTTAATATATAGATAAGCCATGACACATACAAATTAGATAGATAAACTTATATTATTATCAACATGTTTAATATTACAATTAGCTTGTATATAGTCACACTGTGATGAAATTTACGTCAACTATATTTTGAACATAGAATACATCTACACTACTAGAGAATTCCTGCCATCACAGTTTGCTGAGCCATATCCACATGGGTCTCTTGATGAACCTGAACTAAATTTAGGGTATTTTTCTTTGGATAAGAACTTTAGGTGAATCTGGGATGTTATATTGGTAATACAAAGTGAAGTGAATGATAATCTTGTCTTTTTAATTGATTGCACACTATTTTACACTTGAATTGAGTTTTTTAAGTCAACTTTCTTAGTAATCGGATCAAATGCTTGGGTTTTTTGAGTTAATAGTAAATGAAAAGTAGAAAGAGAAATGATAACGGAATATGTGAAAATTGACATGATAATGGATCACTGTTTGTATCTCATTTCCTTTTTGTCTTTTATATAATAAATTCATATTTGTTCTCTTCTACTACTGATCTCTATTGCCTTTATTTCTATAGGCATATTGGACTTTTGAAGGAGACGGGCTTGGACTTTCCATGATTTATATTTTCTCTTTTAGCAATCTCTTTTTGTAAGATTTTATGTCATTAACGTTTGTGCTTAAAACATTGTTCATGAAACGTTGTATATGACTAAATTTTACAGTGTAAGAAATTAATGTAGCTTTGATTATGTTTAATCGTTATAACTGCTTATAATACCGGATTATATATATTAGTGTTTTATAAATTGAGCTGTTTTGGATACATTATTCATGGTTTATATAACTGTTTTAAAACTACTGCATTAGTTGTAAAATGTAGCAAAAATGTTTATATACCGCAACCTTTCAAAAAAGCTGAATAACTTACTTTTGCAGCATTTCAAAACTACTGCTATATTACTGGTTCTTCTGAAGTAATGATGGTAGAATGTGTTGCCAAAACGCTGCTAAATGAGTTTGCAGCTGTTATCCCGTCTTTTGGCAAGGCCGTGACACCAAGAACTTGACTAGAAACCAATGACAGTTCATCTTGGAGATCGGCTATACGCAGGCTCACTATGGATATCGACGAATTTTGTCCGAGTTCGGATCAAGCTACAATCGACAAGACATGACGAGCAAAGCCATGGAAGTCAGCACTCCAAATTTCAAGACAATCCGAGTTCATATGCTCAATTTACGATCGATGCAAGTTGGATGAAAATAGCCTCAACTTCGTATCCATCGGCCAGCCACTGTTTGAACCGATCTACTTCGTATCCATCGGCAAGCCACTGTTCTAATTCATCGACTCACGCTGTTCGTATCCATCAGTGGATCACTGTTCGTATCCTTCAAGTCCGGTTGCTTCGTATCCATCGAGAAGTTATTATTCGAATCAATCCCTGTCATGGTCATTTGTATCGATCGGGCTACCAGTGTTCGAGTCCATCTGGCCACTTCAACTTCGTATCGATCGACTGGAGTCATTTCCAATCGATACGAACAAGGCCACGTAGTTAACTTATGCCACGTGTTCTCTATCGACACGAACAGAGCTCGTTGCATCGATGCGAACGAGAGTCACCTTCCATCGATTCGAACAAGACAAATGCTTCGATACGAACAAGACGAAGTTCAAGGGTCGACTCGATCAACTCGGCATAGAAGATGGATTGATCAGAAGATTGCTCGCCACGTCATCACCTGGTTGTGCGCAGCCATCAATTCGAACAAGATCGAGTTGAAATAATCGAGTCGAACCAAACAGTCTGCCGAAAGTATCCATTTCATATCGATCATATCTCGCAATCTACAAGTCCAAATGCCACCAAATTTTCACAGGAGCTTACGTGCAAGACGAAGAATGTCCACACCAAGTTTCGACTCCATTGGATGAAATACTGATCGATACGAAATTCATTTGTATCGATCAAGGATCGAGCTGAAACTTCATGGGCCTGGTCGCGTGGGCCCACTCACGTGCCAGAAGAAGTCTCCCGAGATCTGAGCAAGATATTTGCCTCCTACGCCTATAAATAGAGCCCCAGAGTCTATAGAAGAAGGATTTTTGGCTTCTCTACGCCGATATTCTGCCTAAATGATTTCAAACTTCAGTTGTACTGTTGTAATCTTTTGTAAACAGCGAGTGAATTTCAATAAACATCAATCATTTTATAGTGGATGTAGGCAATTCGCCGAACCACTCTAAATCCATGTGTTTCTATGCATTTTCTTATTTGTTTATTGGTGTGTTTGTTAGATCTGCTTCATTTTATATATGTTTTCTTCATTTTATCTCTTTAAACACATCTAAAGAGTGTTGTGCCCAATTTTGGTACCAACACTTTGTTGCTTTCACTGAGAAAAAACCCAGTTCTTTCCTTCTGCTCATTGGATCTACTGCCGATATCGGATTGCAAACATCCGAGGGGAAGATCCACATCTGTCGTCAAGTGGTTCCTTCTATTCTATTCAGATTGATCCAGATCTAAGAGGAACTACACTCATCAAGATTTTCGTATCCATATTTTCGTATCCATGAAAGTATGGCGATTTTCATATCCACGTTTTCGCACCCAGAAAATATGTCAACATTCGTATCGATCAGTTTTCATATCGATCGAACTTCGTATCGATCAGCTTTCATATCGATCACATTCGTATCGATCAGTTTTCGTATCGATCGAACTTCGTATCGATCAGCTTTCGTATCGATCACATTCATACCAATCAGTTTTCGTATCGATCGAACTTTGTATTAATCAGCTTTCGTATCGATCACTATTCGTATCGATCAGTTTTCGTATCAATCGAACTTCGTATCGATCAACTTTCGTATCGATCACTATTCGTATCGATCGAACTTCGTATCGATCAGCTTTCGTATTGATCACTGTTCGTATCGATCAGATTTCGTATCGATCAACTTCGAATCGATCCAGCTATGTGCATTTCGTATCGATACTCACACGCAGTTCGTATCGATCCATCCACGTCCTATTCGTATCGATTCTCACACGCAATTCGTATCGATCCATCTGCGCCCAATTCGTATCGATACTCACACACTGTTCATATCGATCCATCTGCACCCAATTCGTATCGATACTCACACACTGTTCGTATCGATCCATCTACGGCCAATTCGTATCGATACTCACACACTGTTCGTATCGATCCATCTGCGTCCAATCAGTATCGATACTCACATCCACTTTGTATCGGTCCAGCTGTGCGCCTTTCGTATCGATCCAATTGTCCACTTTTTGGATCGTTCAATTTCATCGACAATTGTATCGTTCAAACGTTGCTGAGAAAGATGCGAAATTTCAAAAAAAAAATATTTTCGAGTACGACTCAGAGCACCTGCATAGTGAATTCAAAGCTCAATTTAATGAAGGAACATTCCATCCACGCTTCTAATTGTTCCATGACTGAACAAGACATAGGAGATCACAACAACAAATGCTGAATTGCAATCAAGGAATGGGTAAAGAAATACTACTCAACCGATGCTCCCAGAGGCTGGAGAACCTAGCTAATACGCCAAGAACTAGAGTTGGTTAATATATCATGCTTCTAAGGTGGACTACAACTTCCCCCAATTGATCAGTTTGTAAACTCCTAAATTAAAAACTACATTACGATAGCTAATATGATGACTTCCCTACACTGTTTGCTCTGCTAACTCAAAACATAGCTGGTCACCGCTGAACCATCTTTAAATGCCCGCATCTTAATCATACCGTGTCCCTATGACTAGAAGCACGACATACAACCTTAAGAGGACTTCCTCACTACTTTATATGGGCCTCCTACCTGGGTGAAAATTAGAAATGATAACCAATTTATGAGCCCATCTTAACTAACTCACCATCCAATCGGCATCACCAAACCACTCGAACTCCGAGCAATCGTGCATACATCATTCACCAGTGTTACAAGACCCCGTAGCCATAAAATGGACCTGATCATAATGTCGATTGGAGAATCTTTCCCAGTCGAGACCTATTCGTTGAAACCATCCTACATGCAGAACTTCCAGTGAAAATTCAACATGTTAACTATGTCGGTGTACTATGGAAATACAACCCCCGACGGTACCTTATGAAGTGGGAATGGCGCATGGATTTCGCCAAGGGTGATGAATGCCATCAAACGCAGATGTCTTCCCTCATTCCTCAGAGAAGACCGTCAATCACGGTTAGACATACCAGTTCTACTTCTCATATTGTTGAAGGGAATAAAGAAACTGGCAGCCAACGAATTTATCCAAAGCCCACAGCCATTTGTTGCCAATACCTATAAATGAATTCATCGCCAGAGCTTATTTCCAGACTTTGATAAGAGAACTGGTGGGTAGCCACCGACGAGTACACCAACATATCCAGGCCAATATTGAGTTGATGAACCAGATGAAGGATCAACATGGCAAGATAAGGAAGGGACCTACTCCATACTCTAGATCGTAAAACTCCTCTTCTCTCACTACGCCATAAATGGCCTTCTACAACACAAAAAAAATGTTGGCTCAGGCCCGAAAAATGTTGCCATAGGTCTATGGCAACACTTTTAGGGTGATGCAATTTTTGCCGTTGCCTTAGACCTCAAAGGCAACATTTTGATTATCTAAGGCAACATAAGTAATATTGTTGCAATAGAACCCTATTTGGGTCTATGGCAACACCCATAGGTATCTGTAGCAACATTCCAAAAATGTTGTTATAGATATTAACTTTCTTAAGTTGTGGGGCCCACATCTTGTGGGGCCCACGACCCAACTGGGTCCATCCCTATGGCAACACCTTGAATGACTATTGCAACATTATTTTAAGCAACATTTATAACCCGGTGGCAACACTATTATGAAGCTACTGCAACACTATTCTGAAGCTACTACAACACTATTCTGAAACTACTGCAACACTATACTGAAGCTACTGCAACACTATACTGAAGAGACACTAAGAGCACATAGAACAATACAATATCACATAGAACACTTGCATAATACACAGTACAATATCACATAAAACACTTGCATAATACATAGCATAATACACAGTACAAATAACAATTCATACAGCAGTACACATCACAATTCATGTCAGTTACCCCAAAATATCCAGTTACCCCAAAATACTACAAAGCTACCCCAAAATACCCGGTACACATAACAATTCATAAATGAGACTTAAGAGTTGGTGCCTCCAGTCAGATTATCGGTCTCACTGGACATGATTGTGGAAGTTAGATCCTCTACATTGATGTTCATCTCCGGGTTGGCATCACCTAATTTCTTAAGCACCCTAGCCAAATTCTCTTGTACCTTCTGATTTACCTTGGATTCTAGCTGTGCTTCCATTTCTTCGACAAGCCTTTGCCTTAAGTCATGTACGTAAGCATTTGTTAGAGCCTCGGTTGATTGTTTTGCACACTTTGCACGCCTCCCTATAAGCAAAGGACGACCTTGTGATTTTCCATTCGAAATTACTGTTTCAACAGTATTTCCTCCTTCTCCACCGGCCATTGCCTTTTGAACTAAATCCTACAAAATAAAGCCACATCAAAATTACCCTACAGTAAATGCAGAGAATGCAGCAAATGCTTACATATGGATTGTGTACAGCAAATGCAGAGAAAGCCACATTTTGGAAAACAATTTGTTTATGTGCATGTAATTAGAAAACAATTTGTAACATATATACTAGTAAAAAATGGAAAACAATTCCGTCGACAGCCAGCTACGGCTTCGTCATTTGGATTCTGAGGCTTCAAACGGCCATTCATTTTATTTATGCACATATGTGTATTACTATAGACATATATTTTTATATAAACCAAGTCAGTAATCCCTTTAACCAAATTCATTTCTTCGTTTCTAGTTTTTGTGTCATTTCTAGCCAAACGCAAAAGCAAGTCCTCTTCATTTGACTAGAAAAGGAAAAAAATGGCTGAGGGTTCAAAATTATTAATCTCACAATATACTCAATTACAATTTCCAAAGCAAACATCTATGCCATTAGTACGTTTTCGAAACTCAGGTTCAACAAGTGTTTCAAGGACAGTTTCAAGGACATGAGCATACATGCACATGAGCAAGACATGAACAATGTGCAGCATGTGCAAAACAGAACAAAATTATTACAAAACAGAATTATTACTTACAACTTTGTACTTCATTACTTGAGGATTAGACACGTACTCACGTCCATCTGTTCTCTTACGACTTTTAAGAAAAAGTGCTCCATCGGATGGTGTCTCCTGATACAAGTTCAATAGATAGTTTAGCATACACTCTCTTCAGTCAAAAATGTAAAGTATCACATACCATCTTATGACGAAGCTGGGAGAACGACTTTGGACCAGCGGTGTGTGTGTGTCTTGATACGACTTACGACTATCGGAATTTTTCAGGGCTTTTTGCTAAAAAATACACAAAAAAACAAAGTACTCGTTTATCTCACAAAAAAAAGTACTCGTTTATCTTGCGAAATAAATAATATGTACGTATACCTGAATCTCATCATTTGCCCAATACCTCAAGAGCACTTTAAAATCCTCCACTGGGATGTTGTCCGGCTTGTTTTCTAGCCTCTCCTCATCAGTCTTATAAGCTTTATAATGAGCTGTTTTTATGCGACTCTTGTACGCCCTCCAACAGTCATGAATAGACTTCAACACCCAGTTTTCACATTCATCCGGAATAATATACCGTTGCTTAAATATAAATCAAAGATATAAAAGAATAAATAAATCAAAATTCAGCTACATTATAGTTAATAGATCAATATTACTTATTAAAGTAAAATTCAGCAACATTATAGTTAATAATAGATTACCTTAACATAATCCCATAGAGATTTCTTCAACTTTTCAGGAACATCCGACCAAGATTTATACGTAAGTGGCACAGACCTTTTCAATGTTCCTAAAAAGTTGCTCAGTTCAGATATTACTTTGTCATCATCTGAAATAGGTTGGAACCACTGGTTCATCATAATTACAACTCTTTTGTCATTTGCCCTTGTATGAACATTAAACATCTTTGTGTGACCTCTGAGTCTTTTAGGAACTTCACCTTTAATTAAAATGAAAAGTCCCGTCAAATAATAACATAAATCATAATGTAAATTCAATACTTAAATATTAATCCTACTGTAATATTAAATATTATTATCACATCAATTCAGTACTTGCTTCAACTTCTTCATTTTCAATGTCTGGGAAGACATTCTCCGCAACATACTTATTTGCCATACCACTTGCACTAGCTTTTGCAACATTTTTCTTTTGTCGTTCCCGCAGAGCCAAATAATCAGCCATTGTTCCTTTTCCTTCAACATCCTTCTCAGTTGAACTTACTACCAGGCTTGGGCTTGTGCTTCTCAACTTTTCCTTTTCCTTTGCGATACCACTAGCTGAACGAGTTTGTGGTCCACTAACAGGCTTGGGCTTCTCAACTTTTTTAGTTCTCTAAATTCTATATATAAGTAGGAAATAAGATTGGATTTTATAGTTATTATCTTCATAAGTAGAAAAAATAAGATATGTAGCTATCACACACCTTGCTTGGACTTTGTGAAGTATCATCTTCACTATGCTCCTCATGGTCCGGATTATATTCCTGATCACTATCCACATCCTCTTGCATCTTTTCTTTTCCTTTATCTTTTTTTTTGGTTTGCATTTCTCAGTTCAGCTGAAATTGCAGGCACACCTAGAGAAGCAAGAACTTCGTTGTTCCTCATCACATTAACAGCTCTATGTACTTCATAATCTTTTAGGTTCATCATCAACTTAGCAGCTCTCTGTACTTCATAATCTTTTAGAGATAGTGGAGGTGTAGAATACTCATTTGGAGGTGGTGGAGGTGGTAGATGAACATCCTGCAAGTATATAATAAACAGGAACATCATAGTAAGTATGCTGCAAGAGTGGTACAAAATATTCAAATTACAATAAGATCATCATAATAAGAATTCTTCAAACCTGCATGCCATTTTCATCCATATCTTCTTCTTCCGATGTTGGTAAACGTGATTCCAACTTCCTCTTAACACTTGATGAGTTCAGATTCACTATTGAATCGCTGATTTTTGGTTTTTTTTTCTGTGTCATCTTCTGAGGATTTACCTGATCAGCTAACTTTAGATTCACGGTTGCATTGTTGGGTTCTGGATTATTCAGCCGTGTCGACTTCCGAGGACTCCTCACCTCAGCTAACTTTAGATTTTCGGTTGCATTGTTGGGTTCTGGATTATTCAGCCGTGCCGACTTCCGAGGACTTTTCACCTCAGGTAACTTTAGATTCATGGTTGCATCATTGGGTTCTGGATTATTCAGCCGTGTCGACTGCCAAGGACTGTTCACCTCACCTAACTTTAGATTCACAGTTGCATTGCTATTCAGTCGTGCTGACTTCCGAGGACTGTTGACTTCAGCTAACTTCTTGTTTTTTTGGTTCTGTTGTAGTTGATGAGCCATCACGTACTGTCGTTTCACTGGTTTTGTAGCTGCAATAATACAATGATATTATAATCATAATCTTTAAATGTTATAATCAAAATATCATAATAATTTATTTTGCTATATCAAAATATCACAATCTGTAAATGATATTAACTATCCATTTATATATACTTGTAACCAGATTCTGCCTTGACCGCATGATTACATGCGGCTGCATTTGCTTCAGTGGCTCAATTGCAGTATCAACAATGTTGTTGATATAAAAATCCAAGTTGCCACCACTGTTAACTCCTTTGACTAATTCGGAGAGGTCCGCATCATTCGTCACTAACTTCCACCCACCCTTCTCACCATTTCTCATATAAATTCCTCCTATTTCGGTGTATTGAAGGTCATCTTTCACAAACTCCATGAGCACTGTGTACGAGAAGTAGTCAGGATCAACCCTCTTTACCACAGTATCAGTTCCACCAACATATTGTGCCTTCTGAAATGCACCCCTTGTGATGAAATGTGAGCTGCATGTGTTCCCCCATCCTATACAAAATGGGTACAGAATGGTGAGTTTACATTGGAAGCAAGATATGAAATAATAAAATGGGCAGGTATATTAAGTACATATGTGTATGTAGGTATATAAAGCACTAGAAACAACAAGGGAACACATAAAATCAGAATAACTTACAAGAAGTCAAGTAATTAAAAAGTAGTAAATTAATTATGAAAATCAACAGATACAGAAGTCGTCCCTTAATTAAGAACCAATACATAAATAGAAGTCACTTGATATTGCTACATAGAAATCAAGAGGAAGTTTCCTCTATGCTAGGTGGAATGAGGATTTGTGTTGCCGGGACGTCATCTCTATACCACCTAACATCACTAACTTGATTTCCTCTTCCATTACCACATTGAATATCATGTAAAACTGGATCATCTTCATTTCCATTTTCATTTTCGACATCACACCAGTCCCTCGGCAATTTCTTGACAACATTATAAAGTGCTGTATCAGTTGGATCTTGTACATAAAATACTTGTTGTACTTGTGAAGCCATAACATACGAATCAGATTTCTGGCACAATCTATTAAAATTAACTCGAGTCATCCCATACAAATCTTTCTCTTCTTGGTACCAGCAACACTTAAATAAAACCACTGAAATTTCTCCCCAATAATCAATTTCTAGTATTTCTTCAATTGCTCAGTAGTAACTAACATTACCAACCAATGGATTTTGATCTTTTTAACTTGCAAAGCTAGTGGTCAAGGCAGTCAAGAATACACCACTATTCTGTGTTTTACACTTAGCATCTCTATATTTTGTATGGAATCTGTATCCATTAATAACATATCCACTAAATTTCCTAGCTGTCCGATTAGGGCCCAATGCAAGCACTTCTAGCTCTTTCGAAATGTCCTCTTTTTTCCCAACCTCATCCTTCAGCCATTTCCAGAATTCTTCAGTATGTGCTCTCTCTCTTTTATATCTTCTCGATATTGCATGACCATCAATTAAAGCTCAATGTTCCCTATAATAATTATGATGGTATTAATATCAATAAAGAAATATTCTAATTCTTTAGTACTTGCTAGAATAAAATTAGAACATAAAAACTTACTCTTTTAAATTATCTATTTCCTCATTACCACAATTGAATAGAATGTACCGATGACATGCCATCCACTCAGATTCTTTTAGATGAATATCTTTTCCGTCTTTATTTCTTCTTGTACCAATAGCATATTCCATATTTTGTGGACAACTTTCAAATTTAGGTACTGCATCACCACCGCTTAAGAATCTTGAGCAGAATGTCAAGCATTCTTCTACCAAGTAACCTTTGGCGATGGAACCCTCCGGTTTAGATCTGTTGTGCACATAAGATTTGAGTTTAGCTAGATAACGCTCAATCGGAAACATACATCGAACGTGCACAGGTCCACCATATTCAACTTCCTTGCACAAGTGAACCGTCAAGTGAACCATTATGTCAAAGAAAGCTGGTGGAAATATCATCTCAAATTGGCAAAGAATTTCGACAATTTCTTGTTGTTGCCTCTTCACATCTTCCAAATCAATTACTTTGCCCCAAAGACCTCTTAAGAATGCACCAAATCTTATCAAAGGCAATGCAACCTCAGGCTTCAGTGTTTTTTTCACAGCAAATTGCAACAAGTAGTGAAGTAGAAAATGAGCATCATGGGTCTTGTACCCTGAGATTTTCCTTTCCTTCGTGTGAACATACCGACTGATATTGGCTGCACAACTGTATGGCAATTTAACATTCTCCAGTACTGAGAAAAATATTTCTTTTTCTTTATTCGTCATGTCAAATATGGCAGCCCTAATCTCAAAGTGTTCGCCGTCATTTGATAAAACGGGATGCAGGACCTTCCTGATGCCCATTTCCTGTAAATCAAAATGAGCATTCAAATGGTCTTTTAACTTGCCACTAATATTTAGCAAAGTACCGAGTATGTTGTCGCATATGTTTTTCTCTATATGCATAACATCAAGGTTATGTCGCAATAAATTGTGGCTCCAATATGGTAAATTGAAAAATATTGACTTCTTTTTGAAAGGGGAATCCTTTTTCTTCCCAAAATTATTTTCAAAGTCACGCAACAGTTCTTCAATGTCTGTTCTTGATAAATTTCCCGGAATTTGTCCTATTTCAACTTCACCATTGAACCTCCTCTTATCAAACCTCCACTTGTGTTTCGGATCCAGAAATTTTCTATGATTCATGTAGCACATTTTTTTACTATGTTTCAAGTACATTGAAGAAGTCTCATAATGGCATACAGGACAACCCAATTTACCCTTTGTACTCCAACCGGATAACATTGCATACCCCGGAAAATCGCTAATGGTCCACAACACACTTTCACGTAACATGAATTTTTGATCAGTAAAGGCATCATAAGTTTCTATGCCTATATCCCATAATTCTTTCAACTCTTCAATTAGAGGCTGCATATATACATCAATTTTATTCTTTGGAGACTCTGGACCGGAGATGAGTGTTGAAAGAATTAGATTTTCGGGCTTCATGCACAACCAAGGTGGAAGGTTGTAGTTAACTAATACAATTGGCCATGTACTGTAAGTTGTACTCATTGTACGAAAAGGATTGAATCCATCAGAGGCTACACCCAATCTGATATTTCTATTTTCTGATGAAAAATCAGGATACATAGCATCCATCGCCTTCCAAGTCTCGCTATTAGCTGGATGTCTAAGTTTTCCGTCTTTTTTTCGGCCCACGGAATGCCATCTCATAAGTTGTGAATACTCCTTGCATATAAACAGCCTTTGCAGCCTTGGTTTTAGCGGAAAGTAACGCATCACTTTTGTCGGGACTTTGTGAATCAACTTCTCTGGATCATTGTCACGGGTGCCTTTCTTTTCCTCTTCCCACCTCGAAATACCACAAGAGTTACAGACATCTTTATCTTCATTTTCTGCCCAATAGAGCATGCAATCGTTTGGACATGCGTGTATTTTTTTATAATCAAGACCTAAATCTTTAACGATTTTCTTCGCGGCTCTAAAAGATAAAGGTATGTGGGCCTGTGGAAAAGCCTCTCTCATCAACTCTAGTATATTCCCAACTGCAGACTCTGTAATTCCATGTACACATTTTAAAGAATAAAGCCTAATGATAAAACTTAATCTCGAAAATTTTGAACAGCTAGGATATAATGGCTGCTTTCCATCTTCGACAAGGCGATAAAATCTTTTAGCATCGGCATTTGGTGCATCAGAATTCTCATCTTCACAGTTCTGCATATTTCCACGAGTACGGTGCAACATTTCACCTAAATTACCTCCAAAATCACCAGCATCACAGTCTATATCTTCATCACTCCTTCCAAAATTTGGGTGAGAAACCTCACAAATCCATTTCACATACAATGGAGATGGAACATTGCAGATGAGATGATCATAAATTATATCTGGACGACGCCACTTGCTATTTTTACTATTCTTGCATGGGCACGTCATGTCATCGCCTACGGCGAATTTAGAAAAACCATTTTGTGTAAAGGCTCTTATCCCGCTATATCCTTCACTAAACTTTGGAAGTTCTATCCAAATGTTTTCGCTGTCCATCACTACAATTATGAATATGATTATTTTAACATAAAAAGATAAAATTTGTGTGTGTCCAACAAGAGGAAACCTAGACAAGTCGAATTGTTAATTCAGGCCGAATTAAGAATTTATAAGTAGTTTAAATCGAAACCCTAAAGTGATGGGAGAGAGTGCTATACCTCAAAATCGAAATTGAAGCCCTAAAGTGATGTGAACAATGCTTGAACCCCCAAATCGAAGCGAAATCGCTGAACAAAGCTTAAACCCCCAAATCGAAGCCCTAATCGAACCGAAATCGCTGAACCCCAAATTAAGAATGTTCGCTTGAACCTTTGTAAGAAGACAGAGAAGAATGAAAATAAAAAGTTATTTGCGGGGACTTTTTTTCTTCGTGGCTCTAAAAGATCAAGGAGTGGTGTTCGGATTGATGAGGTGTCATGTTCTCCAACGTAGGATTTGCCTTGGTAGATTGGCGTGGATCGGTGCGAAAGATATGCAAAGGTCTGCTATAGCAACACTATAAAAAAATGTTGCATCAATTACACTTGTTTAGCTAGAGCAACATATTTTTATGGCTAAGGAAACACCAAAAATTCAACGTTGCAGTAGGACCAAAATTGTATAGCTATCGCAACATTTTACCTGGCAACACCTTGCAAAAATGTTGCAGAAGGCCATCTATGGCGTAGTGTCTAGATGGCTACCGTGACCATTAAAATTAATCACAAAGTCATAATATGGTATCGAAGAAATGTGCCCGATCGGAGGTGCGGCCTCACTTGGACCGGTATAGCTCCCGTTTTAGCCACATCAAGCTGACTCACGGGAGTCAGGGCTACGTAAATACCTCATACAGAATTGTTCGCCAAACCATCCTACTTCATTCTGGAATCTCCACCACGTACACAGTTGTTAAAGTGATTTTCAGTATTGGCAGAGAATATGACAATATCCAATCCCGGTCTCTTTAACAACCAAACGCTTATTTCACACCGGATTGTTCTTTTACATTTCCAAAACTGATTTATAATTTATATCAAAATATCATATTCTCAAAACCATATCAATTTCGAAATCATATTTACTTTCAAAATAATATCACATTTGAAATCATCACTTTCGAATTCATATTTCCAAAAATAGATTAATTCCTCATTTAAAATCATCATATTCCTCAAATCTGTCATTTAAATCCCTACTTATGTTATGACACATTTAATTATATTCTACTTAAAAATCAAGGATTTAAATATAAAACTTCCACTTTACAAAACCTAAAATTCAGAAAATAGTTTAGATAGTTTAAAATATTTTTAAAAATAGTTTAAGGTAGTTTAAAATAAATTAAAACAGATTAATATGGTTTAAAATAGATTATAATGGATTAATATAGTTTAAATATATTAAAATAGATTAAAATAATTTAAAATGGATCAAAATAGTTTAATATAGTTTGAAATAGATTAAAATAGATTAATATAATTTAAAATAGATTAAAATAGTTTAATATAGTTTAAAATGGATTAAAATAAATTAATATAATTTAAAATAGATTAAAATTGTTTAATATAGATTAAAATAGGTTAAAATACTTTAAATAGATTTAACATAGATTAAAACGGGTTAAAATACTTTAAATAGATTTAAAATAGATTAAAATACTTTAGAATTTCGATTTAAACCAATTTCCAATTCTAACCTTCAAACTTGGATTTTCAAAGTAATTCAATTTATATAAATCAATTTCCTTTAAAATATCATTTAATCCAATTCAAAATTTATGGTTTTAAAATCGTTTAGTTTAACAAATCTGGTGTCCGTATATAATTTTCTACCTTATGGTCAAGTGATACGGATATTTCTCATTTCAATTCGCAAAAAATTTAAATTTACAGGTATATATTATTTTAACTCGCAATCTCGAATTTAATTACAAATCCGTGAAATTGCTTGAGCCTATCATTTTAACCCATAATGATTTCCCCTAATTTATCAAATCGTTCGTGTATGTATCATTTCAACCCATAGGGAACTTGTAGTGTTATAACAATATAAACGTATAACATCCAGTCATCCAATATCAATAATCAAACATACATCACAATCACCATTCAATCAATCAATAAATAACATCAATTAACTGATTATCATCTACAGGTATTCAATTGACAATTAAATTCAATAATAGATTAAACGATGATTAAATGCAATAAAAGTCAAATTTAACTAAAATGACAATTGAAACATACCAAACATCAACTTATCAATTTCTGATCACATCAAAAATTTAATTTAACTAACATAAGATAATTTAGTAATTGTGAGTGGGTTAAAACACTCACCTTTGATTTCAAATTGATTTGAAATCCAAATAAAGGCCCAAAATTCAACAGTCTTAGAATTCGTCCACACCAAAGTCAAAATGTCTGAAATCTCAATACGATCGCAAATGAGCAAACCGCGCATGAATCCGAGTTCGTATGCAGAAGATATGGTAGTTAGAACATTCGACAATCGAAATTAAATTAAAAAAAACAAAAAAAGAAACGTACCACTCAAACATAGACACGTCGGCGTCCCCACGCGAATCATCACGTAATCCTACAAACTACATCGATCGACCACTGTACACGAGATCCACCGCCGATCAAGCTGCAATCGCCACCACCACAACGCCGGTCCATTCGATCGAGACCCACCACCGCGACCCTCTCCCTGAGCCGCACCATCCCTGGCTGAGTGGCCACCTCCGGCCCCACGCAACGCCTCCGCCGTCATTTGACTTCAACAGCCAAAATTGGCGAATCTCGACCACCTAAGCATGAACGACTAGCAGATCCCAGACCTGCTCGGCAAGCTCTACCAACCCATGCCCTCCGATCATCGTCAGGACGCAGATCCACCGTTGAAAATTTGAAACCCTAATATGAACGGCTGAGGTTCAACCTCAATTTCTGATCAAACAGTGATTTGATTGCAAAAACGAATAGAAGATTTGAGTTGCGCTCGTCGAGAGCTTCGAATCAGTATATAATATGATAAGGTTTGGAGGAGTTTGATTTTGAAATTGAATTTGAAATTGGAATAGGGTTTTGAAATTGGAATATGTTTCTGCCATTGAGAAGAAAAAACCAGAGAGAATTGTACATACAAAATAGACTGAAAGACAGCTAGGGTTTGAGGAATAAAGTCTATTTATATTAACAAAGCTCGATAAGAAAATAAACACATCGAATTTGTACCATGAACGAATAGCGACCCAAAAAGCCAGTTCTGCCCCCAAAACGAAAGATGGTCATCCCATATGTCAAAATAGATGTTTTCGATATTTTCAAACTCAATGGAACAGGTTTCAAGTCCTAATTCCATCGTATGAAGAAGTTAGCTTTTAAAATCAGCTTATTTCAAATTGATTTCAATAAATTGATTTATGCACGTTTCGAGCCCGCACGATCAAAGGACAATTCCGATCGCTACGAAACTTGAAATCCTACAATAATTCACCGTTACGGATCCGATGAAACTAGTTTCGTCGAAATCCAAGACAGTGGCCAAAATGGCAAATTTTCACTTTAAGTAAATAAATTATTATTAAATTAATTAAATCACTTTCCAATTCAAATTTTATAATTCATAAAAAATTTATCGTTTTTGATTACTTAGACATTTACAATAATTTAAAACAAATTTACGTATCAATTCAGTGTGAAATATTATACTAATTACAATGTTCAGTTTAACTATAAATAAATCTAATTAATTATAATTTAATTCCAATAAATTGATTTAATTTGATTTCAATCTTTTTATTCAATCAATCATTACTCTATGGGCATAGATAACATTGGTTTACATCTTATTACATTAATATTCTCCAATTCCATCTTAATTTCCATTAACGTAATATTTAATTACATTTAATTTCAATTGATTTCCAATTTAATTCAACAGCTTAAATAAATAGGTAACATATCACAATGGTCACCTTTTACTTAATTTAATCACATTTATGGTTTTATTATTTACAAACAAATGTTATAAATACTTACACAACACTGATTTCATCCAATTACAATTAATTACATATTTTCTCACCAAAAAATATAACATTTAAATTATTTCCTTATTTACAATCTAAAACTAATTTTATGTTTACAATTATTTCGATTTATTGAAATTACGTTAAGATAATTATCAACTGCCTTAAATTAACGTTATTAAATTTCATTCTAGTTATTATTCTCATTAATTAAATCACAAATTTTAATTTCTTCCAACATTAAATTAAAAAATCTTATTAAATTAACTATTTTTAATTATCTAAAATTACGTGTCGTTACAAAACCTTCTGAGGTAATCCCCTAGAGACTCTCCCTGCCTTTGCTTAATGTTTGCTAAAACAGTATAATTAACAGTTGGATCCTTACATATATAAAATTGAGCTGAGAATTCATATGAGAATTGCTTCCATGAATAGATAGTCTTTTCTCGATACTGATGATACCACTTTGCAGCTGCTCCTTGAAGTGTCACGGGAAATAGTCTACATCGAACTGCTCCAGAGGCACTGTATAGATCCATTTGGCTATCAAAAGCCATCAGGTGATCATCAGGATCAGTGGTATAATGATATTTCATGTTGGAACCTTGACATGAGATGGGATGACCGTTGACATGATTTCATCCATGAACAGAGCTATTATTTCATTATTATTTTCTCGCTCATCCAAAGTTAATTTTCCTTTTGCATTTAGCATATCTTTGACTACTTTTTCTGCTACATCTTTCAAATAAGCTTCAGTGTTGTGATAGCTTTTTCGGTTTGGGCTATACTCTTTTGAGGTCGAGCTTCCAGATTGCTCGAGAGATTTATCTGGTATCCTTTCTTGATGATCAACTTTAATCGGATGACGTTCTTTTTTCTTTGATGATGTCAGATCTATTTTGCTCTTGCCCACATTAGTATAAGATTTTAAGTTTCTTCTAGGAGAGATCACCTCATCTCCAGTTGTTGGTTTTGCAGTTTTGAAAGGCTTTTGGGATATAACTGCTTTAAGGAGCTCTTGCATCCAGTAAATATTGCTCCAGATGCTTTATCTTAGTTACATTGTCATCTAGTTGTGCTGGGGTTGATGGCTGTCCTTGCATAACACCCTCCAAGTTGAAAGTTGGAACAATGTTTTCTTCCAGAGTTGTAATGTGTATTGCTTCTTTGTCCATTCGACTAAGCCTTTTAGATTTCATTTCCTACATCAAGTTAAACAGCCCATAATTAGTCTATAAGTGAACAACAAAGGCGGAGGTTCAAGCCCTCCTTTTAGCGCCAAAAATGTTAACAAGAAAACTTGTTAACATCCCAAAGCTAATTTGTTAACAAAGAATGTTGCTAACATCCTAAAGGAAAGTTTTAGAAGTGACCAATCTCTTCGAAACCCCTTTCGAATAAGTTGATTAGGATAGATTGTCTTTGAAGAATGGCATCATGAAAATGTTAATTGTAGGTAACAAGCCTAATTAACCCTTTGAAACGAAAGTTAAGAGGAGAACATCTCCTTTGCGACCCCTTTCGAGTGAGTCAAAAGGGTCATTCACATCACATTTTAAGTGGGAAGAAAGGAATCAGTCATACACCCCTTTTGAATGTGTCGAAAGGACCATTCTACCCTTAAAAGAAGAATTCGCTTTCGAAGGGATTGTTTCTGCTATTATGGAAAGAACTCCTTCGTAGGGGTTATATGTTTTGAAATATCTGCACTCCTTTCGAAAGTATTCAATCAGCTAGCATAACTTAATGTTCTTACAGTGATTCTCTTTCAAAACCCCTTTTGATTAGATCGAAAAGGGATTCACTTCTTTGAAAGGGCCTAATGTAAGATATAAATTCAATGTGCTATGAAATAGCATTTTAAACAAATAATATAAGTTTCATGAACTTATTAATATCGAAACATCATCATCATGTCAATTTGTAATAATCATGTTGTTAATTACATAATTAATTAAAATTAATTAAGGATAATTAATTTATAATTGTAATTTGTGAAATTTAATTATGGAAGTAAATTTAGTTTTGAGAATAATTGATTAGATTTAATTAAGGAATGAGTTTCATTTCTTAAACAAGATTTCAATTTCAAATTTTGAAACATTATTAAATCAATTATTTGAATTTGATGTTTAGAGTAAAGTGTTTATATTGAGAATTTTTTGTTGAAATGCAATTTTTAAATTGTTAATTGGTTTTGTCAAATTTGAGAAATTAATGAATAATTTTGTTAAAATATTGTTAGAGAAAATTTTGGTTTATTAATGATAGAACTAAACAAATATTAGTAACACTTAGGAGAATTAGCAACACCTTGTTAGTGGATCCTCATCTCAACTCTCTTGATCCATTAGTGCAAATAAGAGAAAGTATTTCTCCTTAGTATACATTCATGTTCATTCTAAAGTCGGAAAAGAGTAAACCAAAAACTAAACTCCTCCTTCTCAAAGCTTTAAAACCCTAGTTCCTAATTTCCAAATTCAAAGCTCAAATCAAAGTGATTTTATCCAACAATTTAAAGTGAGTGCTTTAAACCCTATCTCAATCCTTTAGAACTCTAGAAGAATGATTTTGATCCCATTTTTGATCAAATTGCTTGCTGTTCAAAATTTTCTTGTGTTTTTGGCTGATTTTGGAGAAACTAGGAGGTTAGCAAGGCTTAAAAGAGAATTTAGCAAGCTATAGGAAAACAATAAGTGAGCTAATCACTCACACTACTATCTCTAACCCATAAGAATAATTGTTAATTGCTGTTTGGATTGAATTGGTTGGTTTGTTGATTGAATTTCTTTCAATTTGATTGTGAATTGGTTGTTTGAATTTGGTGATTATTTGATTGTTTGCTGAAAATAAATTACGAAAATTGCTGCAGTAAAACAGCAATGTCTTAGTGTATAATGCTCCAAATCGACTCAATCTTTTTGTGGTAGAAATTCTTTCAATAAGCTGCAAGTTATATTTTAATCACGTTTTAAAATTCGACAGTTTAAGGGGTTTAAACTGAGTTTGAAACTGATGTTATAGCACAGCCATATAAAAAATTTCTAAGTTAATACCTGAGAGTAAAATGGACATAACTTTTGATTGATGAATCCAATTGTGTTGAATATTTTTGCAGTAAAAATATAATCCCCTAAGGAAAATTTTTTGTTTTAATCACTTTCTCAAATTTCTGGGTCGAAATCGGATTTTTAACAGAGTAATAGTCTCTGCCCTGTCAAATTTTCTGAGCTAAAACATCGTTAGCAATTTAAGCATAACATTCTCATTTTATAGGAATTCGATAATTTTTGAAGTTCTCGAAAGCATGGACCCTGTGTTATAATTTTCATGTTTTGTGTTTTGCATAATTTTGAAGTTTAAATGGTTAAAAAACTCGTTTCTTGTCGCTGGCCTGTCAATGAAAAACAATGTTGATAAATTTAAATCTAAAAAATTGTTTTGGCCATAACCTTTTTGTTACTTATCGGAATTTGGTAATTCTTGATGTTCTTAAAATCATAGACTTTGTGCTACAACTTTCATGTTTTAATTTTTGTAAAATTGTGACGACCCGGAATTTTTGTATATTTGAAATTGGGATATTTAATTTATTTTAAATATTCAGAGATTAATTATAAACTTAAATTTCAAATATCGCTGTTTATTGAGTAATTTAATAATTAAATTAAATTTATTTGAAGTTGGATAAAATAGTAAATTTGGTATTCTAAGCTAATTAAAAATATTTTGAAAGCTCGTAAAATTCGTAATGATAATACTGAAGATAATAGAAGCTTCAGAATGTAATTTCAAACTGTTTTATTCAGTTTTTAAATTATATCGTTTGAATCGATATTTAAAAATAGCCTTCCGAGGCACAGTCTCGGAATTCGACGAAACCAGTTCCATTGGATCCGTAATATTGTGTTATTATCGGATTTCAATTTTCGTAGCATTTGGAATTGTTATGTGTGCGTATGATATATAAACGCGTTAAACTTTGTTTCGAAACAAATTGAATCTAAACAAAATATGGTTGCTTTCTTTTGTCCGACCGTAAGTACAATACGCCTCCATTTTTGTCTCGTTCGTACTCTATTTCTTTCCCTCTTCTTAGATGGCCATTCGAGAAAATATCTCTGTTGAGGTATTCAAACACGTTAAAATCAAATCGTGTTCCCCCATTATTTCTAATTTCCTTTTCCCTTCAGTTCGAATCAAACAATGGCCGAAAACAAGAAATACATTTCCTCCAGTTAAAACTCGTCCCATCCCTATTCTTTTCCCTCTTTTCAAAATCATGCCGTTCGAAAACAAAGGAAGAAACAGACTTCCTTTATTTTTAAACGAAAATCAAAACCAACTCTCGTTCGTATATAAAAGAAAAAAAATTTATAAAGTACCCAGTTCTCTTTGCACAAATCGATCGCGATTTCTGGTCATCGAGGTGGCGTCTGAGGCACGCGTGAGATCGCGATGGGGGCGACGTTTTCGTGGAAGGTTGGCGACGTAGGCAGGCTAGGGTTTGGATGGGGCAGCGACACGGAGATATGCGATTCGAGTTGGGGGCGATTTCATCGCGAGGCCAGGTCATGAGGCCGTGCGATCTGTAGGCTAGCATGTGGAGGCCGGAGGTTGTGTTGTGTCGCGATGGTGGGTTGAAGAGTTTTCGGGGTAGAGCTGAGTCACAATTTTCGTGATGAAGGTCTCGAGCAAGCGAGGCGAAGCGGAGGCACCCGGTGGTAGTGGCGAACTCGATTCCAGTCGAGGTTCGAGCAGCAGGGTGCGACGTCGAGGAGGTTCGGATGGAAGGGTCGTCGTTCATTGTTGAGGTGGAGCGGTCATTGATTCGAGCAGACGCTCGCAGGTGGTGTTCGTTCGGGGTTCGTTTGGGCAGATCTCGTGAAGGTTGAGCTCGCGATTTCGAATTCCTGTACGTTTTCAGGTAATTTAAAATATTAATACATTTAAAATTAATTTTAAGCTAGTTTAGATTTTTAATTTAATGTATTGGTATTTTTTTACAGTAATGGTAATTTTATTTCAAAGATACATATACATGGTTTAAAACAGAAAATATGTATATATAAACATAAGATTTTAGGATATAAAAGTTTATATAAAGTTAGTGGATTCTCAAATCTGTATATAGATTTTTAGTATAGTAGTTCTAAGAAAATGAAATAAAATAAATATACTTATACACGTATTAAATTTACTATTTAGATTTAAAGTAATATATATATAGGTGATTAACTCGATCAATTTACTTATAAGATTATTTTAGTTACTAGGAATTATTTATCTTAAGAAAATGGGTTAAAATTTATTATTAAGTAATCTAAGAAGTAATTGATTGTTTAGGGTAACTAATTAAATGGTAATTTACTGTTGACTATTTCGAATATTGATGTCATATAATATTGATTCAAGGTACAAACGGCGAGAAAACTAAGAGAATATTAAAGTGGATGGCAAATGCAAAGGTGAGTTAATCTCACTCAGCTGAATTTTTAATTTAAATTTAAATGGTTAAATTTAATTGATTGGATGATTGCATTGATTTGATGTGCTATATATATAGTAGTATATAGCAATATATACATATTGGCATATGTATATATTGGAATTGTTGATATTCCCGCATTATATAGCGGATGAGACCCTATGCGCCGCATAATAGCGGATGATATTTATTTAAATCCCATATACCGCGATATTCCACCCCGAAGTGGAATTGGTATTGTGCTAACGTCTGTGGATGCAGGGAAATAGGTTGGAGGGATCCAACTGGATTCCTCAAAAATTTATTGTATTATTCTGTGATCTGAATATTGATATCCTGTGATGATTTGATATTGGATGTTGTGGTTGATTGAATTCCCAGTATAATAAATTTTGAAAATCTATGGGATTGAATTTTTGAAGAAAATAAAGAATGAAAATTTAAGTAAATTGGAATAAATTTAAAGGTGAATTGGAAATAAGATAAAATGAAGTGAATTGGAATTTTAGTAAATATGGGAAAAAGAAATTTAAAGTTTACTGAGGAGTAATAAAATTTAAAACTCAAGTGATATTGTTTTTAAAGAAATAGAAAAATTTCTTTTAAATTTAATGATTTAATATAATTTAAATTAAAAGCGTAAATAAGGAATGTTGGGAATTAAAAATAGGTATTTTCAGTAAAAGGGGGTTTTAAATTCACAAATGAGAAATAAAATTTAAAAGGGTGTTGTATTTGAAATAGATAAAGTAAACAAGGAATTTTATTCCAAAATAAAGCAAATTTGAAATCAATTGTAGAATTGATGTAAATGTTGGAATTTGAAATTTAAAGAGAAATGAGATTTTGGAAATTTATAAACTGAGTTTATAAAGTGAAATAAATGTCGGTAGACATTTTAAATATAAATTCAGGATGAGAATTTATAAAGGAAGGAGAATTGGTTTAAGAATAAATAATGATTTATTTTTAAAAGAAGTGGAAGAGAAGTATTTTCTGGATAGCCAAGTACATTTGGTTTTAAAAGCAATTTTAAATATTTGCTAAAGATTTATTGTTATTTTACAAATCAGGTTTAGAAAATCTATTATTTCAAATGTAAATTTTCAAAAGTAAGTATTTTTCAAAACTATTATTGTAATAGATATAAAAGTGATTTGATAATACGTTTTAAAAGGAAATTTGTTTATATTTTTAAAAGTGGCTTTATTTTAAATGTTTTTAAATATATATTTGGACTTAAGTTTTAAAGTAGTTTTCAAAGGTGTTTTATAAAGTATATTTATAATAAAGTGTTTTAAAATTATTTTAAAATCTAAAATGGTTTGTACTTGGTGTTCCAGTGAAAATAAATATTTGGAAAATTATTCCTTGAAGGGAATATAGTTTGAAATTGTTTCCAATGGGGATTGGAAAGGGAAATAATATGTGGTGAAGATATTTTGGGAAAAATAGATAATTTGGAGAAATTATTGATTGTTGATGGTTGTTATGGATGTTAATTGATAGTTAAATAACCGACTATCAATATTGGCCAAATGCGTTGATCGTTTCGAAGAGACCGGGATCGAGTTTCCGTATACCGGGATTCTAGGTCTGGAGACTCGAATACCACTTCGTTTCGATTTGTACGTTTCGTGTAACGTGTTCAGAGTCGAAGATGGAGCAGTGAAGTGCAAGGGCTAGTCGCTACTAATCCTGAGGATATTTCCAAAATGGATGTAGTAGGAATAGTGCCTTCGGTTCCGTTCGAACCCGGGACGGACTTGTATGGACGAATGCTTTCGTGACATCGTCAGGTGGACGATGGGCATTCTAAGGGATGTGTTCTGAAAAAGGTATCGTTTAGCCTCAAGCCTCATCAACCGGGAATGACTGAAAATCAGGGGTTATGCAGCAAGGCTTCGTGGGTAGCCCCCACTTGAGAGTAAGGTCATCCCTGTCTAGATGTCCCTTTTATTTCGGCTTAGTGGTGCGGTTGCTGATCCCAACCGTGGGGTGATTTTATTTGGAATTATCCAGTAAGGGATGATTCCGGCCTTGTGTTGCAGGGGAGCGGGCGTACTCCTCGGTACTGTGATCTAGGCCACGTACTGTGACAGGTGGTACCCCAGTGCCTAGTCATTCGTTGGAAATCCATTCTCCCTACGTGCCTTGTACGAGTTTTGTTTGTATTACCCACGTTGTGGCTAGTATGCTGGAATTTAATAATGTAACAATTTCAGCTATTTTAATAAGTATTTGTATATAGACACTATTATAATATCAGAGGAATTTGATAAAAAGTGTTTTAGCTATCGTAAGGTAAAAACCCGACATGTTTATTTGTGGCGTGGTCTTACGAGATGCTTTTATTTTCAAAAGGATTTTGAAACTTTAATAATCAATTGAGTGTGATTTTCTCACGCTGGTATTCCAGACTGACTCGGGTATTGTTTTATATGATGCTCGGGTCAGACCGAGATAAACAGGTTCAGATTGTAGCTGTGGAGCTCAGGAGACGAGCTGGAGGCGATACGTACTTCCGTATTTGTTTATTTTTCCGCTGTGTATTTGGATGTATATCATTGATGTGATGAACTCTGATGATGTATTCTGTAAATGTATTGTATAAACAGATGTATCTTTCTGTTTGAGTAAAGATCTGTTTTGTATATATTATATTTGATTCCGCTGCGATGTGAGATTCTGTTGTGATTTTCTGTTTCTTCTTCTTCTACCTCTTCTTCTTTAACACAAATGGTTCGATTTTCCGGGACTGGAAAGTCGGGTCGTTACAGTGGTATCAGAGCTTAGGTTGGCGATAACCTTGGCTCTGGTGGGAATTTTGAGAGTATTAATAGATATGAGCGCGTATTTGTTAGTGAATATAAAATGGTTTTATATTGTGTTGGCTGGTTTATTGAGTAGTTTATGGATTTTGGGTCGATGTGTGGGACGCCACAACATTGATAGGAATCTCTAAACACTTGAATAGAATAGTTCGACACAGTATTGTTTTAAATAGGGTGAATGAAATAATTTTGCCCAAATTATTTTGTATATAAAAGAAATAATTATTCGAAATTTATTATAGTTATATTTGGATGCCTGGTTGTTAGAAAATGACAATAATGAGTTAGTCTCATTATTGAGTAGAAATTGAAAACTTATAACCTAAGTTGAAGAATAAATTTATATAACAAATGGAATTTGAGAATATAAATTATAAATGTAATTTATAAGTTGAAATAAAACTTCATATACAAAGGTGATCTAAAATTTGAAATAGGATTCCAGAGAAATATTTGGAAATAAATCGGAATGGGTTTCAAATTTGGAATATTGGGAAAGGTTTAAATTCCTTTGGATTTTAAAGATAGTTTTCAAAGAGTTTGAGGAAATAATAAGTGGTATTATTTCAGGAATATTTTGAGTTGAGTTTGGAATCTGGAAGGATTTGAAATTTAAAAATATTTGAAATGGTTTAAAGAGATAAAAGCATTTAATTCTCTTCCGGTCGCTGGGAAATAATTTCGGTGATGACTGCAGCATCATCGATGTTCATTTTCGAGTTTCCAAAGAGAAATTGCTACCAAACTGTTTTAAATTGGAATTGATTGTGAACTGGGTTGGT